>OY728146.1:1998779002-2000070669 GCA_963277665.1 Viscum album | reverse complement strand
ACAATATTGAAATGAAAGGACACTGATTGTGGCAGAAATTCACAATTTCATAAATTCCCATACAATTATTTTCATCGAAGGGTCCTCATAAAAATCTACAGGTTATATCATTGTATATTTTTCTTTTGTAGTATTCCATTACATCATTAATAAATACCAAAAAATTATCATTATATTCCTTGAAAAATATCATCATTATATCAATGATAATAGAGGCTACATTTTTCAGTCCAAAAAGAATTACTATAAATATGTAATGACCATACCTGGTTGGAAATGATGTATTTGTAATATCATAATTATTTATAGGAAATTGTTAATTAATGAAAATGGTTCAAGATTTGATAAAAATTTATCTCGAATAATTTTATTAGATCAATGATCAATTGGTGGAAGAGGATATTTGACCATTATTGTAAAATCATTCATTTCTATATAGTCAATTCATAGAATCATGGATACATATTGATTATAGTACAAGATAGGTGGGTCCCCCATGATAAAACTCTATAGAGAATAAATCAATTCTTTCTCATTTCTTAATGTGGTTTATTTAGATAAAAAAATAACATAGTTTTTATTCGATAAAAATCCATCAAAAGTTTTCTTACATATATGACTCAATCATTAGAAAACCCAATTCCCCTCTCCATTGTATTTCTAGAAATGTTCATTAAAAATACCTCAATTTATTCTTTCAAAATAGGTATATCCTCAATTTGAATATTTCATTCCTTATCCATAGATGATTTTTTCCTTCCTCCCTAATAATTTCAATCGGTGGGGATACTGGTGGTGGATTTGCATAAGAACCATATGATAATGTTTGTACATTAAAGATAATGGATTATATATATTCCTCACAAAATTGAAATACCTTGTTATTGGATTATATTTTCAAATAATATTTTGAATTATAGTCAATGAAAAGGATTATATCAAAAAAAAATAATCAGTATGATGATAATACTTAAAAGTAAATAACATTTATGTCTTATAAAGGGGAATCACAGAAACATCTTCTCTTCAATGATAATTCCCTTTTGAGTCAACTTGTTAATTAAATAAATATGAAGATTTCTAAATTATTTATTAATCTCAGATTATATAAAATATTTTGATGATCCTTAATGAGAAAATTAATTGGTTATATTGGAGGAAATATTTGATGTACTAAAAACAAAATCATTTGGAACTTCATCCTCTACAGTTGTGATAACATATGTTTAGACTTTCTCCATTGACATTATTTGAGGCATGATTTCTTGACACATATGAAAATAATTTCCATAGTTCCCCATCTACGTATTATTTTTCAATTAAAAATTGGTAGCTTCTTTATATTCCTTGAAATCGTGAGCATGGTTTAATTTTTCTCCACACATTTATCATAATCAAATTAATTTTAACCATTCACTAGGTTGTCTTCTTCCAAAAATATCTACCGTTAGACAATTAACTTTTTTTATTCATACTCTAATCCATTAAATCCACTCTATTTGTATTAATCTATTTTAATTTATTAAATTCATAAGACAAAGAGAATTGTTTTTATTTATTCATAGAGAATGAGACTATATCATCATATGATGAGAATGTTTGGGAGATCATCACCCTTCTAATGAATCATTTTTCCCCATAAAAAATCAATCTATCTTCCTCATTATATTGTTTACATTGTACCCATCAGGGGTTTCTGACCATGTAATAATTCCTTCATAATTGGAAATGTTTTTATCCTCTTTTCTATATCAGAATAAAGAATTGTCTATCAATATTTTTTCAGTAGTCACAAGTGGAATATTTTTCCAAGAGAATTCCCATAAAAACAATCAATTAAATATTTTATATATCTTCATCATTCATTGTCTTTTGAATCAATGAAATCCATTGATACACATATCCTGAGAGATGATAGACAACCATGATAAATTTATCCTTTTAATTACTTCCCAAAGTGATAAAAATATTCTATAAGGATGTTCTCCATTTCTCACATACGAATTGGTTTTTCGTCCCATTGAATGGTGGAGGTTGTAGTATTCGGATGTAGTCTCAAATTTTTTCTTCACATTGTGGATTAGGATTCCCCATACATGTAAGGTAGTTATTAATAACCAGATTTATCTATACCAGTATATTTATAGTTTCCTCATAACCTGTTATAGCTGTAGTTATAACATCATTTTCATGAATATGAGAGAAAACAAAAAATGAGGTATTCTCATTAATAATGTTTCCATTCCTTTCCCAAGGGATAATTTCTAAATAATTCCATTCACAGCATTAGATTATGAGTCTTATTTCATTATTTTGAACTATCGAAATAACATATCATTAATTGAAAATTCATGAATATCTTATATCCTAATTATAATCATGATTTCAATGGGGACGTATGTAATTTTAAAACTCCATAATGTTTAATCATTATTATTTAAATTATCCAAATCATAACCCAAAGGAGTGTCAAAATAGGCACACAGTAAGGCCTAATTTCATGTGTCATGTTACTCGGAGTCAGGCCCGAGAAACCATGTCATAATTTTTTCCCCTAAGTACAATTTTTCCAAAACCACATCCACTGGTAGTATATAAATATTAATGTGTTTCTAGGAATACCCACATAATATCTAACATAAATAATTTCCTGTATGTCCTACTCTGATTCTCCACAGTTTTTATCTAATAGTTAAAATCCCAAATAATTGTTTATAAATATTGTTTCCAAGGATTCTACTAAACAAGCACTAATACCAACTATAAATAAACCCTAAGCCATAAACATTACTTAATATTGTGTTATTTGAAGAAATTACATTGAGGATCTTTTCATGTTTAGAGTTTTAGATAATTAGATCATAAATCATGCATTTTATTCCACATTTAAACAAGGTGGTTACATCAAAAACAGTGTTCATTTTTTCCACCAAAGGAAACATATTTAAAATAAAACATGGTTTTTTTCATGAAGCTTCCTCGACACTATGATCACATCTTGTACTTTTCCCATGACATGTGAAAATTTTTTCAAAAAAATGGGATGAGCATAAAAAGCTTAGTAAGAGATATAAAAATATGGAAAGAAAACATTTTTCCATTTATACATAAGAATCAATGAAAACATACTTCACTCATAAAACATAAACACATTATCATACCTCATGAAATCAAAATATTTGTGAATTAATCATAGAAATCATAAGACATAATGGAAACTTGAGGCATTAATAACATTCTTCCATAGGGAGTAACCCTTATGGGTACGTTTGGAATACCCATCACAGTATATTCCCTAAATCTATTCCAAGAAACCTTAGCATTTAACTCCTTCGCATTACCCAATGCATTAGAGAGCTATCTTTGGGCTCACCTGCCATTATTTTATCACGGAACCACCTGACTTCATAAACAATGACCATGAACCATAACACAATAGTATAACTTAAAACATTCATAAAGAAAACATAACATTTCCACTTTTCAATCACAAGATATCAATACAAAAAATTTATATAATCAAAAAATAATCAAAACCATTTTCAATAACAAAATCAAAGAAAAGTAAAACATGGTATTTATTTTTCATTTAAAAAAGTTATGGCTTTTAAAGTAAGTCGAAATTGAAATTATGGACACAGTGGCGGAGAAATCGTTGTCGCCGCATAAGTAAGAAAAAAACATTCCCATTTTTCATTTAGTAAAATACTTCATGTAAAATTATTCCTTTTTAACTAAATGCCAAAACGGTTTATTATACAACTAATAAAATAAGTTCGTATATAAATTTAAGTATGCCTCCAAGAATGGAGATTGAGACGAAGTCCTTTACCTCAAGTCCAACTTGTCTTGTTCGTTTCTTTATATTCTGGAATAATAATCATTGGTCAATTTATAATTGAATATGGACTTCCATTAAAGTTTATTATTCAATTCATATCACATATTATCATGTTAGAATAATTAATTAATTAATTGAGTTCATATCATATGTTTTGTCGATGTTCGGTACATGAGTCAAAAATAAACTAGTTTGAAGAGAATTGTCCATGCAGTTTTATGTACATCATATTCAGAATAGTTTTCATGATTTAAATATCATATATTTCCAGTATGTATGTATTTAATAATATTTCATAATGTTTGGAGATAATAAATAAAATGTACCATTCATGGAGTCGGTAGGCCGTACGTACGCATAAACACTACTTTCATTTTTTGTCATATTAATGGACTTTAAAACTAAATGATACATAGATATATTATAATTAAATTATAATATATATTTTATATATGTAATATAAGTTCATTAATTACATTCTTTATAAATTACATGTTTCTAATGAACGAGTCACATCACTTAAGGGGGCGGTTTTCCACACTTCCTCATATGAATTTATCGCATTTTCACAACTTTCAAAGAATAAAGTTATCTTTTAAATATAAAATTTAGAAGAACATATGTGACATAAAATTAAAATATATCTTATATAAATATAGATCACTCATAATGGCCACCATGAAAGGTGTTAAAAGTAGATTGAACTGTCATCGTTTCATGAGGCAGTAATTCGCCACCGTCAGAAATTGTATGTTCTTTAACAATTAGAAAGAGGTGTGTGTAAGTGTAGGTAGAATCCATATCATAACAACATCCTAGTATATTGATGATACTGGTGTTATTTTGGGATCAAATAATAATAGGATATTGGTGAGGGAAGAAGGAAAATAAATGCAAGAAACTCGAGAGAAGACATTGCCTCTAATCTTTTTGATTATATCCAAAAGATTCCTTTGAAAGGCTTCAACCCAATGTGAGGTTTCTAGGAGTAAGATAGGGATGTGAAAAGATAATTTGAGATGAGTTTTGATGACTTAAGGTCTTGAGAGGTGTGGGTAATGGGGTGGACGTGGGGGCCTTTTATAAGAGGAAGGAGGGTCACATTTGGAAAGTATTTAAATGTTACTTTATTATAAAATGGTTATCGGATTTTAAAGGTCCCAAAATTATATATTTCAAGTATATGGTGATAATAGTTCTAAATACACCCATCCACTAGGTTTTAGACAAGATTATTTCTTATATTTTATATAAGGCCCCAGCCTTAAACCTTACTTAATATTGAATTAAATGAGTAATTCACATTGAGGATCTTTTCAGGTTTAGAGTTTTAGAGAATTAGGACATAACTATTACATATCAAAAGATTACAAAGTAGTCGCTTCTACTAAATTTCCATAAAATAAAATCTCTTTAAAAGAAACATGTATAGTTCCATGTTTTAGGTAGCATGACTTTCCCTTGATCCCATCCTTGACCCTATTCCACACTATGTCCTGTGAAAAACATTTCAAAAACTTGGGATGAGCATAAGAAGCTCAGTAAGGGTTACACAATGAATGAAAACTGTTAGATTTTCAAAACATCAAGTAAACCATGAATACTTTATCAATGCAATACTTTTCACCTTCATGAATTAGTAAAAACTTTTCACTGAAAAAAAAAGTATCATTACATACCTTTTTGTAACCAAAAGATTACCATAAAACCCATATGAAGAACACATAACATATATAAAGGTAACTTGGGACATAAACATACTTAAGTGGAATAACCATACGGTCGACTTCCACACATATCACTTAATGGAATAGCCATACGGCCAATTTCCATACATACTTAATGGAATAGCCATACGGACGACTTCCATACCCAATGCATTGGAGGTTATAACGTAACCACCCGTCCTGGTATTCACAGCACCACCCGTCATATGGTTTATAACGTAACCACCAGTTAAAATGTACAAGTACCAATATAAAATCATAAAACATAAAACCAATATAAATGAATGATAACATTTCCACATCACAATATATCATAATAGAATCCTTAATCAAAACCATTTTCAAAACCATTTAAAACATTTAATAAAGTGATTTTTGAATCAAATTGTCCCATACCACCTTGAAGCTTAAAATTTCAAACCATTAATATCCATATAAATAAATCCTTAAAACCATTTTGAAAACATGGATATTAATAAGAACAAATAATTAAAACATTTAAAATGACATTTTGGTTAAAGGGGTTTTACCAAAATTAGAGACACTTGAATACAATAATTGAGGAATAAAATTTAGTCAGAACTTTATAATATCATGATAATAAATGGATTCATGATATAATACTCCAAAAGACAGTATATAAACCATATAAGAGTGAATTGGTGCATAACAAGAATGAACTCTCAATAGAAATGTCAAATGTGATGAAATCCCTTATAAAGAAAGTATCCTTAAAATAAGGATAAATCAATCTCCAAATTATGTGTGAAAAATATAAATACACCCAATATAGGTGGATATTAAGTGTAAAACAATCATAGGTTATTCAAACATATTCATAGAATGACATATTCAAGGAGTACAAGCTTATCCCAAAGAATCGAAATTGGGTTAAGAAGTTCCCTTGCAAAAATTAGACAGCCTAACGGCGTCACTTCAAAATTCAGAAAAAGAGTTGATGAGAGATACAAAGTGTATCTCATCACTTGTACATAAAATTTACATCAATAGGGATATATGAGAACATATCCCAACATAACAATATGTAAATTAAAAGTCCCAACAAAAGATGTCTTTTAAAAAAGAGGAGGGTGAAAGGTTCCCTTACCGACTTGGGTATCATTCAAAACATACACCCCATGAAAGAAGGACAATAGATAATTGATGTAAATACTCATAAACGAAAGTATATTACACAAAGATTATAATAATGGGCAGTACATACACAACTCAATGAAATTTGTGGCAAATGTAGCATAAATCTCACGAGAATAAAAGTGAGATGAAAAATCCCTTACGAAAACTCGGCAGCCTAACGACGCCACATAAAACTTCCGAATATGGATTGATGAGATCAAATAGAGTATCCCATCATATTAAAATAGAATTTACAGCAAGTGGAATATAAAATAAAATCCCCCAGCATTGCAAGGTGGAGTTTAAAAGAAGTGACATAAAGGAGAGTACTTAAAAAGAAAGAGAGAGGTTAGATCTCTTACGAAAGTTCGACAGCCTAACAACGCCACTCAAAACTTCCAAAATGGATTGATGAGAGAGAATAGGGTCTCTCATCACATGAACATAAAAATTACAGTAAATTTAATATAAAAGAACATCCCAATCATAATAAAGATGAGCTTAAAATAAATGACATAAAAGAGTGTACTTAAAAAGAAAGAGAGTTGTAGGATCCCTTACATCGGGTCCGACTTGACTCCATCGTTCTTTAATCTCCTGAATAATAAACTTGAGTGAATTTCTACTTCCTTAAGAACCTTTTTCAAGTTAATTATTCCTTTTATATCACTTAGTACCATGTTATAAACATTATTTAATCATTTAAGTTAATCATGTTTGTTTTGTCGATATTTGGTTCTTAAGTCGAAAGTGGACTTCTTACAATTACATGTTGTTCGTGTGGTCAAAGGTTATTTATATCCAGAATGACATTCCTGATTTGTATATCATATATATCATATATATATCCATCATATACATGTATTTATAATATTACATAATCATTTAGAGGTATGAAATGAAATGCACCGTTCATGGAGACGGTAAGTCGTACGTACGCATGAACGCTACTTTCATTTCTATTTCGTATTTTATAGAATGTAATAATAATGATATAAAGGTATATTATAATTCCAGTATAATATCATATATAATATAATATTTCCATCCTTTATACATCCCACATATGGTATTTAACGAATCAAATCACTTTGAGGGGGCGGTAGTCCGCACTTCCTTAAATGAAGATATCGCGTATACCCATAATGGACGCCATAAAGGTAAGACAAAAATGAAAAATAAAGAAGCATAAATAAAACATAAACATATTATATATCATATATAAAAATATTGACATCATAATGGCCACCTTTGAAGGTGTTAAATGAGTATTGAACAATCATCGTTTCGGGAGGCAGAATTTCACCATCCACGGAAACCGTATGTTCATTAACCATTTGATGTAGTTGTATGAGAGTGTAGCTCGAATAAATCTTATAAAAACATCCTAGGATATTTAATATACTGGTTTTGTTACAAAAGAAGTAAATAAAAAGAGTTTAGGGGGTTGGATAAGAAAAATAAAACAAATGAACATGAGAGAATGAATTACCTTTAAAAGTGTAACTCCTTTTGATTTGAGCCTAAAGGCTTCCTTTGAAAGGATTCTGCCAAAATAGAATCCTCTAGGATGAGGAGAGGGATGTGGAGAGAGTAAATGGGCAGGGGTTGGCCGAGCCAAAGGCTTGAGGAGTGTGTTAAATGACGTAGAGGTGGGGGCATTTTATAAGAGGAGAGGAGGGGTACTTTTGGAAAGTAAGAAATATTACTTTATTTGAAAATGTGTTTCGGTTTTATAAGGTCCCACATTGATATAATTCGTGGATAAGGTGTTACGGGTTCGAAATCAACCCATCCAATAAGTTTTGGACATGTGTAGTTGATAGATTTTACATTATCTTTCCATTTTATTTAAATCGTCAAATAATGATGTCATCGCTACATCATTATTATGTCATAAATAATTTAATTTATTTAATGTCTAAAAATTATAAAAAAAATACTATGATCTAGTAAATTTTTTTAGATTTCCAATGAATATTTATAATAAAAAATATGACTTGTATAACCCCACTTAAAAATTGTTTTAGTAAAACATATCATGTTTGTGTCAATTTTACTTTTACATTAAATAAAAATATATTATTGTCATTTTCCAACTAAAGTGGCTCCATGGGGTCCCCAAGTTGGCCCATGGCTTGTCTTGGTCGGCCATGACTCACCCAATAGGTTTAGTACAAGTGTCATGGTGTTTTCACATTCTTATAATATCATTTTTACCTTAAATGACACCAATTACCTCTAATCGCGATTAAAAACTTAATAAGTTACTATTCACCAAAAAAATATTTTTATCCCATTGAACCACATTTTACTTCTTAATGAAAACCATGTATGTTGGATTTTTAAAATTCAATACACATTAGTGGTAAAATTTCATTTAACTGAAAAATCAGTTTGCTTGATTACCACTTAGTGGTTTCACTATTCATCAAAAATTGGAGTTTCTCAGAAAAATACCAAAACTTCACCCTACACTATATTTGATATTCCGAATTCAAAAATGAAGTCCGTTTTACAAAATTAAAAACATATTAGTCACATTAATTAATTTAATAATTAATTCCCGCTGTCAGCGCAAATAGCGTGTTTTTATAAAACAATAATTATCAAAAGATTGACACTAGTTTAAGTCTGATTTCAAAATAAAATTAATTTCAACGACCACTATTGGATTTAATGGTAAAAATATTTTCTAATTTCACTTTAAAACCAATTCAAAATATAATCTAATCATATAAATAAATTAGATTAAAAAGAGGTTTTCAATTAAAATACAACATTTTACACTATTCATTAAAAAAAGAACATTATCGGAAAGATACCAAAAATTTACACAAAGTAAATTTTGATGTCCTGATTCTTAAGAAGAGTTTTTTTTGGTCCAATAGAATGTATAAGAGTGAACAAAACTATATTTAATGACGGTTAGCCATCAAAAGGTGATAAGTGAACCTTTAGTGAAAACTAGGGCATATATGCCTAAAATTGAATTCTTTCCATATTTTAAGCCTCTATCCTTTATTGGATAAATATAAAAATATTTAAAAACATA
This sequence comes from Viscum album, assembly GCA_963277665.1. Lineage (NCBI taxonomy): Eukaryota > Viridiplantae > Streptophyta > Magnoliopsida > Santalales > Viscaceae > Viscum > Viscum album. Next base: position 2,000,060,909 of record OY728146.1, on the reverse strand, counting down.
TATAATCATATTTTAGTTATTTATATCCATTCTCGCCATTACAACGGCTATATGTTAACTACCATTTAAAATAATATTATTTTATTATTAGAGTGCAACGTAAGATTCCCAAGAAACTCGTTGTTGCGTGTTGGGTACGCCATCGAGCATAGCATCCCCTTTAAAGTCATTTAAATATTTTATTCACAAATATGGATAAATATGAAATGTCATATTCTTTATTTACCTGGGGTGTTACATCTTTCCCCCCTTCTGGGAATTGCGTCCTCACAATTTTAAAATTGCGCTTGGAAACATCCTTTAAAGTCCCACATCGGAACAAAAGTCGGTAAAGCAAACACTTTGAAATAAAGAGAGATAAGTACAAAGGTCACACAAGTTAACCCATACTAGGATTCCAAGTATGAAAATATGGCCATGGAGGAAAAAACAAAGGGTCATGTTCTGATGGAGAGTGATAGAAAACATGTTTAGGAGAAAGTTAACCACGAGAAAATCACAAACTTGTGATGGGTTAAACGGTATTCGATTCCCCAGTAGGAAAAGTTAATAGAAAACATTTTTGTTTTAAGTTACTTTTTATTGAGTAATTTATTCATAAGGAAACATAATCACTTATCATATTGACTTTCAACTTTTATTAGATTCCTTACACAAACTTATATTTTCTCCAAAAGACGAGTATTTAGGAATACTTGTTCACATTAAGAGTACTACAATCAACTTCTAGAGAATCACCTAATCCATAAAAAGAGAACTATATACTTCCCATGTATTTAGGCTTTAACCAAAACCAAAACCAAAAAGATTAGTACAAGGTCAGATAATCCAGAAAAGGATAACCCATTAAAAAGATAATCTATTTTTAATCTCCAAAATTTGTCCAACAAAACCCAAAGTTCAACGAGGACCATTCTATAATCAATTTGTCCATAAAATTCTTCAACGTAAACCAATATAAGATTGAAACCCAAATATTTTAAGGATTTAGTCGCATAGTCTTCAAAGAAAAATCGTAACATTTATATCCAAACAATATCAGTTGCTCCTAAAGTCTCGTTTTGAAAAGTAATTAACCTAATCACATATCCTCCATGATAGGTTAATCATTTTCATAAATAACCCAAAATAAACTTACTCTTAATTCATAAATTCATATAACTAGAATGAATCAATCAAACTAACCAGGGACTTCACGTAGTCCAGTGGTAGGCGATAAATACCAGTCGCACATTGGTTGTGGGTTCGATTCCCGCAGCTTTGTCCGACGCGACGGGATGTCACACGGTCTGCGTGTTGTCCTTTTTCCAAAACTATATAATTCTTAAAACATTCCCCAAAATGAGATAAAATCTTCAAGAATAATCATAACATATTTTAACCTCATGTTTATCTCATTCCTTTCATTTTCCATCATTATCATAGAGTAACCCATAATTACCTAAAAATTAAGTATCATATAAACCCTAATGGTTACCTTAATAATTATTACCTGAATTTCCACATCGAGTTGGCCATCTCGCTCATGATGCATTAGAGAACTCACCAAGTTTGAAGTGATTGATCATGACTCCTTGATAGTTGGTTTAGAACAACTATGAGATTCCTCATTGAATCCCCCATCTCATCCAGTATCTTAATCAGAGAACCACCACAGTTTTCTTCAAACCCATTGTCACTTTGGTGCCTGCTAGATCCAGCCATTTACTAAAACCAAAAACTACAGTGTGAGTATATCAACAAAACCATCATGTACTAATGAGGAAGGTAAACACTAAGATACACTTACTCATCCACTTTATCTAAAACTAGGACTCTTTCTGAAATCCTAACCATTATGGTAATGCCACTTATGCTTAAAGAATACCCTACCCTCTAAAGTTATCTAAACCGACCTTTGATACCAACTATAAGGCCCCAGCCTTAAACCTTACTTAATATTGAATTAAATGAGTAATTCACATTGAGGATCTTTTCAGGTTTAGAGTTTTAGAGAATTAGGACATAACTATTACATCTCAAAAGATTACAAAGCAGTCGCTTCTACTAAATTTCCATAAAATAAAAACTCTTTAAAAGAAACATGTATAGTTCCATGTTTTAGGTACCATGACTTTCCCTTGATCCCATCCTTGACCCTATTCCACGCTATGTCCTGTGAAAAACATTTCAAAAACTTGGGATGAGCATAAGAAGCTCAGTAAGGGTTACACAAAGAATGAAAACTGTTAGATTTTCAAAACATCAAGTAAACCATGAATACTTTATCAATGCAATACTTTTCACCTTGATGAATTAGTAAAAACTTTTCACTGAAAAAAAAGGTATCATTACTTACCTTTTTGTAACCAAAGGATTACCATAAACCCCATATGAAGAACACATAACATATATAAAAGTAACTTGGGACATAAACATACTAAAGTGGAATAACCATACGGTCGACTTCCACACATATAAATTAATGGAATAGCCATACGGCCAATTTCCATACATACTTAATGGAATAGCCATACGGCCGACTTCCATAACCAATGCATTGGAGGTTATAACGTAACCACCCGTCCTGGTATTCACGGCACCACCCGTCATATGGTTTATAACGTAACCACCAGTTAAAATGTCCAAGTACCAATATAAAATCATAAAACATAAAACCAATATAAATGAATGATAACATTTCCACATCACAATATATCATAATAGAATCCTTTATCAAAACCATTTTCAAAACCATTTAAATCATTTAATAAAGTGATTTTTGAATCAAAGTGTCCCATACCACCTTGAAGCTTAAAATTTCAAACCATTAATATCCATATAAATAAATCCTTAAAACCATTTTGAAAACATGGATATTAATAATAACAAATAATTAAAACATTTAAAATGACATTTTGGTTAAAGGGGTTTTACCAAAATTAGAGACACTTGAATACAATAATTGAGGAATAAAATTTAGTCAGAACTTTATAATATCATGAGAATAAATGGATTCATGATATAATACTCCAAAATACAGTATATACACCATATAAGATTGAATTGGTGCATAACAAGAATGAACCCTCAATAGAAATGTCAAATGTGATGAAATCCCTTATAAAGAAAGTATCCTTAAAATAAGGATAAATCAATCTCAAAATTATGTGTGAAAAATATAAATACACCAAATATAAGTGGATATTATGTATAAAACAATCAGAGGATATTCACACATATTCATATAATGACATATTCAAGGAGTACAAGCTTATCCCAAAGAATCGAAATTGGGTTAAGAAGTTCCCTTGCAAAAATTAGACAGCCTAACGGCGTCACTTCAAAATTCAGAAAAAGAGTTGATGAGAGATAAAAAGTGTATCTCATCACTTGGACATAAAATTTACATCAATAGGGATATATGAGAACATATCCCAAAATAACAATATGTAAATTAAAAGTCCCATCAAAAGAAGTCTTTTAAAAAAGAGGAGGGTGAAAGGTTCCCTTACCGACTTGGGTATCATTCAAAACATACACCCCATGAAAGAAGGAAAATAGATCATTGATGTAAATACTCATAAACGAAATTATATTACACAAAGAGTATAATAATGGGCAGTACATACACCACTCAATGGAATTTGTGGCAAATGTATCATAAATCTCACGGGAATAAAAGTGAGATGAAAAATCCCTTACGAAAACTCGGCAGCCTAACGGTGCCACATAAAACTTACGAATATGGATTGATGAGATCAAATAGAGTATCCCATCATATTAAAATAGAATTTACAGCAAGTGTAATATAAAATAAAATCCCCCAACATTTCAAGGAGGAGTTTAAAAGAAGTGACATAAAGGAGAGTACTTAAAAAGAAAGAGAGAGGTTAGATCTCTTACGAAAGTTCGGCAGTCTAACGGCGCCACTCAAAACTTCCAAAATGGATTGATGAGAGAGAATAGGGTCTCTCATCACATGAACATAAAAATTACAGTAAATTTAATATAAAATAACATCCCAATCATTATAAATATGAGCTTAAAATAAATGACATAAAAGAGTGTACTTAAAAAGAAAGAGAGTTGTAGGATCCCTTACCTCGGGTCCGACTTGACTCGATCGTTCTTTAAACTCCTGAATAATAAAGTGTAGTTAATTTATACTTCCTTAAGAACCTTTTTTAAGTTCATTATTCCTTTTATATCACTTATTACCATGTTATAAACATTATTTAATCATTTAAGTTAATCATGTTTGTTTTGTCGATATTTGGTTCTTAAGTCGAAAGTCGAATTCTTACAATGACATGTTGTTCGTGTGGTCAAAGGTTATTTATATCCAGAATGACATTCCTGATTTGGATATCATATATATCATATATATCCACCATATACATGTATTTATAATATTACATAATCATTTAGAGGTAAGAAATGAAATGCACCGTTCATGGAGACGGTAAGCCGTACGTACGCATGAACGCTACTTTCATTTCTATTTCGTATTTTATAGAATGGAATAATAATGATATAAAGGTATATTATAATTCCAGTATAATATCATATATAATATCATATTTCCATCCTTTATACATCCCACATATGGTATTTAACGAATCAAATCACTTTGAGGGGGCGGTAGTCCGCACTTCCTTAAATGTAGATATCGCGTATACCCATAATGAAATCCATAAAGGTAAGACAAAAATTAAAAATACAGAAGCATAAATAAAACATAAACATATTATATATCATATATAAAAATAGTGACATCATAATGGCCACCTTTGAAGGTGTTAAATGAGTATTGAACAATCATCGTTTCGGGAGGCAGAATTTCACCATCCACGGAAACCGTATGTTCTTTAACCATTTGATGTAGTTGTGTGAGAGTGTAGCTCGAATAAATCTTATAACAACATCCTAGTATATTGAAGATACTGGTGTTGTTACAAAAGAAGTAAATAAAAAGAGTTTAGGGGGTTGGAGAAGCAAAATAAAACAAATGAACATGAGAGAATGAATTACCTTTAAAAGTGTAACTCCTTTTGATTTGAGCCTAAAGGCTTCCTTTGAAAGGATTATTCCCAAATGGAATCCTCTAGGATGAGGAGAGGGATTTGTAGAGAGTAAATGGTCTGGTTTTGGACGAGCCAAAGGCTTGAGGAGTGTGTTAAATGAGGTAGAGGTGGGGGCCTTTTATAAGAGGAGAGGAGGGGTACTTTTGGAAATTAAGAAATATTACTTTATTTGAAAATGTGTTTCGGTTTTATAAGGTCCCACATTGATATAATTCATGGATAAGGTGTTAAGGGTTCTAAATCCACCCATACAATAAGTTTTGTACATGTGTAGTTGATAGATTTTACATTATCTTTCCATTTTATTTAAATCGTCAAATAATGATGTCATCGCTGCATCATTATTATGTCATAAATAATTTAATTTATTTAATGTCTAAAAATTATAAAAAAAATACTATGATGTATGAAATAGTTTTATCTTTCCAATTAATATTTATAATAAAAAAGATGACTTGTATAACCCCACTTAAAAATTGTTTTAGCAAAACATATCATGTTTGTGTCAATTTTACTTTTACATTAAATAAAAATATATTATTGTCATTTTCCAACTAAAGTGGCTCCATGGGGTCCCCAATTTGGCCCATGGCTTGTCTTGGTCGGCCATGACTCACCCAATAGGTGTAGTACAAGTGTCGTGGTGTTTTCACATTCTTATAATATCATTTTTACCTTAAATGACACCAATTACCTCTAATCGCGATTAAAAACTTAATAAGTTACTATTCACCAAAAAAATATTTTTATCCCATTGAACCACATTTTACTTCTTAATGACAACCATGTATGTCGGATTTTCAAAATTAAATACACATTAGTGGTAAAATTTCATTTAACTGAAAAATCAGTTTGCTTGATTACCACTTAGTGGTTTCAATATTCATCGAAAATTGGAGTTTTTCAGAAAAATACCAAAACTTCACCCTAAGCTATATTTGATTTTCCGAATTCAAAAATGAAGTCCGTTTTACAAAATTCAAAACATATTAGTAACATTAATTAATTTAATAATTAATTCCCGCTGTTAGTGCAAATAGCGTGTATTTATAAAACAATAAGTATCAAAAGATTGACACTAGTTTAAGTCTGATTTCAAAGTGAAATTAATTCCAACGACCACTATTGGATTTAATGGTAAAAATATTTTCTAATTTCAATTTAACGACAATTCAAAATATAATATAATCATATAAATAAATTATATTAAAAAGAGGTTTTGAATTAAAATACAACATTTTACATTATTCATTAAAAAAAAGAACATTATCGGAAAGATACCAAAAATTTACACAAAGTAAATTTTGATGTCCCGATTCTTAAGAAGAGTTTTATTTGGTCCAATAGAATGTATAAGAGTGAAAAAAACTATATTTAATGACGGTTCGCCATCAAAAGGTGATAAGTGAACCTTTAGTGAAAACTAGGGCATATATGCCTAAAATTGAATTCTTTCCGTATTTTAAGCCTCTATCCTTTATTGGATAAATGTAAAAACATTTAAAAACATATATAATCATATTTTAGTTATTTCTATCCATTACCGCCATTACAATTGCTACATGTTAACTACCATTTAAAATAATATTATTTTATTATTAGAGTGCAACGTAAGATTCCCAAGAAACTCGTTGTTGCGTGTTGGGTACGCCATTGAGCATAGCGTCCCCTTTAAAGTCATTTAAATATTTTATTCACAAATATGGATAAATATGAAATGTAATATTATTTATTTACCTGGGGTGTTACATTTTACCTTATCTATTCATTTTATTTAATTCATTCATTAATGAGGTAATCACGGCATCATCATGGTGTCATAAATAAATTTCTTTAGTTCATGTCTAAAAATTATAAAAAAAATACCATGATGTAGGTAATCATTATAGATTTCCAATGACTATTTATAGTCTAATAGATCATTTATTTTATCAAAATTAAAAAAAAATTACGTTGATGTTACATAGTTTGGTTATACATTCCTTTCTTTAAAAATAATAAGATAAAAGGACAATATCACACAAAAGTGATTCCACGGGGTCCCTAAGTTGGAACACGACATCCCATGGTCGGTAATGACACAACCAAGAAGATTTTGGACACCTTTTTAGGTCATTTTATATTTTTATGATATTATTTTATTACCATCAACTACCCAATTAATAATTAATCACGATAATTAAAGATAATTACCGTGGTTATTATTCAAAATGTCCAAAAATAAAAGAGTATTAATTACATAATTTGTACCTTATGATTCCAAATATGGAAACCATTTTACCAAATTCCGAACATAGAAATTGCAGTAATTAATTTAAAAATAATTCCCGTTGTTAATACAAATAGCTTGTTTTTAAGAATAATATCTATCAAAATATTGACAATTGTTTATGTCCAATTTCAAAGTGGAATTAATTATAATGTAAACCATTGGATTAAATTGTAAAAATATATTCTAATTACACTTTAAAATAAATTATAATGATAATCTAACCATATAATTAAATTAGATGAAAAAGCAGTTTTGAAGTAAAATGCAGTAATTTTTACTATTCATCAAAAAATGAACATTTTTAGAAAAATATAAAAAAAAATTACAAAGTAAATTTCAATGTACCAATTCAGAAGAATAATTTTATTTTGACTAATATATCATATAAAATTGTCAAAATTTATATTTAAAAATGGGTTTCCATCAAAAGGTGGTAAAACAATCTTTTAACAATATTAGAGTATGTTATGCTTAAGATTGGATTTATTCTCATTTTAAACCTATAAAACACTATCTAATTCATAAATAGACATAGATATGAATATATATTATTTATTACTTACATGGGATGTTACTTCCTTCCCCATTTAGGAAATTGCTTTCCAACAATTTATTTACTTATCAAATAAGTGGGGGTGTTTATCCCTCATTGCATTTTTAGATTCCCATGTTGCATCTTCAATCAGGTGTTTTTTCGACAAAACCATTACCTGATTAATCACCTTATTCCACAACATTTTCTCCTTGTGGTCAAGATTCTGGACCAGTTGTTCCTCATAATATAGATTCTCATCTAACTGATATTCCCCTGGACTCAAACCTTGAGATGGATTTGGAACGTACTTCCTTAACATTGAAACATGAAAAACATTATGTACCTGAGATAAAATCATAAGTAAATCCACTCAGTATGAAACTGATCCAACTCTCTCAATAATTTCATATGGTCTAATTAACCTTGGTCTCATCATTCCTTTCTTACTGAATCTCATGACACTTTTCCATGGTGAAACTTTGAGGAAGACATGATCACCTACCTCAAAAGAGAGATCCTTCCTTTTGTTGTCCGCATAACTTTTCTGCATGCTCTGAGTTGTTATCATGTGTTTATATATCAGCTAAACTTTTCCTACCATATCATCTACCAATTCCAGTCTCATCAACTTCCTTTCACCCACTTCATCCCAAAAAGATGCAGTTCGACACTGCTTCCTACATAATGCCTCAAATGGTGCAATATGTATACTGGAATGAAAACTATTATTATAACAAAACTCAACCAATGAATGATGTTAGTGTCAACTTCAATGATAATCCATTAAAAAAGAATGTAGAATATCTTCCAAATTCTTAGTTGTTCGTTTTGACTATCCATCTGATTGAGGAAGAAAATCTGTATTAAAATATAATTTAGTAACCAATGACTTCTGAAGGCCTTCCCAAATGTTAGAAGTGATCCTGGGATCCCGATCAGATATAATGGAGAGGGTAACTCCATGTAACCTGACTATATCTTTAAGATACAAACAAAAAAGTTGATATTTGGAAAAAGTATCTCATATATCAAGGAAATGAGCAGATTTAGTCAAACGATCAACAATAACCGAGATTGAATTATTAACTCGAGGTGTCTTCGATAATCCCACAATGATGTCCATGTATATATTCTCCCCTTTCCATGCTGGCACTGTTAAAGGCTGAAGAATCTCTTTCGGTAACTGCATCTCTTCTTTAACATGTTGACAAGTAAAAAACATCATAGTAAAATCCGCAATATCTCTTTTAATTCCATCCCACTAGTAATACACCCACAGATCTTTGTACATCATAGTAATTCCAGGATAAATTGAAAATGGAGAACTATTTGTTTCCCATAACAAATCTCCCTTCAACAACGAATCACAAGGAACACACAATCTCTTCCCAAATCTCAAAACACAATCATTACCAATGTTGAATTTAGGAAACATACCCTTCTGAACCAGCTCTACCTTTTTCTTCAACTCACTGTCTTTGCTTCTGTGTTTCCTTAATTCTGTATGATAGAGAAGATTTCACTGATACATGAAAAAAAACATAAGAACTTCCTATACCGACAAATTCTATGCCAAATTTCATCAAATCCTTAACCAAAGGATCATGTTCCAAGCCTAACATGGTTAATGAAGCATTACTTTTTCAACTCAATGTATTTTCCACTTTATTATATTTTCCTGGGTGGTAATGAATCGTGCGATCATAATCCTTGAGTAATTAAATCCATCTTCTATGTCTCATGTTCAATACATTTTGAGTAAATATATACTTTAAACTATTGTGATCAGTATGCATTTTACACATTACAGCATACAAATGATGCCTCCAAATTTTAAAGGTGAAAACAATAGCAGATAATTCCAAATCATGTGTAGGGTAATTTATGTCAGGAGTTTTCAACTGACGTGAAGCATAAGAAATTACCTGATAATTTTGCATTAGGATGCAACCAAGTCCTTTAAATGAAGCATAACTGTAGATAAAAAACTCACCATTCCTAGAAGGTAGTTCCAATACTAAAGCAATCACTGATCTTCTTTTCATATCTTGAAAACAATCATCACATTATTATTTACCGATAAACTTAACACCCTTCCGAGTTATGGTAGTCAATGGGATGGAAAACCATGCATTATTTTTAAAAAACCTTCGGTAATAGCCTGCCCAACCAAGAAAACTATGAATCTTGGTAGCATTTGTGGGTCTTGGCCATTCTTTAACAACTATTGTTTTTGCAGGATCAACAGTTATTCCATCTTTATAAAAAATGTGACGAAGGGAAGATATTTGTTGAAACCACAACTCACACTTGCTGAATTTCCCATACAATTTATTATCATTTAAGGTTTTCAAAATAACCCTTAAATTAATTTCATGCTCCACTTTAATATTATAAAATAACAACATATCAGAAATGAAAACAACCAAAAACATATCAATGAACTCATGGAAAATTCTTTTAATAAGGTTCATGAATAAATTGGGTGCATTGGTTAACCCAAAGGCATAACTACAATTTTATAATGTCTATATCATGTAAGAAATGCGGCCTTTGGAATATCTACATCATTTACATTCAACTGATGGTACCCTGATCTAAAGTCAATCGTTGAAAAATACTGACCTCCCTGGAGCTGATCAAACTGATCATCGATATGAGGAAGAAGATATTTGTTCTTAATAGTGATGTTATTCAAGGAATTATAATCAATGAAAAGTCTCATTGAATCATTTTTCTTTTAAACAAATAAGACATTATCACACATTATGATGTGCTAGGTCGAATGAAACCTTTATCTAATAAATCATGTAATTGCTCATTCAACTCTAAAAGTTCAATTTGATCCATTCGATAAAAGGGTTTTGAAATTTTCTTAGCATGAGGAACTAGTCAACAGTAAATTAAACTTCCTGATCTATTATTATTCCAGGCAACTCATCCGGAAAAACATCAGTATACTCATTTACCACTGGAACATCATTAATCTAAACGGTTCCTTTGTTTTCAACAATATGTGCATGGTAACATTCATTTCAATCTTTTATAAGTTTCTCAGTCTCTTGATATGTTATCAATAGTAAGGGTTCATTCCTGTACACAAACTGAATGTCATTCTGAAAAAAAAACATCTTTAGCTCTACTGTCAATCTTAGCATGGTAAGCAGAGATCCAATCCATACCCAGGATAACATCGAACTTTACTAGAGGTAAAAAAATAAAGTTTTAAAGTAGATTATTCCCACGGATAAGTATAAGAAGATTCTTATAAATTATTTTTTCCTCAATATTTCTCCCATTTGTTTTCACCACAAGTTCAGGAGTCATTTCTTGAGATGGAATTCCAAATTTACAAGAAAATTTTTCAAAGATGAATGAATGTGTAGACCCTGAATCAAAAAACGCATTGTCATAATCAGAAAAAACATTCAAAGTACATGATACCACTTCATTTGATTGCCCAACATCGGCTGAAGTATTTGCAAAGGATTTCACCACACTATTATGTTTTTAGTCTGACTGCTTCCCATCATTCGATCTCTTTTTCGAACACATGTTTCCATAATGACCCATCTCATTGCACTTGAAACATTTACCTAACTATAAATCAAATTTGGTCTTACCATTAACCTGATCATTTCCAGGGCAATCACGAGCCTTATGTCCCGTCTTACCACTTCAGAAGAACTTTCTAGATTTCAAAAGTGATTCCCTAGCATGATTTTTACCACATTTATCTCAAACTGAAAACTTACATTTCTTATACTAAAACATTTTTGATGGATTTTTCCCTTCCTCCTGCCACCTTGGTCTCTTCTTCTGTTGGTTGTCATAGAACACATGATCATCAGAAAACTCCATTTCCACCTTCTCAGCACATCGGACATGATTTTCATAACTTCTGAACTCATACGAAGCTAATTCCCTTCAACATATTGTCTTTAATCCGGATTAAAAACGATTGATTTGACTATCAAGGTATCGGATAAAATTTGAAGCATACCTTGCCAATCGAGTGAACTTTTCTTCATTAGTAGCCACTGAGTTGTCCTCTTGCCTTAATTTCAAGAGTTGTTTTTCTATCCTAAGTCAAATAGAAATAGGAAAATATATATCAGGAAACATACCTTTGAATTCATTATAGTCTGGAGAATCAATCTCTTCAGCATCCCTGATATTTTTATCCATCGACCACCACTAATCTGCTTCACCCTAGAAACGGTAAACAAAAAGACAAAAATTTTGATTGATTGATCACCACATGACATCGAAAATCTTATCCAGGTATTTAATCCACACTTCAAATATCACATGGCCAGATCATACTCTAAATGATGGGGGATGTTGCCTCATGAAATGTTCCACCAAAGAAATGTTACTCTGTGGTTGATCTAGCTGATCTCTGGAATGGATACCACCGCCATTTATTGCTAGAGTCAACTGCTCCATTACTTCAAAAAAATGATCAGTTTCAATTCCGACCATCTCAGGATGCTGATTTGGAAGGTCATTTCTTTTTGTATTCCTTCCTAGAACTGCTTCTCAATTTCCTCCATGGAAAACTATTCTGAAAAAACATGTCTTAGAAGAATCCACATGGTAATTTTCAAATTCTATATCATTTATATTAGATCATAATGTAAAAATAATTGGATAATCATTTAATTGAATTATAACTCCTAAAGTTATCTAAACTGACCTCTGATACCAAATATAAGGCCTCGGACTTAAACATTACTTAATCGTGGGTTATTTCAAGAATTTACATTGAGGTTCTTTTCAGATTTATATTTATAGAGTATTAGATCATAAATCATGCATTAAATTCCACATTTAAATAGGGTGGTTACATCAAATTCAGCATTCATTTTTTCCACCAAAGGAAAAATATTTAAAATGAAACATGGTTTATTTCGTGACACTTCCTCAACACAATCATCACATCATGTAATTATTCCTTGACTTGTGAAAAACATTTTAAAAACTTTGGATGAAAATAAAAACCTCAATAAGGGATATAAAAATACGGAAATAAAACATTAGTCCATGTATACATATGAATCTATGAAAAAACCCTTCACTAATAAAACATATGCACTTTAACATACCACATTAAATCATAATATTTATTATTAACTTATAGAAATAATAATACATAAAGGTAACTTGAGTCATTCATAACATTGATACTTAGGGAGTAACTGTCATGGTTACGTTTGGAATACCCATCACAGTATATTCCCTAATTCACATCGGAGAAACCATAGAGTTTAACTCCTTCGCGTTACCCAATGCATTGAAGATCTATCTCGGGCTCACCCTCCTTTAGTTTATCATGGGACCACCCGACATCATAAACAATTCCCAAGAACCATAACACAATTGCATCACAGAAAACATTGATAAAGGATATATAACATTTCCACATTTCAATCACAAGATATCAATACAAAACATTGATATAATCAAAACATTATCAAAACCATTTTCAATATCAAAATAAAATAAAAGTAAAACATAGTATTTATTTTCATTTGAAAAATGTTGTGGCTTGTAGAGGAAGATGAAACTCAAATAATGGTCACGGAAGCAGAGAAGTCATTGTCGTTTCATACGTAAGGAAAAAACATTCCCTTTTGTAATTTAGTAAAACGCTTCATGTAAAAAAGATTCATATTGAATTAAAAGTCAAAATTTTTTATTAGACAACTAATAAAATAATGTTGTATATAAATTGAAGTCTGCCTCAATGAAAGGAGATTGAGACGAAGTCCCTTACCTGAAGTCCGAATTTTCTTGTTTGTTGCTTTATATTCTTGAATAATAAACTTTTTTCAATTTAAAATTTCTCAAGGAATTCCATTAATGTTTATTATTCAATTCATATCACATATTATCATGTGGTAAAAATTATTTAATAATGTGACTTCAGATAATGTGTTTTGTCGATGTTCGGTACATGAGTAAAAAATAAACTTGCTTGATGAGAATTGTCCATGTAGTCATAGGTACATCATCTCTAGAATAGGGTTAATGATTTAAATATAAAATATAACCAGTATATATGTATTTAATAATATTCCATAATGTTGGGAGATAAGAAATGAAATGTTCCATTCATGGATATGGTAGGTAGTACGTTTGCATGAACACTACTTTCATTTTTTGTCATATTAATAGACTTTATAACTAAATGAGACATTGATATATTCTAATTTATGTATAATATATATGTTATATAGGTAACATAAGTTCATGTATTACATTATTTATAAATTCCATGTTTGGCATGAATTAGTCACATCACTTGAGGGGGCGGTTGTCCCCACTTCTTCATATGAAATTATAGCATTCGAACAACATGAAAAGTGTGATGGTATGTTTTAAATATCAAATACAGAATAATATAAAGGAAACAAATATAATATATATAATATTTAAATATAGTTCCATCATAATGGCCACCGTGAATGCTGTAAAAGAAGATTGAACATTCATCATTTCGTGAGGTAGTAATTAACCACCCACAGAAATATAATGTTATTTAACCATTAGACAGAGGTGTGTGTAAGTGTATGTAGAATCCTTACCATAAAAATATCCTAGTATATTGACGATAATATTGTTATTATGGGATCAAATAATAAGAAGATAGTTTTGAGTGAATAAGGAAAATAAAAGAAAGAAACTCGAGAGAATACATTACCTCTAAATCGGGTAACTCTTTTTGATTAGAGAAAAATGATTCTGTGGAAAGACTTATTCTCAAAGATAGGATTCTTGGATTAAGATAGGGATGTGGAGATATAATGTGAGCAGAATTTAGAGATCCCAGGGATTGACAGGTGTGGGTAAGGGGGTATAGTTGGGAGCCTTTTATAAGAGGGAGGATGGTCACTTTTGGAAAGTCTTGAAATGATACTTAATTATAATATAGTTTCCGGATTTTAATGGTACCACAATTAAATATTTCAAGTATAAGGAGATAAGGGTTTTAAATTCACCCATCTAATAGGTTTTTGACAACTATATGTCTTATATTTTACCTTATCTTTTCATTTTATTTAAATCGTTCATTAATTAGGTAGTCACTACATCATCATGGTGTCATAAATGATTTTTTTTATTTAATGTCTAAAAATTATAAAACAAATACCATGATGTAGAATATATTTTTAGATTTCCAATTAAAATTTATAATCTAAGATATCATTTATGTAAACAAAATTAAAATTGTTTTACTTAGGTGTTGCGTAGTTTGTTTATAATTTCCATTCATTAAAAATAATATGATAAAAGGACACTATCACACAAAAGTGATTCCATGGGGTCCCTAAGATGGAACATGGCATCCCATGGTCGAGCATGACACAACCAAGAGGATTTTTGACACATTTTGGGGTCATTTTATGTTATTATGATATTATTTTATTACACTTAACTACCCGATTACTAATTAATCACGATAATTAAAGATAATTATCGTCGTTACTATTCATAATGTCAAATAACAAAAGAGGTTTAATTAAATAATTTTGAACTTCTGATTAAAAATATGGAATCCATTTTACCAAATTTCTATCACAGAAATAGAAGTAATTAATCTAAAAATAATTCCCTTTTTCAAAACAAATAACGTGTTTTTATGAACAATATCTATTAATGATTGAAAATTGTTTATGTCCTATTTCAAAGTGAAATTAATTATAATGAACCCAATAGGAATAAATGGTAAAATTATATTATAATTACATTTTAAAACAAATTAAAAAGATAATCTAACCATATTATTAAATTATATGAAAAAACCGTTTTGAAGTAAAATGCGGTATTTTTCACTATTCATTAAAAAATGAACATTGTCAGAAAAATTCCAAAAATATATCCAATGTAGGTTTCAATGTCCCAATTATAAAGAATAAGTTTATTTGGACAAATATAGCTTATTAAATATCCCAAAGTTAGATTTAGAAATGGTTTGACATCAAAAGTCGGTAAAAGAATCTTTTAAAAATATTAGAGTATTATATGATTAAGATCAGATTTATTATCATTTTAAGCCTCTAAACCAATATCTAATTCGTAAATAGACATAGATATAAAAATATATTATTCCTCAATTACTTGGGATGTTACACTATAAATACTCCAAACCTTGTATCCTAGGTTGGGTGTCTAGATTTATTACCACGGTAATATGAAAAAGTGTTGACATACCAAAGGATCAATGAGTTTAGTAGTTTTGAAAAAATATAATCAATCGGTTTTTTTAAATTAAAAAATTAATGAAAAAAACATAAAAACATCATTGGTAACATCCAAAATTTCATATATTATATCTATAATTCACTCATAATATACATCTTCACATATTGGATGAAAACAAAACTCAAGAAACAAGTGGAATAAAACTCCCAGTAATGGTAAACATTAAAATGTAAGCTTTAATAATAATAAATAATATGGAATGGTTTATAACAGATACACTGATATTATACAAGTCTAATAATTACATAATTTATGTTATATGAATATCATAATTATTTCCATAAAACCATAAATATAAAAAACAGTTTTTAGGGAAATATTTTTTTTTAAAATAATGGAATCATATAATAGACTCTGTGTGGTTCATGAAAATTTTTGAAAAATTGAGATTTCCCTTTTAATCGGGCATATGTATCAGGAAAAAATGGCAAGGGAGGTTTGTAAAACATATAGTTCCCCGCAAAAGAAATATTAACTTTTTTGGATACATGATATTTGACCACATAAATATAATTTCAAAACATTTACAAAAATAATGAATAATTACAATTGTGTAAATATAGAGAAAGCATAACCCGAATGAAAATGGTGTTTCGGGATGAAACCCTATACTTATATATGAACGTGTTCTACCGGATGCCTAATTTCATGGATAATAAAATTAGATCCAATAATAAACCAATTAAAAACCTATTAAACAAATATTTTGTTTATTATAAATTTACAATATTCATTTATGGACATTTTTTTTAGTTCTCAAATTAAATTCCATCATTCAGGAGTGTTATTTTCTTTGGTTTTCATTATCATTTTACTTTTATAAATATATATAGGGTCATGTAATGTGGTGATATTTCTCCCAAATTGAACTTAATTATTATAAATGAACGTAAAGATGATTAAATGGTCTCATAAATTTTTTGTTTCATGATATTTTTATGATTCATTAGATATAACCTTAATGATAATTGTTAATGTTATTTTAGTTTTTCTTCGATTATCACAAACTAAATTTGTCTTCTTAATTAATATCATGTATATATATTGGTTCAAGAACACTAAATAAATTATAATATTTATAATGAAATATTTTATAACCATAATACTGGTTTTATAACCAGAAATTATGGCCATATAGAAAAAATATAAACTTGTCATCCACAAAGGTGGTAAATAGACTCCTCCATGATAATGTTTTCATCATTAAAATAAATGGAATAGGGAGAAAAGACTAATTGGTGGATTTTAAATTGATAAATAAAATTTATGTTTGTAAAATATAATAGATTTATAATGTCACTTTGGATGGGTTTTGTGAGGGATGATAATAAAAAAATGGATATTAGAGGAAAATAAAAGAAATGCAAGAGGATTTTTAGCACATGAATACCCCAATGTGAGACTTATTAAGGGGATTGGTATTTTTTTGATGATAAAAAATGATATTGGACCTTGGGTATGGAATTGGGATGATTATTTGGATGAAATTGTATAAGTCTCCAATCATGGAATGTAAGAGGAGTGGCATTGGTGTGTGTTGGTATTTATAGTGGAGGAGAGGTTTTCTTTTGATGATTTGAATCATGAGTTTATTTTATTTAATAAGACTATGAATATATTGAAAATTATCACTAAATAAATTTAATAATGAGTGGATTTTTTGGTTCATACATTATTAATAAATCAATTAATAGTGTATTTAACTTATAATGTATATATTGCATAAATTATCTTATTTACGTATTCAAAAAAATCCAACTACTTTGGAAAAATACCAAAAAACCACCAAAATAATTTCTCAACATATATATTCATAAAACAGACATCATTTTTCAGAAATAATTTTTTATATGTGATAAATATAATTAATAATTAAATTAATATTTGTTTTCAAAATACTAATTTAAAAAATACAAATGCTTTTATAACACTTCGAAAAACTGATTATTGTATCATAAAATTATCTTAAAATCATAAGACAATATGTTTTTAATTTTTGAATATATTTGATAAAAAAAATTTATTTAAATAATTATCAAAATTATAATATTGTAATCAACTATTTATGAATTAAAAATTTCAATGTATTTATTTATTATTTTTTAAATATTTATTAACTTATATCAAGATGTAAAAAAATAATATTTTTTTATAAGTTAAAAAAATATTAATTTTACTTTCATAGAAGAAGTTACTATTATTATTTCTATATTACTATTTATAACGGTCACATTAATATTCTATAGGTTAAGGAAATATTCCATTGGAATAGGTCCCTTAGCTTATATTAATAACATTAATATTATTCATTCTTAATTATTGTGTTGTATTATCTATGTGGTTTTATATGATTAATACTATATGAAGTAGCTACATGATGGGAAAGTTCATTGATAGGATTCAAGGTCATTATAATCAAACCCTCTATGATGTGATAATATTTATCTTAATCAACATGACCATGTTCATCACCCCCTAAGTTGGTCCTGGGGAAATTATAATTGATTCAATATCGAAACAAGCCTAATGGGATGGGGGAATTTATACATAAATTTCCATACTGGGAGCTATCAAATACTCTACAGGAATTGATGGGTCCTCAACAATTTGATCAGTCAATTCCAATCATGTTGGTGAATAGACTCCAACCTGCATGGTTGATGGTATTTTCATAATCATCATATCAGTATAGTGAATCCTTATTCTCTAGGTTTGGAGGTAAATATAGATGGTGAACATCCCATTAATACTTCTCATCATTGTTAAAGAATATGTTATTAGGGGAATGTTTGGTACTCACAACCAGATACTCCCACGCGGTGAATACTCATACGGAAAAATGAGAGGACCATATTGTAAAGACCAGGAAATTTCAAGGAAATTTTTTTCTTAATTTTCTTTGTAATTTTACAAGAACGCAGTTTCTGACGGCGCCTGATTCTGAGGCCCGGTGTGCCCGGAATTAATTTACGAAGTTTGGCTCGGGTACGTTCAGTGAACGAGCGAGCATGAATTTCTATCTTTTGAACCAGTGCTCGGAATTGAAATCTGATTGCACCGATGAACTAGCAATGCCGGTAATCTCTTAAAGGAACCTTTACCGTAGTTGCATTTTTTCGGGAGAAGAAGTTAATTTTTGGGGTTTAATTAAACAAAGTGAATAAAATTGTTAAATCAATTTTATTTCATGTTTAGTTGTTAACATCTCCCATGGGAAGTTGGTGGTCAGCCCACATCCATCCAACTTCCCATGTGTGGATATTTGAAAGTATGGGCCCACACGAACCCCTCCCCACCTCTTCAAATTCATTAACTTTCCTAACCCCTCTAAACCCCCAATTTAATCTCCCTTTAACTCTTGAACTTCTCCCCCTCTTAAGTGAATGCCAACAAAATTTAAATTAATGAAGTTATTTGAATTTTGGAATATGAAAAGCTTGGCATGTGTTAATAAAATAATGGGAGGGATTATTTTATTAGGTTGTTTGGTTAAGTGAGATTGGGAGCCTTGGAAGAAAAAGATTAGGAAATCTTGAGTCCTTCTTTCTCTACGACGAAGAACACGAAGAACGTCTCTTCCGCCACTGAAACATGACGACACCATCTTCTTCATCGTTCTTCAACCGAGGCAAGGAATGGGAAGCGACGCCCGTGACATCTCCAACGACCTTCATCCGTGTCAAAGGAGAAGACGTCGCCTGCGAAGAACGTCGTCAATGACGACGTCACCTCCGAACGCTCGTCCACCAACGACGAGTACCCTTCTTCCTTCTGACGCATGAGCGTGAGAATTGAGAGTGTGTGACGAACACGACGATCGAGGAATCGATATCCACCCTTTTCCAAGATCGTCAACGAACGACAATTACGAAGTAGGGGTTTATTTATTTAATTTTTCGTGAATACAAACTTAATGATAATCATGGATTAAAACCCTTTTTGTTATCGAATAACGCGAGGGGGTCGGACCGCACAAACACGGCTGACCCTCCTTCTTTTTTTCGTGATGGTTTCTTGAGGTTGATACGAGAAGGCGTGGTGTCGTCGCACCACGCAGGTATCTTGTGGCAAGTATTGTGTGGCACCGTCGCGCCGCGTCGTGCAAAGAAATCCAAGAACGCGATGCCGTCGCGTCGCGTTGAAGAAAGTAGAAGGCGCCGCGGCCGGAGCGGGGCCGCGGCAGAGGGGACGGTGTCGTCGCATAACACCTGACGGCATAGGCCGCGGCCGGTTCCGGGCCGCGGCGGATGAAGATGACTGGCGGCCGACATCGGTCCACCGGTGTCGGCGAAGGATGGACCGGCCGTCGCCGGTCCTTGCTGGCGGAACCGGTCGGCCAGTGCGGGCCAGCCGGGCAGTGGAGACCGAGGGAATTAATTCCCCCGGCCGGGTCTTCAAGCGGCCCCAATTAAGGGGTCGTGGTTTCACAAAGGGGTGGGGGGGGGGGCTTTGCCCCCCGCACGTGGCACACATGCGGCGCCCAGGCCGCGCCGCCGCCCCGGCCCACGCCGGACCACACCGCCGGCCGGGCCGGATTTTCCGAGCTGTGCCGGGTCTTCAGGCCGGGTCGCCGCCCGGTCCGGGTCGACCCGGTTCGGCCGACCCAAGGGGGGTCGGGCCGGGTCGGCCCGGGCCCAGACCCCCCAGTTTCGGACCACTTTCGGTCAAATGCCTGTAACTTGGGCTACGGGCCTCCAAACGACTCTCCGTCAGCGGCAACACGATCCTTGGATCGAGAAGGTCGTTTTTGTATATTGCACTCAAGGTTTCGGATTACTTTGAGTTCGTCCAGGTTGGTTCGTACACGAAACCAAACGGGCCCTCGGAGCGGAAACACTCATATCTTGAGCTACGGACGTCCGAATGACGTTCCGTCATCTTTGTTGAGTTCCTCTTGGTGAGACGGATCTTTTGGAATACTCCGCCCGAGGTTTGGACGTAGGTGGAGTACGGTCGGGTTGGTTTTTCCTTAAAAACCAACCGGGCCCCTGGAACGAAAAAGACAATAACTCTCAAACCGGGCGTCTGATTGACGCGTCGTCTGTTGCGTTGAGTTCCGGTTGACGATACGGAACTTTTGGCATCCTCCGCCCAAGATTTGGATGTAGATGGATAGTGGCAGGGTTGGATCGCACCGAAATCCAACCGGGCCCCTGGAACGGAAAAGCTGATACTTTTCTGACAGAACGTCTGTTTGACGAATCGTCAGCGGCGTTGGTGATCTCGTTGAGAAACGGTCCCTATGAATATACCCTATGAGAGTTCGGGGTACAGTTGAGATACGGACGGGTTTGGATCTCTCACGAAACCAACCGGGCCCCTGGGACGAAAAGGCTAATAACTCACAGACCGGGCGTCCGATTGACGCGTCGTCTGTTGCGTTGAGACCCCTATGACGAGGTGGTCCTTTGAGATACTTCTTCGTGGGACATTGAGATACTTGGAGTATCGACCTGTTGCTCGTGGAGCAGACCCTCCCAGTGACGAGCATGCAGAGTACGGAGACCGTGTAGCTGGCTGAGACCTGACGACTGCTTGACCGACTCGACTTGGAGTGAGTCGACTAGCCCAGTGGACGGAGCACTACTTTCTGAGGTGCAGACCCATGGCGGACGGAGCACTACCTGTGTGACAGTGCAGACCCGCGGTACTCGTCCGGAGAGTACCTCAGCAGGCAACTAGGGGGTGTGCACTACTGTGTTTGGGTGACATACCCTGGCGGGAAGCACTACTGTGTCTGGGTGGCTGACCCGCGTTACTCGACAGGAGGAGTACTTCAACAGTCTTAGGTTAGTGAGCAGTACCTCGGAGTCGTGACAGGACCACTATACTCTCCAGAGACGGAGCTCTTCAGCAGTTACAGTTTCGATAATGAAAATCCTAGTTTGAGCTGAGACTTTTGACCTAGTGTTTACCTCGTGATTGAGATGGGTCACTTGCTAACTTAGGTATATGTATGGGAATATACCTGGGTAGTGGTTATCCGTTGATTTCACAATCCTTGTGTTTCCTCATGATTGAGATGGGTTACATGATAACTTAGGTATATGTATGGGCATACACCTAAGTAAAAGGTTATCTGTTGAGATATTCTAGGTGGTTAACCTTGTTGTTTTAGTGAGACCGTGAGGGTCTCGGGATCCCTATTGAGTATCGTTATACTCACCCCTGCACGGGCTATGCCCGCACCTCGTTGTGTTGGTTGCAGACGACAGGCAGTGCTGACGGAGGATGAGTGTTCGAGGACGAGTCGGTACCCGGAGGTGGACTACACGACGAGTCAGTACCCGGAGGTGGACTACACGACGAGACGACTCAGAGAGGAGGTTGACGGACGAGAGCGTGTAGGAGGTTATCTGTACCTACCCTTCAGGTAGGATCCGTGGTGGACGACCAAGAGCTGCGCTATCTGTACCTACCCTTCAGGTAGAACCTGAGAAGAACGACCAGGAGCTGCGCTATCTGTACCTACCCATCAGGTAGGATCCGAGGAGGACGACCTAGGGGCTGCTTCCTACTTCCAGCTGTTTGTATTTTTTCTTTTGTACCTTGTTCAGTTGTAGTCGTACTTTCTTTTGGGTTTGTATTCTAGCCCATTTACTTTTTAGCATTTATTTTGTACTTAGTGTTTTTCTTCCGCTTGTACTCTGTGGTGCTTGTTTTCTTTTATAAAGGCAATGCCTTCCCAGTTATCGGGATTTTACGCCATTGGTGCTGGTCGCCAGCCCCTGGCCTATGGAAGGCGGGCTTGGGGTAGTCATGGCATGGGCCCCGAGGGCGGGTCCTGACAAATTGGTATCAGAGGAGTCGGTTCTACCGCAGAACTTATAACTCTGATATTTACTTTCTGTGAAGCAATAGTGTTAAGGTTACCGAGTGTGGTCATCATTTCAGGGAGTCCAGTGTTGGTGCGGGCGGCCGACATATCTATACACCAGGACCCTGCCAACCGATTTTTGACTTTGTGCACAAAAACACTGATTGCGTGTGTGTTTTCAAAGTTTTTCCCTTAAAACAGCTCAAACCAGGTCAGCTCACCAGGTATAAATGTTTGACCGTGTCATGATGTTTCTTTCAGGATGCCTTTTCACGGAAGACCAACTAGAGCCCATAGAGATGTGCGTGCTGACAGCCTGTCGAATGACGAGGCTTCGGTACAGGGCCCTCTTGCAGTTGAGGCACCAGCGGAGGCACCAACGGTACTGCTACCCGTTGGTCCACCAATTCCACCAGCCCCAGCAGTAGGTGATGCACGACGCTTGAGCGCGCTTCACGAGTTCCAGGGACAGAGGCCACCCAGGTTCTGGGGAGAGACGGACCCGCAAGCGGCTGAGGGATGGCTGGAGGCTATGGTGAGAGTCTTCAGGCTAGTGGGGACGCCGACAGATTTCATGGTGGTCTTTGCTACCAGCCTCCTTCAGGCAGCAGCAGGCAGGTGGTGGAGCCACTTGTTTCAGTTTTGTGACAGGATAAACTTCACTTGGGAAGACTTCGAGACCTTCTTCAGGGTGGAGTTTGTTCGAGTAGCTCTACACCCCGAGCGTGTATAGGAGCTTATACCTTTGCCGCGTGTTTTTCGATCAGTAGCCGAGTCATCTGTTGGCAGTAGATAGATGATGCAGAGGTCCAGGAGGACCAGACTAGCAGTTAGACGATCTCAGGTTTTAGGATCGGTGGTGCGGGGCACCAGGGGTGGAAACAGAGCTAGGCGTGCCAGAAGCAGGTTGTCTTACTCATGCGGTGGAAAGGGTCACCTGGCACGTGACTGTCCGAATCCTCATATGGTTGATTAGCGGGTGTTGGAGGAGCCACAGAGACAGAAGCAGTGGCTGGTGCTTGAGCAACAGCCGAGCAGTGTACAAGGCAGTAGAGCTCCGAGAGAAGGTAGGTATGAGAGGAACTAGTGGATACAACCTTTGTACTTCCAGTTCCATGTTACTTTTGTATTTGTGTCTTTGTACTATGAGATGCAATAATAAAAAGACACTTATCTTTTTTTGCTTTCCTGTCCTTTTGTTTGGTTGATGTTGAGTGGTCCCGGTTAAAACTGTTGACTTGACCCTCACTTTCGAGATTTCTACTGGAGGGGACCCAGTGACCTCACACTGATGCCGATAGTGTGACCTGACCCTTGGAGGCGAGAGTGACAGTTGGATCTCTTAGTAGTTATGTCGAGGCCTTACGACGTCATCCATGGCATGAATGCATCATTCATGTCAGGATTGACTGTATTAGGCAACGAATGTGGTTCATCCAGGGGATGAGACCGGGTTTATCTTATCGGCAAAGAAGAAATTTTAGCAGCTCTTGTGAGACTAAAGGAGGTCCAAGACATCCTAGAGAGGATGAATACTGCACAGTGCAGTAAGAAACAGGAAACTGATGCCAGTCTGAGAGACTCGGTAGTGTTAAAGAAGAGGAAGCTTAAAGGAGAGATGAGTCTACGAAGCAGCAGACGTGGAGGCAGAGCTAGGAGAGCACCATGAGGTGGTGTACATCCTAACATTGTACAACCACCCGCCTTAGTTATTCCTGCCAGGATCAGGAAGCTGGAGGGCGGAGGAAGAGTGCGGCTGCATGCGGTCTAGGAGTGTGACCCAATGGCTCTAGAAATGATTCAAGGGACGGTATGTGTCCACTACTAGCTGCTGTAGTAATGGACGTCGATGAGAATCATTCCTTGCTTTCACAAATCTTGTTCCATACCTAGAGTTTCCGGTAAGCCGTGGACTTGACCCTCACGTCTAGAGATACCTTAGGAGGAGACTCGATAATCACACTTACTCCGACGGTGTGGTCAGACCCTCGAGGCGAGAGTTCCGGTTGGAATCTCTTGGTGACAACATCGAGGCCTTACGACGTTAGTTTCAGTATGGAATGGGAAATAACTGTTCATACTCAAATTGATGGTTTTAGGCAAACGTTGGGATGGGTTTTCCTCGGTCGGCGAAAAGGAAACCCCAGGCAGCACGGAATAAACTCTTTCACAGGAGGGTGCGAACGACCACTCTTGAGTCAGTCAACCATACCATCATGGCAGTAGCCTTTCGAGTTCCAGTTCTAACAGAAAATGGAGACCTCTGGAGTTCGAGGATGACGATCACGTCCTTATACGGGTCTCACATCAACGAGTTTTACGGAGATGTGGCCAAGGCGGAAGTTATCTCCGAGGTTCAGCGGACCTTCTTAGGTCCTTGGCTGGGTAGGCGGGGTGGTTTACCGCTTGACCCATTCACCGCAGTAGCACCAGGTGCACGACGACTTCCACGTATCTCAACTGAGGAGATACGTGCTCGACCCTTCGCATATCATTGACCATGAGGAGCTGGACGATGGCGATGTGGTGTCTTTCACAGAGGTTCCAGTGGGGATCGAGGATCGACAGGAGTGGATCCTACGAGGACGATCGATTCCTCAGGTGAAATTTCTTTGGCAGTACGGAACCTCCAGGTAAGCACATGGGAGCGGAAGGCTCATATGCATTCTCTGTACCGCTTTTGTGACCCTAGTTTGTGTTGAAGCTTTATGGGGATGTAAAGCCCTGAGATGAGAGTAATGTATAGACCCAGAAATTTCAAGGAAATTTTATTTTCTTAATTATCTTTGGAATTTTACAAGAACGCGGTTTCTGACGGCGCCTGATTCCGAGGCCCGGGGTGCCCAGAAATAATTTCCGAATTTTGGCTCGGGTACGTTCAGTGAACGAGCGAGCGGGAATTTCTATCATTTGAACCAGTGCTCAGAATTGAAATCTGATTGTACCGATGAACTCGCAACGCCTGTAATCACTTAAGGAAACCTTTAACGTAGTTGCGTTTGTGCAGGAGAAGAAGTTAATTTTTGGGGTTTAATTAAACAAAGTGAATAAAATTGTTAAATCAATTTTATTTCATGTTATGTTGTTAACATCTCCCATGGGAAGTTGGTAGTGGGCCCACATCCATCCAACTTCCCATGTGTGGATATTTTAAAGGGTGGGGCCCACACGAACCCCTCCCCACCTCTTCAAATTCTTTAACTTTCCTAACCCCTCTAAACCCCCCATTTAATCTCCCTTTAACTCTTGAACTTCTCCACCTCTTAAGTTCATGCCAACACATTTTAAATTAATGAAGTTATTTGAATTTTGGAATTTGAAAAGCTTGTCATGTGTTAAAAAATAATGGGAGGAATTATTTTATTAGGTTGCTTGGTTAAGTGAGATTGGGAGCCTTGGAAGAAAAAGCTTAGGAAATCCCGAGTCCTTCTTTCTCTACGACGAAGAACACGAAGAACGTCTCTTCCACCACTGAAGCACGACGACGCCATCTTCTTCATCGTTCTTCAACCGAGGCAAGGAAAGGGAAGCGACGCCCGTGACATCTCCAACGACCTTCATCCGCGTCAAAGGAGAAGACGTCGCCTGTGAAGAACGTCGTCAACGACAACTTCACCTCCAAACGCTCGTCCACCAACGACGAGTACCCTTCTTCCTTCCGACGCATGAGCGTGAGAATTGAGAGTGTGTGACGAACACGACGATTGAGGAATCGATATCCGCCCTTTTCGAAGATCGTCAACGAATGATAATTACGAAGTAGGGGTTTATTTATTTAATTGTTCGTGAATACAAACTTAGTGATAATCGTGGATTAAAACCCTTTTTGTTATCGAATAACGCGAGGGGTCGGACCGCACAAACACGGCCGACCCTCCTTCTTTTTTTTTCGTGATGGTTTCTTGAGGATGATACGAGAAGGCGTGGTGCCGTCTCACCATGCGGGTATCTTGCGGAAAGTATTGCGCGACACCGTCGCGCCACGCCGTGGAAAGAAATCCAAGAATGCGACGACGTTGTGTCACGTCGAAGAAAGTCGAAGGCGATGCGACCGGAGCGGGGCTGCGACGGAGGGGAGCAGTGCCGTCACATCGTGCTGGACGGCATAGGTCGCGGCTGGTTCCGGGCCGCGACGGAGCAAGATGACTGGCGGCCGACAACGGGCCGCCGATGTCGGCGAAGGAAGGACTGGCCATCGCCGGTCCTTGCTGGTGGAAACGGTCGGCCAATGCAGGCCGGCCGGGCAGTGGAGACCGGGGGAATTAATTCCCCCGGCCGGGTCTTCAAGCGGCCCCAATTAAGGGGCTACGGTTTCACAAAGGGGGGGTGGGGCTTTGCCCCCGGCGTGCGGCACACATGCGGCGCCCAGGCCACACCGCCGTGCCGGCCCGCGCCGCCGCGCCGCCGACCGGGCCGGATTTTCCTAGCCGGGCTGGGTCGTCGGGCCGGGTTGTCGGGCCGGGTTGCCGCCCGGGCCGGGTCGACCCTGTTCGGCCGACCCAGGGGGGGTCAAGCCTGGTTGGCCCGGGCCCAGACCCCCCCTGTTTCGGACCACATTCATTCAAATGCCCGTAACATGGGCTAAGAGCCTCCAAACGACTCGCCGTTAGTGGCAACACTATCCTTGGATCGAGACGGTCATTTCGGTATATCGCACTCAAGGTTTCAGATTACTTTGAGTTCAGCCAGGTTGGTTCGTACACGAAACCAACCGGGCCCTCGGAGCAGAAAACCTCATATCTTGAGCTACGGACGTCCGAATGACGTGTCGTCAGCTTTGTTGAGTTCCTCTTGGTGAGAAGGATCCTTTGGCATACTCCTCCTGAGATTTGGAAGCAGGTGGAGTATGGTCGGGTTGGTTTTGCCTTAAAAACCAAACGGGCCCCTGGAACGAAAAAGCCAATAACTCTCAGACCAGGCGTCCGATTGACGTGTCGTCTGTTGCGTTGAGTTCCGGTTGACGATACGGAACTTTTGGCATCCTCCGCCCGATATTTGGATGCAGATGGATAGTAGCCGGGTTGGATCACACCGAAATCCAACCGGGCCCCTGGAACGGAAAAGCTGATACTTTTCTGACAGAACGTCCGTTTGACGAATCTTCAGTGGCGTTGGTGATCTCATTGAGAAACGGTCCCTATGAATATACCCTATGAGAGTTCGGGGTACAGTTGAGATACGGCCAGGTTTGGTTCGCTCACGAAACCAACCGGGCCCCTGGGACGAAAAGGCTAATAACTCACAGACCGGGCGTCTGATTGGCGCGCCGTCTGTTGCGTTGAGACCCCTATGACGAGGCGGTCCTTTGAGATACTTCTTCATCGGACTTTGAGATACTTGGAGTATCGAACTGTAGCTCGTGGAGCGGACCCTCCCTGTGACGAGCGTGCGAAGTACGGAGACCGTGTAGCTGGCTGAGACCTGACGACTGCTTGACCGACTCAACTTGGAGTGAGTCGACTAGCCCAGTGGACGGAGCACTACTTTCTGAGGTGCAGACCCATGGAGGACAGAGCACTACCTGTGTGACAATGCAGACCCGCGGTACTCGTCCGGAGAGTACCTCAGCAGGCTACTAGGGGGTGTGCACTACTGTGTTTGGGTGGCATACCTCGGCGGGAAGCACTACTGTGTCTGGGTGGCTGACCCGCGGTACTCGACAGGAGGAGTACTTCAGTAGTATTAGGTTAGTGAGCAGTACCTCGGAGTCATGACAGGACCACTGTACACTCCAGAGATGAAGCTCTTCAACAGTTACGGTTTCGATAATGAAAATCATGGTTTGAGATGAGACTTTTGACCTAGTGTTTACCTCATGATTGAGATGGGTCACTTTCTAACTTATGTATATGTATGGGCATATACCTGGGTAGTGGTTATCCGTTAATTTCACAATCCTAGTGTTTCTCATGATTGAGATGGGTTACTTGATAACTTAGGTATATTTATGGGCATATACCTAAGTAAAAGGTTATCTGTTGAGATCTTCTTGGTGGTTATCCTTGTTGTTTTAGTGAGTCCTTGAGGGTCTCGGGGTCCCTACTGAGTATCGTTATACTCACCCCTGCATAGGCTATGCCCACACCTCGTTGTGTTGGTTGCAGACGACGGGCAGTGCTGATGGAGGCCGAGTGTTCGAGGACGAGTCGGTACCCGGAGGTGGACTACACGGCGAGTCAGTATCCGGAGGTGGACTACACGATGAGAAGACTCATATAGGAGGTTGACAGACGAGAGCATGGAGGAGGATATCTGTACCTACCCATCAGGTAGGATCCATGGTGGACGACCAGGAGCTGTGCTATCTGTACCTACCCTTCAGGTAGAACCTGCGGAGAATGACCAGGAGTTGCGCTATCTATACCTATCCTTCAGGTAGGATCCGAGGAGGGCGACCCAGGAGCTGCTTCCTACTTCCAGCTGTTTGTCTTTTTGCTATCGTACCTTGTTCAGTTGTAGTCGTACTTTTTTTGGGTTTGTATTCTGGACCAGTTACTTTTCAGCATTTCTTTTGTACTTAGTGTTTTGTTTCCCCTTGTACTCTGTGGTGCTTGTTTTCTTTTATAAAGGCAATGCCTTCCCAGTTATCGGGATTTTACGCCTTTGTGCTAGTCGCCAGCCCCTGGCCTATGGAAGGCGAGCTTGGGGTAGTCACGGCACGGGCCCCGAGGGCAGGTCGTGACACATATGAAGAAGGAAATCAATCCCTAACAGGGTCATAAGACAAAATGGACCAATATGACCAAGGGTTCGATGAATGAACCCATTGATAGAAGTGAAACACTAGCATGTTTGTTTGAAGTTATTGAGACAACAACAATTTCATCATATACCAATATTGATTTTTTCATTATCAACAGAATATATAATATGGATCAAGACATTGATATTGAAAGACGAAATATGGATAACATACCTTGATAAGAGGATATATATTCTCCCAATTTGGATTTCCAAACACGGAACCGAAGTAGACTCCAAAACCCAGAACCTATAAATATCAAGTATCCACCTATATGGTCGAATAATATCAAATATATAGGTAAATATGTCGAAACATCCAAATCACTACCTAGAATAAAAGAAAATACATTTATAAAGGATATCATTTCAGGATTTGATGATGTGATCTAAACACTCAGACAAATCCATATAGAGATTCTTAGGGGATTCATTCCCACCGTTTATTTTTTTTAGGGAAAGAAAACTATTCTTCCTCTACGGTCTAAAAATATTATAAAAGATTCATGTATGCATCATACTAGATTGGGATCCAAACATCTATTATACATAAATAACTCATAGTTGACCATGAATTCCCTTCATTATGGTGATATCCTCTCCCATTCCAGGGTAACCATTTCATCTTTTCATGAATTGTTAATCGACAAGATAAAAATGGAAACCTCATTATGCCCTCCCAATCCTTGTAGTTGGGAGGCAACATTGATTAGTGTACTTAAAAAACATATAACTATCAAAGCGCTATTTCTATGTGAATGTAATCAATGATGGCGTAAAATTTACTTACACTGTCTCAAAAGATGCAATATCCAAAATGGGTGGATGAAGCTTTGCATCCACAATATTTTGGAAACCTAACATTATCCATCATTGATAGAACAAGTGACCTCAAACAACATATCACACAGATATTATCTATATTAGAATAGATTAAGGGACATCATGATCAAAATGAGATGAAAAAGATGAGTATAATAATATAGACTCTGGTAGGGACATTCGTTTTTTGGTAAAATACCCTTCCAACGGGATCAGTTTCATGATGTGACAATCTCAATCATCAATTAAATTACCATTTCAGTTCTACAATGTAGAGAAAAGAAATTTGTTGACCTATACCACTAAAAAAATATGAACATTAATGGGTGTTTGAATTAATAGTTACATTAATTAATATATCCTGTTCTGTCAGCTTCCTGCCCTCAAATGAAAAATTTAGTGAACTAAGGGCTAAAAATATCTAGGATAATATGAACCCACATTTTATTCCAATGAAGTATTCAGGTGGGTCAAATGGTTTTGAATAAATAGAACAATATCTAGAATATTAAATTTAGTGGAACTGATTTAAATATCATCTAATTCCCTCATTATAAGATTATAGACTTTGTAACAGATAAACTTCCACTATAACTCACTAATGTGCAACTTTTCCCATTCAAGCACATAAGAAGTTTCCAAAAAATCGGGGTGCCTCTGGTCTAGTTGCAACAACCACAATATTTCCCTCATCTTGTAGGAAAAAATAATAGGTTTTCCAATACTGTGTGGAATTGATGAAGAAGTATACTCCATCCAAAATGGGGCATAACATGGTTATTTCCATGCATCAATGGAATATATCATGCATAAGATTCCATATGAAAAAATCCCAATAAGTAAAACCTCATCGATTATCCCAAATACATCATATTCAACTAACGTTCGGGGGAAAAATTGATGTTAACTTTTTATTCAAATATGTTATATTAATAATGGTTTAATTTTGACAATTTATATTTGATAAATCTCCATCACATGTGGCCTATACAATAATTTACAGATCAGATGATTATCATGATTGATAGACTGTTCTGGATTGATGTAGGTATATGTTTAAAAACTCGATGACTATAAAGATAGTGGATCGAGCTCCTGAAACCCTGATCGAGTAGATTCACAGATTGAAAATGGAGACACCCCCAAGGAAGGTGAAATTTAAATACCCCCAAAACGTTTACATAATCAATAAATCCGTGAAGAAACAAAATAGGATGAACCATATTATGCTCCTATGAAATCTATGACCCTTTTAGACTTCCTACCTAAAACATCCGAAGCACAAGAACCACCCCACCAATAATAACCAACACTGTATATAAATATCATCCTTGTATTTTTCAAAGGGATATACATTGAATACCCCTTATCAGATTATGAATGTATATTTGAGTGTGAGACCATAGACCTAACTAGGTAATATGATGTTTCATGCATAGAAACCAAAGATATAGGTGAGAACCCAGGTATGGTTGAAATAAATATTTCTGTCACATCATCTCATAGGATCTATATGTTGCCTATGATAATGGAAAAAAACTCCAGCACACCCAGTAGAGACATGATGTCATCTTTAGAACCCTATAGGGGCTGTCCACTACCATTTTTTAATATTTATAACCAATGGGTGTTTGATTATATGATTAGACCATCCATTGTGGAAGGCTTATATGACATGCCCCACATTCAATAGTTGCTACATCACCCTCTACATAAGAAACATGATCGTCTTACTAAAATTACTCATATCCTATGACACATAATATGGAATAACCCCACCATAGGAATAACTAACCACTATAACATGTGTATGATATTTTGATACAAAAGGAAGCATCCCCATCTTATCTATCAATCGTGGATCTTCTATATATGTCTAAAACACATACGTACGAGCTCGTTAAATCCCTCTAGATCCCATAAGATATTGACATCATAGTCACTAATAATGAGGTTTATTATGTGGATATGATGCCATAATAATTAAATGTCTCCGTCTCATTCATTGAGGAGGATCATAAAGATATCATATTGGTAGACCAGATGCAACTATATGTTGGATTCAGACTAATTAAGGATGATATCCAAATGTATTTGGAGGAAAGTGTTTTTATGATCAACCTCATCTTAGTTCATGCCCTCAAATGCTTGGGGTAGAGAGAAGTGGATTTTCCTCTGACAAATATAACCATTAAAGTCTATGAAATTAAAGAGAAAACACCTCCAGGGAAGATCAATCTTAAACCCCATTTTGGGGATCTCACATAATAAATTTTGTTTAACCATTCCTAGAAAGACAAGGTATACGATGTCATAATCAGAAGGCCCTGTATATATATCCCCATGAAGATTCTCTCAATATTCCATTAATTTTTGAAATACCCAATCAATGTAATGGTAAAAATTTAAATGGTGATTGTTCCTCAATCAAATATTGTGGTTCCATGTATGTGGAGGATGGTGTTTGTAAAAAGGATGGAAAACTACCAATAGTGGATGAAAATATATCAGCTGGACAACCTAATGTCATGGGGTACACCATTTCAATTCCATGGAATATTATTGAAAAGTAGTATATGTTACCCATTAATATAGTTGTCCTGATGTACCTGATCCAAGTATCTAATCCCCATTTATCCCAAACTATAGTTTAAAGGAAAATGATCATGGAAATATCATTTTCAAAACTCTGGTAGTAATAAATGACAATGTATTTTCATACGGCCTATCTCCCATTAATAGTGAAATATATTCATCGATATTTCCATATTCATTATATAAAATATTCGCATAATAAAAGGAGGATGAATAGGACGATGAACATAGGGCCAAAACTCCTTCATTTGTGGAAGACATCTCTACCACCATTAATGAGATAAGGTAGAATAATCTATGACAATATGAGAACTAAGACTTACATTTATTTGGATCACCATGAATCTTGGGAAGTAAGATATGTATATTAAATTTCTAGAACAACTATTATAATTATTCTATTAGAAATATATATATATTCCCAAAATAAATTTACACGTGGATGAACAATATATTGTCATAACCAATGAACAGTGACACATCACTCAAAAACAATCAAATTATCTGTGAATTTTTTGGGGGATATAAAAACACCCTATGATAAAATAATTTAGATGGGGTTCATAACCAACTATAATTTTTTAGAATAACATATTAACTATTTTATCTGATTTTAGAGTCAATTATATCAAGAACACAACTAATTTAATAACTACATACAATATAGTTTCAGTTCGATATTTATGGTAATATATATATATATAGTCATGTAGATATTATAGGGGGTTTGAACCCCCACTAATGTGTGACATTATTGGGTGATGTGAACCCCCTATAATATGATAAAGATGAGGGGTTCAGGAACCATGGATAATATATTAGATTTGATGTGGGTTTTAACCTCACCATATTCAAGAAGTTAGAGGGTGGTTTTGAACATCCTCTTATTCCAGAAATTAGAAGGGGGTTTGAACACCCTATAATTTAAGATGTTAGAGGGGGTTGTGAACCCCCTATAATATATGAATTTAGAGCAGGTTGTGAACCCCCTATAATCTATGTCATTAGAGGGGGGTGGTGAAGACCCCCTAATCTATGAAATTAGAGGTGGTTTTGGACCCCCTATAATATAAAAAATTAGAGTGGTATTATGAACCATCGCAAATCCATTATATTAGAGGGGTTTTTAACCTCACATTACATTTAAATATTTTTAAAAATAAATCTCATATTATTTAAAATTTTATAATATATATTTATGTGTGCATGCATGTGTGTTTATACTACATAATCACATTATATAATGTAATTAAATGAAATATAAAATAATATATATAGAAAATATATAAATAGTTTAAATAAATAGTTATACATATAGACAAAAATGTGTAAATATATAAATTTAGGTATGCATAATAAATTTTTTAATTATAAATATAATTATTCAAATATGTAAATTTTTTAAATTGTTTTAAAAATAAAATAATTTTTTATTATGATTAAAATTGATTATATATAATATTCAGTACATTTTTAATGTATATAATTGAATAAAATACATTTATATCATATTATTTAATCAAATAATAATAATATAGACGAAATTAACTATAAATAAAAATAAAAATATTATATATCTATATAATATACATTATATTATATTAAAAAATATTATATTTAAATATATATATATTTTTTTACTATACCAAATTAATTTTAAATTAATTTTCTATATATAAATATATATATATATATATAATTTTTTATATTATATATTTATAATTATATTAACGTGTTTAATTTTTTTCATATTTATGTTTTCGTACATTATATAAAATAAATTTATATAATTACGTACACATATATATAAAAAATCTATTTTATAAAATAAATTTATAATATGAATGATAAAATATCTAAATTTACTGTATTTTGTAATCCAACATTTAATTGTTATTGTTCTAAAAATATATGTAATAAATAAAATATTTAATAATAAAAATTTTATTGGAACATATATATATATATAATTATGACATTATATGTATTATAATTATATTATATCTATAAATTTTGTATAAATACATAAACACACCCACATACAACTATATATGTATAAATATATATTTATACATGAAAATATAATTATTTATATATATTATATATAAATACTATAGACAAATATATTATAATTAACTTTTATACCTACATATATATCTATATATATATATTTTTATGTAAGTAAATATAACGCAATAAATGTAAATAAATATAATATATTATCAATAATATAACATATGTTAAACCAGTTGGTCGGTTAAGGTTGTCTATATATATAGTGCCAATAGAGGCTTTGATTCCTCACAACCTTGGTTTTTTCTACATTCGGATGTCCATGGTTTACTCGCCCACATGTGGGGTTGTCGGTGGGTTTTCAGTGTTTTTCAGGTGGTTTTCCTTATATTCCCGGGGCATGATCATTTCTGTGTGCTTTGGGAGTGAGTGTTCTTGGGATATCTATCTTTGGTGTTAGCGTGTGTTTATGATTGGGGTGTGTGTTTACTTTGGGAGTCTATTAGGGTGTCATAGTGTCTGTTTGTGCCGGGGGTGTGTTTGCATGGGGTGTTTGTCTTAGATATTTATGTGTGTGTGTGCTAGGGGTGTCTGTATGGGGTGTCATCATATGGGTGTACATGGTCTATCTGTTTAATTATCATGGGTATTAGGGGGTTTCTGGGGCATTTCATGTGGGGTTCATGGGGCGTAGTGGGGGGGGGGGGGTGTCCTAGTGTGTGTATGGGGAATTTGAGTTGGGTCCATGGCATGAGAGGTGGGATCATGGTGTGTAGAAGGGGGTGTTTCATGGTTTGTGTGTGTGTGTGAGTGTGGGGAATCGGGGTTGTGTCTATGGCATGTCAGGTGCGGTTCATGTGGAGTTACAATAAACAATGATAGGTTTGATTTTGTGAAGTTATGCAGTCTCCCGAAAATTGGAATTCTAAGAATCAATTAGAGGATGTTCTGATCACCAGTAATTGAATATCAAAACTAGTGGTTGTTAAAACTACCCCCTAAATGACTTGATTCAATTGAATTTTGGTAATCATAAGATTGGGTTAAACCAAAATTACTCATCCATAAAAATATAACTAGTATACCAACGCTTACCCGAAACCATTTCTAATCGGAGTAGTCTAGGACATTAACAAAGGTTTTGTTTAACCAAAACTAATGTGTTTAGAAGGGGTTATATACCCTTTTAAAAAAACCATTCAAATAATCAATTATTTTAGTGCATCATGAAATCTACTCGGAGCATACCTCCTACATATAATACAAAATTATGGGATGATATTGAAAATTTCATCAAATCCGACTTCTTTCGAGAAATAAAACACACAATGTGGAAGGACATAATATCCCCTGTCATGATAATGAATGGAATGATTAATTATTGAATCTATTTCATATTTCTTAATCTACAAATTACAAAAGATTATTTCCCAGGGTTGATCACAGAACACATGGTTGATGTATCTATTCAATTCAATGCCCTTTAATCCATGGATGGGTTTTCTATGTACATTCAAAAAAATATGGACCCTGATAGTGAAGATTCCACACCATTTAGAGAATCCCAAATGATATTTTTATATCAGTCCATACACTTTATATTAACAAACGCTAGTGCTACATACCATTGCATAATGAATCACATCATTAATCACTTCTCAAGGAAATAAAAAAATTTGTAGGTAGGTGACCCTATGTTCAAATCCCGATAGTGATGTGAGGACTTCAAGATATCCAAAAACTCTCTGAGAAACTATGAAAACATAATCTAAGGATGAATCTACTAAAATGAAATTTTGTGGTAATAGCGGGGAAGTTATTTGGATTAGTGTTATACCTCCATAGAATTATTATTACCCCAGAAAAGGCTATTGCAATTCTAGTAATGTATCCCCTAATAAATTTCTACCAACATAATGGAATCACATTGAAACATTCTTTCATTTGGATGTTCATATCCAAAACGACTATAAAATCAGTCCCCTTAACTAGGTTAATGATGAATTGAATCGATTATCAATGGGATGCAGAACAATAAAAATCCATTGAGAGTCTCTAAAAGTTTTTATTACATCATATAGACCTAATTCTATTGGTTAATGGAAATCCACTCATCTTATATGTCTTCTCCAGGGAATATTCTCTTGGAACTCTCCTCACTTAGAATGATACAAGTAATTAGAACATTAATTTATATTATGAAAATTTAAGGTTCTGTGACACAATATATGGATCATGATAATTACTACTTCAAACCCATATTTTATATATAGATGATAAGGAATTAAATTCAGCACCACGTAGTTTATATGGTCTCTTGTATTGATCATCTAAAGTACAGCCTTGGTCATCCTATGATGACTATGAATTTGGCCTTATGAGATGTAATTTGACAGTAATATGAAATTAATTTAATGTCATATATGTTGTCGAAAGGGAAGGCCATGGATGATTTCATATTAACAAATACCACCAATGAATGTAAATTTGTGGACACATTTCTTCCTAATTAATAGGTTATAAATTCCCCTGAAACTGCCTAGGCATGGTATATGAATTTGTTTGAGACCTCCTAAAGTCAAAATAAAAATATATGTAGAATAAAAACCTCATCCATGTTTGATTAGAGATTTAATTTTTTTATCTGATTAAATAAGTATTTTCATACTCATTTTCACTATTTTGAGGCCATCTGAATAATTAATCCACGTACTAATCCAACATCATTGGTTTAGAAGAAGCCATATAGCTACAAATATCCTACCTGACCATCAAAGTGGATTCAGAGCTAGTGAAAATGTAGAACAATGAATATAATTCAATTAAAATGTAAAAAATTCCCTCTATTATAGGTAATGTTGGGGATATAATGGTAGAGTTCTCTATTGATCTCTAATTGCTACATATTCCATTATCAAATAATGATCACTTTGATGTATTGGCATATGTAACAATATTTTTTGTTGATCCTGGTTAGGAGGATGAGATCATTCACATAAAAAAGGTATAATGGTTAAATATATCATTATTTATGAAATGAGATCAAAAATCAGGTCAGCATTGGTGTAATCACCCTGAAATTTCATCCTTGGACTATTCAGAAAAATGTCCTCAACCAGACCCGAAATTTTTGTTGTGATACACTTTATTTTTTGATGGGGGATATTAACGGTAGAGAAGGAATAGGCTTGAAGGACCAAAACCATAGATCATATTTAATCCCATGTAGTGGGGCGGTGGTGCAGCCCCCAAAATATGGAGAAATAAATTTGGCTAAGTCTCTAAAGTGGAGCTCGAGGTACCTACGAGAAAATACCACCATGCCACCGTGATGGAGTTGAATGGAGTAATCATTTTGGCTATGTCCTCAAACCGGCACCCCGGTTAGGAAAAATCAGCAAAGGCATCTAAGAAAAATGCGTACCACAATTCAATCATGCAATATACATGAACGCCCGATCGCAATTTTCCCATGGTCTCATGTTTTCATACAAATTGACATGTGGGTTGTTAATTTGTACGGTTGAATTTCCCTGAAGCATAATTGTTGATTTCGACACCCTAGTGCTTTTCCCAAGTCTTCTGGAACCTTCATGGTAGTTCTTTAACCCATATAGAAGAGTAACAGAAGGTGGATCATAGTAATTGAGTTCCTTTGGTGTTTGAAATTTATAACACTTGCATGTCCAATGACCCAAACCTCCAAGAATTATAAAAACATGCACACCATTGATTACACTCAAAGTAACTTGAGAATCCTACTTCTGAGAATACTTGTGAATAATGTTGTAGTCTTGTACTATGTCTAACCCAAGTATTAACATCTATGTTGTTTGTCACTTAAGTGAACATATGGTCACCCAAGACTACTTTCATGCCCATACAAGCATGCTAGATACTAATATGGGCACCCGTTATTGATTCACTTATTCCTTTTAGTCTAAAAATCCTTCATCGAGCCATATTAATATCCATTCATGGAAAGGCTTTTTCAGCATTAGCTCCCTTTTTGAAAGGGATTACGTTGACAACTTCTCCAAAACCTCAAAAATCTTCCAAACTTTGGGAAAGGAACAACAATGTGTCTCTTCTTTTGGATTGTATATCCACATTTAGAGGTTTCCCAAATCTATTCGTATAGGGGTTAGGATTCATATAGAGTCTATGGGTTTGTGTATCCGCACTCCAATTGAATATTCTCCCCAGAGAAAGGTTGGGGAAATCTGTTCTTAAGGATTAGGGTTTAGGTTTTGTCCATCCCTTTTCATGTCTAAGACCCGGAGCCTCTAGTTCCCAATAAATAGTGTCAGTGTCACACTTGATTTTCAATTCATGAAATGGAGAATACTCACTCCTCTCCTGGAATCCATCCATACAACAATCCTACTTTAATCCCCTAACCTTCCATGTTGGAGGTTTTAGTCTTGTTCCTCTATAATTCCGTCATCATCAATCATTCCTTACAATGGACCCTTGTCAAATGTAAAGAGAATAGAGATAATTGTTATCACCTCACCCACCTCCACGTTCTCCATGACCTATTCCACCATCCCCTCCATATGCATGTCCACCTCCACCAGTGGAGGAGGAAAAGTGTGCGAGTTACTTTGATGAATCTTTGAAATCATGGTGCTTCTCACACTGAGAATATCTCATGTGGGATAGATATTTTATTGATGAAAACATTTTCAAAAACACACCTACTCTTGATCTATGCTAAATATGATTCCCAAATTTAGTGGGATACGTAAGAAGCCATCCTATGCCCCGAGCTTTATCCCATTTCATCCAAAAATGGCCATTATTCTTAGCAGTATTCCCTAGTTAAACCTTCAAATCACCAAGGAATCAATTTCAGAAAGTAAGACCAAAATCATTTCTATAAAAGGACTATAATCTTTTATGAGAATCCTCAAACTACATGGTATTTGATTCCCATCCAGATGGGATACATAGGAATACTCTCTAAGGTGCAAACCCAACACTTAAAATCAACATTATTCTTCTTAGGACATATTCTCAATACGATCTAATTTAAAATGGAAACTCATACCACTTTTTTGGTACCATTAGGCTGATTAGGTAAAAACAAAACACCATACATTGAATAATATCTTTTCCATTAGATGTCCTTACCACACCATATTATACAATTCAGCTATAACCTTGTCACATGACCTTAAAAAGAATGATGTGACCCATTAGGATGCACTAAACTACGAGGGTTGTAATTCCTTTCAAATTGATACGTAGGTATCCCATTTACAAGTATGACCCCATCATCAAAACAAACCTTCTCTACCTGGATGGAAAAAATTCTAAAGTTCTATATAGAGTGGCTTAAAAACTATTAATATCATAATGATGGTTAAAGAAATATCTAAATAGTATATGAGTGGATACCATTGATGGAGATCCACAAATACATATGATTGTCTCATATATTTATGAAACTAGAATATATATGGATTATTCTAAATTACATTAATGCTTATAATTGATTGAAAATTCAAAGGGAACCCTATGTTATACTTGGTGAATTAATAAGGATTCATGAAAATTTCTAAAATCTATATGGGAGTCGCAGAGTAGGGAGTAATTCCACAAAAATGTGTGATGAGTCTGATCTCCCATCCTATCGGCCAATTCATGTTCTTATATATCATAAGTTCATACATAATGAATTCCTTCCATTGGATAGGAGGTACCTTTGGATAAAAAACTTTGGGTGTTTCCATGTCCATAGATAAATCCAATTGAAACTGGCCGAAACTAGTAATTCCAAACTAGAACACACATTCTATGGGATGATGAAACAACTAGCCGTGGGTTTGATCAACTGATCTGCACACATGGATGGATGGAGCCACTAATTGAATATCTCATGAATGGGAACCCTTATTACAGACTAAGAAGAAATGTAATAGAGGAAGCATCAAGCATTGAACATTACCCCACAATATTTTTAAAATGATATGAAATCCCCCTACAAATGAGGATTTGATGGAATACACTTCATATGAATACTATAATGAGTGAATCCATCCATCACAGATGAAGTATATGAAGGCTCCAATGGAGATCGTCTTTATGGGACTATGATATCAAATCTAATTAGGTCGTTGGGTTACCATTAGAAAACAATGATATATAAATATTAAGAATACACATGGAAATTCCATGAATGTGAGATAAATGCAAGATTCATCCATAAAACCATGGAATTCCTACATACATATAAATATTAATGGATACATTATATAGGGTTAATGGATGTTGTGGAAAAATTCCTTCATGGATAAACATCTCAAGTAAATTATTACTACTTGTGTCTTATTTTGGAAATTGGATAATGAAATACCACTCCATGAATATTAGCTGATGGACAACATTAAACTCATAAAATCCATATCATCACTAGGATTAGAGTACCACAAACATTGATGGTGGGAAACGACCCCATGTTTAATTATATGAAGTTGATGAAATTTTTCCAGGAATACAACTTTGAGTCCAATCCTTAATCCAACTACAATGTGGAATCATAGGGAATGATATAAGCCTTAAATATGTGTCTGAGAAACATACTGAAGAATATAGTTAATGAGGATAATAAATCATGACAAGACAATATCCTCTATTCTTTATGGGTCTATTATACGATAATAAATGCTACCAATTTAGAAACTAAATATTTATTAATGTATGGACTAAGGAAGTGTTTCCCATAGAATCATAGTTCCATTCTATCCATGTATCCATTTGTGGAAAACTCACATATGATGAATGTTTTTAAATGTTAATGGATGAATTAGAGATTCCCAATGAGAACAGGGTGCCATCAATTCACAACTTCTATGAACATTAGAATCTGGTAACACATTCATTTAATATAGATGTCTTACTTCATTTATTATTATAAAGATAACTTGTATTTTCACTTAGAATCCCAATTATGACAGCCAAGATTCCTCAAAATATTGAACCCAAATGAGAAGGATCCAATATTATACATATGTGCTATCCCAATAGGGAAAAATAATTGGCCACAATAGATGGAGAATCAGTCATTCCCCCCACACCAATGCAGGATTACTAAATAAATATATTTGATAACAATCATCAATGACATATCCCCCTAGTAGTATGATGTTAAACAGTTCAATGATGTCTTGGTAGCAATACATTACACTACAAAACATCTATATTCCATACCTCATGATGATAAACTAAATAAGATATGTCATTTTGATATAAAATTAAACTGTTAGGATCCTTTACATAGTGAATAATTTTAAAATAAATGGATGATTTCTTCACTGGATGATTACGAAA
This sequence comes from Viscum album, assembly GCA_963277665.1. Lineage (NCBI taxonomy): Eukaryota > Viridiplantae > Streptophyta > Magnoliopsida > Santalales > Viscaceae > Viscum > Viscum album. Next base: position 2,000,018,445 of record OY728146.1, on the reverse strand, counting down.
TAAATGAGAATCAATATCTCACTGATGATCCACCACACATGATCAATATCTTTATGAGTGAAAAATGAAATGACCTTATCCCTGTGTGAGAGTCATATCCACATATCTTTTCTCTTATTATAATAAATACATGTGTATTCATTCATGTAATCCATAGAAAAGTAGTGATATCTAGAACAATATTTTCTGTCCTAGATTTATTATTAAATTTCTTCCATGTCTAGTGGAACTCATCCTTATCGTATTAAGTTTAATTGCATGACTGATTTCTTAACTGATTGACACTATACTACACGCTTTACAAGAATGATGTGAGTCTGGATTCATATCTACATAGGATACATAGTGAGGCCTATACCTCCATTTCTAGTCCCAACCAAAACATTAATCAAATATTATGTTGATTCACCCATGTCCGTACCACATATTGTTAAATTTAATGGATGAGGTCCACTACACAAGTCACTAAACTGGAAATGTTTACATAACTATGTCTGGATTGATTCTCATTCTAAATGATATATTTTGGATTACCAAATCAAATATATAGGCACAACCACAACATTGTACAAAACCTCGCTCTGTTATTCTTTAATTTCATGAATTTTTTGAGGAACCATTTCTGTTTATTTTTTCTCACACGTAGAATAGCGTGAACGAGAATATGATTATAGGAATGGGATGCCAAACATGACCAAGACATATCTGTTCATTGTTTGATTTTCGTGGTCTTGAATTCATGTCCATCAAATGTAACATTGTGATTCCTTGATATATGATGTTAAAATGCACAGTTTATGTCTCTTGTATGACATAAAACGACACAATCCTCTGGACCTTGCCTAATAGGATTAGTAATATCAGTGTTGGAATCCCATCACACTTCCCTTCGAGAATTATGTGTAAATTAAATAATTTCATCATAAGATATATAGTGATGCTCATATCTTCAACCCCAGGTCTAGTCATATTAATTAAACATAAAAAGTGACCCATCTTTATGCACGTTATAAAAAATACATTTTATGAATTTTCAAGAATTATGTGTGCTTGATCCCTATAGTCACAGGATATGTATTGACTCAATGATCTCCAATTATAGGTCAATTAATAAAAATTAATGGGAGACATTCCTCCGTCACGTACGAGTCAAACCAACATATAGAGTTTCCTGGTCATGAAATATCTACATATAGATACCCACCCTTAATGGATATATAGTGATGCCTAGATACCCACTACATGTTCCATCTATAAAAACCAATGACAAAATTATCCTCAACTACATAATAGTCGAGTCATACAAGATCATTTTTCTTATGGATGAGTCAGATCAGTGTATAGGTTGATAGTTCATGTAATATACCATTATTAATTTTTCTCATTACTTCCATCATCCATACATCATGACGTTAAACTAAAAAGAAGAAAATACATTATTATCAACTGAAATTAAATTACTTGGACCATTTCATAGAAGCATGAAATAAAATGGGATGAATATTAATCCAAAATACATGAATTTAAAAGAAATAGACAATTACCAATAATCATCCTTTATCAATGGTCCATATGTTCCTGACCCCGATTAATAGAAGTATGAGTTTCTTTGGGAATATTCTATTCCCTATATCCAGTGAATCCCAATTCATGAAATGAGCACCTATTGATCCCAAAAACAATTCATTCTACCAGGAAAGGGATATTTATCACTCTGTATGACCATGATAATGATAAGTAAGGGAGAAGACCTACCAAGACTACATTTCAAGGATATATTCGAATGAATTTTGAATCCTTGTTTTATAGATATCACCATTGTGAAAAATATCACCCAAGGGTGTTATCATCTATCCCTTGTATGATAGTAAGAATTTCATTAGGCATGAATAGAATACTTGAATCTACAATTTATAAAATTTTCTTCTCCTTGTCAGAACGATATATATAAAATCATGAACCTATGTATCATATTTTGGTTCTAATGTCACATTCACCTCATATTAGGTCTATGTGTTTCACAACCACAAACATCCTACACTTTGTTCAATGTTTTAAAATAATAAAATCTAACCATTTATGGTAAAATGTGAAATACCTTAAAAATGTAGGGAATGGGAAAAAAAAGTATTCAGTTGAAAACCCGTAAAAGGAGGGCTTCATTAATGTAATGTATTCTCTTGATAAACTCTTAATATACATTGTTTATGAAAAATTTAGAGAATAAATAAATGAGGCATAAATCTCAAAGGGACTACATTCTAGATATATTAAACTCCAAGCTACAAAAATAGTCCCCTAGTCTATAAAAATAGATATTAATGACTTTTCACACCTCCTAACTACAATATGATGTCCACTTGGAGGAATTACGACATTTAGGGAGATTTATCCCTTATATTCTATTACTCTTACAAAATATTAGATATAATTATTTGAGTTTCATAGAATTATATAAATATCTTACAGTACTTGGAAAATGATACATGGTTTCATGGGTACCATTTCTTGACAATTAATTTATGCATATGGATCCTACATATGTGCAAATGGCCATCATCCAAATGTGTCACTTTGTGAAAAAGGCTTCATAATCATTTTGGGACTTGAATCACCATTAAAGATCCCAACACATTAGAGTGTTATGGGCCATTCCAAGCATGATTTCCCATACCAATATCATTACCCTAACAATTTGGAAAATCAATTACAACTCCTATAGAAAAAAAATTCAAGATGATTCAACATCCTGAATTTTATGTCACTCTATTTTATACCCCTTATCAAAGTAGGAATGCGATACTCAATTCCCAAATCTGGTGTGTGACCATACGACAGGATATTAAAAAATGATGTATGGTTCCAGATTCACAATTTTTGTGATAAATTTCACTACGATTCCAAAACCCTTAATTGGTAGATTTTTCTACATATCAAACTTCATTATCAATACACTGTAGTCTTCAAAAATATTTCATAGTCCTTGTAAAAGTGTGGTTAAACCTTTACTGAAAGGGATATCAATGCATAAGGGATTTGAAAAACCAACTAGAGGTTTCAAATACATATAATAATGCAACCAAATTCCTTATGAGACCTGATAACACTATTTTAAAACCCACCACCTCAAGATGTTACAGGACATTCCAAGATTGTCTACCTTATGAATATTCTATAACACAAATAGTTCATTTTTGAAATACATAAATGATTTATTAACTATCAAGGTGGACTCATATTCCATGTTATTTCTTCCTCAACTGATATTACCCCCATAAATATTATATAGAACATGGAAAATATTGAAAAAAAAACTATTTGACAATGATACATACACGTGAGGGATTTTACCTACCAACTAGAGGAATATCCACCATGTAAGAAGTCAGATATTATCCCCATGAGCACCAACAAAACCATTATTGAATTGATAATACAAAAGTGTTTTTTGTAATAAATTTAAGATCATCTCCATAAACAATATTCATCAATCAATACATGGAAGCATGAATTTAAACTAAAAACTTATCTACATCTTTTCTGCATTGTGTTACATTTCATGGATGATGTCCTTAACGCCTAACATTAAACATCCCATATAATGCTTCGTTGCAATTGAACTATTACTATAAAGATATTGTTGGATGGTAAAAACCCTTAACTACATAAATATAGGGTCTGCGATACAATAACCTAAAATATAGTAATATAATTTCCTAGATAAGAGACCCAAAACTAAAACAAAAGAATTTCTGAGAATAAAGATCCTAAAATTTAAAAAAATTGAATGTTAGACCATAGAGACCATAAAATAGAGAAATAGAAGGTTTTAGATATACCACCCTAAAATACATCACCCCAAAAATTTAGTATGTATGAACAAAATATGGTTTAACACTTATCAAGTCATGAAACCAATAAGAGAGAACTAAGTACAATCCAATTCCATGACATCCATGTATTCCAAAATATAGAGCCTTATAAATAACTATGGAAATATAAAGAAAGTGATATAGAGATTTTGTGGAACATCATATGGCCATAGAAAAAGATATATCTGTGTTTTCAAAGTCCAATTATATTTAAAAAAATAACATTTATCCTCCAAGAGATATACTTTACCTGATATTTCAATTTGGGAAAATGTTTATATAAACATAACTAGAGAATATACATCCAGAATGAATCTCATGTTGGTGGTAATTCATAATAATTTTTAAAAGAAATATATTTATATCATGTATTCAAATTGAGGCATTTAATTTTTTTCATTATATTATATAGAGGAGTGGTGTGGTTGATGATTCATGAAACACCATATTAATGAATTTTCAAGAATTTCATGGATGAAAGAATACTGAACAACGTAATATAATATTCAATAGATTTATTCATCGATAAGATACAATTGGAGAAACAAATTTATTTTGGATAATCTCTAAAAAATCAATCAAAAAAACACGCCAATTATCAAAAGAAATTATGAATTTATTGGAAATGTATGACAAGTCAGATATAGTCTGACCAGAAGCATCTATTTAATGATGATGTTCCTCATTCACCACTTATTCTTCATTGGAACTAGGATAAAGGGTATAAATCAATGTTGATAGATCTGGAACACTTTTTAATGTGGTTTCGAATGAATATGATGATGTCCAAAGGTGAATATTGTATCTAGCTAATATCTAAATATATATAACGTTTTGGTCATATATATATCAATTAATCTCAAATATAAAGTGAAAATACTTCTCCAAATAATTTTCTAATTTTGATATTAATTTGGTATTGGATTCCACATCTTCAAGATATCACAATACCATCTCACTAGTAACCAAATCATGTAATGTCAACATGATTTGTTACATTATTTTATATAATCGTTGATAGTCAAATCCACCCACCCCCATGTAATTGAAGTGATGATGAAGATGTTCTTATTGATCAAAAAAATATTTATGAGGTAGTTTTGATGATCATGATATGAAAAAATTTCTAGGTCAACCTATGTTATTCCATATAAATATTGAACTATGGGGTAGGTATTTTAGAAGTGGGATCAATTGGATTAGTTGAAAATGTAGAAATAGAGGATCCCCAATAATGATTCTATCTATATATGAGTCATTTATTATTTGTTTCAGTGGACTATCTTCTTATGAATTTTCTAAACATCTTATATAATGAAAATTTCATAGGTGGGATAACTACCTAAATGACATGATCGAGTCTTGAAACAACCCACTCATTGGAAAAAAGGGGGTCAGAGTGGTAGATGGGGTTTCCACATTCTGGACCAGTTTATATAGAATAAAACTAGTGTATGCCCCAACTCAGGCCTATTGATAATCATGTTTTAAAAAATACAACGGAATCAACACGTGGATGAATGATCCAAGTGATGGTATCGTCATGTGCCAATATCCGAAAAAATTAGAAAGTGAACATAGGGTTTTGTTCTCCCCATAATTTTTCCATAGGGAGAGGCGAAACCCTTTGGATGTATTCCATCAAACATGAAATCCTATATGGGGTATACCACTTAAAAATGATAAATAAATATTTCCTTGTAGAATTAAATCCATCCCAAAGAGATATCATGATTGAATGTTCAACATGATCATCATTTCCATTATCAATAATTGGACAAATTTATATAGGATGTGGGATAAAATTAAAAAAATCATATAATATAAGTTTCAAATAGTATGTAAACATTATTCCTCTAAAGGTATGAGGATCCACACCACCCAACCCCTTGATCAATGCAAATTCAGAAGTTCAATATGGTTATTAAAACCCAACTAACCACCTTCTATTGAATAGAATGTTTGTACCTAGTTAGAGATATCGGAACCATTATGATATTTTATGAAAGATCAAAATGAACGGGGAACACAATGTTAATTATTTTAATGACAATGACTCCCCCCAAAATATAATTATCTAGCCAAGCCTACGATATCTTTCTCTGAGAAACCTAAAATGCTGAACCTGACAATGAAACCATTATCTTCATCAAAACCTTTAAAAAATTACCATAAAATAACAATTTCTTATTATAACATTTTCTTCTCAACATATGGGTGATCACTATTGACATTCATCTCTTTAAAATAAAAAAATCGATGGTATTTAAAATATACTCATTAAAATTATTTTAAATAAATATATGGATCCTTTAAATGTTATTGAAATGGGGAATAAATGAACATGTGGATTTATCATTTATTTTCTTAGGAATTTATAATTTTTTGTGTAATCTATTCTAAATGAAATCACATTATTTTTGAAAATTTTCTATTTCAATAATAATAGTTGTGAGAAAAAGTAGTAAATAATCATTTGGAATATTTTAATTTGGATTAAATGAGTAAAAAATATTGAAAAGTAACATGTCATGATTCTGTGATACTATCATTAATCTAGGCAATGAGAAAACTAAATTATAATAATACATGATGAATAATGATGATAAAATAATAAGTAATACAATTTAAATGGGATATGTTTCAATATAATGATTTATAATATTGAATGTTTGGATGAATTATATATAATAACAGGAATCATATAAAAATAATAATTGAAAAACCATGGCAAAGGATGCTAAATTACGCCCTGAAATATTTTATATGGTATTTTTGGAATATAATAGTTATCAAAATGACTCATGAGACCTTAATAATTTCTGGCCTATAAGAGGAAAAACTTATAGTATAGTGAATAAGCAAATGAATTCAATTATAAGAAATTCGTGAGATTTAACATAATCCATTAGAATCATCATATAATTATTCAAATGATATGTTGTACATAATTTAAATTAATTGTTGGAACATTGTAAATTTAATGAGGACTACCAATATAGTGTAGTGTTTCATTTAGGGGAACCCTATATATTGTATAATACAATGAAAAATATAAATGATTTCCTTTAAATACAATAAATAAAAAAATGTTATTTAGGTTTTTTTTGTAAAAATAATGTGTATTTTATTTGACGTTGATTACCCATCATATTAAATGGGAAATATGAAAAATATTATGTCAATGTTATTATTTAAATATTTATATATTTGGGATATTTTATTTAAATGTAATGAAATAAAATAATGAATAAATATACAAATTACTCGAAATGAGTTTAACAACAAGCTAAAATATGACAATATTATGTGGTTATACATAGAATTTTCCCTACCAAACTCAAGGTCTATCCCACTATTAATTTTAATAAACCATATGTATTAAAAAGTATTATATTTAACATTTTAATATTTACAAATACCTTGTTATTATTATAAATAATGTTGTTTATATATATCTAACGGGAAATTTTAAATTCAAATCCACATTTTGAAATCCATTTTGTTGGTTTTTTTGGTAATAATTATTTTCCCACAACATAACATTTAATATTTATATTAATAGTCAATCTATATGATTTTTTTTATGAATGTATTCATGATATTGTAAATTTTGGATGAGAATATCATATTTGGTAAAATAAATCACTTGATTTGTTTAAAATATTGTGTTAAATATATTTTAATAAAAATATTTTAATACTTTATGATCAATAATTAAGTAAAAGTTATATTGGATAGAAAAGACTAAATTTTTTTTGCATAATTTATTGATAGATAGAATATTCATTGAACTATTGGAGTTCTATATATAAAATAATATATTTTTGGAAATAATAGAAATATATATATATTTATATATATCAATCACTAAAAAATGAACCAAGCTCAATCAAATCCTCTAGTTTAATTAAAGAATAATATGCCATAAATTTTGAAGATAAATTTAAAATAATGGAAAAAATTTAATGCTTTTGTTTACTAAAGAAAATACACTTTTGAAATATATGATGATCTTGATCTAGATGAAGGCAATGTGGGTTGTGGATATTGAATGGGATGTAGAGTTGGAATGAGGTGTGAGATATTTTATTTAATATTTTTTAAAACCATCTATTATATTTCTGTATGAATTGTATAAATTTGAATATGCAAAATCATCTAATAAAAATATATCTACTGAAATTTTTCATATATGTAAAAGATGTGGTTATGGTACAAATAAATATAATGATACAAATGAATTTTTTAATGAAATAATGTATGTAAAAAAATCCCTTATAAAATATATTTAATGTATGTGTTATTAATAATTTGAAAAATATATTTTATTAAACCATATCTATTTTATGATAGAAGATATTAAAGTCATAAAAGAGTTTAACATAGAAAATATTAAAGCCCTAATAACTCACGAAATGTATCATATGATTCATGGTTCAGCTTGTATTGGTAGAGATGATAGTTGTTATAAAAATTCAACTTCATAATAGGGAAAAAACGGAAATATTTTTATCAAATATAATAAAGTAATATTATATTTTAATTAAATAATGAATTTAAATCTAGTGGTTATAATTAAATTAAAATATAATATATTGAAATTTTTTGTAAAAATTTTATTATGTAAAATATTCAGTTCAGTGTATTTCTTAAAAATTTTCCATTGACATTTGAGAAATTTAAAATTCTAAACAAACTATATAATTTTTTATCTAGATTAATTTATGAAATTGTTGATTAATTTACTATCTATATATACTATATTTATAAGGAATGTAATTTTTATGGAATAAGTTATAAGGGAGACTGATGGGGAAAAGAAGTCCCTTTCCATAAGGGGGTATCCAGATATAAAGGAACAATTTATACACATGAAAATAATAATATTTTATACAAAGAAGTATTTTTAAAATAAGGAGTTTTGAAATTAAATCATTTTAAATCAATATCTTAAAATATGATAATATAGTGGATGTTTCATTGAAAAATTAAATTCATATGCATACATATTTAGGTAATGAAGATTAAAAGGGTGATCTCAAGGAGTCCAAATTAATTAAGCATAAGGGTGCTTAATTTCTTTATAATTGAGTACTTTTAGATAATTATTTTATAAAAGATATTAAATTTATCTAAAGTTGGAAAATATGATGTATGGAATTGGATCCATCATATCTAAAATAATAATAATATTTGATGTGATAAAATAAAAATGAATAAAAAATAGATATATACAGAGAAGATCATTCAAGGGATCACCGTATATAGCATGTCGTATAATTTAACCTTGATATAAAGGAAAATTTATGTTTAGAAGAAGTTGGAATATTATATGATAGAAAAACATACAAAATTAACACTCTACATAAAGATACTAATCCATCACTGAAATATAATTCTATGTTGAGGCAAATGACATAATATCCTTAGGGGTAGTGACAGAATGAATACTGTGATGCTAAGAAGATTGAAGAGTCTTAAATGATTTGAACTAAGAGTTGATAAATATATTTATAACATTAACATATGGGTAGTGGCCTATTCAATTAAGAAAACCATAAAGAAATTTTAGAATTGAATATCATGGACATTAATGAAATTTTTTAGATAATATTATCAATTTATATTTTATTCAATAACATATGAATTATGAAATCATATATATAATGATATAGTATCATATCTAATCAATTACGATTATTTATATATGAAATTTATAAAAATTAATTCTTTTGAAGGAGTTTTTTAATGTAAGATGGTAAAATAAAAAAAATTAGATTTCTCAAACCATTTCATAATGTAATATTGTATTTTTTTATTAATAAATATTATTATTGATCATTGGATATAAAAATTTGTATTAATGATTCAATATATGTAATTTTACTGTCATGGAATAGGTTACCGTCATCAAAGGTTATATTTTATAGAATATAAAAATATAAAATAGTATAATATATTTTTATGAAAGTTTTTTTTTGGAAAACCATTAACATTTTCTAAATGAAAATATTTTTTCATTTAAGAGCACCATCATATAGAACCCTTACAAATATATTTCAATCAAAAACTGAAAGATGCGATGATGTAAAAATTAAAATGATATTCATATCATGTTTAAATAAATACATTTAATTTTCATTACATAATTGAAATAATGTATTAATGATCTACATCAAATAGATGAAAATATATTAAATAAATATTTTTTTATTGAATAAAATAAAGTTAAATTGGTGTGTCTAATACATTAAGTGTCTTTAATTCACATCAAATGGTTGAGAAGTGATAAAATATAGGGGAAATATACAATTTACACAAAATAAATAAAAAAAACTTAAAAATAAACCAAAAATCAAAAAAATGAAAAACATTATCCAAGAAAATTATTTATTTGAAAATAAAAATTGAATTGTAAATAAAACAATGTTTTTTTAGATGAGATGATTCATGTTTTAAATTATTAAATTTTCATCAGACTGAACTAGAGTAATTTTTTGGTGGAAATCCTATTATTTAATAAGTATAAATCTTATTTTCTAAATAAATATTATTAAATGGAATTTAGAGATTCACATGTTTTTCATAGTTATTAATTAGTAAAATAAAAGTCTAAAAAATAAGAATTAGTTCGATGATATTTTTTTTTTGTTTTTTATTGCACAAAATTTAAAATATCATAGTTCAATATTTTTAGATAAATTTAGATATTATTTTAGATGATAGATTATAAATGAAAAATAAATTGGTTTAAATATTTATATGAAAAATATATTGAAAATTTTCATCAATAATTTATTTTATAGGGATACATCATTGATTAAAATTATAATAAATTGTGGAATAAATAAATTTATAAAATGAACCTTTTTTTCAAAGAGGTTATTACATGTTTTTTTGCTTAATTACAACCTCATTAGACTTCCCTATTTATGTAATGCGATACATTTAAGAATAATTGACATAATAGGGAATATAAGATCTATATGGTCATTTAATTTTATTTAAATAATGATAATATCAAGTAAAATGCTATTAAATGATTTTAGGAATACAATTATTTAACCATTTATGTTTAGAAAAGTGTTTGGAAATTATATAACAAATAGAGAGATAGTGACGGAAAAAACAATATTATTGAAAGAGAATAATTAAAAAAATATTTTAATGATATTATTATTTATATGATTGATGATATATATATATATATATTTAAAACATTAGATGAAATATAGGTCCATAATACATATTAATGATATAATCACTTTAAATGGAAAATGGATCCTAACAATAAAAATATATCAATGTATTAGGAAATTATTAAAGTAATGACATGATGATTTGAGAAACCATTTTAAAAGAAGACAAACATTTATGGATTTTTTAATATATGAGAACATATAATATAATTTATTTAAATAAATATTACGATCATTAATGAATTATATATTAATCATAATGTAATTTGTAACACCCCAAGCTTCCATAGTACGTTTCCCTTTGAATAATGCAATGGCGTGTGTTGTACGCAACATCGAGTACTATCACACACCACAACCGATCAAACTAGCCGTTATGAATACTAATACCTATTTTTTGAAATTTTATACATTTTATATTTAAAAATAGACTTATTTTTTGGAGTCATAATATCGAAATCATATTAGGGTGAAATTTTGGTACTTTTTGGATAACTTTCATATTTTGATTAATAGTGAAAATTACTAAATTTTAATTAAAAAAAACTTTTTTAATCAAAAAAATTAATAGTAATAAATTATGAATTTGACTAGTTTTAAAGTATATTTAGAATAAATTTTTACCATTTAATACAATTTTGGTTATTGGAAATAATTTCACAATTAAACCAAACATAAACAAGTATCAATCTTTTGATAGTTATTATATCTTAAAAACACGCTTTTTGTTTTGACAGTGGGAATTAATTTTAAATTTATTTCTACCACTTCTGTGTTTTGAATTTGGAAAAATGGATTCCATATTTGGATTCAAGATGTTCAATTTCTGTAAATAGGTATCTTTTATTTTTAGACATTTTGAATAATTACTTCGGTAAATATTTTATTTACCATGGTTAAAGGGAAAATCTGGTAAATAAGGGTTAAAAAATTATATTATAATAATACAAAATTACCCTAAAACATGTAATAATCTTATTGGGTGATACATGTCCGACCATGGTCATCTTTGGGTCGATTTTGGGACCCCATGGTTCCACCTGTAAGTGATAGGGACACTTTATTTTAATTATGTTAAAATAATACAAAAATTACACAAGCATATATCTTTTAGAAAAACAATTTTTACATAGAGTTATATATATTGTATTTTCGACTATAAATATTAATTAGAGAGATAAAAATATTTCTTACATAATTTTATTTTATTTATAATTTTTATACATTAAATAATGTAGTTTATTTATGACACAATGGTGATAGAGTAATTACCATAATAGTGAACAATTAAAATGATTGATATTGTAGATACCCAAATAAATATAATTTGAGACTTTTTATGAATTAAACTAATTATATTGGTTAATATGAAATGTTAGGAATGATTTAATTAACTTTATTAGAAGTAATCATTCTGTTATAATTTTTACAAAAATCAATTATTGAATAGTGTCAAAATTGACATAAAAGAGTTTTTAAAACAAATATTATATTATTAATTGATATTAAATTCCTAAAAATCTAAGGATCTTACAAGAGACATATATCATGATAGTTGTATCATTAACAGACCACTTGGGGGTATCTTGGATGTATATAGTATGTTTATTAACCATATAATATAAAAATACAAAGAGACATTGTAAAAGTGAAACAAATTAACTAAGAGTTAATACTTAAAGATAAGGTTAATATAGTAACACAAACCTGTCTAAATTCTACTGGTTTAGTGTTTTATGACCTATACCCACCATATAATTTATATAATCCACTTTGGAGCCATTAGAAATGGAATATTAATTTATTAAAAAATAATATTTCTAGCTTTTCCAAAGGTGCCCCTCACCCCTCTTAAAAAAGGGCACTCACCCCTTCTCATTAATTAACACCTTAAAAGCCTTTTGGTTCGGCCATAATATGCTCTAATACTCCCTAAACTTCCCTCAAATCATTATATAGGTCTTATTTTAGTCAGAATGCCAACCTAAGGAGCCCTTTTGATCAAATAAAAAGGAAGAACCCGAAGAAGAGGTAATGATTTCACCACCCTTTTTCAAGTTCCGTTCTTATTCCACTTCTTAATTCTTTGTTATTACCATTATAAAATAATATTTACAGTATATTATATATAATATGATGTTATTATAAAAATTTTACAACCATATTTCAGTATTCTATTCATCCTTTTAATGACATGTCACCATACATGCGTACGTACGGCTTACCGTCTCCACGTCGTGGTGTAATTGTTATTCAAAACATTATTTTTTGGATGGGTATAATAATGATGTGTAATTCATGTAGATAATAAATATAACATGATAATTATTCTTTATATATGATATACCATCCAATTAAATATTATTTTAATATCAAAAGAATGATATTGTCGCTCGTGGGTACGTACGGACTACCGTCTCCACAAACACGATGAGGTTCAATCTCCATCGTATCCATTCAAGACTAATTATCATTTAATGATTAAAAATAATGTTTAGAGATTTGAAATAATTATGGATATGAATAATATAAATCCCAATAGTAACAAATATGGCTCAAATAACAATGAATATAAAGGAAAATGAACCTGTTAACACACGAAATGACGATAATTCTAAGATATTATTAACAAATCAATGTTAAAAGATCATATATGATATCATATTAATGAATATTATTCGTGTATAATTAAATAAAAATTATTTCACCATTATAGAGGAGGTTAACCTACCCTTGAACAAGGAAAATGTACAATGTAAGGGGTTTCTTATCTCACTTTTAATTCCGTGAGAATTCCATTGTTCACCACTTAATTATTACATGTGGTGTGTTTACTGCCCATGTTTGGATTCATTGTGTAATATAATTTAATTCATGTATATTTATATCATCGTTTTATGATCCTTCTGTCATGGGTTTATGTTTTGTATTATACCAAATCAATAAGGGAATTTGAAATTTCAATTTCCACTCATTCGGCTTTACGCACACTTCATTGATTATTTTACTCCAAGATTATGTGTGGAATCTCTATTCATTTGATTATGTCATAATTTCCAATCCCCTTTCTGTGGATATACTTTTTATACAAATAATCACACCCTTGATGAATTCTCAAGTCATCGTTATGAACTTGATAAGAGTAGTTTTAACTCAATATCCATTTGTTGAGTTAAATATCCAATTCATTGGTGTTGTTTTTACAATAATATGTGTGAATGTAATCTGAATGATTTACACTAAATATCCCATAATATTGAGTGTATTTATATTTTTCACACATAATGATGAAGTTTATTTATCCTTAACCTAAGGATATGGTGTTCATAAGAGAATTCAGCTCAATTTACATTCCATGGAGACTTATTTGTTGTTATACACCAAATCACTTTTATATGGTGTATATAATGTACTTTGAAATAGTATATCATGAATCCATTTATTCTCGTAATATTATTAAATTTTGATTACCTCAATTATTTTTATTCATGTTTCACTTATTTGGTTAGAAACTCTAACTAAAATACCATTTCTAAATGTTTTAAAGACTTATTCTTCTATATCTTTCTCATTAATTTCCATGTTTTAAAAATGATTTTAATGATTTATTTATATGGAAATTATAGTTTTCAAATCAAAATTCATTTTAAAAGTTTCAAAATGTTATGGGAAACATTGATTCAAAAATCTATTTTAAATGGATTCTTGACAAATAGTGTGACTTTTAAATAATTTCAAGAAAAGGGGGATATTTCTCTCAAATAGTTTTGATGGTTATTTTCATCTATGTCAATATCATTCATTATTATCGATTGAGGTTAATATGATACAATACAATATTCCATATTGTATCGAATGAGTTATGATTGATTGTAGATGTGCTATTTTTATACCATTCATGGTTTGGGGTTAAAGTATTGATATTTCCTATGCCAGTTTTAATACGAATGTTTATGTAATGTTTAAACATGTTCATATGAGGAATACATTGGACTTAGTAAGTGACGAGTGGATCCCGCTATAGCTCCTCGATGCATCAGTAGGTCTCATGAGATAAACTAGTGTCTTGGCAGAAGGCCTTGGCTAAATCTTATTTGTAGTCTTGGGACGAGGCCTTGGCTATGTGGTTATGATAGTCTGGAATTATGCATTCCATCATTATGAAAGTGGTTATTGATATTGCATGTGATTGTTTGACTAGTAGAATATCCATGTGAATAAGTAAATGGAATTATTTCATTTTATCTTTGCCATATTATGCTGAAGTTCAAGTTTAAAAGTCTTTTGTTTTAGTTATAAATTGCTTTATGTGTTTATGCTTATCTATGAAAGCTTCTGCTATATTTCTATCCTTATTGAGCATCTAAGCTCACCCCTTTCAATGTTTTCTTTTTCCCAGGATGTGAAGAAGTAATTTATGAATGACCAGCAGGGATAGTATGAGGGGATATGAAGACAAGATGTTGTTGTAGTTTTTTTACCTTATGATGTAATGTAAGACTTATGAATATATCTAGAGTTTCCATGACTACTAAACTAATAGGTGTTTTGAGACTTGATCCTTTGTGATCATGCCAATGTTATGTAATAATGCACCGAATTTTGGTAATTGGTGTCGGAGCGTTACAGTTGGTATTAGAGGAAGTTTAATACAAACCTTGGAAGTTATATTTAGATAAACTCTGATTAGAGCATGTAAAAATAAGATGAAATTTTAGGATTAGTATAGAATAACTTCCTAGAATGTTGGTATTGTAGAGATTTTGTGTGTTTTCCGAGCAATACATCCCTTTCTAGATTCGAGGAGGTAGAGGCGGATCTGGAACAGATGTACCTAGGGGTAAAACCCGAAAACACCTCTTTGAGCTAGACGCAAACGGGAACTGGTGCGCGACAATGGGTCTTGCAGCACTCTTGGTTATGACACTCTCGGGGGATATGCATAGGATAATTTACATTTTCTTTAAAAATAGGATTGAAGTATTATATATATAATATTAGAGTAAATGACCTTGGTTAAACCAAATGTGTTTCAAATTGAGAATATGGTGACATGTTAATCTCTAATTGATTCTTTTGACTACTGTTACTCACACAATGCTTTCTGGTTTTTTTCAATGGCTGGATTCCAAGGAAGTCATAGTGACTTTGAGAATGATTTACAATGTGGGAATGGTGGTGGAAATGTGAAACAAAATGGAATGTCGATAGGCGTAAAAGATATCGCCTTTATACCAAATCAAATTTCCAAAAATATGATCAACAATATATATATTAACCAATTCCCGGACTCAACAAAGAAGAGAATGGTGATGAATGATAAGAGCTCCAGCATTGGAGACCATGGAGAAAGGAATCCTAAATTTCCATCATATAGGAAATGTGGAAGGAGACACCCAAGATAGTGTCTCAATTGGACAACGAAATGCTTTATGTGCGGGAAGGAAGGACATAAAGTGAAGAATTGCCGAAGAAAAATGAAGAGTACTATGAAAGAAGATAAAAATGGTCCCAAGAGTCCATTAACGTCATTTTTCATAAATGTAGGGGACCTGGCAATTACCTGAGTGAAAGACCTATTCTATAGGATATTTTCTTGGTCAAAGTAGAAGCTATGTGGAAATAAATGGTTGGAGAAATGTTTAAAAAGTATTAGTGCTCCTTGTTGATGGGTTTACTTTGAAATAATTTTCTCTTGTATTTTTAACCCTGAAGTTTTCCATGTGAGAATTATATTTGAGGAAGAATTATCTTCTCTCTTGTGGATATAGTTATAAATAACCATTTGGTTTTATATGATCGTTGGGTTTGAGGAAATTATATGTTATTATAACTTGGGATGAAAATGCAAGGTATGAGATAAGATTTTTGGTTAAATAATGTTATGGTTATTTTGAAGATTTTATCTCATTTTGGTAATGTTATAAAATATAGTTTTTGGAAAAGTACATCACGCAGACCGTGTGACAACCCGTCGAATCAGACAAAGTTTTGGGAATCGAACCCACAACCCAAGTGCGATTGGGATTTATCTCCTACCACTGGACTACGTGAAGTCCCTGGTTAGCATGACTATTATTTATAGTTAAATGATTTTATTGATCAATAATAATTTTATTTGTGATGTTATGTCTTATCAAATGAATACCCTTAGTATAGGAAAATGATTTGGTGATTAAGTGATAAATGTTATTTTGGAAGTTGTTCTCTTTGTTGTGAAAACTATATGCCCAAGAAAAATAGAATAGTATGGGATTTTTTTAGGAGTAATGGTGGATTTTTATCTCTATTTTTATTATGGATTTATAGTGATTTGGGTTATTTATTGAAATGATTAACCTATAATAGAGAATATGTGATTAGGTTAATTACATTTAAGTATGTTACTTTAAGAGTAGTTGATGTCATTTGGAGATACAATTTAACATGGAAGACTACATAACCAAATTCTTTTACGTTTTAGGTTTCATATTAGTTTTGATTAGATTGATGGATTTTCTGGTCAATTGTTTATTGAATGATATTTATTTATCTTTGGGTTATTGATTGTTTAATTTTAGAAATTAAGATTCGTGGAATATACTTTTGGGGGATCATCAGATCTTATAGTAAACATTTTGGGTTTTATTAATATCTAAAGACAAGGTAAATATATAGTTTATCCTTCATGGATCATGTGATTCTATAAGAAGTTTGTTCTATCTCTTCCAGTGTGACCAAGTCTTCATGAATAATCATCGTTTAAAAATGAGTTATTAGTTGGAATTTCTTAAAGAATGAAACTTTACAAAAAATTAAGTATGTCTCTTTATGTTCTTAGTAAATCATAGAAATTAATTCGTCATCTTTATGTAATGTATCATAAAAAAATTATAAAAATGTTTTCCGTTTACCTTTCCTACTGGGAAACTAATTACCGTTTGTCCCATCACGAGTTTGTGGATTTCTTATTGTTAACTTTGTCCTGATCATGTTTTCTATCCCTCCCCATTAGAACTTAACACATAGTTTATCATCTATATCCATGTTTTACTACATGGAATCCTAGTATGGGATATCTTGGGTGACATTTATACCTCTTTTCCTTTCTATTAAAGTGATAGTTTTATTGACTCTTTTTCCGATGTGGGACTTCCCATTATATTATAAAGCCCAATTTTTTAAAAAGAATTGTGAGGACACAATTTATTGAAGGAGGGGAGAATGTAACACCCCATTATTCCACTGTACGTTTTCCTTTGAATAATGCAATGGCGTGTGTTGTGCGCAACATCGAGTTCTAACACACACCACAACCGATCAAACTAGCCGTTATGAATAGTAATACAAATTTTTTGAAAGTTTATACATTTTATCTTTAAAAATGGTATTTATTTTTGGATTCGTAATATCAAAATTAGATTAGGGTGATGTTTTGGTACTTTTCAGATAACTTTCATATTTTGATGAATAGTGAAAATTGCTAAATATTAATTAAAAACAACTTTTTTAATCAAAATAATTAATAGTGATAAATTATGAATTTGAGTGGTTTTAAAGTATATTTTGAATATATTATTACCATTTAATCCAATGTTGGACATTGGACATAATTTCACAATTAAATTGAACATAAACAGGTATCAATCTTTTGATATTTATTATAACTTAAAAACACGCTTTTTGTTCTGACAGCGGGAATTAATTTTAAATTAATTTCTGCCACTTCTGTGTTTTGAATTTGGAAAATGGATTCCATATTTGGAATCAGGATGTTCTTATTGTGTAAATAGGAAAATTTTATTTTTAGACATTTTGAATAATTATTTCGGTAAATATTTTATTTACCATGGTTAAATGGTAAATCCGGTACATAAGGGTTAAAATATAATATTATAATAATAAATAATTACACTAAAACATTTCCTAACCTTATTGGTTGATACATGTCCGACCATGGGCATCTTTGGGTCGATTTTGGGACCCCATGGGGCCACTTGTAAGTGATAGGGACACTTTATTTTAATTAAGTTAAAATGAATACAAAAATGACACAAGCATATATCTTTTAGAAAAACAATTTTTACATAGGGTTATATATGTTGTATCTTCGACTATAAATATTCATTAGAAAGCTAAAACTATTTCCTACATAATGGTATATTATTTATAAATTTTGGACATTAAATAATTTAATTTATTTCTGACACAACAGTGATGCAGTAATTACCATAATAGTAAAAAAGTTAAATGAATGATATCGTAGATACCCAAATAAATATAATTTGGGACTTTTTATGAATTTAAATTACTTTATATGTTAATATGACATGTTATTAATGATTTAATTAACTTTTTTCGAAGTAATAATTCTGTTAAGATATTTACAAAAATCAATTATTGAATAGTGTCAAAATTGACATGAAAGAGTTTTTAAAACAAATATTATATTATTAATTGATATTAAATTCCTAAAAATCTAAGGATCGGTCAAGAGACTTATATCATGATATGTGTATCATTAATGGACCACTTGTGGTCGCGTGGATGTATATAGTATGTTTATTAACCATATTATATAAAAATACAAAGAGACATTGTAAAAGTGAAACTAATTAACTAAGAATTATTACTTAATGATATGGTTAATATAGTAACCCAAACCTTTTTAAATTCTATTGGTTGAGTGTTTTGTGAACTATCCCGACCTTACCCTTTATATAATATACTTTGGAGCTACTAGAAACCGAATATGAATTTATTATAAAATAATATTTCTAGCTTTTCCAAAGGTGCCCCTCACCCCTCTTATAAAAGGGCACTCACCCTTATAATTAATTAACACCATAAAAGCATTTTGGTTCGGCCAAACCCTTCCCAAATACTCTCTAAACTTACCTCACTTCATCCTAGAGGCCTTACTTTAGTCAGAAACCCAACCTATGGAGCCCTTTTCATCAAATCAAAAGAAAGAACCCGAAGAAGAGGTAATGATTTTACCACCCTTTTTCATGTTCCTTTCTTCTTCCACTTCTTAATTCTTTGTTATTACCATTATAAAATAATAAATCCAGTATATTAAATATAATATGATGTTATTATAAGCATGTTACAACCATATTTCGGTATTTTATCCATCCTTTGAATGAAATGTCACCATACGTGCGTACGTATGGCTTACCGTCTCCACGTCGTGCTGTAATTGTTATTCAAAACATTATTATTTGGATGGGTATAATAATGATGTGTAATTCATGTAAATAATATAAATAACATGATAATGATTCTGTATATATGATATACCATCCAATTAAATATTATTTTAATATCAAAAGAATGATATTCTCGCTCGTGCGTACGTACGGACTACCGTCTCCACGAATGCGATTAGATCCATTCTCCATCGTATCCATTCAAGACTAATTCTCATTTAATGATTAAAAATAATGTTTAAATATTTTACATCATTATGGATATGAATAATATACATCCCATTAGTAACAAATATGGATCAAATAACAATGAATATAAAGGAAAATGAACACGTTAACACCTGAAATGACGATAATTCTAAGATATTATTAACAAATCAATGTTAAAAGATGATATATGATATCATATTAATGCATAAGATTCTTGTATAATTTGATAACAATTATTTCACCACTATACAGGAGGTTAACCTACCCTCGACCAAGGAAAAATTACAAAGTAAGGGGTTTCTTATCTCACTTTTAATTCTGTGAGAATTCCATTGTTCACCACTTAATTATTACATGTTGTGTGTGTACCACCCATGTTTGTATTCATTGTGTAATATAATTTAATTCATGTCTATATACATCATCATTGTATGATCCTTCTTTCATGGGTGTATGTTTTTTATGTTACCAAATCAATAAGGTAAATTGAAATTTCAATTTCCACTCATTCGGCTTTACACATACATCCTTGATTATTTTACTCCAAGATTATGTGTGGAATCACTATTCATTTGATTATGTCATAATTTTTAATCCCCTTTCCATGGATATACATTTTATACACATAATCACTCCACTGATATACTCTCAAGTCATCGGTATGAACTTGATAAGAGTAATTTTAACTCAATCTCCATTTGTTGAGTAAAATATCCAATTCCTTGGTGTTGTTTTTACAAGAATATTTGTGAATGTCATATTATTGATTTACACTAAATATCCCATCATATTGAGTTTATTTATATTTATCACACATAATTATGTCGTTGATTTATCCTTAACCTAAGGTTATGGTCTTTATAAGAGAATTCATTTCAATTTACATTCCATTGATACTTCTTTGTTGTTATACACCAAATCACTTTTATATGGTGTATATAACGTACTTTGGCATAGTATATCATGAATCACTTTATTCACATGATATTATTAAATTTTGATTACCTTAATTATTTTTATTCATGTTTCTCTCTTTTGGTTAGAAACTCTAACAAAAATACCATTTCTAAATGTTTTAAAGACTTATTCTTCTAAATCTTGTTCATTAATGTCCATGTTTTAAAAATGGATTTAAGGATTTATTTATATGGACATTAAAGTTTTCAAATAAAAATTCATTTTAAAAGTTTCAAAGTGGTATGGGACACTTTGATTCAAAAATATATTTTAAATGGCTTCTTTACAAATAGTGTGACTTTTAAATGTTTTCAATAAAAGGGGATATTTCTCTCAAATAGTTATGATGGTTTTTTCATCTATGTCAATATCATTCATTATTATCGATTGAGGTTAATATGATACCATAAAATCTTCCATATTGTATCAAATGAGTTATGTTTGACTGTGGATGTGCTATTTTTATACCATTCACGGTTTGTGGTTAAAGTATTGACATTTTGTAAGCTAGTTTTAATACGAATGTTTATGTTATGTTTAAACATGTTCATATGAGGAATGCATTGGACTTAGTAAGTGACAGCTGGAGCCCTATATAGCTCCTCGATGCATCGGTAGGTCTCATGAGACAAACTAGTGTCTTGGCACTAGGTGTTGGAAAAATCTTATTTGTAGTCTTGGCACGATGCATTGGCTATGTGGTTATGATAGTATGGCATTATGCATTCCATCATTATGAAAGTGGTTATTGATATGGAATGTGATTGTTCGACTATTATAATATCCATGTGAATAAGTAAGTGGCATTCTTTCATTTTATCATTTCCATATTATGCTGAAGTTCAAGTTTAAAAGGATTTTGTTTTAGTTATAAATTGTTTTATGTGATTATTCTTATCTATGAAAGATTCTGCTATATTGTTATCCTTACTGAGAATCTGAGCTCACCCCTTTCAATGTTACATTTTTTCCAGGATGTGAAGAAGTAATATATGAATTACCTGTAGGGATAGTAAGAGGGGATATGAAGAAAAGATGTTGTTGTAGTTTTTTTACCTTATGATGTATTGTAAGACTTATAATATATCTAGAGTTTCCAAGACTACTAAAATAATCGGTTTTTCGAGACTTGATAATTTGTGATCATGCTAATCTTATGTAATAATGCACCGACTCTGGGTAATTGGGGTCGGGGCGTTACATAATTGTTATATTGAAATATATTTTATCATATAAATTCCTTTGTGAGATTTTATAATGGAATTGATCCGAATCATTTTTGGTCAGTGAGCCACAGAATGTATTGATTCCTCCTAGAAAATAATATTTCTAGTGGACCTCAGTGTAGATTTATCATACTGAATCCCAGAACTTTATTAGACTACATAGACTATTTTGTAGAAATAGTGTGTTATTATTATATACTATAATAAAAACTCTATTGGTGGTGAATAATGTAAGTGATTATGATCTGTTCCATATTTCATTATCTACATATATGGGTTGGTTTGTAAACTAGTGATAAAATATAAAAAATTAAATTCAAAAATGTCCAATGAATTTAAAATTATTTATATTAATAGGTCATGGTTGACATTACAAAATCTTAGATCTAGGAGTCCTATGTTAGTAAGAAAAAATTCATAAAAAATAATTTATTTTGTTTTCATGCCTCGATTCAAACTCAAACTTTTCAAGGTATCACTGAGTAGTCTACTTCACCAAAGTAATAATTATCTCAATATGATCATTATAATAGGATTTTAATTATTCAAATATGAAATAATTTTTAAACTAGTGAATATATTTATCAAACACATTCATTTTATTTAACCATAATGATTTTTAATTTAAAAAAATTTCTTGTAAACTTTCTGGAAATTAAATATTCATTAATTTCTAATACTAGTATTCTTTATTAATAACACATTATTTCAAATAACTATAAAATTTATCATTGGTATTCAAATTTTTTCTTATTAAAATATATTTTATTATTTTTTTCATTAACTGTTTTATTTTATTATAATTAAATTATTTTTTTGATGTATATCCTTGATAAATATTCATGTATTAGGATAATAATTTATAAAATAGATAAAAAATCATAGGTTAAAAAAATATTTTAATAGAACAAAAATAATTACATATAAGTAAATTTTTTCCTGGATATGAGAGGATCCCAAGATGATTTTAAACATTATAAAATTAAGGGTATCTAGTTCATATTTTTTTAACATAATGGGATTCCCAAATTCATTATATTTAAAATTTTAATGAATGGATTTATTTTATAGTTGAATTTTTATCATTACCCTTGTTTTTAAACAATGATAGTACACATTTTTAGATTAATATTCATTATATTACACAAACTCATGCATGAAGATCATAATGTAATCATTTATTTTTGAAACATGGAAACAAAAATAACTTGTCTATATGTGAACTACATAATGTATGACTACTTTCTTCATAATTTTCAACCTTCTTAGACATATCATACATAATATCTTTCTTAATGACATTTGGAATGGATACATACTAAAGGGTTGTCTCATATTACAATGAAGGATAAACAATGAATAAATGTTTACACAACATGATTATAAGTCTACAATAACATGATTATTAAATTTTAATACCAAATCTTGCATATCAAAGATCATAATATTGAGCCTTTGAATAATTTTTCATAACCCACTACCCCCACAATGTGTACACCTCAATGGTATGAAATATTTTAAGAGAGATAATAACCCCCCCCCGAGTCACTCCTCTAAAAGGCCCCAGGTTGGAGACTAACAGTAAGGGTATAGTAAACACAGAAATGGGAGGCATTACCCTTTATGAGAACACAAGATAATGGGAGAGATTAGACAGAAACCAAAAAATTAATTATTAGACTAAAATATAAAATGAAACGTGTGTACCAATATATAATTTCATGAAATGTATACTAAAACTGAAAAAGAATACTATATGTACCAAAAGAAATGAAAATGGAAATGACCACGATGCCAAAACAACTCCTACAAAACCAGCAAGCTAATGAAAGAATATTGATATATAAAATTCTCCACTTGACCTGAATTGTTTTTTGTATAATGTAGGGAGAGTATCATAGTATACATATAAGGATCCTCCTTCGGTCCTCCCATGAAAAAGTAAAGAAAGGATGCTAAATGACAAAGAAAAACCAGTGATACTAACTCGTCACCTAAATATGTACACTAGGTTCCCAACCTCACCATGGATACTATTACATGGTATCACAAACAATTGTATATAATATAATAAATAATATCATGGGTACCACACTATCACTTCCCCAGTGGTTTTCCACTTTTCCCCAATATCTCATGTCCGAAGAAACTCTCTCTAAAAGGGATTTCCCATAAATACCTATGTGAAGCCCAACAACATGCATCCCATGCAACACGACCACCACATCTACATAACCAAACTAACTAGGTAGTTTTTAGAGCGACAAAAACTTTCATAATTTGTAGCATATGCTGGGTATTATACCTCATTCCATTATAGCCCACACACCGAGTAAGGATCCTCAAGCCATCATATTCTATACATGTTACACATATAGTATTATATAGGAAACTATATCCATAATATATGTGTATGAATAAAAAAATCCATCACATCCCTCTGCAGACATATTTGGGTAAAAATAACCACCGTGCCTACAAGAATAGGAAACTACCTAGAGAAGTGATTGGGGTACAAGGGGTTATTCCTCCATCCATCCTCCTACCTATATGTTTTGGAAAACACTCTGAGGGCTCAAAATCCTTAGGGTGTTAGTTTCCCTAACTGACATAGGGGGTTATCATATAGGAACAAAAAAAATTACAGAATATATTATATATCAAAACCACACTAGGGGTATATCATAGTCATTGAATCCAATGTAGTTATCATCTCTCGGACTCCGGACTTCCACTGCTAAGAATAATTATCCTATTAGCATAAACCATTTAAATAGATACAATAGATTACTTTTTCACATTTTATTATTTTCATGTTATGTTAATTAATTATTAAACCATTAATTGGCCATTATCATTCCACATTATATTTTATTCGAGTCACACATAATGTTTCATGCCCTCCAGGTTAACAAAACCAAGTCTTAAGTTCCGATAAATTGTTACCACCACATTACATCCCAAGAATCTCTAACCCCATGGGTTATCATAATTTAATCAATCATTTAATAATAGTAATTTCCCCTTTCCATAAATCCAATTATTCTAGAAAATCATTCTGAGCTTCCAAACACAAGGGGGTCAACACGATGAGATGATGAACTACATGTCAAGTATTTTGTGCATATAGCTGGTGTATAGGCCCATCCATCCTAGAGAATCTAAACCTGGAAAGCATGTGGCATAACCCATGCGTCATTGACACTTTTGGAAGGAGGATAAGAAATTACATCTTCCTCAAGAAGTGGGGAATATAAAGATGATATACAAAAATGGAAATTCATCAAGCATCCAAAATACACATCCAAACTGTTTCATCATCTCTAGAGTCCTCCCCGACACGCACATACATAAACTGGTGCATCTCACTACTCTAGGTGTCAAATGCTGCCCCCAATACAGGTGGTCCACCCTTCCCCCATATACCACAAAAACCTTATAGGCGTATCAATCCTACGCCCACAATAAAACACTATCAGTTGGTGAAAAACAACATATCAACTAGGCTCTTGCTTCTAATCATGGTATTTTGACGTCAAACACAATGTGAAAAAATAACTATAATTATTAAGGCACATTGCCTTTACAAGAAATAAGGAAACTCAAAACCCTTCAAAATATTATATTTATTGCACAACCGATTCATTTTTCCATCTAGAATTTAATAATTCAATTAAACATGCATATATATATATATCCATTTTATTATCATCAATTAAAAAACTACAACAAGATTCATTAAGAAATCCTCTTGACACCGGACAATTACTTTAAAATTAATCATACCTTTACATTCATTACCAATATTCATCAAGAAGGAAATGATTAAATTCATTTATAAATCATATGATCTAGAATATCAAAATTAAATAACATCACTAATCAATTGATTCTTATTATATTATCCAGTTAAAGTATTTATTATATCAAATTAATTGTGATATAGAGGCTAAAACATCATAAATATTTAAATACATGTAAATGAAGAGAGAATCCATGAATCCCCTACCATAAAAATATTTCAGATTTTCCTTTCATGGGAATGAGACAACAAAACTGATCACGATCACTTCTCCCATAATGACTACATCAACCCATGGATGGCATGACGAAACTATTTCAACAAACACCAATGAACGGTCCATTAGATACTTGGAGATCACATTCCATAACTTAGAAATGAGAATAAGAGGAAAAAATAGAAGAACATAGACGAATGAAGGTATACCATACCTTATATAGAAGATGGATTGTAACTTCTTCATTGCACCATGGCAGGGGGTGCACATAAAGCAAGAAAAACCACTGGGGGAAATAATCCAAGTATGCATGTTTGACCGCATAAATCCAATAAGAGTAAGAAAACAGGGCATATCATACCACTGAAGAATAATAAGAATGAACAAGGTGGAATGTATATCATCATTTTGAAAATTGAAATGAAACATTAGTTTAGATACTACATAGATTTTCAATTAAAGGCAGATATTATAAAGCGTATGAGGATTGACCTTGTAATGTCACCCGAACCCTTATGAAGTTTATGATGGGAGTCATGGGATTTAATGTGGCCTTAAATTAATTTATAAACAGATTTGAATGAATATTATTTCATTTAAAACATCAAAGTGTTAATACAATATGAAGATTGAAACACTATACACCTACAGACTAAGAAATTCTATAAACCTACAGATAGATGGAAACATTTTACACCTATCGATAGACGACTCACCGACCTGGAAACATTGTACACATACATATAACTAGAAACACCGTACACATACCGATAGGGGAATCATCTTCCTAGAAACATTGTATACCTACCAATGTATGGCCCTCCATTAACTAAAAACACTATACACATTTTGACAGTTGGAAACATTGTACACCTATCAATAACTGGAAACACTATACACCAATCTATATATAACCAACCGAAATCTATAAACACGTTACACATGCCGACTGTTGAATACAGTGCACACCTTTCTATTAATGCCTCACCGACCTAGAAACACTAAACATATACAGATAGATGACTCACCAGACTGGATAAACTAAACACCTACTTAAAACTTGAAATATTGTTCACCAACTGACAACCAGAAATAGTGTGCATCTACCGATAGGTAGAAACAATATCCAAAAAGCTTTAAATTTTTTCAAGTGTTGTGAATAAGTCACATTGGCCTCCAAGAGCAGCTCAAACCCCTGATTTCAAGAAAATTAATGGACCCAAGTGGTATGAGCCATTACATTAGATACCTCTTAATACATTCTCATCCTCGAGAATCCAAAACCATCCAAGAGAGGAATCATTCAAGGTGTTTTTAAAACAGCCAGCCCTGAGATACCTCTCTAGGATCTCACCACCATAGGATTTGAAATGATTCCAATGGAATAGGTGAAACCACACAAAGACTACCATCATCTCTTAAACACTATCTATAGAGAGATACCTATAAAATGATGGAAAAACAGAATAATCAATAAGAGGAATCCATTTCATAAATAGAAAGGGTCTACAATTACAAACTGAAATACATTACAAGAAGAGCTAAAAATCAAACACCTCGGTGTACTGGGCATATATCTTCATATCACATTCCAAAGTACTATCCTCCATGCCACCATGATTCTACAAGACACAAAACAAGGGAATAAAACTCCTTAAAACACCTTCTCATTGTTTTCGTGGATCTCTATATGCTAACCCTTAGAGGTCACATCATTTACCACATCAACCCCCCCAATCAATGATGTGAGAGTCATCATGTAGATTATAAAGGAACATCGAAATTTGAAAAACATCATGTATCCTGCTCATCTGTGGGGAAGTCCCACCAAACATTCCATGACTCCAACATGATCCAACAGCTTTAAATTCCCGTCAAACCAAGGGGAGAGCTTACTCTTTGGACCAATCCTTCACTAGCCACGATGGGGAGTCACCATTAGAATCATGTGATCCCTAATGTCAAAATCTTGAGGTAACCTTATATGATCTACATAAGGATTCTAACGATCATGTGATGCCTTCAACCTCTCTGAAATAACATAAATCGTCTGTGTTGTATTATGTAGTAGTTTCGGCCCTAGAATTGCTGATACTCCAACCCTAGTCCAACAAAACGGAGAAAGAAATGTTCATAAATACAAGGGATAAAATGTAGATACAGTAATGATTTAGTGGAAACTATTATTATAGTGATCGTATCCTATTTCATTCAACATTTCCTAATCATCTGCATAATTATTCATCATAGAATAAGCCAATGATTGTAATGTTTATATCTTGGAATAATAGATTCATAAGAAAGAAAACATGGTACTAAATAATTTTTTTAATCTTCAAATTGAGATCATATATTCCATTTTTCTCAATCATCTTCATTGGGTACCCTGGGGAAGACATTAATAAAGGGAGAAGCTAAATATTCCGGTAATGGAATAACCATATGAACAAATCATTTGCACATGGGACAGATGGTATCACAAAGTGATATTAAATGGAATATAACACATAGAATCATAACATTTTTTAGATAATAATATAAAAGTGGATTCATATTAATGTAGAAATAACATAAAACATTACTTAGAAAGATTCAAGGCTAACATCCATGATCGTGTCACATGGTATCACAAGACAAGGCAAACCACCAAGCCTGTTGTGCATGGTACCATAAACCAAGGCTTACCGCCATGACCGTCACACATAACGTCTGAGGAAACTCCACATTACCCAATGAATTGGAGTGATATCTGGGCACAACAAACATAAATTTTCATGAATATTTATTCCACATAATTATTTATACACAATCAATCATATATATTCATATGTGTTAACCATGGAAAGAATTGAGTACCACAATCATGACATAAATCATAAAAAATGGGTGTATCATAAAAATTTCAATGAATGAAAAGAACTAAAATATACATGGACATTAATAAGGTAAAATAATAATATATCTTTTTATGTGATGTCATGTATAATTGAAAACCTATGGGAATTTTTTTTTAAGAAATTTCAACATTATAAGTATTTTTAGTGGTATTAAGATAATTACAAAAGAAAATTTAAAATATGAAAGGGAAAAATAAATTATATAATACTATAAGAGACCAAATTAAGATTAAATAAAAATTATATTATAAATAAAATAGTGTTTTCAAATTGAAGATATAGTTCAAATGATATTGGGTAAGAATTTAGAATGTTCCCTAAAAATAGATTTGCTTATATGAATGTATTGAGGAGGGGAACTCTTAAAAACAGTTATATCTCCGAAAATGAATGGTGAATGGGTCATGATAAATAAAATTTTCTCATGTAAAAAAAATTATATAGTACAAATAGATATATAATATAACCTCATTTTTTAAAGGGAAGATAAGGCTACCCAAAGAAATAAAGTATGTTCAGGTAGAATCTCATTGAGATTAACAGCATGATATAAGGTGTACATATGAGGGATTAATGAGATTTAAGTAAGTTTCTCATAACATATACATATTTTTTGAATTATGGGGGAAGTTAAAATTCATACCCCATAAATTATAACTACACATATAAGGACATAACATAGAGGATATTATTGAATAAATTTAAGAAAGAGAGGATCACTTACTATAAGTTTGATGGTACTCTCCACTTGACATTAATTACCTGAATAATAAATCTCGGTTAATTAATTAATAATTTAAATGCCTCTTTTTCATTTAATGGATTTAGTATATACTTTTTTAGTTAATTAATAATCATTTTGTTTTCTTAAGTAATTCAATTTCATTGTTCGAGTCTGTTTTCTTCCTGGGATTTAATGTATGATTTTCTTATAGTCATGTTCAGACAAACATGGATGATGAGAGTGGTATTCCGTAATTTATGTTATATGAAATTATTGAACAAATAAAATATTACATGGTTATAAAATTTATTTTTTTATTTGGAGTAAAGGTGAATCATTGAATAAAACATTACTGATAAATGCTTGGATTAATTTCCCAATTATGACCATAAGTATCATGATTGGTATAATTATTTTACATCATTTGTGATAAAAGGATTATAAAAAAATGATAAAATAAATATTTAATAATATGTTTCAACACTAAAAATAGTGTAATTAATCAAATTGATGATGGTAAAGTAAATTGAAAACATTTCTTCTTTGAATGTGGTAAATTTACACATCATGAATGATGAATTCACTACTAGTGTAATGAAAGAGTAAACGAGAGATGATAATAATGTATTACATTATCATAAAAATATTATAGTATAGGTAATTTATTTTAGTTTTCAAAAAAATTATTATGAGAGTTAAAGATAGAAAATAAAACATTTTAACATGAAGTGAATGTAAAATAATTGAGAAGATGAATTTATCTCTTCAATCTATATTTCTAAAGAGCCTCTTAAAGGGATATGACTTAATTTTTTGAAGAGAATAAGGTCTTTTGGACTTGTAGTATGATATTAGGGATATATTTGGGTAGAATTTAGGCAACGCACATGCCTTGATAGGTGTGACGATATGATATATGGGGCAATATTTATTATGGAAGAGAGGAGAGATTTTATAATATTTAATTTCTTATATAATTAATTTCTCTCAATAAAAGAAATAGTGATTATTACATTATAAAAAACATTAATATGTGGACGATTTTTGAACCAAATTCCATTAAATTCATCCATTTTGGAAGCATGATGCATAATTTTTGGTTTTATCAATTATTGTGAATTATATTATTTAACTGTTAATCCAAAATTAATGAATTTTTAAAAAATCCCCAAAACTCAGCATTACCATTTTGTGTAATTATGATTCAGAATAAAAAATCCAATTTTCCAAAATAGTTTTCTAAATATGAATAATTTAATTTTACATTAAAATCATAATTTACATAAAAATACAGATTTTAAAACTATAACTGATTTTATAATTCTTTAAAAAATTTTATAAGGTTTTATAAAATTACCATGAAACCAGAGGAAAAAAAATATTAATTTATGAACACATTTTAGGAATATATATATTTCCTTTAAAATAATTATTTAATTTTTATTTATTGATTTATGACTAACAAAAAATACCAACACTTTTATTGTGGTTATATTATAGCATATAAGAGGCTAAATTGTTTTATACATTCAAGGATGAGGTAAAAATTAATATGGATGAGTTACTATTCATATGGATCATATTAATATTCATAATTATAGGATAATATTCATAAGGGTATGTTACAATTCATCAAAAAACAAGTTTGTTCCATCAGACTCTAAATAGGTTTCTGATTGGAAATTTTTATTTTAGATTTTTTTCTTAAAAAATTGAAGAAGTGAAAATATTTTGTTTAAAGGTCACATATTACATAATAGTTCATTGTTTTTTAATTTAATTTCATTATATGGAATAATTCTAAGAAGGTAATCTCCTTTGATAAAACATTGGATTATTACATTATTCCACCATTATGGAATTTCACCCTCAAAATTTCGGGCTACATTATAAGTCATTAACTTGTGCAGGTAATTTTCATTAATTTCCACCTCTAGTTCCAATGTTTCCTCTCTGTACTCATGGTTCTACAATAGCACATTGACTAGGTCGATAGTCTTGTTATGAAGAAAATTATCGCTACGATCCCACATGCTACTCCTTGTAAGAAATATTATTCTCCAACTATACAACCTATGAAAAGAGTACATGTGAATGGATTTATAAGTACTCACATAAGATCAATACATGGAAGATATTGTGTACTTTCAGCGTAGTAGGTGGATGTTCGATTAGATAGGCCAAAACTCTGACATGATCATGGATCTCAAAGCGGCCAATATACTTGACATTTAGCTTTCCTTTCTCCCCAAATCTCATGACCTTATTCCATGGAGATATGTAGAGAAATTCCATGTCTCCATCTTCGAACTCATGGTCTCATCGATGATTATCTTCATAACCCTTCATTCGAAATTGGGATTCCATGAGGTGATACTGAATGGTTTTCACCGTCTCTACAATTTCTTCAACTATTTTTGTTACTTTCAGCATAAACACACCATCTTCATCCCAACATGACAATGTTCTTGTAATTTTTGAATAGAGGGATTCATATGGTGCCATTCATATTCTTGAGTGGAAACTATTGTTGAATGAAAATTTGACTAGTGAAATATTTTGGTCAATCCTACCTTAAAGTCTCTAAATAATTATCTCAACATATTGTCTTATTTCTGAATAATTCCCTTAGATTAGCCTTTAGTTTGAGGATGATAGGACATACTTACGTTCTGTTCAATTCAGAGATCATGTTGTAGAATTTCCTAGAGCATTGAGTGGAATCTAGGATTTGAATCAAATAAAATAGATTGTGGTACAACATAAGGACTTACAAGTTCTTTGATATACAACAGTTCAAGTTGATCCAATGTGAAGTCCTCTAGAATTGATATAGTGTGAGCTATCTTTGTACGATGATCCATAATGACCCATATGACATTGATTCTTCTAGATGACGTAAGAATTCCAGTGACAAAGACCATGGTGATGTTCTAAAAAATTCATTTTGTTATAGGTAGTGGTTGCCTCATCCCATTAGACATAAATCTTTTATCATTCAGTTGTTGACATACCATGAAAATTAATGTATAATTAGAAATATTCTTCTTAATATTATCCCACCAACAGTTCTTTCAGAGATATCAATACATCTTTGTTCTCATGGGTAACTAGAGAAAGTTGAGCTATGTGCGTCCCTCAAAATATACTTATTTATCTTTGGATCAGATGGTACGCAAAATTGTGACTCTAATCTTACAACACCTACCTCACAAATCATAAACTCAATGGATTTCCCATTTCTATTGTTTTCCAACATGATTTGAATTTTTAAATATTTTATTTTAGAATTCATTATCTTACCCCTAAGGGATTGTTAAGAAATCATTTGAGAAAGTATTGATTATGTTAATCCCACAATGATTTCCATGTTCATCCTCTGCAAATCTATGATGATTAGTTCCTATTAAATTCTCATCATTGATGAAGATGAAGGCTTATTTGTACTTATAGTATCCACCACCTTGTTTCCCTTGATGAGATGATAGTGTATTGAGAATTCATAATCCATAGTGAGATATATCCATATTTACTATCACATATAACTATATTTTTGTGAGAATATATATTTGAGACTCTAGTGATCAGTATATATCTCACACTTCTCTCCATAGAGATATTGTCACCAAATTTTTAATGTGAATATCACATCGGCCAACTCCGTATCATGTGTAGGATATATTTTCTCAGGTATTTTCCCCTTTATTGCGGTGTAGGCTATCACTTTATCAGTTTTCGTCAAAATATTTCATAATCCCTTCCTTTACGTCTCATTTTACACCACAATGAGTTCCCTACATGTTGGGAGTGTGAGTATTGGCTTGATGATAATCAATTTTTCAACACCTTAATGTAGTCTTCACATTCATCAATACAGAAAAACATCATTCCCTTATATGTTATCTTGGTTAGTGGTCTTGTGAATTGTGAAAATTTCTTCACTAATCGTCGATAATACCATGCTATACCAAGATAACTTTGAATCTCCGTTACAAATTTTAGCCTTGGCCACTCATTGATTTCTTTTATATTGGAAGGGTCCACATATATTCCATTTCTAGTGACAATATTCCCCAAGAATGATACATACTCTATCCATAACACCCATTTCATGTACTTTTCAAACAGTTTCCCCCTTCGTAATGTCCCAATAACACTATTTAGATTCTCCTCATCTTTCTTAGTGATCTTACAGTATATTAGAATATCATCAATAAAGACTACCAAAAATTTGCTGAGTTAATATATAAATACTCTATTAAATAATATTAAGAATATTGTTTTATGATTAGTGAGTCTAAAGGGAATAACTATGAACACTTAGTTTCCATACTATGTTGGAAAGGATTTCTTGGGAATATCTTACTTCCTCACCATTAATTGGTCATATCTCAGCTAATGGTCCACCTTAGAGAAATAATTGGCCCCCCGAAGCTGATAAAACAAGTCATCTATCCATGGAAGGAGATATTTGTTCCATATCATGATTTTATTGAGCTCATGATAATCAATACGGAGGCACAATGAATTGTCATTCATCTTAATGAAGAGGAATAACCTTCCCAACGGTGATGTACATGGGTGTATAAAACCATTATCCAGATTCTCCTATAACTACTTTTTCAGATCTTCAATCTCTACAATTGCCATTGTATAAGGTGTCATTGATATAGGTGGATATCCATGAATAATTTCAATTGAGAACTCAACCTCTCGGTCTAGAGGAAGACCAATAATCTCTTCTAGAAATTCATTAATATAATCCCTCATTATAGGAATATCATCAAGAATGATTATGTCCTTTTGCTCAATCATTTTATATAGATATGATTTCTGATAAGGAAGCAATATGCACACTAGAGATGATGAGTCAAAAGGATATTCAACTTTCTCTATACACTTGTAACGAATTGGAGGAAGCATTAGGATGTGAAGTTTGATCACCCATTTCCAACAGTTGATGACAGATTTTCATAAAAATAGCCAATCCATGCCGATGATAACATAAAACTCCACTAAAGAAAGTATGGGAGATTTGCTGGGAGGTTCCATCCGCAATCATTTAATGGGGAGGTGTTACAAACCATGAAATCAATAATTTCCCTATTCTCTGTTCCCAAAGATAACTTATCCTCCAAATTTTGAGGTGGTGTTTCTCTAGTTTTACTAAAAATGAATGATATAAAAGAATGTTTATAATCAGAATCAAATAAAACAGTCTCTATTCAAGTATTAATAGCTATCATTCCAATCACCAAATCATTGTTCGGCTCCACATTAGTAGAATTGATAGCATAATCCCTTCCTTGTTTCCATAGAGGTTATTGTTTAAAATATCCGACAAACATCGACTTACGAAAATTGTTCTGTTAATACCCATGATCCTTGAATATGTAACATTTCACTACCTGATTTTTCTTTATCTAAACCTTCTTTTCATCTTCCATATATGCAGGATTCTTCATATCATTTCAGCAGTTCTTAGCAAGATGTCTCAACCTTCCACATTAAATGTAATTCCAGGTCCCCTATAGGGATTTCCCAAGATGCTTCTTCCCACTCTTTTTACACATAATATGATCAATATTCCTTCAATCATGTAATTTAGTTGTGTAACCTCCCACACTATATTACATTTTTATATTTTCTGGTTGGGCCACCGATACCACAAAGATTCTTTGATCTCCATTTCAACCTTATGGATACGACGACAAATATCTTTATAGATGTCAATATCTCAAATACCCAATGATTTCTGTAGACACAATTTTAATATTCTAATGAAGCGATCCACGTTGAATTTAGTGTTAATAATAATGATATAGGCGTACCTTTAAATCATTTTAATGTTTCCCTCATACGCCCCCAATTTACTTTCCTTCCTTTTGCCTATGTCTGAAGAACTCTCTTTTCTTATTGAGAAGTAGGGTTAGGGGAATCTATTTATAAAAACAATTGTGAATTCCTCCCATTCAATGGAATCAATTTCCTCTAGCGGAATTGTATTCTTGATCAGTATCTACCACTGATTAGCTTAACCTTTAAAATGATAGTCTTCCAGAATGACATTCTATTCTTCTCCTCACTATAGGATAGTGAATATATTTTCAATGGAGTTAATCCATTATTCAGTGATGAGGGGATTATATGATCTATTAAACATGGGAGGCCTTTTCCACATAAACTATTCAATGGAAACATTCACTTCACATATAGGAGGAGGGTGTTCCACATGATTCATGTTATTATTCAAAATGTGAGCTGGATACGCAAGTACTCTCATGAGGTTTTGAGAACTCATTCCCATCCTATCAAATATATCCTCAAGGAAATCTTCCCATTACCAAGTAAATTTATTGTTGGCACGTGTTCTTATATTTCCACCCATTAAAAAATAAAATGAACTTACAATTAGAGCTC
Organism: Viscum album; assembly: GCA_963277665.1. NCBI lineage: Eukaryota > Viridiplantae > Streptophyta > Magnoliopsida > Santalales > Viscaceae > Viscum > Viscum album. The sequence continues at coordinate 1,999,981,727 of OY728146.1, read as the reverse complement.
TTGAATACATTTCTATTGAGTATATAAAGGAAAAATTGAACATAAAATGATAAATATGAAAATGGGAAGTTTATCCTAACTTGTGATTTCCTCTGTTTCAATCTAGGTTATGCTTGTTCTATTTCACAAATTATATTCCCATTGATTTTTTTATTCCCTTACTAATTTTTTTTACTAATCTCATGAATTTACCAAAGTATATCCCCCAAAAATATCAAATCAAGATTGTTACAAGGCATTTTGTCGGGCATAAGTTCTCATTCATGTATAGATCAAAGCAATATTTTATGTTTTTACCCCTAGATACATCCATTTCAGAGCCAACTCTTCTTATTTTTATCTATATATGGCTTTATTTTCTTGATAATCCAAATACTATAAACATAAATAAAATTAGGGGTGTTCTGTTATACTTAGTATTATCCTTATGGTTGTTAAAAAAGTACACTATTCCTAATTTCCAAAAATAACTAGACCATCATTTGAAACTATAAACAGTGACCCTATCCTTTTAAATAAAACATTACACAATTTTATGCATATTCATAAAATAGTGTACCCACCAAGGATTTTAATTTCTATTGTCTCGAAATACCAGGTACATAAAACTAAAAACATGGAAATAAATAAAACAGTAGTTTAATTAATAATAAAATTGAGATCCAAACATCAATTTTTCTTATACATCTTCAAAGGGTACCCTCGGGAACACATGTACAAATGGATGAGATAAATATCCCAGTAATGGAATAACCATAATAATAAAACATTCTCACATAGGATAGAAGGCATAACATGGTGATATTAGTTGCCATTAAACATTTGGAATCATAAAATATAAACACATAATAATATAATATTCCAGTCATAGTCATGTGGAATAAAAATTATACATGTCTTTAGCATGATTCAATGAAAATATCCAAGACCATTGTACATGGTAGCACATGTCAAGGAAAACCATCACGATGATCAAATATGGTAGTACAAGCCAAGGATAACCACCAATACAGTTGCAGAAAATATCTCCTGAGACTCAACAATAGCTATTTCAAAGGAGCGCTATCTGGATGAACCCCTCAACACATTTCATCAATATGTTTTCCACATAATGAATCATATATAATCAATCATATATAAACAAAAGTAATACCCCTAGAAAGAAATGGTCACTATAATCATCCCATAATGTATTAAACATGGATGTTTCAGAAAAGTCTCCATGAAAGAAAGGATGTAAATTATACATAGACATTTATAATGGGAATTTGGCATGTATCATGGTCAGTGATGTCAAGCAGAAGTAAAAACATGTAATAAAATTAATTAATAAATTTTAGCATTAAAATTTTTTTGGGAGGGTTTATGGACAAATATTTAGTGACATAAATTTAAAGAGGGAAAAATATAATATAAAAAACTAGAAGAGAAATAAGAATTTATTTTTAAATGAAAAAACTATTTTTATAAAGAAAATGGTGGATTTAAACCAATGATATTGTGGACATGAAATCATGTTTGAATTCCGTATGTTCCCTCAAAACATGTTTTCTTATTTGGATGTTTTGTTGAGGGAATTACATAAAAACAAGTATATACTGGATACAGAATGATCAAAAGGGTTGTGATAAATGAATTTGTCACATTTTCACATCATTTAGAATATACACATAAAAAGATTATACAACATCACTTTAGGAAAATGAAGATAAAGAAACCTAATAAAACAATGGAGGTCCACCTAGAATCCCTTACTGATAATTGGCATGGTATCAGGTGTATTTAATAGGGATTAATGTGTGATAATGGGGATTCTAATCATTTATAAATAATAAGGGTAGTATGGGGGATGTGAAAAATCATTACCCATTCTTAGGAACTACAAATAAAAGTACATAACATAAAGGAGATTTTTGAATAAATGTGAGAAAGAGAGGATATATTACCTTAAGTCTAATGGAGTTCTCCACCAGATATAAATTTAATGAATAATAAAATTATGCTAATTAATTAATTATTTTAAAAAACACCATTACTTTTAAATGATTATTTATATCCTTTTTGACATCATTCCTGAATTTTTTTTGTTATGAGGTTCAATTTTATTATTTGACTATGTTTTCTTCTTTGGTTTTAATGACTACTTCATTTATATTCATGTTAAAACACACAAGGATTATGAGAGTGGTTATATATAATAAACAATATATGAAATTATTTAACAAACAGAAGATAAAATGGTTATAAAATAACCTTTCATATATGGAGTGAAGGTTAATAAATATATAAAACACCAATGATAAACATCTGGATAAATTAGTTGATTTTATCATAATATATTAGTCTTTTATTATATTTTTTTGGTCATTTTTAAAAAAGGATTGAAGAACAAAAAATAAGATTTTTTTTTAAAATTTTTGTTTCACAATAAATTTGGTTTTATCACCAGACATGAAGGCGGTGAATGAAATTGAAAACCAGTAATCCTTGAATGTTGTAAATTCACACATCTCAGATAGTGTATTTACTAACAGTATAAAATAAGAGTAAAGTAGAGGGGATAATAACATATTACATTATCACAACAACATTACAGTTCATGTATGATAATGGAGTTTTTATAACATTATGATGAAGATAAAAATTTATAAAAAAGAAAACAAATGAACGTGAAAAAAAGTAAAATAATTGAAAAGAAGAATTTTCCTATGGAATCAATCTTCCTAGAGAGCCTTTTAAAGGGATAAGATTTGGTCTTTTGAATAGACAATGGGGTGTTGGATATGGGGGAGGAACTTTTTGAGGGATTTGGGTATAATTTAGGTAAGAAAATAATGCTTGAGAGGAGTGATGAGAAGAGGTAATGATGGGTGGTATTAAAAGTGGAAGAGATTAGGGTTTTCATAATATATACTTCCTTATTTTATTTATTTAACTCAATACCATAAATAGTGATGATTAAATGAAAAAAAATTGTAATACATGGATGTGAGTTCTATCTAATTTCCATTTACATCATCCATGACTCAAGCATTATACAAAATGTCTGGTTTTAGCATTTATTGTGAATTGCCGTATTTTACTACACATAAAAAATTCATGTATTTTGGAAAAATCCAAAAAATTATACCTAACCATCCATTAATGTGGAGAATCCAAAAAATAAATGATTTTTTTAAAAATAATTTTCAAAATATGATAAATTTAAATTTTATTTAAAAACATAATTTTATGGAAAATTACAAATTTTAACAGTCAAATAGATTTTATAATGCTATCAAAAATTATATAAGGTCTTATAAAATTATCATAAAACCAGAAGAAAAAAACTATTATTTAATGAAAACATTTAATAAATATATATTTTCCTTTAAATTAATTAATTAATTATAATTATTTATTTATGACTTACAAAAACTAGCAACACATTTACTATAGCCATATTATCACTTATAATATGCATAAATTTTATTTATACATTCATGGATGAGGTTACTATTCATTTAGTCAAATAACTATTCATAATGGTTATATTACTATTCATAAATAGAGGTTACTATTCATCAGGGAAGGTTAATATTCACAAAATAATATGTTTGTTCCTTTAGAATCCATACAACTTACTGATCGTAACTGTGTGTGTATGATTTTTTAAAATAAAATAACAGAAGTGAAAATGTTATGTTTATAGGTCACAAAGTAATTGTAAGTTAATTGTGCTTTAATTTCATGTGACTATATGACATAATTATAAGAAGGTGATTCTCATTAAAAAAACATCGGTTCATTACAATTGACGAAGGTGAACTCTAAAAATGATATGTGCCTCATCCATGATTCTACTTATACCAGGATATAAGTTTGCATTATGTCTTCATGCATTTGGATGCTACGCTCTGTATGATCGTATGTCCGCGGATGAAAAGTAGTTATAAGAAACAAATGTGATCCAAAACCATACTGGAGACCTCTCAACACCCCGAAGGTAAAAAGAGGATCTCGATTAGAAATGATCATCCCAGGGACTACATAGAGTCACCCTGCCTCCTCTAAATACTGCCTCAACAAAACTTCCAAAGTGCTCAACTCCATAACCATTACAATGTTGGTAGAATTCATCAAGAAATCCAATACTACCCATATTGAATCATAGCCTCCCTGATCTCCAGGTAACCTGGAATAAATTACAATCGATATGCCCTTCCACATTCACTAAGGAACATCTAACGTTAACAGAAAACCAATGGGAACACAGTGCTCAACCTTAACATTCAAGCACACCAAACATTGAGATATCAACTCTGAAACTGCATACTTCAACACAAGCCAACAAAACTGTCACATTAAATTTCAGGACATCATTTTCAAGCTCGAATGTACTACTAAGTTTGAACTATGGAATTCCATGACAAATATATCTTGCACATACATAGGAATGAATAGACTTCCTTGATACAACACCGGGTGTTTTTCCTCGGAATAACCATTAGGGGCCTCTCAAAAAACAAATCTTTCTCTCCAGACCACTTCGTTAAGATCCCCTAATTGGGAATCTTCAACCACCTTCACCAAATATGATTTCACAGTCCTCTAAAAAAGAAAACATCTACCCCCAACTTCTCTGATATCTAGATTTAATGCAGACTATTCTTCCATTACTCACCAGGAATCAACTGATATATGCACTGCATCATAATGAGACCTCATGCACAGAACTGTGGGTAAAAAATTTCCCTTATTTGGTCTATATGTTTTTTTGATGTCATAATCCTAAAATACCTCCGTCCATATACATTATCACAAGTTCAAATCCTATTGGGAGATAACATACCTCATGGATTTATAGTCGGTGAATAGAAAAAAGAGATCTTATGTGATGTAATGTCACTATAAAATCATGGAAAACACCAATTCTAACAACTCAATATTGATATTGGAATAATAATACTCATTGGGACGTAACTACACAAACCCATAAAAAATGACAAATCTCGGGTGAATCAGAACACATCCTAACCACCAGATGTAAAGCATCGAGAAAAACCTCAAACATAACTCATTGTGCTAGATGAAATAGAATTAGGAAATTTTCAACTTTACCTTTAGATACTCGAATGTTTCTTGATAATGATCAGTCCTTATGATATATCGATCCTTTCTGGTTAATGGTTTCATAGGAGTCAAAACATGAGATAAATCAGCTATGAAACACTTGTAATACCCTCGAAGACAAATGAAAAATCACATTTATGACACTATCTTGGGGGATTCCCATGTTAAAACATATTCTATCATTGATGGATCTATAGGTACTCCATGATAAGATACAGCATGCCCTATGAAATGGACTTATCTTGCACAAAACCCACAATTTTACAAAATCAAAAATAATTTTGTTAATGACTAACTCCCAAAAAGGCTTGTCAATACTCCGCATGATCCTCCTCAAACATGGATTAAACAAGAATGTCATCAATGGAGAAAATAGTAACTTATCTAGTAACTCATGAAACACAACAACCATCAATCAGATGAAGACAAAAAAAGAATTCATCACACCGAATGACATTCCAATAAACTCTTAATTCCCATGACATAAATGAAAAAGTGTCTTTGGGATATTCTCATCCTTTACACAAGTTTTAGGATATCCGAATTATATGTTGATATTCAAGAGACAATATTGACCCTTCATATGAATTTAAATTTCAGAAATCTATGAATGAGGATAGTGGTTCTTCACATTCACTTTGTTCGAGCGATGAATGTCAAAAGACAACCAAGAAAATTCTTCATCCTTCTTCACAAATAAACATAGTTCAACACCCCCCCTGATCACACACTCGGCCGAACAAAATAGCAATGCAATATCCCATTGAGATATATACACATCTATTGTGACATGGAAGGATCAATCATTTAATGATACATCAAGATAGTAGAAGAAATTGTGTATACCTCGATCCTGAAATCTATTTATTGTCAATGGGGTTATGCTACAACATATTCTAGAATTATATTTGGTTACTCTTCAATTAACCGGGGAAACACTGAATAATGAACCTCCAACAATCATTCCACCAGCTTAGCTATCAATGATGATTAGGAATGAACATGACTTTTACCAATTCAATGGTCTTGTTGCCCAATAAACACTACTAACTCTCCATCACCATTGAATAACAACACCTACCTTCTAAAGTAATCCATTATAGCCCACAATGAATACATGAAATCCATGCCAAGAATGACATAATAGTGTTGTGTCCATAAACATTGGAAAACATTCCAAGAGGGGTGCTACCCCATCACTAGCTCACAATCTCTACATACTTCAAACCAATCATCTCGACCTCCAACTGGGGTAGTCAATTCCATGTTGATTTGAAGACTCTCTACATCACTTCCAAAAGAAGGGAAAAGGGTATGTGATATGAATGAGGTTGTCAATCATGAATCTATCTAGGAATACACCTATGTAAAAAACAAGTAAAGGGTACCATGAATAGCATCTAGATCACCTAGTGCTGGCAATGCTAAAGAATGATACTGACCACAAATATCTTTACATCCTATCTGACCATAATGACAACCACCACCATGAACACAATCTAGTATATGATGAAGTTTAGGAACCCATGGGGTGTACTATTCTGACCCCATCATCCCACTACAGATCCATTATTGGTGCAACCAACGGTTACTACCTCATATAAAACGTTGTTAATGGAGGAAAGTGACGTGGAACACCTAACCCATGATGACTAATCAAAATGGTCAGGCACTATCATTGTGGATGACATGGACCTCCACTTAGAAAACAATAACATGAACCCATGTAATATGTATGAGAGTCACTTCCCTAATAGAAACAAGATATTGAGGGCTGAGAACTACCCCAGGCTCAACAGAAACATGTATGCCATGAAAACTAATTACCTCAAACCACATCTATACTTCATGAGGAATCCTAATGACTCCCCTCTTCTGATGATCCAGTTCTGGCTAACGTCCTCTAGATTACCTCTTCCCTTCAACCACCTTGATATACATCTTCTTCATAAATATGGTGACCTGGCCCTGGATAATTGGATGAAAATCATCATTGAAATGGGCCATCTAAGCTAGCAACATGTCAGAAGTATAACACAAATGTTACCTTAAATGGATTCCAAACACTAGTGCACTAGAGCTCCTCTATCGAATGGTAAGATTCTCTTGACGACTAAACATTTTCACAATAATAGAGAGAAAATAAACTCTGAACATGTCTCAATTCTAATCCCATGTTACTATTGAATGCTAATGACCCCTGAGGAATATGGAACACCACGACCACACTGCTCCATGGAACAACATCACAAGAAATGAAACCGTTTACTTCGTACCGGCACGAATCGAACTGAAATCTTTATCGAACTCCTCCAACTAGTCATCCATTTTTACAGCAGAAATGTTACCCAATTACTTTGGAAAAAATTTCTGCTAAAACTCTCAGGGTGTCCTCCTTCAGGTGTTGTTGTCATCACCCTTTACTCTTCAGTAATCGGTTAGCACAAACTACTGATCATCCTCTACATGATCCTGGGGAGGACATCGAACTTGAACCATACCTGCAATAGAAAAAATAGTTGTACCGCATAAACCAAGAATACAAAATACATAACAATAATTATTATTTTTATTTAGTTTAAGATATCAAATACCAAGGTCTACACATTCAAACACATGTAAAAATATGAATTATGAAGGGTCCTTTATTATATCTCTATACTATAATAAGACTTACCTCATTTAGTAGACATTATAAATATAAATATCCATTCATCATATCATAGGCGGGAAATACACCTCAATCAGCCAGTCTCAGGTGTTTATAGTGCTTCCTAAAATTATCTATCATGGTCTCCCTAACAACCCATGAAACCTCACATGTGAAGAACTAAAAACTCCATCCTATCCCTAAACCATATCTATAATAACACAATATCATGAACCCCTCCCGACAAAGTCTATCCCTTTGGGACGACACTATTAGAAGAGATAAAATGACCCAAAGAGTCCTACCTCTAGTATTCCCTGGGTGGTGACTATCACCGAGGGTATAAAAAACACATAAATTAGATTCATTACCATATACGATAACACATGCAAAGGTGAGATATAAGACAGACACCAGAAAACACATGAAGAAACTATTATATTAAATAAATCTCATTCATGCATATGTAATCTCACACAAGGTCAACTATAACTGAAGGGGAAAACTGTATGAACCAAATGAAAGAAAAATAACATCAACGATGAAGCCTGAATAGCTCCTGCAATAACCTGGAAGCTAGTTATAACTGGTCTGATTTCCAAAATTCTCTAAGTGACCTGAAAAGAAGTTTATATATTGTAGTATTAGTATAACAGTATACCCAATATTATCATCCCCGATGAATCTTGTTCAAATGAAAATATGGAATTCTGAATAACATTTAATAATAATTGAAACTTACATGTCACCTAAAATATACATAATATGGTCCCAACCTCACCATGGATACTCTAACAAAGTATCACATACAAGTGTATATAATATAAAAAATAATATCAAGGGAACCCCGCTATAACTTCCTCACTTGTTTTATACATTTCCCTAATGTCGCACATCCGACTAATATTTCCACAAATGGGATTGCCTGCAGACACCTCTAAGAAGCACCACAACATGCACATAATGCAACATGACCACAATGTCCATGTAACCAAAGTAACCTAGAAGTTTATGGGAGCCACCATTACAAATATAATGTGAATAATATGTTGGGTATTATACCTCATGCCACTACAACACATACACCGAGTAAGGATCTTCAATCCATCACATCCTATACTAATTACACCTATAGTAGTCCATTGGAAACAATATCCAAAATATAGGTATTTACAAAATCACAAGCCATTATAGCCTTTCAGACACATATATATGGAAAACTATCCACTGTGTATACCATCCCTTGAAACTATTAGGAGAATAGTGTGCGGCCAAAGGGGGTAGTCATCCATCCACCCACCTACTAAGATGTTAGGGAATACTACCCCAGGGCTCAGAATCCCTGGGGATACAGTTTTTATACCCGACATGTTGGAGTAGTGTTTAGAAAAACAAAATTTATAGAATATATTATATCTCAGAACCCCAAAATTGGCATTACCTTGACATAGAATCAACTACAACTAATGTCTTTCAAACTCCTAGCTGCCACTTCTAAGAATAGGTATCCAATAAGAACCCAACCAATCAAAGAGCCACATTAGATTAACTTATCCATTTTTATTAGACTGAAATTAAGTTAATTAATTATTTAATTAATAATTATCCATAATAATTCCACATTACATTTCATTTGAATGAAATCCGAAGTTCAATTCCCTACAGGCATAACCATACCAAGTCCACTGGTCCTTTAAATTATTTCCACATCATTGCATCATAGGATGCTTCAACCCCATGGGCTAACATAATTTATTAAATAATTTATTAAAAACATTAACAATTTTATGAAATTCCAGGTACTCTATAAAATCATTCCACGATTCCCAACAACTGGGGCCCATCATAGTGATTAGAGGAACTACAAATTGAGTCTTTTCAACCTATAGTTAGAGCGTAGGCCCATCCGTCCTCGAGATGCTAAACTTAGAAAGCACATGGAATAACACATGTGTCTTTTCCTCTATTGGAAGTAGGGTAATAAAGAACATAAACCTCAAAAAGTGGGGAAAGAAAATAAGATATACAAAAAAATGATTCAGTAAGAATCCAACATTAACATCCAACTAGTTTTATCATATTTGTTATCCTCCCAGACACCTGCATGCATTAACCTATGCATCTCTCCACACTAGGTATCATCTTCTTCCACCACAACCACTAGTAATCTATACCCCCCAAAAACAAAACAACCGTCCATGCCAAGAAATCCAGGGTCCAACCAAAAAACGATCCATAGGAAACAAATACATAGAAACTGGGATCTTGGCCCTAACCAAGGCATTAGGAATTCACATATAATGAGCTATCACAGATCCAAATCCTAATGTGCATGGATGTTACAATCCAAAGTGTAACAAATAACCCTTAAAATAAATAACATTATCACACTACGAGTTCTTTATTCCACCATGAATTAACAAATTCAAATAAAAATGATTAATTGCATCCATTTTATTATCATCAATGAAAAACACCAAAAACTAGATTCATTAAAAAATCATCTTATATCTGATAAATTAATTTACAATTAATCCGAAATTTACATTCTTTACTGATTTCCATAAAGGAAAACATTCTATACAAGAAAATAATAGATATCACAAGATTTAGCACATCAAGAGGTAGTAACATCTCTAATAACGTGATACCAATTATTTATTACAGTTCAAATAATTTTTATGTCAATTTAATTGTGATCTAGTGGAAAAAACATGCTAACACTAGAACTACAAATAAATGTGCAGTGAAACCAAGAATCTCCTACCTCAAAAATGTTTCATATGTTCTTTGTGTGAGAATGATCCAAAAAAACTAATCAAGATCACTTCTCTCACAATGACTGCGTCCACCCAAGGATCTCATTGCAGAGCCGCATAAACCACCACACAAGAAAGGTTCATTATAAACATGGATATCACATGTTGAAACATGGGAATGAGAATACGTTGAAATAGATTGAGGAACCTAGATTAATTTATATATAACAGACCTTATATTGAAGAAGGATTGACACTTCATGGTTTTTCTAAGCAAGGAGGTATACATTCATCATCAAAAGCTAAGAGGAGTAACCATATAATAATGAAAGATCGATCACACAACTATTCTTGGATTAAGAACTCTGAGTTTCTCTAACCAGGGAAGAACAAGAAAAAGAAAATTGTGGAAGGTATCTTAACCTTTTGAAAATATAAATGAAGTAATGGTTTAGATGTGACTTAGATGTTTCATTAAATGAAGATCTCAACATAACCATGTATTTTGACCAAGTAATGTCACACAGAACATTAATAAATTGATGATAGGAGATATGGTATTTGATCTAGAATTAAAACCTATAAAACATGGATTTGAATGTGTTTTATGTCAAAGAAAACATCATATGGGAAAAACTATATGATGCTTGAAACAATGTATAAATATCGATTGATGGAAACACTATAAACATAAAGATAGATGATTCATCAACCTGGAAACATTTTACACCTACCGACTATTAGAAACACTTTACAATTATAGATATCTCGAACCATTTTACAACTACCGTTGGATGACTCACCAACCTTGAAATATGGTACAACTTCCAATAGCTGTACACACTGTATACATATTGATAGTTGGAAGCACTATACACCTATCAATAGTTGGCCAACAGGTAGCTGGAAACATTGTACATCTACATATAGTTAGAAAAACAATACACATATATATTGATTACATACTGATAGATAGAAACAATGTACACTTACCAACATTTGTAAACATAGAACACACACCGATAGATGACTCACCAACCAAGAAACATTGTACACATACTTATTGATGTTTCACTAACCAGGAAAAATTGTACACCTTCTGACTACAGGAAACACTATGCACTTACCAATAGATGACTCGATGTCCATAAAACAATCTATACCTACCAACAACTAGATTCACTATTCATAAAGCTGATATTTTTTCAACTTTTTGGAATTATGTCCCTTTGACCTGCCAGTACACCTCAAATAAAATATTTCCGCTAAGGAATAAATCATAGAGGTCTTGGACATTACATAAATATTGGATGTTCATAAGTTATAAATCATAATAAAATCATAGAAAATAATTCATGATTGAATAACATTGGAATAATATATTTAATTATGGAAACAGATATGAAAATGAAATCATTTCTATAGTAGTGGAGTATAATTTCCCTGGAAATCATAGTGGATTGGTTTCACTCCTAAAACAAACATAGTAGTTATGATTTACTACCAAAACAATTGTAGGTGAAAATTTCGCTTTCTACACATGGTTTACCCCATTGTTGTTTTATTTTTCTCATGATTTTTGAATCATTACCCATATAATTAAATATAGAAATTGGTTCCACTAGTCACATAATAATAATAATTTACATGTGAGCCAAATGAATATAAAATATTCATCATATCAGATCCCATGAGAATAAATGGTCATTATAAAGCATTAATCATATCAAAACCCTTATAAATAAGGGGGGTATTAAAAAAAATCATCATTCAATAACTCATTGAAAATAATTTGGTTTTGTAAACATTTGGACATCACAAATATATTCTATAAAGAAATAACAAATAATATTACATTGTTGGATATTATTCCCATTAAAGTATATGTAACATCAATGTATGCAATCTTATATGGAAAATGATATTGAATAATCCTTGGAACATTTTTTTAGGGGAAATAACAATTACATATTGAAAAAACATTTAAATACATGATAAATTTTCACAATATATTTCACTAGAAATAACCATGGAAACATATAAATGAAGTTGAAGTGATTATCTAATTCATTTAATGTAGAAAATATAATTTACACATTGAAATATTTTGTACATTTTTAAAAAAATTTAAAAAAATTCATATGAAAATATACATTTAAACACATAATATAAAATTTAAAAAATTATGATTTCAATATGATGGGAAATGTAATGCCCCGACCCCAGTAACCCAGAGTCGATGCATTATTACATATCATTAGCATGATTTCAAAAGATAAATTCTTGAATGATTTATTAGATTAGTAGACTTGGAAGTACTAGTCACATTCATAAGGTTTACATTACATCATAAATGGAAAACTACAAAAAAATTGTTTCCAAAGAAAACACGGAGATCCCATAGAAATACCTTGTAGGTCAGTCATAATATACTTCTTCGCATACTGGGAAAAATAAAACATAAAAATAGGGTGAGCTCAGATGCTTCGTAAGGATAACAATATAGCATAATCTTTCATAAATAAGCATAAACATTTAAAGAAATGTATAAGACTAAAACAAAATCCTTTTGAACATGAACTTCATCATAATTTGGAAAAGATAAAATAAAAATAATTCCATTTACTTTCTCACATGGATATTCTACTAGTCGAATAATGACATTAAATATCCATATCCACTTTCATAATGATGGAATACAAAATTCTAGACTTTCATAACCACATAGTCAAGGCTTTTCAACTAGACTATAAATTATATTTTTTCAAGGCCTTATTCCAAGACACTATTTTGTCAAATGAGACCTACCGATGCATTGAATATCAGTAGAGGGCTCCAGCCGTCACATACATAGTCCAATGAATTCATCATATGAAATTGATTAAACATAACATAAACATTTGTATTAAAACTGGCATATGAAATGTCCATACATTATCCATAAACCATGAATGGTATGAAAACAAAACATCCACAGTCAAACATATCAGAAAAAATTTAATACAATGTGGATGTTTTTTTATCATAATAAATCAACTTCAAATAAGCTAAAAATTCAACAAAGGATATTGAAATTGATGAAATCAAAACCCTTTTAGAGAAATATATCTTTATATTTTAAAATCATTTAAAAGTCATGTATTTGTAAAAGAAAACATTCATTTTTCAAAATATTCTTATAATATTCTAAGGGATTCTTTGAGGTTGTTATAATGGCTGAAAATATCTGCACTCGCTGTATAAGTAAAAAAAAATTCTTACCATAATTTTGTCGAAATGGTTATAAAGGAACATGTACGGAAAATGACAGAAATATTACTTTATAATGATCATATAAAAGTCAAAAAATGGTATAAATTTCATTAACCCATAGTCTAGAAAATTTTAGGAATTTTTTGAAATACATTTTTAAAAAACATGTATGTGGATGATAAAGAGGTCCCAGAAGATAATTACGTATAAACAACGTCGGAAAACAAAGGGATTTTAGAACTAACCCTTACCTTGTAATTTTCCTTGGTCGAGAGTAAGTTAACCTCCTATATAATGGTGAAATAATTGTTATTAAATTATACAAGAATCATATACATTAATATGATATCATATATGTTATTTTAATATTTATTTGTTAATAATATCTTAGTATTATCGTTGTTTCATGTGTTAATATTTTCGTTTTCCTTTATATTATTTATTATTTGAGACATATTTTTTATGGATGGGATGTATCTTATTTATATCCAAAATGATATCATGTCTTTAAAAAATCTTTTTAATAATCTAATGAAAGTTAGTTTGGAATGGTTATGATGGGGAATGATTCTCATCGCGTTCATGGAGACGGTAATCCGTACGTATGCACAAGAGACAATATAATCCTTTTGATAATAAAATAATATATAATTGTATGTTATATCATATATACATAATTATTATCATGTTATATTTATTATTTACATCCATTACACATCATTATTATACCCATCAAAATAATAATGTGTTGAATAACAATTACACCACGATGTGGAGTCAGTTAGTCATACGTACGCACGTATGGTGACATGTCATTAAAAGAATGGATAGAATAATGAATTTGGTTTTACCATATTTATAATAACATCAAAATATATTGAAGATACTAGAGTTATTATTTTAGAATGGAATCAACATAGAAAAAGTAAGTGGTAGAAGAAAGGAACTTGAAAGAGAAGATGAAATATTTACCTCTTCTACAAGGTTTTTCCTTTTTATTTGATCAAAAGGGATCCTTAGGATGGATTTATGACGAATGTAAGGAAACTATAATGAAGGGATTAAAGTTGAGAGGGATTTTGGGAAGGTGTTGGCCAATCCAAATGGCGTTGAAGGTTTGAATTATAGAGAATACAGAGTGCCCTTTTATAAGAGGGGTGATTGACACCATAGGAAAAGCTAGAAATATTATATTATAATAAAATAATATTAGGTTTATAATGGCTCAAAAACAGATTATTTAAAGGATAATGTGGGGATGGGTTGAATACGACTCAACCAATTAGTTTTATAATGGTTTGTGCAAGTATATTAACTTTATCTTCTAGATTTTATTCTTAGTTATATAGTTTGACATTTACCATGTTTCTTTGTATATTTATATTTTATGGTGAATAAAATTACTATATACTACCAATGGAACCCCAAGTGGTGAATTAATGATAAAAATATAATTATATAAGTCCTTTGGATGATCCTTATATTTTTAGGAATATAATATAAATTAAAAATATAATATTTGTTTTAAATACTATTTTATGTCAATTTTGACACTCTTTGGTATTTGGTTTTTTCTAAATTCATAACAGAATTATTATTTTGAAAAAAATAATTTAACCAACAATAACAAGTCTTATTAACCTATAAAATTATTGAAATTGAAAAAAAAATTAAAATTACATTTATTTTGATATTTATAATATAAATTATTTTAATATTTCATTAATTAGGTAATTACTGCATCATCATTGCATCAGAAAAATAAATAAATTATTTAATGTCTAAAAAAAATTACCATTATATTGGAAATATTTGTGTCTTTATAATTAATATTTATAGTCAATTTTATCTTATTATTAACTCTATATTAATGATGTTTTAGTTATTAAACATTGATTTTAACTCTTTTAATTCTTTATTGAATAAAATAATAATAAATCTCCTAATCTAATTCAAGTAGACCTAAAAGATCATATTTTATTCCTAAGGTTGTTTTTGGTCTAATTATACATATACAATAGAAATAGTACATGTGTAAGTGTAATAATAAATATCATTGTTACCCTTAATTACCCTATTTACTTTTAATCGGGATAAATAAAAGTTAAAAGTTACTATTCACCAAAAAATTATTTTCAACTTTTTGAACAACATTTTACATACTAATATCAACCTTGTCTCTCGGATTTTTTAAATTACACTCACAAAAGCAGTAAAATTATGTTTTCTGTGAATTTGAAAATTCTCCTAGGAGGTGGGTAAAAGACGGTGAAATGATCAGAATTTTTTTTATATCTAAAATTATTATGAAATAAAAACAATGAATTACATTGAACCAATATAGGTATTATGTATCTATTTTGACCTAAAATGAATTTAATTAAAATAATTAATTATTTAAATAATAATTCTGTTTTAAACTATAACTCAGGGTTTTTCACCATTCATAAAAAACTGAAAGTTTTCAGAAAAATACCAAAAAATCACCCTAATCTAATTTCGATATTCTAAAACCAAAAATGAAGTCCATTTTGAAAGATAAAATTTATAAAATTTCAAAAATATTGTATTACTATTCATAACAGTAAGTTTGGTTGTTTGGGTTGTGTTAGTACTCGTAGTTGTGTGTAACACACGATATTTTATTATTCAAAGAGAAGCGTACCGTGGAAGCTTCGAGTTTTACATTCTCCCCTCCTTGAAATAATTTCATTCTCAAAATTTCTATACCATTTCTGCATTAAATGTCTCGGGTGGTTCTTCATCATTAGATCCTTGGGGTCCCATGTTGCCTCTTCCATCTTATTTTTTCTCCATAGAACATTTACCATACAAGTCATCCAGTTTCTCAACACCTATTCTCTTGTGTCAAGAACCTTGGCAGGCTCTTCGCAATAAGGTATATTGGATTCCAGTTCTAATTCTTCATATGTGAGTACATGCGTTGGGTCATGCATGTATTTTTTCAATAGTGATACGTGGAATATATCATGAACATTGGAGAGACATGGTGGCATTACCAAACGGTAAGCTACAACCCCAATTTGTTCTCAAATTTTGAAAGATCCTATGTACCTGGTACTAAATTTACCCTTCTTACCAAAATGTATAACACCCTTCCATGGATATACCTTCATGAAAACACGATCTCCTACTTGAAATTCCAAATCCTTCCATCAGATATCAACATAACTCTTCTGCCTACTTTGAGCTGCTTTGATGTGGTTTTGAATTACCTTCACATTTTTCACTGTTTCCTCTACAAGTTCTGTACCTGTGAGCATTCTTTCACCAACATCATCCCAATAGGTTGGTGTGCATAATCTCCTTCCGTAAAATTCTTCATATGTTGCAATATGAATATGTGAATGGAAGATATTGTTATTGAAAAATTATACCCTAGGTAAATATTGATCCCACAAACCTTGAAAGTCAATTTAGAATGATCCCAACATATCTTCTAAGGTTTGAATAGTTTGTTCCGATTGTCCATCAGTTTGGGGGTGGTAGGCAGTGCTAAAATGAAGTTTAGTATCTAGGGATTTTCGAAGACTTTTCTACAATCCTGATGTAAAACGTGGATCACTATATAAAACAATCAATAGTGGTACTCCATGAAATCTTACAAAATCATTAATATATAATCTTGCTACACATTCAAATGGAAAATTTTCTCTTATAGAAAGAAAATGTGCTGACTTGTCAAGACGATCAACAATGACCATTATTGCATTGTTCCTTCTAGGGGTATTTGGTAGTACCAGGACAAAGCCCATCGTAATATTATCCCATTTAGACTAAGTTATGGGAGGAGGTTGCATGAATCCTCCAGGATGTTGCCTTCCAGCTTTCACTTGTTGACAAACCACACATCTTGACTAAAAATCATCAATATCCAACTTCATATTGTCCCACCAAAAATGTTCCTTCAAATCTCTATACATTTTGGTTCTTCCAGGGTGTATAGAGAATTTGGAACTATGAGATTCATCCAACAATTCCCTTTCTACATCAGGTATATCATGAACCCAAACTCTCTTCCCTAATATCAAAATTACATCTTCATACACATAGTCTCTCAATATCCCATCATTCATGGGTTTAATTTTCTTGTGAAACTCTTCATCATCGTTCTAAGAACTCTTTATCATTTATTGTAAAGATGGTTTTCAAACCATTTGAAAAATATTTGACGTTTCACCTTCCATGGTTATTCTCATATCAATCATTACTAGATCCATGTATATATGATTATCTTCAACTCTCATATTGATCAAAACTCCATGATCATTTTTCTCAAAGAATCTGCCACCTTAATTTCCTTTCCCAGGTGGTAGTGTATATTTAAATCATAATCCTTGAGTAGTTTAAGCCATCTCCTTTTCCTCATGTTGAGTTCCATCTATGAGAAAATATTCTTCAAACTATTTTGATCGGTATATATCTCACATTTTTCAACATAGAGATAATGAGTCCAAATCTTCAAACAAATGATTACTGTTGCTAACTCAAGATCATGAGTAGGATAGTTTTGCTTATGAATATTTAGTTGTCGTGATGCATAGGCAATAAACCTATCATTCAACATAAGGACACAACCAAGTCAATTCATTGAATAATCACATTAAATAACAAAAACACCATTCCCTTATGGTAGATTCAAGATAGGAGCATTGACTAATCATCTCTTTAGTTATTCAAAACATTCTTCATATTCTTTTTTCCAAACAAATTTAACCCTTTTACGTGTGAGCTTTGTTAATGGGATAGCCAACAGGGAAAAATTCTGGACGAAACGTTGATAATAACCTTCTAAACCAATAAAACTACATACCTCTGTTATACATTTTGGTGCTATCCATTCTTTGATTTCATTGGTCCTTGATGGATCAATAATGATTCCATCCAAAGAGACAATATGGCCATGAAAAGAAATCTTCTGAAGACAAAATTCACACTTGCAAAACATTCCATATATTTTTGGTCTTCTCAGAGTCTTCAGTATAATGCGGAAATGATTTTCCTGATATTCGTAGCTCTTTGAGTATACCAAGATATCATCAATAAATACCACTACAATTTCATCAAGATATTCCTTGAAAACTTTATTCATAAGATCCATGAAAACAGATGGTGCATTAGTCAATACAAAAGGCATTATTGTAAACTCGTAATGCCCGTACCTAGTCGAAATGTTGTTTTCAGAATGTCTTCCTTCTTCACACACAACTGATGATATCTAGATTGAAGGTCAATCTTAGAAAAGTACTAAGCACAATGAAGTTGGTCAAACAAGTCATTAGTGTGAGGTAGGGGATACTTTTTCTTTATTGTTATAGCATTGATCTCCATGTAGTCAAAGCACAACCTCATAGATCCATCATTCTTCATACAAAAAGTACAGGGGCTCCTCATATAGAAACACTTGGGAAAATAAATTCCTTATTACTCAATTCCTATAGTTGTTTCTTAAGTTACACTAATTCCTTAGTGGCCATTCTATAAGGGGTATTTGATATGGGCCTTAATCTATAAATAAATCAATGGAAAACACAATTTCTCGTTCTAGAGGATGTCCAAGATAGTCTTCTGAAAAAACACATCAACATATTCTTTAACAATAGGTACATCCTCTATTGGAACATTACTTTCCTCAGCCACAGTTAATTCATTATCTTCCTCCTCAATAATTGAATTTAGTTGAGCTAGTGGGGGTAGATATAGATAAGAATTAGGTGGTGATGATTCTTCCATAAAGAAAAGGTGTTCTTTATCATCGTCATCAAAAATAGTAACCTCCTTCTAATAACAATAAATTTCCGCTTTATGGAAAGAAATCCAATACATACCAAGTATTATATCAAATTCAATCATGGTTATGATGATGACATCTTCATATAAATAACATTTATATACTCTAATGTTAACTGATTCACAAAACATTATGGCAATTATAATTCCCTTATGTGTTTTTACTGACAACACCCTTGTTAAATCAAATTAGAAATATCTAATTTTCATAGAAAACATGAAAGATATGAAACAATGTGATGATCCCTAATCAAATAAGGAATTGGATAAACTTTAGGAAACCATTAAATCACCTACCACAATATCTTTCAAAGCTTCAGCCTCACCAGTAGTGATAGCATAAGCATGGACTTGATCCCTTGGCCTTTTATGAGGTAGGTTACACTGAAACTTATGAAATTCATTCACATAAATCCCCCTTTCTCTACAATTGTAGCATTCAACATCGACAACCTCTTTTTTACCCTTGCAATAACGAGTGTTGTGGCCTTTTTAGACACCCTTGTAATAGACTCTCATTCCCTTCAGGAAAGTACCATGGTGTTTTTTCCCACATTTACTACCGGATGTATATTCAACTTTTCCCTTCATCCCCATATTTCCATTTCTAGGGTGTTCATCAGATCTCTTCTTCTCTTTCTTTCCTTTAATGTCGAAAGACTTATAGAAATATTTTTCTATCTTGATAGAAAATGATAGAATATATTAATACAATGAGAAGGATTGTGAGACTAATGCTCGAAAGAGAAATGCTTTTAACCCATCAAAAAAAACAATCAATCTTACTTCATGTGTAACGTATATGATCTATTGAATGCCTTTCTAACTATGTATAGTTTGCTTCATTCTTTGCGACAATTTCATCCCCCATTTTCCCCATACATAGAAATTGTCTTTCCATATCTACTCGATGGTCATGAGGAAAGTATTTTCGTAGGAAAATTTCTTAAAACTCCCATCCATTAAATATTTTATACTTCTTAATCTTCCATTTTATTTTGAATCAATGACAACCATTGATCAACATCTCTAGTGAAGCTGTGAACATCCATTGAAACATTTTCCCTTTCGCTACTCCCCAAGACGTTGAATATTTTTTCTGAGGAATTTATCCATTACACAACTACTAGTGGATATGGGCCCCCATTGAATGTTGGTGGTTTTTGGTTTAGGAAGCTATCTAACAATGATCCTACACATTGTAGATTAGGGTGCTCCATACATGTAAGGTTGTTATTCATAACCTGAGTGACTTGTCCTAGAATGGTGATTAGCTGAACAACACCAATTTCATCACCAGCTCCCCTATAATTATCTTGAGTTGGAGTAAAATAACTACATGGAGTGCATGCATTGATATGGTCTCTATTCCTTCCACTAGGCACCATTTCTAATCAATGGAATAAACTAGATTAGTTTATGAATCACAATACATAAATCCAAACTTGTAAAACAGTTAACATAAATTAAACAGTTTATGGATATAATCCCTAATCATAAAATTGATATCTTTGAAGAAGTTAATACTCATAAACCCTTCATAATGGTTTATAAAGAAAATGAGAATTATCCTAAGCATATCACTCTATATTGTCGTAACCAAGAGTGCAGCAATTCCTGTTGTCGTGCAGCAGTTCATGTTCGAGTATAGATCAAAGCGGTTTTTTTGGTTTTACCCCTAGCTACATCTATGCGAGAGCCTCCTCTACCTTCTCATTTCTAGACATGTATGTATTTCTAGGAAAACTCACAAAATCTCTACAATACCAACATTATAGGAAGTTCATCTATACTAATCCTCAATATCTATCTTTGGGCTATGTGCTCTAATAAAATTTTATCTAAATCTAGATTATATGGTTTGTACTAAAATTCCTCTGATACTAACTGTAATTACCCAACCCAATTTACTCAGAGTCGATGCATTATTAAGTATAATTGGCATGATCACAAAAAATCATGTCTCAAAAGATCGATTAGTTTAGTAGCCTTGAAAGTACTAGATACAATCACTAGGATTACATTACATCATAATTGGAAAGCTACAACAACATTGTTTCTATAGAAACCACTGGGATCCCATAGACTTTCCATGCAGGTCAGTCATAATATACTTCTTCACATCCTGGGAAAAATAAAAAATAAAAAGGGGTGAGCTCAGATGGTCTGTAAAGAAAACAATATAGAGGAAACATTCATTAATAATCATAATCATTTATGGAAATGTATAAGACTAAAACAGAAGCCTTTGAAAAATGATCTGGAGAAAAATATTGCAAAGATAAAATCAAAATAATTACATTTACTTAATCCCAAGGATATTCTACTAGTCAAATAATCACATGAAATATCCCTAGCCACTTTCATAATGATGGAATGCATAATTCAATACTCTCATTACCACATAGTCAAGGCCTTGCGCCAAGAATACAAATAAGGTTTTTTCAAGGCCTTGTGCAAAGACACTAATTTGTCTCATGATACCTACCGATTTGTCGAGGAGCTATAGTGG
This sequence comes from Viscum album, assembly GCA_963277665.1. Taxonomy (NCBI): domain Eukaryota; kingdom Viridiplantae; phylum Streptophyta; class Magnoliopsida; order Santalales; family Viscaceae; genus Viscum; species Viscum album. The sequence continues at coordinate 1,999,959,631 of OY728146.1, read as the reverse complement.
GCTCCACCCGTCATGTACTATGTCCAACGCATACCTCATATGAATGGGATTAAACATAAAATAAACATTCGTATTAAAACAGGCATAAAAACAGTCAATCCGTTATCCATAAACCACGAATGGTATGAAATTAACACATCCACAGTCAAAAATATCACAAAAAAATCAATATAATGTGGATGTTTTGTTTCATAATAAATCAACTTCAAATGAGCTTAAAATCCATCAAAGGATGTTGACATAGATGGAATCAAAATCGTTTTAGAGAAATATGTATTTCTATTTTGATATCATTAAAAAGAAATGTAATTATAAATGAAATCAGTAATTTTTCAAAATATTCTAATAATCATATAAGTAATGCTTTGACGTTGTTATAAAGGCAGTAAATAGCCGCACTAGCCGTATAAGTTAAAAAACATTCTTAACTTAATTTTGTTGAAAAGGTTATAAAGGACCTTGTTTAAAAAACGATGGGGAAATTCCTTTATAATTATCTTATGAAAGTAAAAAAAGGGTATAAATGACTTTAACCCATAGTCTAGTAAATAGTAAAAATGTTTTGAAATAAATTTTTACAAAATAGGGATGTGGATGATAAAGAGGTCCCAGTAGTAATTCTGTATAAACAACCTCAGATAATGAAGAGATTGTAGAATTAACCCATACCTTGTACTTTTCCTTGGTAGAGGGTAGTCTAAACATTTGTATAATGGTGAAATAATTGTTATTAAGTTATACAGGAATCATATAAATTAATATGATATGATATATGATCTTTTGACATTGCTTTGATAATAATATCTTAATATTATCATTGTTTCAGGTGTTAACAGATTCATTTTCCATTATATTCTTTGTTATGTGACTCATATTTTATATGGATGGAATGTATATTATTTATATCCAGAATGATATCAAGTCTTTAACCATTATTTTTAATCTTCTAATTAATGTTAGTCTTGAATGGAATCGATGGGTAATGTATATCATCGCGTTTGTGGAGACGGTAATCTGTACTTACGCATTAGCGATAATATAATTATTTGAAATTAAAATAATATATAATAGGATGGTATATCATATATATAATCATTATCTTGTTATATTTATTGTTTCCACCAATTACACATCATTATTATACCCATCAAAATAATAATGGATTGAATAACAATTACACCAAGACGTAGAGTCCGTAAGTCGTACGTACGCATGTATGGTGACATGTCATTAAAAGGATGGATTGAATAATGAATTTGGTTGTAAAATATTTATAATAACATAAAATTATATAGAATACACTATATTTATTATTTTACAATGGAAACAACAAAGAAAAATGAAGTTGAAGATGAATGGATCTTGAAAGAGGTTATAAAATATTTACCTCTTCTTCGGTTTCTTCCTTTTGATTTGATCAAATGGGCTCCATAGGTTTTCTTTCTGACTAATAGAAGGAATATTGGAATAAGGTAGGATAGTTGATAGGGTATTTTGGCAGGGGTTGGCCGAGCCAAATGTCTTTGATGGTTTTAATTAGAGAGAAGCAGGAGTGCCCTTTTATAAGAGGCTGAGGAGCACCTAAGGAAAATCTAGAAATATTATTTTATAATAAAATAATTCTCGGATTATAATTGCTCAAAAATTGATTATTTAAATTATAAGGTAGGTAATGATATAATATCACTCAACCAGTAGGTTTTAGATAGTTTTTTGTCACTATATTAACTTTATCTCATAGTTTTAATTATAAGTTAAACAGTTTGACATTTACCATATCTCATTGTATTTTTATATCATATGGTTAATAAACATAGGATATACATCAAAGATAACCCCAAGTTGTTCCTGAATTATATAACTATCATTATTTATGTAAATTGGCTGACCCTCAGATTTTTTGGAATATAATATCAATTAATAATATAATATTTGTTTTAAAAACAATTTTATGTAAATTTTGACACTATTTGGTATTTTGTTTTTGTGAAAGTTATAACAGAATTATTACTTCGAAAAAAATTCATCTAACAAATCCTAACATGTCATATTAACATATAATATCAGTTTATTCATAAAAAGTATCAAATTACATTTATTTGGATATGTATAATATCACTTATTTTTATATTTCAATAATTATGTAATTACTACATCATCATTGTGTCATAAATAAATTAAAGTATCTAATGTCTAAAAAATATAAATAAAATACGATTATATAGGAAATATTTTTATATTTTTAATGAATATTTATAGTCAAATATATCTTATGTGTATCCCTATATTCTAAATGTTTTAATTATTAAACATTTATTTTAACTCTTTTAACTATTCATTGAAATAAATAATAATAAATGTTATAATCTAATCCAAGTGGACCTAAGGATCATATTTTATTTCTAAGGTTATTTTTGGTAGAATTATACTTATCCAATAGAATTAGGTCATGTGTTAGTGTAATAATAATATCATTTTATCCTTAATTACCCCATTTACTTTTAACCTTCGTAAATAAAAGTAAAATGTTACAATTTACTAAAAAATATTTTCAACTTATTGAACCACATTTTACATACTGATATAAAACATGTATCTCAAAATTTTGAAATTACACTCATTGAAGTGATAAAATTATGTTTTATGTGAATTTGCAAATTCTCCTTGGAGGTGGGTAAAAAGGCGATTAAAAGTTCAATAAAATTTTTATATATCTAAAATTATTATATACTGACTACAATGAATAAAATTTATCTTATATAAGTATTATATATCTATTTTGAAATTAAATAAATTTAAATAAAATACCTGATTATTTAAATAAAATTTCAGTTTTAAACTATAACTCAGGGTTTTCAGTATTCATAAAAAAATGAATGTTTTCAGAAAAATTCAAAAAATTCACCCAAAGATAATTCCAATATTACGAATCCAAAAATTAAGTTCATTTCGAATGTAAATTTTTTTAAAATTTGAAAAATTGGGTATTACTATTCATAACGGCTAGTTTGATTCGTGGTGGTGTGTTAGAACTCGATGTTGCGTACAACACACACTATTGTATTATTCAAAGAAAAGGGTATCATGGATGTTTGGGGTGTGAAATGAAATGTCATTAAAGCTGTATAAATTAAAACAAGGGTTACATTAATATTTTTGGTAGAATCCAATTGGTTTGTTCAGGTAAAGTGGTATAAAAATTAAATATAAAAATATATTAAATGCTAAAAAATGCGTAAGCATGTCATCATTAAATTATTTTGATAATTTGATATCATTTTAAAAAAAAAATTAAAAATCAATGATATAGAAGAAGATGGTTTTTTTGACTGAAGATAGAAAAAAGAGTATTTTTATGAAAACATTTGTCCCTCAAATACATTATGTGGGGGAATGAAAAGGGAAGATATTTTATAAGTAAATAACTTGTTGATATTAAAATAAAAGAGTTTCTTGGGTGTTATATCATAATATTTCATTAGAGGAATCATAATCTAAAAAAAGTCTAATAAACAATGAGATTATAACTTAAAACCCTCACCATTTTGGAAACATTAAATCGTATAAAACATGAACGAATAAAATTAAATACAAATTTTAATATTATGACAATATATTAATTCAATATATTACATGTAAAAGATTCTATACATTTTCCACATAAAAAAAGACTGGTTCATTAAATAATTTATGTCCCAAAGATGACAAATTGTGATAAATATCCCTTACAATATGTATCAACTTATTTCATACACTTTCAAACCTAATATATAATAAATATTGGATTCTTATATAAATATTTTATTACCATATTTATATTATTCATATCAAATATTATTTAGATATGTCATTTAATTACATGTTTTTTTAAAATTCAATAGTAAATACATGTTTTTGGTAACAACTACTTATTTTCAAGTCTATTTGGATTTGGAATATTATACTATTATATAATTATCCTGGTTTCATAACCATCATTATATTAACCATGATATAAATAAAATATATTTTTAGATTTTATATATTTAGTGTAATCCATTAATTATAGAGATATAAAATGAAATAAATTGTTCGTGGAGCTGATATATCATATGTATGCATAAATTTTGTTTCCATTTTTAACAGATGAAACAACTGATTAGTAAATAATAATTTAAATTTCAAGAATAATTTTTATTTCATATATATCACAAATATTTATTAATTTATCATTATTACTATCAATAGAAATTATTCATTAAAAATGAATCATATCACTTGGTGAGGCGGTAGTCTTTGACACACTTGAATGACCTTATCATACCCCCTATGTAATGGAATGTGAGAAGTTATATGTGATATTATAATTATTATTATGTTACATATATCAAATATATATTCATTTAATATAAAAATATTACTATAAATATAAAATAGAAAATAAAAACAAATCACATCATTTTGTGAGGTATTAGTCTTCTATACCCACAAGTAAAGATATTATTTGACAATAGGTTGGAATGAACGAAATTTAGTGTGGTATTATAATTATTTATGTATTTAAATATCAAAAATGTATTATATACACATTAAATATATTACCTCCAAATATTATAAAATAATAAATTTTTACATAATATTCAAAAGTGATCTAAACACTTATTTTATCTAATGATACATTAAACTACATGTTTCATTAATATAATACATTACATTAAAGACCTAGTTTGGCTAAAAAAATATACTATTAATATTATTATTTAATATTATAGAAATCACTAGTCAATTAGAAATAATGGTATATATAAAATTAATAGAATTATTAATATATTTTTGACACATGTCTGTATAATTAATGCACTGCTGAAAAATTATTTAGAAATAAAAATATAACTATTTCTAAATTAACTGTGATTTTTAAAGAAAAACAATTTTAATGTGGACAATTGGGTTTTATAACAATAAAATAAATAAATCATCGTTATTGAATGATTTTAATTAAATTCATATTTAATAAATTTTATCTAATGTTCAACATTAAAATTATGTGTTTTATAGATAATAGAAATAAATAAATCCACTTTTATAATTTAATAATCATATATATTTTTTCTAAAAAGAAATTTTGTTGCCTCTTTTTGAGAAATAATTCTATATCATAATTTTGAAAATATTATAATTTTTTTGAAAAAATTTATTTGTTTTATTAAATTGTTATAATTGATTTATATTTAGGTGATATTATTATACTTTTATTAAAATTATATAATTTTCTTGAATTAAGAAAATTAATGATTTTTTTGGAATCCATTATTCTATCCTAAATATTTTTTAAGTTGAATTATATTAAGATTTTTTAAAAGATAAATTAGTTCAATTTTATATCAAATAATTCAATTTAGATCAACAAAACCATTTCAAAATTTTATTTAGATATGACAACCTTGAAATAATTTAAACATTTTCACTTTAAAAACAATCCTTCTAGTGATATCTATCTGATTAAATTTAAAATAAAATATACCAGTTATGTGAGTTTAATTTAGGAAAATTGATTTCATGTTCAAAATAATCATATTTTATTTTATATAATATAGTCAAATAAATTTATCACTAGAGTGACTAGTGAAATAGTAAAATTGATTAAAATAATTAATGTAAAAATGAGTTTACTTATTTGTTAAATATAGAATATTAGGTGAAAAAAGACACAATACATGAAAAAACATATTTTATTGACCTATTTTTAGCCTTATGACCATTAAATTTTAATTTATGATTTTATGGGACATTTTTCCATGATATTGACCCATATAATATGTTAAATTAATAAAAATTTGAAAAATGAACCAATATTCCTTTTATGTTCTATAAAGCATTGGCGATATGGGAAAAACTACAATGGTTTTGGTAATAAATATGTTATTTAAAATTAATATTTTTATAATAGTAATTTTTTATTAATTTTTAGAGATGATATAATTACATGAAATGATTAATAAATACATAAAAATAGATTATATAGATAATAATTAAATAAAATGACATATACTACAAACATTAAAAGTGATATAAATGTAATGAATTAATTGGTTTAATTAAGTTTTAATGATTAAAATATCATTATAAATACAAATAAATTTAATATAATTTAATTAAAATATTGTCTTAATATTTTTATATTAAAAGTAAATTAAAATTTTGAAAAACGAAATTAATGCTATTCTATAATAAATTTTAATTCAATAAGTAATTTAAAGTTACCAAAATTCAATTATTCTTCCACGTGGTTAGTAAATTTTATTAAATATAATTTTGTTTACATTCATGGTCAAATTTTTCATTAATAATGAATAAATAGGCCCCTAAATAGTAAACAACCATTGTAATTGTAGTTAATTTTGAACTGATATTTTGGTGTGTTTTATGCTCTTGTCTTAACTAAATTATAAAAAATATTAATTTGGTAAATTTCGTTTTAATTTTCATAATCAGTGGTTGTGTGTTGTATAATAGATATCACTATAATATATTCTTAAGGGATAATTTACCTAGGTTTATAAACTATTTTCTATAATGAAAAATTATAGTTGTAAAAAATGACAAAACATTACCATTAAGGAATGATAAGTGTAAAAAATATGATGTTATGTGTGGTGGAAGTTTTTATTGACAATATTATCCCTAAAACCCAATAATTATAAATATTTTAATGAAATTAGGTATGATTGACCTTGCAATTGTAAATACTTTTTGAGTTTTTATATAAATTCCAAACCTACTCAACTAGAGAAACGATCTCACTCAACCAACATGAACACATATATCAAAAATTGTTTATTTTATTATAATTGGAAACACATCCGATCTTCTATAAAAAAAATTATATAATCCTTGTGGTCATAAATTAAACCATTCAATGTTATAGTTCAATCCTAAGGAGAGTACTCAAAGAAGAGGTAATGTTTTTCTAAAAGAGTTTTTATTTTATTTCCTTCTCTACCTTATTCAATTATTTTAAAATCATGATTATATAATGAAATAAGTATATGAAATATAATTATATATTTTAATTTTATGGTTACCACCTATAACTACAAATAATTATTTCCAATGGGTTACAAAATTATCAGTCGTGTGTACTGAGGATTATCACCCCTTGAACAGATGTAGATCATTTTTCCATTAACACCTTTCATGGTTAGATCTAATGAAGGAAATTATATATATAAATTGAATTTATTATTTTTTTATAATTATGTAATTTTTATATAATATATACCATCATGGTTTCTAATTTATATGAAAATGAAAATGCTATTTCTGCGTTTAGCAGACAACCGCCTCACAATGTAATGTGATTCGTTCACACTTTACATGGAATATATTATGGATCAGTTTAGTGAAAAATCCCCATATATGTTAAATATAAATAAAAATTTAATTATAATATAGATATATTTTTTATTTTTTTCATTAAATATTACATGGAAAAAGATACAGCGTTAATGCATATATATAACAAACCATCTCTATAAAGAGTTTATTTCATTTATTGTTCCAAAATTTTATTGATTAACATAAATAAAAATATAATAAAAATATATGATATTAATATAATTGATTAAATTATGGATATTATTATACATTTATTGAATAAAGTAGACTAGTATTTCTAAGTCAATAAACATTTGGAAAATAAAGTAGTCATTACCCGAAACAAAACCTTAACATGGGATTGTAAATAATATGGTAGTAAAAGGTTAAAAATATATTATGAAATTAAAAATATAATTTTTTTTATAATAAGTTTAATAATTATAAAACCAATATAATGGAGTTTAAAGCATGTTCTACCAAAAATAATCTGGTTGTAATGGTTTTTTCATCTCAAATTTATATTTTTGTGATACATGTCATATTTACCACTTTTTTTCATTTTGTGATGTATATAATTCCCATGAATGTACTTTATGATCAATATATTTAATTTTATATATATTTAATATTATATTTTATGATATATCCTCTATGGTTCTTACAGTTTCAGAGATACCATGTGGTAATATATATTTTTCACAATTTCCATTCATTGAGACATTCTTCATGTTATGCACCTATATTTTGATACAAGGATTAAATAACTCCACTTTATCATGTCATATCATGAATATTATTTTATTTTATTTTATTACAAGTTTAAATATATTTTATTCCTTCTAGGGGATTATGATTCAATGTTACAAAAATGGTAGGCGTCTCAGGCTACAATCTCATCGATTATTGGGATACTTTATGATTATGTCTGTGAAGTTGAAATCAGATAATTATAATGAATTACATTCTCCACTGATTTTTCATGGTATATAAATGTAATTGTACAAATAATTACACGATTTTGTACTTAAAATGTCTGAGAAAGTATTATTTATAAATTCTGAATTCATTTCTCTTTTCATCTAAAAATCTATATTATGTGAAAATAATGTTTTCTATAAATATTTTAATAAAATTTTTAAATTATTTTAAAAGATCTTCATTAGGGTAATGTATTTTAAAAAAAATAATGTTTGATGAGAGTTTTTACATGACAATCCAAACTTCTAGAATTAGTTTTCAAAGTTATTGTGAATGAAAAATGTTCTAAAACTGATTTTTGTTTTAAAATGTGATTATCTAAAAGAAAATTTTATTTTACTCAAAATGTGTTTTTTTATATTCTATTATTATTTACATAAATAAATTTCAACAATACATGTTGTTACCAATGCTCAAATTTAAATATTTTGTTATGATATTGTCCACTTTCTTTGTTTGATGGTTTAGTATTGTTCAAAACATATTGTTGTGAAAAAATTTTCTTTGCCACATGTCATATATTTGTAAACTATATTGATATTAAACCCATTTAATAATCATGTTTTTATGAGTTTTATGAGTAATCTTTTTAGTGATATGGTAAATGATAATTATAGGGAACATGTGATCCAAATACAACATAAATTAAGGGTTGGGGCCCATTATAAATCACGAGTGATCTTTCTATAGAATATACGAAGGGTTGAGCCCCATTATATATCCTAAAAAATGGGTGATCATGATATATCTTATAAAAATGGTTGAGACACATTATATCGCATGGGTGATCCCAGTATAGATATTATGATGGTGGATCCCAATTATAGATTTCCAATGCATTGTATAATGATTACATTTGAAATCAACAATATGGTTATTCAAACTAATAGTGTACTATAATGGATTTAATAAAATAATTCTATGTGTTTAAAAAAATGCTTTATTTTTATGTACTAAGTTTATAATTTTTATCATAATAATAATGTATTACACATGGATCATGAATATTTATTTTAATGACTCTTTTCATTTCCATGTTTTCATAATGGATGATCTAGGTGTTGGAATGTATGGGTTCTTTAATGATTATCTCATGTCCTCCGATTGTGTTTTCCTTCCCATATGGACTTTTTATACTCAAGGATGACATTCAATTCTGAATGTTTATTTTTATCCCTACTGAGAATGTTACCTAAAAATTATTTTGATTCCATTTTACTTTTTTATTATTTTTTATGTCGAATGTGTTATGTATATATATAATTTTATATGGATTATTATGTATTAATAAGGTTCAAAAGAAAATATATATTATATTAGAAAAATTTTCATTCAAATTCACGTGAATTGTTGATCTAGGATATTAACTTAATTCTATAAAATTATAATCCTAAAAATTCATTGAGGTTATACGTGAACCAATATTTGAGTATGATAGTAAAATATGGAGGCTAGTCCTCTTTTATTTAAAGAATGTAAAAGAAATGGACAAAAGAGGGAGAACGGGAAAACAAAGAAAGGCCCAAAACAATAAAAACAAGGCAAATCCCAAAACGAAAACTATTTGTTTAATTTTTTCACCAATCTATCACTTAACCTAGGATATTCTTCGAAAAGTGCATTAATCTCTTCCCTTATAAAATCTCGGCCCCGACCTCTCAATCTCTCCCTTCATGAATTCCCCCATCTTGAGAGAGATTAATGGATTTCATAAAGCGTCTTAGCATTAGGGATTTTAGAGAAAGAGAAATCTTGTTTTCATTATTTGAATTTATCAAGAGAGTCATTTTTTGTCATTGGTGAAAACATTCCATCTACATCTATTACATTATCCTTATCCATTGTATCATGGTACATTTTCTAATCAAGAGAGCTCAAAATTGTGCCCTGTATCTCATTAGTATCAAGTATATTCTTATTAGAGGAAGAAAAACCACCTCTAGGGAAACAATCGGAGACTATGTCATCTTGTAGTAGAAAAGCTAGAATCCTTCGTCATCCTCTACCAGCTTTGAAGTAGTATGTAAATATTTAGATATGACTGGAGAATCAGAATCTGAAACATGCATACCTTATTGATTACTAGAGGCATCCATCCATTTATGTGAGAGTGGATGATACATATCATGTGGGACTTCTTCTCTAACATACTCTACATACGAGTCATTATATTTAGGAGTAAATAAATATTTATAGGAAACCACACATTTTCCATAGATAAATGCATCATCAATGTTATTATAGAACATGAATTGGGTGTGTGGTTCTAGGGTTGTTTCAATTTGTATTGAGGTTCAGTTTAGATGACATTATCGAGTAGGATGTATTTCTATGAAGTTATATTATGAGATATGGATAAAATATCTATTCTATTAGATTAATAATGGGAATAAGTTAAAATTATTAGACAAACAATTGATGGTTGTAATTAGAAATCTTTTTTGTGGTTATTTATGCAATTATTCGATCCATTATTTTTTGTTGAGGTAATTTTATCCCCTAGGATCAATATGATGTTTTCTTTAGGGAGGAGTTAGTTTTCATGGTTAATTAAAAAAGGAAAACCCTTATACTCAGTGAAATACCATCACATCCGAAAAGGGAGTGGGGATTTAACCCATTTGTGATGGATGATATATTTTAATGCCTATCACTGGCCTAAATGATGTCCTCTTTAGTAGAAAAATTTTATAGGAAAATTTTTTGTTTATCTTAGTAATTTATTTTTTTTATTTTATTAATAATGGATTATTTATATTCGAAGAACATATTATCAACTCTTGAAATAAAAATATGTTAAGATGTTAAGAAGGAAATGATAGACATTATTTAAGGATATTTTTTAGAAGGAATTTTTTATGTTGTGAATTAATTGTGATGATTAAGGTATCATTTAATGCATTACTCATTTTTGTAAGTATAATGCAATTTTCTAACTATATTGGTTTTTATAAATGTTTAAATATAGGTGGAATATCATGACAATATATTTGGTTATATGGTCTATAAATTCTTATATTAGTTCATTAGAAATTATAAATTTAGCTATAATAATCATCATTAGAAAAAAATGATGTGGTTATGGATGACATTGACAGAATAATGGAATTGTACTCTTTAAGTATATAAATTACCATATTTCACTTAGTCAAGATGGATATAAAATTTATCAACTAATTGAAAAGTATATTGGTAAACTATTATCATATTAAATTAAATGTTTAGGAAAAAATAGTTTTTTTGATTATTTTTTAGTGATGTCCTTAACATTCCATTGATCATTTACTTGTTTTTACCAATTAACTCTATCACTCTCTATAATTATTAGTGGTTTTCCACCTTTCCTAAATATGTTCTTCTATTTGAAAATCTATTTAGGTTTTATTCAATATGAAATATGTAATCACCAATCTATATTATTATTCATATGTTGTATTTACTTTTTCTGAAATTTGGGTTTTCAGAAAGTATTTCCAAATGTCAATCATTTGATTACCAATTGAAAGATAAAATTGTGAGGTAACAATTTGTTAAAGGGGAGGGGAGGATATAAAAAAGTATCTATTAAAATAATAAAATTATATTTAATTTTTTTAAATATATGATACACTACATTTATCTTTAGATACACTTAATAAATATTTTCATAAATAGTCTTCATTACATGAAAGACTATGTTTTAGCGAACAACAATACACATTAAATATTATTATATATCATGATTTTTATCACCTAGAAATTTGAGTAGAGGAAATGGAATGGAATAAATAAATTATAAATTTATGTTTTATAGGTGTATATGTGAGGAATTATTTTCTAACATATTAATTTTACACTAAAACAAATTTTCTCTAAATAAAACAAAATCACTTTATGAAAAACTATATAAATGTTCATAATTTCATATTATAATAATAAAATAAAAAAATAAATAATGATGGATTATATTTATTAAATTAATATTTAATTTATTAAATCAATGTTTTAACATTCGTCATATATGTTTCCTATGAAATAGAATAATATAAATCCAATTTTATGCTTGAAGATAACAATGTATTATACTAAAAACTAGTTATTGTTCACCTTTTCTTATGGTACACATTTTTAAAAATAAATTTTTTTAAGTATGAAATTATTATTCAAATAAATAAACATGATTTTTTAATTATTAATAAACATATAACATATGATGATTGGTTTTTATTTTTCTGAAAAGATTCAATTTTTGATGAATATTGAAAAATATTGTATTTTAAATGAAAATTTTCCTTTCACCTATATTATTTAAAATTATAAAATATCTGTGTAATTTATTAATAGAAAAAAGAATTCAATTTTATATAAATGAATCTATATAATTTCATTTGAAACATTTCAAATTATATTTATATATTAAAAACATATTATACTTTTAAAAACATACAGTTCCAAAAACCAACTTTCTTAAAATGTTTGTGGGATTAATCTATAATTATATTCTTCTACTTGTTGGAGTTGACTTTTGCATTTTTTCTAATTATTTGGAATTCTAATTTATTATTTTTTCTAATAATCTGATTATAATTTTCATTCAATGTGATTAATTAAATCAATTACAATTAATTATAATGATTAACATAAAAGTGAGATTACATAGTAGCTAAACATAGGATATACATTTTAAAACTAACCCAAAACATGTAATAAACATATTGGAATGAAATATTTAGACCCGTAAAACAATTGTATCTAAAATTATTTGTTTTTGGAACACTATTCCATGAGTGTGACCAATATAACAAGTTAAATAAATTAAAAGAGAAAGAAATTCATTTCTTCTTTTTAATTTCTATAATGCATTGGGGATATGAAAAACTATATAGTATGGGTTATATATTTTAATATTGAATAAAATTGAGTATTTTTATAAAAAAATTGATTTTTTGAAATGATATAATTAAATCAAATGCTTCTGAAACTCTAACGCATGAATTATTTAGTTAATAATAATATATAATAAATGATACTTAAAACATTTCAGTAATGTAAATAAAATTAATTACTCTAATCACTTATTTTAAGATTAATATTACATAACTAAATTTTTTAAAAATATCATAATTTATTATTTTTTTCCTTTATTTCAATAAATTCAAATTAAATGAATAATTTCAAAACTGGCATTAGTGATTATTATAATTAATGGAATATTAATCATAAATTTATTGTAACTAAAAATATTATATTCTATAAATTTGTTTTTAAGGTTTAATTAAAATTAGTTGGGTACCCTTAATGGAATATTTTTTATTTAATAATTAATATATTGACCATAAAATTGTAAAAACAAATTATTGCAACTATTGTTAAATATGTGTTTTTCCGCATAACATGCACTTGTGTTATAAATTAATTATTAAAAAACATATGATTTAAAAATGATGCAGTTTTATTGAATATTTATAATAATAGGATCTAAATTATATAATGTGTCTCACTCAATTAAGTCTTAATGCTTTAATTACTTAGGTTAAAAAAAGTGTTTTTATAATGGATAAACAGAAATGGAAATGATTCGGAAACCAATATGATGATAAGTTAATTATTTAAAACATAATTTATAATTTTTCATGGAGGTTTCTATTGAAAATAAAAAAAAATTAAAACATTAATTATCAATATATGAGACATTGGAGTTATGTTGGGTCTCCAAATAATGAATATTATTGAGTATTTTCAAGAATGTCATTTCTCTATTATAAAGAGAAACACAATATCCCAACTTCTCCATATCTATCAACATATTTGGATTGTACAATCCATAATAATATCAGTTAATATGTTCCTTCCACACATCTTATAATCCTAATATTTTTTCATCACTAAATCCTTTCAATGTTCTCATCTAAACAGAAGGAGAATTCCTGAAGAAGATGTAATGTTCATATAATAGGATTTTTATTTTATTTACTTCTCTACCTGCTTTAATTATATTTAGGTCACATTTATTTATTGAAAAAATAAAATTAATTATACTTATATGTGTTTATATTATGGTTTATAACAAAAAAATACATAGTTCAATAAAATTAGGCACACAAATATCCTTCTCTTGTAAGGAGAACTACTGCCTCATGAACCGAGGTCGTTTGTTTTTCTGTTACCACCTTTCAAGGTTGAGAATAATAATGTAAATAGTATTTAGATATGATTTTAATGATATTTATGATGTTATTATGATTATAAAATTATATATTACATATCCCATTAGGCATTCCATTTATTGGGAATATGATAATGTTGTTCGTGTGTATAATAGAAAATTGTGTCATGATGTGAGGTTATTCAGTCATGTTTTCCATGGAATTTATTATGGATGGGATTAATCACCATATGTTAAATATATTAAAAAATAGTATAATATAATTATAATATATATATATATCATTTACATCACATTATTTCAATAAAATATGAGAATGGGAACACTGTTCATGAATACATATGACCTACCATCTCAATCAATGGTGTAAAATATTTTCTATTACTAAACTATTATGAAATAATATGTATAAATATATATTGAGTATTTATTTTATTTATATCATGGTTTACATTTTATATATCCTTAGTCAATATTTTTAGTATGGAGATGAAAAATAACATTTCAAAATATATATGAAAAGATGGTGGTTATTATAGAAAATGTAAGTTTAAAATGAAATGTTTAATAAATGGGTAATAAAATGTCATGAAAAACAATATATGATATGGAAAATACTGAAATTATTTTTTAATAATTAATTAATATTTTAAAAACAACTAAGAAGAAGGTTAATTAATGTTTGAACAAAAGGAAACATTAGGTACATTTTTTTATCATCTCACAATTATTTTGGATAGATACCTGAAATAATAAGTACATATTTTTATTAGGATGTATATATACTTCCCTTGAATGTATTTTATGATTAATATAATTAAATTTATAAGTATTTCCATGAAATATTAATTAACTCTCTTTCTTTTGGATTATATTTTCATTATTTCCAAGAGGTTATATATTTTAGCCACAAATTTCCTTTTATGAAATGTTTGTAATGTTATACATTTTTATTCTTTTATAAGGTTTATATACTACCGATTTTACAAGTGATATCCTAAATATACTTTTTTCTAATATTATATGTTTCAATTTTTTTATTCCTTCTAGGGTTTATGATTATATGTAACATAAGGGGTAACAGTTTTTTGTTACGCTATCATTATTTATATAGATTGTGTATGATTAACACTCATTTGTTGAAATTTTATAATTCTGTTGGATTATAAACTCATATGATTATTCATGATAATTCCTTATAAATGTACCATTTTTAACATTTTTACACAAAATGTTTGAAAAAGTTTTTAAGAAAATATGACTTCATTAGACTTTTTAATAAAAAACCAATGTACTTTTAAAACAATGTTTTCAAAAAATAACAATTTTTTTAAATTAACTATTAATCTCTCTAGAAGTGCTAGGATAATAAATATGTTTTATTTTTTAAATAAGATATTAAATGTCTTTAATTTTATTTTATTGGTATGTCAATTATTTAATATCAACAATCGTTGTTGTTACCATTGCTCAAATGGGTATATTGTTTAGTAACACAACACCCATTCCATATTTGGATGGATTGATATTTTTCATATATATAGTTATGAAACCAATTTCTTTTCAATGAGTAAATATATTTTAAAATACATAGATATAAATCCCATTCCTAAAATTGTTTTTATGGGTTCTATGATAAAAGATTTTTCATGACAAAAAACATGTGAAATATTAGAAATGGGTTATCCTGATACTATATCACCCCATGATTTTTAAGAACTATATTGTTTCTAAGAAACCATTTTTATTTCATTTATGTATTTAACTTAACAATACATCAAATTAGCTTGATTAATATGCAACAAAATATTTCTATGAAAAATAATTTCATTTTTTTAAATATGTTAATAACCATGATGCTAAATTAGTGGTTATGAATATTATAATACAAATTTTGAAAATACATGTTTTATAATATTAATTCAAAGGTTACTAATTAATATAAAAAATATGTTCTAATTTAATATAAATGTAATACATTTATTTTTATGCTCTCAAAGTCATTTTTCATAAAAAATTATATATCTTAAGATCATTGAATTATATTGACAAGATATTTTGGTTATATTTCCAATAAAATATTTTTTTATTAATCCAATATATTGTATTAATATATGATAAGGAAAACCTAATTTTATAGAAAACCCATTATATATAAAAGGATATATTTTACCACTTTTTAATAGAAATCCAATTTCATTTACAATTTTTAATGTTTTATATATTACATTTTATTAAATAAAAAGTGTATTTTAAATTTAAAAAAATGATTTCTGCGAGTTTTTGGTATTTTTCGGATATGGTTTTTTAGTAATAGTTAGAAAATAATAAAATATAATTATAATCCATTTCTTTCATTGATTAAATTTATAGTTTTAAATTATAATTTGGATTGTTTGAAGTTTCAGTTAAATCAAATTTTTATCACTTAATCTAATTTAGGTCTGTGGAATCAATTTTATGTTTCACATAAATACAAAAATGGTTCAATATTTTTCATGTTTTAACTTTAATAACCAAATTTTTTACTCAATCAACACGATTGATTTTAAATTAATTGATGAAAATCATGTGTTTTGAAGTTTAAAAAATGTATTAAATATTTATAATATTTTGGTATAAATTAATTATTTAGGTTTCTTTATTTGTGATCATTATGA
This sequence comes from Viscum album, assembly GCA_963277665.1. Lineage (NCBI taxonomy): Eukaryota > Viridiplantae > Streptophyta > Magnoliopsida > Santalales > Viscaceae > Viscum > Viscum album. Next base: position 1,999,942,489 of record OY728146.1, on the reverse strand, counting down.
ATAATAAATTTATAACTTTTTAGTAACATGAAGAAAGGTAAATAGAGTAATTATGTGTAAAAAATAATATTATAAATATTAGAAAATTACCATATAAATTGTCCAAATTTCATTTGATGAGTGGGTTTCGATTAATAGAATAATTGGTCATTGAATATAAACTTTTGGTAGAACTAATTTGAGATTTTGAAATTTATATAATTTTATTTAATTAAATTCTAATGATTTAATGCTTATATTTTAGTAACCATAATATTTTTAGTATAGGATTACTCAAAAATAGAAATTTTCCTATAAATAGTAAATTTTAATTTATATGATTCAATATATCATGGTAAATCATTTTAAATTTTTATGAAATATATTATTACATTAAAGGCTTCTACAATTACGATACATTTATTGTTCACATAATATAAATATGAAATAATATTTATTAAAAAATATTTTAATAAATATAGTTTGATATAATTAATTTCAGTAAAAAAATTTACAAATTAACCTGACCCCTTTAGTATATAATAATATTTTTGGATCAATGATGGATTATTTATGTTATTATTACTAAATTACCAAGTGATGAATAATTTTAAAATTAAAAAACATAATATTTCTTAAAAATAATGTTACAAAAAATTAATTAAAAATAATAAAACATCTATAAAAATAAAAAATTAATAATAATATAGTTTAATATGTTATAAATTATCCATTTATGTTCAAATTGAAAATACCTATGTAATCATTATAACAATTTAATATTGAGGAACTTGTTAGATTAGTTATAATAAAATTAGGGTATCTAAGGGTTAATAGAAATAATAATGTTAAAAAAATATAACAATATCTAAAATAATCTATTTATTGATGATATTACAACAATATATCATCTTAAATTCGATTAGATATACTTTTTTGAATTTAAAAATTATTTATTATAAATTATTATATTGTTAGAAATTCAAAAAGTGCTTCCACCTCAGTTATAAAAAGGCACCACATCCCTGACTTATTCACACAACATTATCCATTATAACTCAAAAAAAGAAATGCAATGGTCCCATATCAGCATTATTATAATTTTTTTGAGTTTTTGGTCATCTCACAAGACCATTCCAAGTATCCATTATTGGATATCCAAATGATGTTCATTGAGGAAGAAGTGGTTGTCTTTATCAACTCTGTCAAGAGTATTTGTTCTTATAAATCGTCTTAATGTGTTGTTTACATCATAATGTAATAACTATAATATAAAATATATTATGATATGTAATTATGATAAATTAGTCAAAATGTTCCACATTTTGTCAATCTACAAAAAATTAAATCACAACATGTGTGTACATACGACCTACATTCTCTCTGTTATGGTTTCATATGGTATTCATCCCCAATTGACATGTATTTATATAAGGATGGAATTAATAATTATATATGATGATAATAAAATTATAAATACTCTATAAAAAATTCATATTATCTACTAAATTACGAAATCATAAATAATGAATAGATATCGTCACTTACGTGTACGTACGGCCTACCAACTCCATGAAGTAATATGATTCATTTTCCATGATAACCCTTTAGTAATGATTATGAAATTTAAAAGATTTATATATATGATATATAAATCATTAATATCATTGTAAAAATAAAATAATTATACCATATGTGCATGAATAACGACATATATGAAAAAATGAATATGAAAATAATGAAATTAACAATCATAAGAAGAGTAATATTGAAATGTTATTAACTAAAGGGTGATAAGATGATCATGTGTTAAATAATAAATTGAAATATTGTTATTTAATATGTTAATAAAATTATTTAATCCATTATACAGGATTATTGGATACCTATGAATTAAATCAATCTTAAGGTAATGAGAATCTGAATCTCACTTTTCTTTTTGAAAGACATATGATGTATTAACCACACGTTTCTTCTATGTGGGGTATATGATACCTATGAATGTCTTTTTTGAGTATTTATTAAAATAGTATTCTATTTTAATATCAATATGTTTTTCATTAATTTATGTTTCATATGATTATGCTGATTATAATGTGATGAGTAATTATTTCAAAATTTCATCAACATTTGGGATTGTTTCATTTTATGTCACCATTCTGTAATAAGTTATCTTCCATGTTCATTTTTTCTGAAAATGATTTCAAATTTTCATTATTATTATAATATGGATGTTTAAATTAAAATTTACCTATTATTTACCTTTTAATAAGTGTTTCAAATGTAATATTTCAGACACATTCTTAATGAGGTAATTTTTCATTTTTCCTAAAAAATGTAAATGTAATTTTATAATAATATCCAATGTACATAATTTTATGCCGTTATAACTATTTAATTATTTGAATTTTAACATAGATGATTACAATGTAATTTTAAAATAAAATTTGTTCTTTTAAAATTTATCATCACTTTAAAAAATTGTTTTTTCTCAAGTTGAACAGATATTTTCGTTAAGAATTATTTTAAGTGAACAATTAAAATTATTTTCCATATTATGTAACATTATTTGTTGTTACTTATGTTTTAATTGGTATGTTATTCTGTTCAACCACAATTATTCATTCTAGGAATGTATTATATTTATAATGGAATTAATTTTATGAAACAGATGTTTACATGGTGTATGTTAGGAAGGAATGATGTTTATAAAACCTATTTTATTCCCCATGTTTTGATATTTTTAATGATTAATATTTTTATCAAAAAATATGTATGGTTTTCTTTTTGGTACAGGTTGTACATACAACATACTCGAATTAATTACGTAAATATTTATATCTAATGAGATAGAATGTACTGTAAAATAAATTGAACTTGGTTAAGTATTGTAGGGCTGGAACCATAAATGCCCTTTGTTCAGTAATATAGGGACTGAACAAGAAATGAAATTGGTTAAATGATATAAGGAACTAGAAATGATCATGGTAGTGTTTTATAGTGCTATAATATAGAGTAAAAACGACTCAATAAATGAATTTATCATCCATGACAGTATTGGGAGTGATCCTTTTCTACTATGATGGTTTGGGAGTGATATAATCCAATATTTTATTCTTGGAAGAAATCCATTGTTTCAAAAAAAAATCATTTCTATGGGTCCGTTTTCTCCTCAAATTCCCTATTTTTTGTTGATGATATTATCTCATGGAACATGTTCCTTTTGAATTTATTTCATATAAAATACCGAGACTTATTCCATAATTCATGATTTTGATATATGTTATACATTATATGATTTTAAAAGTTACATTCATGACATTACTCACTTATTCAAATGTTTTTCTTGATATTATCCATGTTTACCATTATAGAGAATCTATGCTCAATACTTTTTTATGTTTTATGTTAATTATTTTATAAAGAAAGGTTTTTGGTAGGATTAATAAATGGGGAGATCTTTGTGGGAAATATATAATTTATATCTCCATATTAGAACTTTTTTTCAATGTTTCCAATTGAACTAAACGAATATGGTATTTGGGTGTCATTTCATATAATGTATTGGGTATTCTGAGAAAATGATGTCATTTCTATGTATGTCAAGCATAATTCATCATAAGTAAACCTTATGTGATTTTTTGAGTCCCATTATTGCACATAGATGAGGCCAATATATCTTATATGAACAAGTGAGCCGCATTATAGTTCATAAAAAAATGGAATATTGATGTAGCTTATACGAAGGGTTGAGCCTCTTTAAATTTCATGAAATTGGGTTAGAGTGATATATATTATAAAAATGTTAAATGCCCATTATAACTCATAGGTTATCTCGATATTGCTTATATGAATGGTAATCCCCATTATAGATCTCCATTGAATCTGATAATAATAATATCTGCAGTCATCAACATGGTTATTTCAATTAAAATGATTTTATGATAACGATCCTATAAACTAATAAAAGTGTTTTAATCTATTTTTATGTGACTATAAATTATCTCATGATCTATATATATGTTACATTGATAATGATTATTGATTCTAAGGACTCATTATATTCCCATGATTCCAATATTGATGATGTATGTATTGATGGGTATGAGTTATTTTATGATTCAGTCATACAATTTGATTATGTATTCATTTAACTATGAAATTATTATGATCAGTGATTCCATTGTATTTCTAATGATTATTTTTACCCATGATGATCATTTCAGCTCCCCCTTCTTATGATTCATATTCTTGAGATTTTAAAGAATAAAAAGGTTCATGTTTTTTCTAGAATGGATTTAATAAAGACATCAATGATGAATTAATGTGAATAATTATATATAATTTATGTTGGATAAATTCTCATTTAAATTCATGTGAATTTTTGGTCAATTTTTTCTTATTTATCTAAGACTCTAAAACTAAAATAATCTTGTGGTTATAAGTGATCAAATTTTACATTTTGATGTTTGTAGTGTTTAGAGGAAATAAATAAAGTCACAATTATTAATATCAAATATAAAAACGTATAGATGATGATTTTAGAATAGGATCTAGTAATGTGGGTCCTAGGATATTATAAAATCATTCATTGTATCCGACAATCAGTGGTGGTGTTGGAAGAAAAATAATAACAATTCTTGAGGTGGTATTTTGTTATACACACAATCGATGGTTACATTTCTGATGTGATGGAATATGGGATTGATATTAGTAATTTAATAAACATAATAAATTCATGGTATATGAGATATAAATTATTAATTATATTATCATATTTTATAAATTATTTATTTAGTTTAAAGAAGAAATATTAAAAAATTGTTGTTTTAGGATAATTCCACTTCATTGGTGAACATATTTATGTTTACAACCAATGACATTATAGGTGTAATTATTAATAAAAATAAGTCATATATGATGTGGATGGGGAATTAAGGATGATATTTTGATAGTTATTTTTTGAATATATTGGTTTGGTATGTGAGATGAGTATAAGAGAGGGGTGGCATTTTATATTTAGGGGAGAGGACAAACCTGGAATTTTTAAAATAACTAATGAGCTACCATGTTTTTCACAAGCAAAAAGCATAAGAAATTGTATATTATCACAAATTAGAGGTTCATATGTCTATATATTACTATAAATGTTGTGTTGGAAAATTTTTTAGGTTATTTTATTGCTAATATATTTACATTAAACACACATGAATATTGTTTTACCAATAACAAAAATAATTATTTTTCTCTATTCTAACAAATTATTCTAAAAAATACTTTGAACATGATATCTAATATATATTTATTATTTAATAAATTTAATTGATATTTCCAAATTCTATTCAAATAAGCAGATGTATATTATTTAAAATAATACCCAGAGACAAAATGAAAAATCAATTTTCCAAAGGGAAAATTTTCTTAAGAATTAATAGTGTTTAAATAATAATTAGATATGAGATTTATTAAAATGTCAAAAATTGGTTTAAAAAATCACTTTAACTAATTTTAATTATTAACCTATATACAAATATAATGTATCTTTTAAATTCGTTGAATTAAAAGGAAATATTTAATAAATATATATATTTTTCAATATTCACAGAAACAAATCAATTTTTATTAAATTTTCACAAAATCGATCCAAGGTAATATTTAATTTCTTATTTAAAAATTTAATTTAATTTTCTCAAATAATAATTCTAATGAGTTTGAAAATACATATTAAAATAACTAAATGAAATGTTGCAATCTTATTTAGAAAAATATTGTGTTTAATAGTAAATTTTTTTAATCATATCTCATTCATAGAAAAAAAATTATATGATATTGAAATTATTTATTTAATATATTATATTTAAATTCATTAAAATCATTCACTAAAATTTTTTGTTTTATTTTATAGAGGCAGTACACTTTTTTGTGATAGAAAAAAATTTATCTGATAATAAATTAATTTATTTTCTAATTTTTCTTATTTCAATTTTTTTAATTTTTCCCTTATAAATTAATTTTTAATATATGTTCAGACCATATGTTTTCATAATTTAGTCCATAAAATTTATACCATCGATTATAATAACTAATAAATAAATATTATTAAAAATATTAATTTTTAATTGCACATCATGTTTCATTGAAACTTAATGTTTTGTATAGAACATGTATTAGAAGAAATTATATTTAATGGAATAAAATTCAGAAAATTCCTTTTTATATGTTTTAACACAATTAGATTTGAGATATGGCATGAAATTATTGAATTCATATATTTTACCCAGCAACTCCCTAAATTAAGGCACTTGTTCTTGTTCCATAATGGTGTTCCAAAACATGAAGTTTGATCCAAATCTCCCAAATAAGTATTTATTTAGACCGAGTATTCTCAATATTTCAAAAGGTCACATTAACATCCTAAAATCCTTTTAATTCGATATGGGTGGGCTAATTAATGTATGAGAGGGGTAAATTGTCATCTAAAAATTTATTATTTGCAATTAAATGTTTATATTTTATCAAATTATTGTTTTTTAAAATTACATAATAGGTTAAATTTTGGGATACAAATTAGGGGATTCACATCTACTGAATCTGATTATTTTTATCCAATTTCATGTTTTTAGATAATACCACTAATTCTATAAATTTTATATCAGTGAATGTTGTTGGATGTGCTAAGTGTGTATAATTTCTATGAAGAGATTTGTATTAATGATATCCTTTAGGGGATCCATGCTTCATAATTATGAAACATTTGGGAATAATAAGGGCGGGATATCATGTTTTATCATGTAAATTATATGTTAGTGAGAATTTAAAATTTGTGTCTATATAAATCTATATTTATATGATGATCCAATGAGTTTCGATGATTCCAAAAATATTTTTAATACTGTTTGATTGTGGGGACATTATTTTTAGATGGATTTAATGTTTTTTATTTAGTGGATGGTTTTTTGAGAACCAATTCTATGAAAAGAGTTCTAGAAATCATAATTTAAAAATGGATGTTTTGGATGTTGTTTGGGTGATTAGTGGATTCCCAAGTGGTTCATGTGATCTTTAGATGAAGGGAAATAGATTGAGGATATTGAAATATAGTATAAAAACATTTGGGGAGTTAACACGTGTTCTCACCATGACAAGATTTTGGATAGAGGTGAATCCCCCCATCTTTATTGTTCATTATGTATACTAAATTTTGAATCCATGAATGGGATTCAAATAGTTTTTTAATGAATTTGTATCGAGCCCCCTTTCTTTAGTTCAAGAGAACACATCAAAAGGATGATTTTGTGAGCTCAATCAATCATTATTAATCCATTCATTCTCATATTCTATTGGATTGTTTTTAAATTTATTCTAGGGGTATACATTCATAAATTTCTATTTGTTTTATTCTAATATATGTATAGATTTAAAATATAATAATAGTTATGGATTGATTCACATTCTACCAGAGCATGGTGGAATCAGTTGAAGACAAATGGGATTTTGTTTTGGGTATCTGAAAGAGGACTTGAGGGGGTGGACCACACACTATTTATCTTCATTTATGTTTATTTTAGATGTGAACCAATTATTTTTTGTTAATGTTAATAATTTATGTAATATAAGGTTTCCTAGTTGTTATTTGATAGGTAAATTCTGTATGAAAACTATTAGGTGGTCTTCCATTGACCTTCGATTGGTCGTCGGTCGGTGTTACAATGAGTCCATAGTATAGAGTGATATTTCTATCCTTTAATAGAAATTGGATTAGAATTATAATTAATAGTACTATTTATAAATAATTATTTGTGTCATATGATGTGATATATAACTAAAGAGGTTGTATGAGGTGCTATGGGTAGAGTTATGCTTGGTGGATCTTGTTATAGATACTTACTATATGGTAAAAGTATATGGTCGCCTAAATATAAAATCAAATTATTATTTCTTCCTTCCAATAATTTCATACATGTATTATATGGGAAAAAACAAACATATATGAGCAATTATTTCCATTGGTAAATGAGATAGGCATATGTTTCCCATCATATTATTGGTAAATGTTCTCTCGATCACATTTAGTGATTAGGATATCCCCATGACTATGTATCTATTGGGATAAGGTCAATGTTGATCATTAATGGGACATGGGTTGTCTTGGGAAGTGATATGTGATGTCGGTAGCCTATGATTTATTTTAATATGGATAGTTCGACATGTGTGATAGTATGTTCCCAAGTTACTATGGGTGATATGGTAATATTTATCACACTAAGAGAGTAAACCCCTATTAGAATAAGTTATGATCAGTGAGTTTTATTAATAGTACGAGTCCTTCAGGATTTCATGTGGTGTGACTAAGAGAAGTTTCCTCAATGTAGTTGGTTGATAGATCACATTTAAGAGTTTTGAGGAGAGTCCATGTGAAGGTTTTAGATTTTTTTTTGAACACATGCAATGATTTTCCCAATGAGGATTGGAGAAATATAGATTAGGATAGTCCCTACAATGTGGGGACCTGAGTGATAATAGACCATGATGAGGTAGAACATTCCATGAGGTTTAGATGAATATGATCATGTTGGATGGGAAGTTAGTGAAGAGTTATATGTTCATGAGATGGTAATTTTGAGACGAAACCATATTTGACTATGAGAAATGAAAAGGTTATGTGAAGGGTGAGTCGAGACATATTTGTGGTAAGGATTTAGTTTTCTGGATACTATAAACATGGGATCATATAAAAATATATATACATGGTTGAACATCTATATTTTTTGTGTTACCTTTATAGAGTTTTTAAGGATGGTTCAGTGTTGTTGTGACATTTAAAGAGAATGTATTGATATGACGATGTTCATGTGACCTCCAAAGAGTCATTAGTGATGGATTGATGAGATACTGAACAACCTAGAGCATGTGGGGATCATTCAGTTTTCTTGATACCCCTATTGATTGTGTGATTATGGTTTTTTAAGGATGATTCATTTTAAAATAATGTGTTTGGGTTCACAACCACCTATAAAAGGGATATTTCATGAGAATACATAAGGCATGATCACTAAACCTGACCAAAAGTGATGACAAAGTGGGAGGAGATATGGATATATTACCATTCGCTTTTCCTATAATCATTGGGTGATGTTTCATAAATTTCGGATATATATGTCTTTAGGTATGGGATTGGAATGAGTTTTAGTGGACCATGATAAAGTGGTGTATTCACATATAGAACTAAAGTGGTTTTGACAAGGTGACATAGTTTTCGAGTTATCACATGTAGTCATAATGCATAGGGAGTTATAGATCACTTGGTATCAAATAATGACTACAGAATTTAGGTGACATATTCAATATATTCCATGTTTATACATGTAAATTATATCATATACTAGTGGAACATGGTGATACTATAATTATATAAATTTATGACAATAAAAATGGTAACATCCAGGTATTTTTTGAAAATATATTTATATTCTTAGATTATTTTTGGACATGAAGTGTATTGGACTGCTGTTACTCACATGAAGTTGGATTCTTGGTTTATGATGCATGAGGATGGTAGCTCTTATAACTAAGGATTTTCAATTATGGAAATGGAGTCTACTTTCATATTGGTCTATCCACACTATGATGATAAATGAGTTTTCATGAACGGTGACCTTATAGTGTAGGAATATAATATTTTTGAAGTAGGTCTCATTTCCTAGTGTTTTTGAAATATTTGTGCCAAAACCCAGCAGGATGAAGTGAGAATTGCAAAAAAAAAATTCTAGAATCAAATAATCATAAATATGGAAATGTCATGGGCCTCATGACGAATGAGAATTTGAAAGGAATATATGTGAAGAATATATAATTGAGATGGTTTTCTCCACGTGTACGAGAACAATATCATCATTAGTGCATGATGGTTTTATAGAGAGATTCATGAAAATGAACAATTTCAACGGAGTTTCACAAATGGAGGTGCACCATGATGTTTTTTTCGAGTGATATGAACAATATGATGGGGGTTATGGATAATCGTGAATGTCCCACACAATAAATATAAGTCTAACTTACTATATTTTCCAATATATTTTTATAGATAAAATCTTGAATAACTCTGACTTCACAAAGATTGGGAGCATCACAAATATTTTTTTATACGCAGGGCTGTGAATTTTTAATATACAATATTTTTATAAATTTATTTCAATGATTCAAGGTAATGATTAATTTTTTATGATAATTTATTCCCTGATGGCACAATAATCATTGTGAAGGGATTTTGTTTTGAAAATGCAATGTGCTTCCCGAAGGAGTTATCTTCGCAAAGGAATATTATGAAACGAAGGTTGTTGATCATTTGATTACGAGTGAATGGTGATTTCAATTAGAATCAATTGACGTATATAGTGAAATAGGGTCTCATTCAAGATGAGGATCGAGAATTTATTTCCAATCATCAAAAGATAAATTCATGTCGATAAACTGAGTAAGACTTTACCCAAAGAAGTGGGGATGGGGGAGTCAATAAAAGTGTTCGTAGGGATGCAATATCATTTACCATATATATTTTAATGGCAGTGTTCCTAGCTTAGAGATATTGTGTTTGAACATCTATAATTAAAAAATAGTGAATATTTGTGGATTTACGTAAAACCAAAACACTGTGATCTTATACTCCATCGAATAGCCCTTAGTGGTGAACCATTTAATACTATTGTGTTGTCTCTTTTCATGTGAATGTTTAAATTTCATCACATTACCATCACAAAGGATTAATAGGTTTGTTTCAATTTTCAAATGAGATCCTTCACTGTGGAAAAACATTGTTGACACTTTGATTCACCCCTCCCATCTCAGGGTGTCCAGTGATCTTTCAAAAGTAAGGAATGTATGATCATTGTGTATTTTTATAAATATGAGTTTCACTGTGGGTAATAGAAATTATTATAAATAAATGACAGTCTATAGAATTTATTATAAGTACATGTTTATTTAATTATATGTACTTGGATTATGTTATTGATGTTTTTATTATTTTTATACCATTATATGTCTCTAATTCAGAAAAATATTCTCGTTGTTAAATTGATTATTCATTTTCAACTACAAATTATTATTTGGTATATAAGGAATCAATAATGAATTCTTGTCATATTTATACATTGAGTTTTGTTGAGTATCCTAGGTCAATGGAATTAAAAATTATTCCCAGGGATGTCATTTTTTATTATTTTCAGATATGGGAGACTTTTTATTTAGGGATCTGTCAAATAATGTTAAGGAACTCAGACTGGTGCATCATGATTACCCTTCTAATAATAAGTTCATGCTAGCAATGGTATATGATTGGAATTCATGTTTTTCAATTTTATGGTTGAGTTTATCCTTTAAATTGATGGGTTTTTAAGAAAGTTTCCATTTTTTTCTTCTTTGTTTATTATAAAGATGCCCATATATATGAATCATGATTACAAATATAATAATCACATGTTGTTTTCATATTTTCTTATTTCTATTTCATCCAAGATGTTTAATTTTTTAATGTTTCCCCAAATAAATATATAAATTGTTTTCCAAAAAAACATCATGAAGGAATACAAATAAGAATTACCATTTTATTTTCTATGATGGAAGGTATTTTTGATCATAGGGAAATAGGTTCTTCAGTGATTTAACTATTTTACATTTATTAATGGGTGTATAGGGTCCCATAGTAGGTTTGTTCATGAATTTTATGCTTCTGAAATGGAGCCTTGGTATGTTCATTATAGGCATGTGAGTCATGAGGAATGATGTAGGGATCAGAATAAGTTACATTGAGCATGAGGGACCCTATTGGTTTAGAAATGGTTTTAGTTACATAAGGTGTCAAGGAAAGTCTATATTGATATTTCCCATACAGATTCATGGTGGAATTCCACTTTACCAGACATGGTGGTTGTGTTTAAATTCTATTATTAATTTTGGAGAAAAACATGTGGATCCTATGTTCTTGTTATCAATGTTAAATTAAAGGGTATGATCAATTGGATTTTGTCCCTCATGAATAGGAATGTGATTCTGGTGTTCTTGGAGTGAATGGGTAGATACTGATGTTTTCTTGAATGGAAACCCTATGGTGCATGGCAATGTGGTTATTCTTGGAATGAATAAGATTCCTTCAACTTTTTAGATTTCTTGACATGAACATGGAGAATGACTAGTGGTTTAGGGATGTGGTCTTTTATTTGATCGTACATTTCTCATTGGAAGATGAGTTTGGTTTTGTGATTGGTATTTGTAGAGTGTGGTTTAGTTATGTTAATTTTAGTATGAGTAGGATATAGGGGGTCAATTGATAATATATTTCTCAATAAATAACTCAGTATTTTTATTATGTAATCATAGGTTCAAAATAAGTATACATGATACTTATATGAGTTCTATATCAGTGAATATAATGTGTATGTTCCAATTTTTATGGTTTATGAAGTTGGTAGACCTAGGGGCATTTCAATAGCAATGAGCTGGTGATATTATCAATGGAATATTTCCCCAAGGTTCAATCTATTTGGAAATTTCCATATGTTAAGAGCTAAAATCAGTGATATGTCTAGGTACAATGTTATAGAAATATAAATATGAATACTTTGAATGAACTTACCAAGATACGTAGTGTCAACACCCACTGGAGGTTAGTGCCTTTGGAGTGGATAAGTGAATTTATATGGTGGGTACCACAACATTAGTAATTGATGGTGACCTTGCTAGTGATATGAGAACAATTGATCGTGTATGGTTTTTTGATTAGTGCTCAATTTGGAGGTATACGATCACATCAGTTCATCACATATGTTTATATATGGGTTGTATTCGATGTATTTTTAGGGGATACTATAATGATCTGCATATAGTGGGGGGATTATATCATTTTCTGTTGAAAAAACATTTTGATGAAAAGGTAAATTGTTTTAGAATGTCTGTTTATTATATGGTCGAAGTGATACTAGGGTACATGTATGTGGTATGATATGTTGGTATCTGGTTTATAAGATAACTCCATAATTGAGGTCTGGATTTGTTTTTGATTTGATTAACTATTTTGGAAACAGTCTTGAAGTTCTTTAAGTGTGACCTAAGTATAGTTCATATGATGGGTGATCTTCTAAATTATTTTCATATCTATTTTATTTTTAGATTCATTTATAGGTTTAACCATGATGTAGGAAATGATTCCCATTGATGACTAGAATTTATGGAATGAATAATGGGGTAAACCATGAATCATGACCTGATTTAGGGTGTGGAAAATGATTTATCACATGATTCAATCCTTTAACCATGTGAAGAAACATTGAAATGGTTCATTTTTATGGGGTCATCATCTGAGGGTGAAAAATAAATTGGCACCACGGTTTGAGGTAATAACATGACCCTTAATTTGGGAGTAAGAAAAAATATCATGTTTTATGATGCTTTTTCTTTGTGGAAGAATTGAAGAGTGAATATAAAAATTTTCAGGAAATTTTTTTCATAGGATGTCTAATTGGTTCCATTTCAAGGAGTTTGATTCAATGATATGAGAGTCAAGTGAATAGTGTTAATGGGGATGTTTTAAAGGACATCATTGAATTGGATTTTAATTTTTGGAGAAAATACTTGTTCCCAAGATTGGTCCTTGGATTTTTATATTATATTTTTCTTGGTTATTTAGGATAAGAGGGTGGTAGTTTATAGTTGGATTGAGAAAACCATCAGTTTAGATACATAATTCAAGTAATACTATAAATTTTTAGCGACGAGAATAATTATGGATGTTAGTTTATCTCATTCCATATAATTTTTGGTAATTTTTTTATATTAGAATTTGAACATTTTACATGGTGGATAGATCATTTTGGGAACTGTGACATGCCCATGGATATCAATTATATGAACATCATTAACGGGTGTTATGGATTTTTTGGGGATTTAATTTATGATCAATGGTTTTGGTGAGAATTATATGAATAACAGAGATTCAGCGCTACAAGGAAAAAATAGTTGTAACTACTCCGAGTGTGAAGAAGTGTTCACACCTTGAAAATTTCAGAGGATGAGGGTGAAAACCATTTCATTATTAATTTGTTCCATGAACATGATATGGATTCCATGAAAGGGGATCCAATTGTTTTTATAATGAAATTAAATAGAACCCAAATAACCATTCTCTTTTGGCCATAGACAGAACCCATGGAGGATCATTTGGATGGATTCTCCACTCTTATGCATCTTTTTTGAACTAAATTTTAAAGATTAATTTAGAATAAGATATATGTTTTCTCCTAGATCTATTTAATTTTGTTTTTGATTCTAGTTACTAGAACAATTTTGGTATGGATCTTAGTTAACGTTAGGTTGTTATTTAAGTAGAGTACAGTAGAATCAATCGAAATGAAATAAAAATTTCATACTCAATTAATTAAAGAGGACTTGTTTGTGGATCATATACCATTGCTTTTAGCATTATTTTATTTAATCTACATACCATTATTATTTCTTTTTCTGGTAAAATTTGATGATATTGTAGATTTTCTAAGTATTGTGTGTTAGGTAATTTTACTGGGAGAGTGGGAAGGGTTGTTCCATAGAACTACGATGGGTTGATGGATATGGTTTAAGTGTGTTAGTAGTTCCCAGTAAATTTTACATTGGTACTGAGTATTTTCTAAAAAAATTAAATATATAATGATTATATTTTATAATTAAATATTCATATCATATAACATAGGAAATAGTCTCATGTGGTAGAAAAATAATTCAGGAGGATTTTATAGGATTAGTTGAGTCTCATAGTGTCTTGATATAAATGGTAACTCCTTGATGAAGGCGGGTGGCCCGTTAAATATAAATACAATATAATATTTATGCATATATTTTTTGGCATAAATGTATTGCATGAGACCAGCTAGGAAAATAAGGACTGAGTGTGCCCTACCTAGTAGATATTTGATGACATTGGGATACCTATTATTGGGATACATTTTCTCTAAATATTTGCGTATTCAAGATAGTCATATGAAAGTACCACTAAGGGTGGAGGCGTTGGTTGAGATAAAGAGATCCATTTGGTGGTCTCTAGATGTGAGATTAAAAACTGACATCCTAAGATGTGTTTCCTATGTTTAGTTGCACAGGTGTGATATTATTTGTCCTAGTCATGTTGAGGGAGATCTTCATACATCTCATGAATGTTGACTGATAACATATTGAGGGTGGATGTGGTTTTTTTCCATGCTTAGCATGGTAAATAATATTGGACTAAAAAACTATTTTAAATAGAGGATTCTTCTATGTAGTTGATTAAGATATAACTATTTTTGAGAAGTGAGGTGATAAAATATGATGGGTTTGAGGTTTTCATGTGTATTTTACAAATAGATTCCAAGGGTGATTGAGTAGAGTGCCTCTTTAATGACCTTGGTTAGTAAAATATTGGGTGATCGGAGAACATGATATTGTGGAATAGACAATGATTTTTTGGTAAGGATGAGCCTATTGTCCTTGATGTCATTTTGTATTTAGGAGTACTGGGGATATTAATGACATGGAAAGATTGTGAATGGTTAAAAAGATACATTAGAATCCCTAATAAGTACGATATTTTGTTATTGTTGTGAGGGTCCATGCCTTTAGGGACAAGTACATGGGATCATATGGAGAGTTTTGTGATGGTATATGGCCTTATGTATTTTTTGAAACCACACCAATGTCATAAAATATGTTTTTGGTGATAGTTCATCTTTCCAAAGTCTATAGGGATTGGTCAATATGATATTGTTCTCATTGAAAATGTGTTAATGGATCAGTGGGGATAATGGAACCTTTTGGTATTCAATTATATTTTGGACACCACCCTACCCTGAATCTTCATGTATGGTCTAAGAATTATGTATAGTGTAAGGATATGATTATGGGGATTCTGTCATATATCTATAGAATTCCTTATTATCTATTTTGGAGGAATGGTCAACACTTTGTGACTTGATGAACATAGATACATAGTGACCTTGTTTGAAAACAACATCCAAGTAATTACATGACATATTTATTTTATTCATAGTGTATACATGTATATTTTAGAATTTATTAGTGGAATTTCATGAGACTATAAGGAGGTGTATCTCCCACAGCCTATATGTGCACCTTTATATTCATGAAGAACATATTATCTACTTTTAGGTTTAGTATAGGGATTATAGTGTATCTCGTTGAGGATGATTAAGGCTATTTTGAGACTAGGTGTTTGAGGTTTAGGGACAATAGTATATATTTTGTACACTGAAATTTATCATTGGATTATTTTATATTTGTTTTGACAAAAGGATGTTATTTACATATAATTGTATTACTTATTCATTGAATTTGGTATATATTGTGCTTATATGATAATTCGTAAAGTATTTATATGACGTGTTTTTAGTTATTTTCTGTTCTTTTTTATTCATTTGTCCCTGGGACATATTCATAAAAAATATCTATATTAATCCCTAACTATTAATTGTAATCTGATGGAATATAGGGAATAATTTTTATAAATATGACGTCTTCAGTTCAAGAACTGCTCAGTTACCCAGGGTTGGGGAATTACACATAGTCATATATTACACATCAACATAATATATATATAACTTTAATAATCCAATAAAATTCCACGAAATTAAATGTACTATTATAGTAGAAATAAAAAACATGATAAATTCTAATATATAGTATTAACAAATTTTGGGTGAGCTTTAGTTCTTTAAAGTATCAAATTAAATCACATGAAGATTAAACGTAGGTCCCAAATTTGGGAAACCTAATCAGTAAGTTATCATAGAAAAATAATCATGCTTACTACACTAATTTGATTAAAATCAAATTATAATAAGAACCAGATTCATTTTCATGCCTCTTTATCTTTATCCAACAGTTATTAATTAATCCCGGTTTACGTTCCTTACCGATTTCCATCAAGAACAAACAGCTAAACAAAGCAACCATAGATATCACACTATCATGTAAAAGATGAGGCAATAACATATGATAGATATCAATTTATTTATCCAGTTCAAATATTCATTAAGTGAATTACATTGTGATTCACTGGGTTAAAATATGATAATGATACAGTTTCACATAAAAGAAAAGAGAACCACTGAATCCCCTACCTCAAAAATATTTGACGTTATTTATCCACACAACGTGTCCAAATCCTCTTCTCGTGACAACTACATCCACTGGAGGATGCCACTGTACGACAGCGCTAACCAAACCCCATCAGAAACGCATTATAATCTTGGAGATTACATGGTATAATATGGAAGGATGAAACATGAGAAGATGATCCCCAAAAGAACGATGATAAAACATACCATATATAGATGATTGACCAAAATAGCTCGGTTGCATAAAAAATAGAGCGGGATCAATCAGGAGAGTAGGGTTTGATTGTGAAACTGTTACGGGCATCTCATAGACAATAACAAAGTGGAAGAAAAATTAGAGGATGATATCATGTACCTTTTTAAGATTTAATGGGGCGAAGGTTTAAGATATTCTTAAATCTCCATTAATAGCGGATCACATTATCCAACGCAGATTGACCAAGTAAAAACATCTCAAGATATAGGGATAATTAAAATATGAATTATGGCATTTTAATTGGCCTTAAAATTATTAAAATAAGATTTAAATGTATTTTATGTCAAATGAAATGTGAAAGGGGAGAAAGTGTAGGAAATTGGAAACAATGTTCACATACTCAAAATTTGGAAAAGGAAAGAAAGGGTCATCATTAGACCTCACCGTTAGAGTTTACCGATAGAACTCACCATTAGAGGTTACCGATAGACCTCACTGATAGAGGTTATCGATAGACCTCACCATTAGAGGCTATTGATACACCTCACTATTAGAGATTACTGATTGACCTCACTTCTTTACCTTTCTGAAAACACTGTACAAGTCTACCGATCTGGAAACACTGTACACCTACCGATCTGGAAGAACTGTACAAGTCTACCGATCTAGAAACATTGTACAAGTCTACCGATCTGGAAACAATGTACATGTCTACTGATAGACCTCACTGATAGACCACACCGATAGAAACATTGTTAACTAAACATCACCGATAGAAACATTGTTCAGATACCAATACTATTCATAAAACTGGAAACATTGTACAAGTCTACTGATAGACCTTACCGAGAGGTTCACTATTCACCTACCGATACTGTTCATAAAACTGGAAACACTGTACAAGTCTACTGATAGACCACACCGATAGATCTCACCGATATAAACACTATTCACTGAACCTCAATGATAGAAACACTGTTCACCTACCGATATTATTCATAAAATAGGAAACAATTTACAATTCTACAGATAGACCTCACCGATAGACCTCACCCAATAGAAGAAATGTTCAATGATCCTCACCGATAGAAACATTGTTCACCTACCGATACTGGTCAAAAAACTGGAAACACTGTTCACAAAACAGGAAATTTGGAAAAGTGTTGGGGATAAGTCACCATAACCTCCTAGAACACCTCCAAAACCACAATTTCATAAGGTACTAGACTGTAAAGGTTCGGAATATTACAACTAGTCACATATTTAATTTCATTTATGTACTTTTTTAATTTTATTATCATGGCTTCTTTTCTGAATATATAAAATAAAATAAAATAAAATATGTATATATGATGATAAAATTGTTTTATATTTTTCAATTATTAATTTCTGAGTTTGGTAACATAGAATGAACATATTTATTAGAAAATTAAATTATTAATCATGTTACAATTAATAATCAACAATATAATATTCTATTTATTGACTTCTGCAACAATAATCTAAAAAAAATCAATTTTACATGGTGATATTCAGCCCTTGTTGATGCTCTATCATAAAAATATTGAGTTATTTTGGGTGTGATGGTATAAATTATATAAATATAGTATCATAGATATATCTACAATAATATTGTAACTACTATAGGGTAAAATGGTTGATGGAACCCATGTTATAATTATGAGAAGCTTGGACATCACTCAGTTGTTCAAATAGAAACAAGTAAATATAGTTGGTTGATCTAGTGGATATATGAAAACATTCTATGTTGTGGTGTATCAAAATCATGTACTATGATTATTGGTGTAAATGAAATTTTCTTATAAAATAATAATCTAGGTAGGTACTATTAATCTAATAGTGTAGGATATAAGCGTTCGAAAAAATAGTAGATGAAATTTAATGAAATTATTTATCAGTATGGATTACACCGTAATAAATATAATTTACTAACATCTAAATTAATATGTTTCTAAGAAAATTTATAACACAACCACTGGTACACTTTCACTATGATTAATTTTGTATAAAACAAATATCATGAAAGACAATACCATCTAGGAGTCGCACATATGCTTGCATATAGTTCTATACTAAGTGATTATGCATTATGTATTAAAGTCCCCACTCCATGCATCATCCCATCTCAGATCTATCAGGTATGTCTTTAACCTTGTCATGGTTTTTCTTATTTTTTTTATTTTTAAGGCTGATAAAGAAATTTTAGGATTCATATAATGGTAATGTTAGAGTTTTTTTGGAATTTCTTGCTTGTTTTCTGGATTTTCAGTATCATACCAGAGAATTACACACCATGTATTATGGTTACAATAAATTTAAATCTTATATAAAAATGAGTCCATTTTTTTCAAAAATCTTATGAGATTTTTTGAAGATTATGCGACTTGGAAATTACATATCATGTAGGTGGGTTACATTCCCTAAAATGACCCAAATTTTTTTCTTAAATAGGAATCAAATTTTATTTTCCTTTTTTTTCTCTCAACATCTTTTATCATGTCCTAGAGACCTCCATATGTTATTTTGGGTGTCTCCAACCCAAACAGACCTATTTTTAGGGAATTGGACATTGTGGCAGTCATTATGTCTCTTTCCTTGTAAGTGTTCTTGATGAATATCTTTCTATTTATCTATTCCTTTCTCAAATATTGATGGATTATTTTGAGTTTGATACATCTATGAATCATTTTTTAATCTAATTTATAGTTTTTGTTTATAGATCTTCAGTGCCTTCATTCTAGTTGGGAGTTTTCATTGTGGGCATTGTGTTTCTACAATAAGGGTATGTGGTTTCTTACTTTGCTTCTAATTTAAATAAATATAAAATGTCATATTTAAATAATGTATTATTTAATGTTAAATTAATAAAATTGAATTAATTAATTTCGATAGTTTTAATTAAAACCCAATTACAATGATTAGGGTTTTTGATCCTTGTTTCATGAAATTATAAAACCCCTAATTCTAATGAATTATGGATTTTTATATGAATTTGAGAAATATAATATTTCTAATATAATTTTTTTATTTTGTTGAAATGGAATATATTATATTTATATATATAATTGAAGAAATGTTTGGAGGGAAAATTGGGGGAAACAATAATTCAATTGAATTGAGGTTCTGTGATGAGATTGATAGAGTTGTCTCAAAAATTATGTTATTGAGTTTAATATTTTCATGGATTGTGAAATTGAATGAATTGTATTCTAATCATTTTTTGTGTAAAAAATTGATTCAAATTTGTTTTTTTGGAAACCAAGTTCTTTAACCTTGTTGAAATTCATGTGATTGATTAATAAATCATTGTGGGTTTTAAATGGAAAACTACCATATTGAACTATAGTATGGGATTTAATTGTATTTTAAGAAGTCATAAAATAAATTTCACTTCATTGTTTTGTATTAATGAATATGCAAGAGATAGGTAGTTAGTGAGTAATTTTGGGCTACTTCTTATGATTTTAAACATTCTAAAACAATATATCAGTACATCCAATTCCTTATAACTTTTTGTTGAGCCCGCTTTTACTTATGCCATAAAGGGTGTATGTACATACTTTCCGTTTTATAGTGTTGGGTCCTGATGCCCCGGAACTGTTATATTTATTTGGAGCATGACCATGTTTCTTGGTTTATTGTATTTATATTGTATATATATACCATTGTAGTAAATTTTATTTCATTCATTGAGAATTTATATAAACCATTTTATATAAATGTTTCTATTTAATCCATTATTTGAAAACATAAATTTTTATAGACAACTACATTGTTTATAATAAAATTCCATCATGTGAAATGTTTTTCCATCATAAGAAATTTAAAGATTGAGATTCTAATTTATTATTATCTTTTAAGTTTTGAAGCATGATTTTTTAAATATGACTTTTTTCGATGTCAAATTATTTTTTTTATTTGTTGAAAGAACATTATTTGATAATTGGATATTGTCATCTATTTTGGAATTTTTCGGTGAAACCCAATTGTGATTTGGAACACATCTTACTTTTCTTTCAGGAGTTTGTAGATTATATCCTACTGATTTGATCAAGGGAATGGTGTCTCTTGAAGTTGGATCATGTTATTGAACATTGGACTTGGTGAGTAGTATACGTAGAAAATTGGGTAGTTTTATATGTTCTGGTTCTTTGGATTCAATACATTGGGTTGTATTTCACTGTTGACTTATTCTAAATTACTCCCATTGGAGTCTCTTTTTATATGCATACTATCTTGTTTCCTTTACTTTGGCATTGTTATTGGAATAAATTATCCCCAGTTTATTTGATATTTAATGCATGTTACCGGCACATGGGGATCAAGAATGTCGTTCGAGCTATTTCAGTGATACATACATAATACAGTAACCAGGATTTCAAGGCTGGTTCGTGATAAAGTGGTGTCAATGTAGGATGATATTTTCTCTTGATGTTAGCATGAATTAATAAAATATTTTTAGTACTTAGGATGTAGTTATGAATGAGTTCATGGAAAACTCTCACCATAATAAACATTATTTCACCCGATGTGGTTTCGGAAATAAATCATGTGGATTAGTTCTAGTAATTTCTATATTTTGATTTGTATTTTTTGATATTAATATCATGTTCCTTCTATTTCATGGGATTTTGTACCTTTTTTCTCACATTGAGTGTAAATCTATTGTCTTCCTTGTTGATTTCTGATGTTTTTGTAGCGTTATTCCTCTGAAAAGATATGCAAATTTGATCCAAGCAGATGCTTAAACTGAACCTCAGTAGGAAAATCCTATTATGGACCCAAATTGGGTTGAGGTTATTTTGAATACTATCCATGCTCGAGGAAAAGTACCACCTTTAATTCCCATTCATTCTTTAGTAGTGTAACCTTGTATGGATGATATCAATAATTTTTATCCAGTGTTTCTTCCCTAGGAGACACAACCATTCAATAGCCTAAATGATCCTCAAGAGTATGAAGAGTGGATGAGTAGAATGAATTTCATTATTGGGTTCCAGTATACACATGATGAAATCTTGGTAAATTGTTCAATCTTCATTGTAGAAGGATGGAACAGGATATGGAGGGACACTAAGGTAAAACAGAATAAGAATGAAATATTATATTGGAAGGTCTTAAGGGGGTTTTTTCGTTCTAATTCTATCTAGAATCAATTATGTATTCCTAGTATACAGATTTTTTTCAAACATTAATAGGCTTATATGACATTGATAGATTATGAAAACATTTTTTCCTTGCTCATGAATTTCACACCAGAGTTTTTATTAAACGAGATAATGTAGGATGAAAGATTAAAAATTTTATTTCCTTAGTATATTCATTAATAGGTTTTCATTCAAAGGATGCATTTTATACAGATGTTCTAGATAGAGATCTTGTGGTTGGAATTGACGAGGATGGGAATTTATAGTTATCGTGAGTTTTTTACTCTCCTAGTGGAATAATTAGATCATTCATGGGAAAGAGTAATCATTCATATTCTCACCATATTTCCTGATTAAAATTTCATTGTAGACCACTTGTAGTAACTAGAAATAGTCATTCGATTTGCTACTATTTTGGAATGGAAATACATTCAAAGATAGTTTCACTGAGGTGCATATGAAATGTGGTTCCCCAAAATGTTTAGTGAACATGCTGAGATTCTACCTTATTAATAACCATATATGTAGTGTAACAAGATAATGTTCTCCACCAAAAACGGTAAGGTAATCAGTTGCTTTTTTTCAAAAGGATCCAAACAATGACATCCGGAATGATGCTTCATCATGTAGTGGGAGATTACCCAGAGGATGTGTATACTCCTCCATTGATGGTGAGAGGTACCATCATTATTTCTTCATCATTAGTGAAGTTTTTATCTGATAATGGTTCATACCATTCATTTATTTCATCTTGTGTTGTTAATATAACGAATCTTCCTATGGATCCTTTATCTTTTGAAATGGATATTACTACACCCCTTGGTACTAAGTGAGAGAAGAGTATTTTTCCCATATTGACTCTTTTCTCTATCAAATGTTTATAATTTATTTATTTTTTTAGTTATCAACATGAAAAATCTTGATGTCATTTTTAAGATGGATTAGCTCATTTTCAAAAAAAGTTCATATTAATTAACATATTTGAGGGTTCTAATATACTACAGAAAGTGGTGTGTTTTGTGTATTTAGAAGATAATGGTACCCTAGGTTTTGTATAGTTGAGCCATCATATATAGATTTGGGAAAAGTGGTCTTTATGGTTTCTGTTGATGTACAGTGGGAATAATTGATGGATATCTTCCCCTAGGTTTCATCATTTTTTGCGATGTTTTTTTCTCACATAAATAGTTTTTTCCAGTAAGGGAGGTTGTGTTTTAAAATGACATAATTCATGGAACTCAAACAGTATTTATTCCACCTTATTTCATGAATAATGATAAATTAAATATCTAATGTCCCAATTAGATGATAATTTTAAGAATTCTTTTACACTCCTGAGTGTGTAACATCGGATCGAGCCGGTCCTCTTTGCTAAGATGGATGATTGTTCAGTACACCTATGTGTTGATTATTGAGATGTTCAATCGAGTGAGAAGAAGAAAAAAATATTAGTTTTGATGGATTGATGATCTATTTGATCAGTAGAAGTATGTGATGTGGGTTTCAATAATCTACCATCGACCAGGTTACCATCAATTATGGAAAAAAGTGTTTTCCATTCAGATAACCTCCACTAGGAGAAGGTGCAACGATTATGCTTACATTTTCATCACTTTTGGTCTAAGAAATTCTCCTTCTTTTTTTATGGATTAAATGAATATTATTTTACAAAAGTACATTGATTGAATTTGGGATATCATTGTGGATGACATCCTCATTTACGCTATGTCTGAGGAGGATCAAGTTTGTTATTTTGGAATAGTTTTTTAGTTTGTGGAGAAATCATAGACTTTATTCCATTTTTTTAAATTTTATTTATGGATCAATGAACAGAATTTAATAAGACATGTAGAGTTGGAACAGTGAATATTAGAGGACCCTGAGATGGTGAAGGCTATTATGACATGAAAAATACAAGAAATGTCTTCAATATGCATAGAATCTTTGTATTATCTAGATATTATCACCCATTCATTAATGACATGTCAATGTGGGATTCTCTGATGAATGATCTTATTGAAATGGGATTAATTATTTCATGGAATGATAAATCATAGAGCTTTTTTGACATTTAATATATTTTGACAACTACACCAGTGTTGACTCTTCTACATGTCGGGTGGGGCTATGTGGTATTTTCTAATACATATGTCTTATTCTTGGGTTGTTTTCATATTCTAGGTAAAAATATATTTTCTTATGGCTCTCACCAGTTTTGGACACTAGAGAAGAATCTTATGACTCATGGCCTTGAACAAGAAGATGTGAGGCATGAACTTAAAAGATAGAGATATTATCATTACAGTGAAAATTTTACCATGTATTATAACAACATATTAATGAGTTATATACTCTCTCAAAATGATTTAACTCATTTCCAGTGGTGTTGGGTATAATACCTGAAGTATTTTTATCAACATCTTTTATACCATAGGGAAATGGAATTTTGTTTCAAATTCCATTAGTTGGATACATCTATCACAAGAAATAATAGAATAATAGAATGTGTAGAATTTTAAATCTATACTTAAATAATTTCATGTTAGATATTATGATAACGGGGATGATGTTTCATTAGCCATTGATTTGTTGATATTTCCCCTTATCAAATTGATTCTTGAGGATTAGATAATCTATGATGGGTTATATAGCTTCTTAGAATTTTTGTATAATCAGGATATAGTTTCTAATTGGTCATTCTCAAAGGAAGGAATTATATGCTTTTAGAAAAAAAAATATTGGGGCCATCATTTGTATGGAATGCTATGAAGTGGGATTGGGATAGTTTTTGGGTGGCAGTTCCTATTTGAAATAGAAATAAGTTCTATGACATGCGATGGTTGTTCTTGTGTACTGGTATAAGACATTACATTTCTTAGTTTATTTCATGTCATTATACATTCCATCTTGTTATGGCCATGAACTAGAAACAATTTATTTTTCATTAACCACATATTGTTTTAACATGTAAGTGGGATGTGTCACGATGGAATTTTTGGCAGGGTTACCATGTTCCTAGAAAATTAAGAATGTGATATGTATTGGGACTAACTAAATGACTAAATTGTATCACATTATAACCATTAATGATAGTTCAATTCTTGAAAAGTAATGAAATCTATAATTGAAAGACATTGTTCATTCACATGTAGTTCTATCTTTCATTGTATCTTATTGGGATCCTCAATTCTATTTTCACTTTTATTTGGTGTCTTAGGAGGTATTATGATCTCACATCTATTTAAGTGTAGAATAACATTCTTAGTTTTCAAACATGATGGAAATATTTATATATATTCTTGAGTATAAACATCCCTCTAATTTTCTACATAATGGTGTATCATGGGATGAAAAAATGCGGGTTGTTGGGTTTTCTTATAAAAATATATAGTAGTTTGTGAGCAAGACGACTTATTTGGAGGTACAGTATGGTCAACCGTATAAATCGATTTTATGTTGATCAGAGATTTCCAAATGCTTCCTAGTTGGAATGAGCTTTGTCTAAGGGATGAAATAAATGATTCCGATGATTCATCATAGGATGTTGATGGAACATATAAATTGTAAATATTATTTTTTATTTTCAATGTACACCATTGGAGTTCTCATTTAGTGACAATGTATTCTTCATGGTTTTAGCACAGTTGGATCATAGAATTCTTGAGAGAAATGGGAGATTTATACTTGTTTTATTTTATCATTGTATGTTGGTGTGAAGGTGGGGATTATTTCATACCATTTACAAATACCACAAAATTTGAAATCAATACGTAATGTTTTCCATGTATCAAAACTCTGAAAATAACTTTCTAATTCACCTAATGTTTTGAGAAGGAATGATCTTGAGGTTGAACATGATTTATCATTGACTGATTGATTATCTTGGATAGTGGATTCTCTAACTAATATATCCATTGGATAATGACTCATTTATTTTGCATTTAATGTCAGTATGGTTCTAATTCTCCTATGACATGGAAGAGGGAGGCACCGATGATAGAGTAGTGGCCTCATCTTTTTGGCACAAAATATTATTCAAAAGAATTATAGGGGAAAACGTTTTTATAGTGGGGATTTTGTAATATCATTTTAATGATCTACCATGTACATCATTATGCTCATAATGTTTTTCGTTTTTCATTGTATGGGTAGAGCCAAGAAGGAAATGTAAGGACCCTATATGGCTGAAGTCAATGATTTGTTGGAATTTTTTGAATGAATTCTACCTATTCTGTTTCATTCTAGAGAATTACACACCATGTAATATGGTTTCTAGTTTTTTAAATCATACATTCAAATAAATATGTTTTTTATCAAATGAAGATGGGATTTTTTGGGCATTATGGGACTTCAAAATTATAAATCGTGTAACTGAGTTACACATTGTAGAGTCTCTAAATAATTTTTTCTTAAATTGGCACCCAATTGATTTGTAATTTATTCTTCCCCAAAAATTAATTTTTATTAACCTAGAGCCTTACAAAAATGTTTTTGGTAGTGTTAGACCCCTATAGACCTTTTCTTTAGAAGAATGATCATCGTAGAAATCACATTACACCTTTCTAGGGAAGAGTTCGTCATCCCTCTTTGTTGAAATCATTATTCATTCCCAATAGTTCAATGGATCATATAATGTTTGATATATTTAAACCCATAATTTTTGAATCACATATATATGTTGAGTTATAATATCCTCTCTACCTTTTTTCTTCTGACGTGTTTCACTATGGGTAATGTGTTTCCTTGAGGAATGCAGAAGGTTCCTTATTTTTGTTTCCAATTTAATTATCCTTAAATTTAATAATATTAATTCTTTTTTATTAAATGTTCACTTAATTAAATTAAATAAATTTCCTTCAATAGTTCTATTAAAATCCAAATTCTCGTGATTTCAGGTTTTGGTTTGTTTTTTCATGAAACCGGAAACCCCAAATTCCATTAAAGTGTGGTATGCTCACGAGAAATGGAGAAATTTAAATATATTAATTTAAATTGATTATTCGATTGAATGATATTGGATTAAAATGAAATATATTATTGATATCATGTATTGATGGAAAATTTGAAAACCCAACTTCTAGGGAATAGGGGTTTGTGATGAAATTGATTGAATTGTTTGAAAATTAAATTGTTGGATTAAATCGTGTAATGGATTGTGAAATTGAATGAATTAGATTCAAATACATATTTATAAAAACAAAAAAAGCTACAAAATCAATCGGATGGAACTATAGTTGGTTTATCATTCTAAAAGGGAATTATTTTTTTAATGAATCCCTATTATGGGATTCAAAGGGAAAATTAGAATATTAAAAAGGATTAAGGGATTAATTTGTTTTTAGGTAGTCTAAAATTAAATTTCCTTGTGTTGTTTGGTATTAGAGAATAGGAAGTCCATAGGAATTTCGAGTGTTGTTTTTTAACACAAATTTCAATTTAGAGCATTCTGAATCATCATATCAGCATAATCCATTCCATAGGTGATGGGGAAGTGTACCCATTGCCTTAGGCCAAAAGGGGTGATGTACATTCATTATATTTCATAGAGTTAGGTCTATACATCATGAATATGTCATTATTATTACAAACTTGAATACGTTAATTTATTATTTGTATTTCGATTGTAGATATATTTCATTGTTGTGTACAATTTTAAAAGACGTCATAATATTTATAATTTATTATATATTTTTTTTTATTTAAGACATTTTTTTTATTTCCCATTTGAATAATAATCCAAATTTTTAATGGAAAATTACATCATTTGAAACATATTTCTATCAGTTGAAATGTGAATCATAAATTGATAATTTATTCCCATATATATAATTATAGTTCATGAATTATATAAATATGACTTGGTAAATTCCCATCCTGTTTTTTAATATTTATATCACAATGTAAGTTAATTTGATATTGGAATATATGATATAATATTTTTTTGAAACCCAAATGTAGTTTGGATCACACTCTTATTGTGCCTTTAGGTGTTTGTATATTAGCACCTTCTAGGATCAAGTATGGGGAATGAAAATGTTGGAGGTGGTTCTAGTGGTTGAACATTGGGATTGGTGAGTTCTGTCCTCATGGAATTGGCATGTTATATATATTTTTGTTCATCAGTTTTAGTACTTTGGGATTGATTACCTTCTTAACATATAGAAAATTAATCATAGTGATGTTTCATTTGATATATATATAATAATATTTCTTTTACTTATACATTTCAAGTTGAAAATCACTACCGCATTCTATTTGTATGATTCCATGTGCTAAACATAGACCCTTAGGGATCGAGAATTCCCTTTATGAAATGTCAGGGATGGATTTGATGTCAGGTTACAAGGGTAACAAGGATGGTGGATGAAACTTAACGTTGATTCCCCTAGGGGAGGATAAAAAGATAATAAATACAAACATATGAAACATCTAGATGATTCACTAGATATATAGTGTACTGTATTTGTCCTGAATTTATAGTTAATTACCAAAAATAGATATGTAATATGATGACTACATGATGATAACTTGTATCTGAGGGTTCTATTAGGGGAAATTAGGGAAGGAAATATATGAGATATGAAATAAAAAATACAGGTTTATGATAAAAATAGATTAATTAAGGACTTCATGTACTCAACATAATCCCATAAATTAAGAGACATAATCACATGGGTTCAAACTGAACCATTAACTAGATACATATAATAATACATCCTCTTTAACACCAATCATCTTTAATTTAATTGATAATTTCAAAAAAGAATAAAATGAATAATTCTATCCATGAAATATTTTATTTATCTCCAAATGGTGATAAGGATATGAAGAATACTAAATAATTAGTCTATATGGTTAACTAGAAGAGTAAGGAAACAACAGTAGGGTATAAGGGCAAACCCAATAATAATTCGCTAATGCACCATACTTCAAAAAAATTACAAATATACCTATTGAAGAAAATTAGTAGGTGGTTTCCTTCTTTTAAAGTGGAAATTAATTCCACAAGAAGATTAATTGAACAGTTGGAAAAAATAAAAAAGGTTACACATCTACTTTTGGATTTCATCATTGAACATAATTTTATTTTATATACAGGTTGGTTATTGGATATATTATGTGTCTCATTCATTTGAATATATATATAAATAATTTATAGTAAATAAAAATGTATATTTTGAGGAGGATATCCATGAGGAAAACTGTCTGGGATTAGATTCCTTTTATGTGAG
Organism: Viscum album; assembly: GCA_963277665.1. Taxonomy (NCBI): domain Eukaryota; kingdom Viridiplantae; phylum Streptophyta; class Magnoliopsida; order Santalales; family Viscaceae; genus Viscum; species Viscum album. The sequence goes on along the minus strand of OY728146.1, from coordinate 1,999,912,758 downwards.
ATATTATCATATGACTTTTCTGATTCTTTTGGGTCTTATATAAAATAATTGTTATTGTGTCCCTTTAGATAACATAAACATATTCATAGTTAATTTTTTGGAATTAATGGGATTTTTTTTATTTTTTGGAAATAAATATTTGTACATCTATGATGATAACATATGTTATGTTATAACGCATCCTAACATAAGAATGTAAATTCTGGAACTCAAGAACCCTACAATGGTAATCATTAACTAAACCAACAAAACCAATTCATATAACACCCACGTATGTACTTTTAGGCATGATCATTTAAATGAGGTTACATTAAAAAAATCACATCATCAATTTTTTTTTATATTCAAATATGGTAGGACCACTGAATCCATGTTATATTTTTAAACATTATAAAATTATCAATCCACCCATATTATAGATTGTAGCATGGGCTACTGAATTCTTGGAAATAATTTATGATAACATATGTTGTCCAAATTTAGTTCAATAATGGGTGGGATTTTATACATCATTAATTTTACCGATTAATATTGATTTTAGGTTTATATATACCTAATATGATATATGTGTATTCTTTTAAAATATTTATGGAATACTATAATGTGGTAAAAAATACCGTTAATAATATTAATGCACTCTTCTTAGATAGATTTATTGAGTAATAATAAAAATGAATTCAGTGATCACATTAAATAGCTGTTATATTTTCCCATATCACACCTACATATACACCATTATGGAATAGTTTTAGTTAATGGATGAATAATACATTTCATGACACGTTTAGATCAAGGATGATTCATGAATCTCTCCAATTATCCTTTTCAGAATTTATAATCTTGAAAATGATTCATGCCCATGATTGGGTACCTATTATTGAAAAAAATATGATTTAATATGAGATTCTTTATGTGATGGAACGAAATTTGAAACACATATATGTGTGGGGATGAATGGTTTTTTTCGAGACCTTGCACTTTAAAAAATAAGCATCCATAAGAACAATGTTAATAAATATAGTTTATTAAAAAAATTATAGTATATTATATATATATATATATATTTAGATATAAATTTTATTATGTTAATGAATTTCATATTTCGTGAAAGGTAAAAATTATAACGGAAATAATGGGAGAAAATTGACTAGCATGAAGATAATGATCCATATCCATTTGAGTTTGGTACTGAATAATCTAAAAAATATACAGTATGGTCTGAAGATGTTCCTGAGAAAAATTTATAGTTTAGACATACTTGCGATGCAACATATCTAGAATGAGAAGGATTTATATTGACCAATATCGGTGAAAAATTACTCTTACATATTGATGAACCTCTAACCGGTAAGGAAGTAGTATATGAAAATGATTCATTTAAATGAAAATATTCCCCTCGTTAGGAGATGAAGTCCATTTTCTATAACCATGATTTATTTTTTATACACACTAGATAATGGAAATACCATTGGGTAAAAATGGGTATTCATGATAAACATTACATGGATAGTAAAGTAAATATCTATAATGCATCACTAATTTTGAATGGTTATAAGAAATATCATTGAATACACTAAAATGAAACCATATAATCGTTTGTGATGTCGATATCGATTAGAAAATTTCATGAAATAATATCCTTCCATTTTTATATATTTTTTAATATATGTTGAAACATATTTTCTATATGTTAAAAAAAATAATGACTTATATATGACACATAATAAAGAGTTTATTATGTAAAATAGGTTAATTAATGTATTTTGTCATCAGATGTCAATTTATGGGTTAAATCAGACATCAGAGTCATGGAATGTTAATTTTTATGAGTAAGTTATAGATTCTGGGTTATCATGAATGAAAGTTATCCATTTGAATATTAAAAGATTTGTGGGAATGGAATAATATTACACTTATTATATGTTGATGACATATTAATTATGGGAAACAAACTACATGACATAAAATAGTTTAATAATAATAAAAATGAATGAATCACTAAGAAAGACTTATTTGAAACAACCTACAACCTCAAGAATAATATTTATCAAGATAGATGTTGTAAACCATTTGGGATAATTAAATTTAAATATATAGATTATGTATTAACATGATAAAATATAGAAAAATCCAAGAGAGATATGTTACCAATGATACATGGGATTGGCCAATATAATATATTTTTTCAAAATACATTTGAAGAAAATTAATGAATGAGTAGAATAACTTATTATCAATTAATTGGATCTATCTTGTATGAAATGCTATGTACACGATTTGATGAATCATTCTATTTTTTCATTATGTAATGATATCAGGAAAATCCAAAAGATCAAAATTGATTAGTTTAAAAACTATATTGATGTACAAGTGAATTACAAAGAATATTTCCCTTGTGAATGGACGATATGAGGAACCAAAAATGTGACGAATTACTGTATCTAATTTCATGTAGATTATGTTGATCCAAAATCATTGTCAGGGTATGCCAATTTATGGAATGGTTGTTTATTGAGATAGAGAAACATGAAGAAACATGTGGTCACCAAATATACATAAGAATGTGATTATATATTGTTTTATAATCTAGTTAATGAGTTAGTTTGGATACACGTCTTTTTTAGAAACTGGTGTCATGACTAGAAGTGTACACCCTGTTCTAGTTAATTATGATTATACTGTAATATTAGGGGATGTAATTGATCCACGGTAACACTAGGGGTCCTATAATATAATATATAATATTAATATCTTCATTTATTTTACTTTGATAGGTGATGATTTGGTTATAAGAGTGGTCATAAAGTATAATTTTTTGGACCCCTTGAATGAATCCATATCTAGGTAGAATCATGGTTCACATGTGATAGGTAACATTGATGCGGCTTGGTATTATTTTTTTCTAATGAATGTGGGGGTACTGTAAGTGGGATCACTAGACCCATATCATTTATTTTCATTGATTACTAATACATGTAAAATAATGTACATATATTTGGGCTCAACGTACCATAAAAGTATTGATACTTCTATATGTACTATATTAATGGTAATTTCGTTATATTAAATGTCATGTCTAAATGTTATATTAGTTTTGATGATATAATATAAACCCTAAGACATAATAATATTAATTTTAATAATATATATTATTTATGTGATCATAATTTTGGTATCAGACATATGAGTTTTTTACATCCAGATTTTGGGAATCATTAGTATTGAGGCTTATTCTCATGATATTCACACTTTGTGATGATGAGTAGATGAGATCATGAGGACTTTCCCACCAATAACAAAATTGCATGTTTTAGGGTTTGATAGTAGTTATAATATATGTACATGTGGATTGGTTCCCTGACTTGGGATAATTAGTACTGTATACTATTTAATTAAGTACATTAAATCAATAATAAGTCCATTAAATTGTTTTTATAGTTATGTAGAAGTGTGGAGATCACCATTGGGGGTATGAATTAGATTGAAACATCCAGATAGAATTTAATTGTCATTAAAGGATGTAATATATTAGGTGGAGTTATTTAGAATAGTTGTAACTTTTAAAAAATCCTTTTCTATTGTACTAGAAGTTATTTCCTTGTAGTTAGGTTAATAAATAATACACCAAGAATGGATAATGGCCATAGTTTATCAACATACAATTTGAGATATTGAATGTCTAATATATTATATTACATGGAATGTTTTCATATGAAATATTACCACTACAATGACTTTTTATTATCTCTATAGGGTCTTCGATGGGTTTCATTAATATGGTGTTTGTTTGAGAATACTATTCACTACTGTCTAGATAAGGGCCTCAAGTGTCACACACAAAGTGTATTAAACAATATTCCTTATTCTAATTAATATATATATTCTTCATTATTGGGAACTATAAAGGACTAAGTGATTCATTAGAATAAAAAATAACTAATAATTAAATATATCCATTACTATATTAGAATAGAATATTTGTTGTTGAATTTAATTATTAATATATGTTGGTTATTAAGTGAATATAGGGAAACATATTACTAGGTTGACTATGTTCATAATATTTAATGTTTATTTAATATTATAATGAATTATTAATCATGTTAGTGACTTTATTTTATTAACAAATATATTTTTTATATCTTATAAGTATGTGATAAAACATAAATTGAATTGAAGAAATATAGAATAGGTTATAATGATTCATTAATGGATTATTTATTGGAATTTATATATACAAGGGACAATGATCCATTTCAATTAGTTTAACCATAACAATATAAAGAGGAGGATGTATTTTCTAAGAGTTTATTCATCAAATCGAATTTTATAGTTCATCCCTTATCCTTTCAACAAACAATTGAAAAAATTTCTACATCTAAAAAATGATCATTGAATTCCTTCAAAAATTAATGGAATAGATTCGTGGTGATCTTTGAGACATAAAATGATTTATCAAACCTCTATTCAAGGACATGAATTTGATAAATGTTCACTTTTGATGTCTCTTGACGCATGTGTGGATGATCTATGTTGTATAACCATAAATCATTCTTGATATAGTCCCTTGAGATGATCTTCTATCGAATGTACCCTAAATTCTAATGAGACAATTTTTTTTTTAAAATTCTTCAATAAATTCGCATGACATCTTCAGGCCTTTATGGCTGCATGGATTAACGAATAAGATGATGATTTATCTATATAATGATTAAAATATTAAATTCATGACCCATTTACTTTTTCTTATTTCATCGGTAATAACACTTAATTTAAAAATTGTGTTATATTTGATTCGATATGATTCAAAATATTTTCCTAAACCAATAAATAAATAATCATCCAAACCATTTGAAATATTGATTTTATTTGTATAGAATCTATTTTTTGAAGGATTATAACTCAACCAAGACATACCCCCTCTTAAAACATTTCACTGAAGAGTTTTCAGCTTCTCAAATATAGTTACAATCATACTAATAATATATGACAAAATCAAACAAAAAAATCAACTCACAAGATATTATAAATCATGAAGAATTCAACACTCTCCTAATAATTTATTGTTTAATCATAATAATAAAAAAAACCATGTCACTCTCTTCCTCATTAATTATTTATGGAGGATTATATTGAGAAGTTAATCAATAAAAACATATTAAATATTAAGAGGGGTATATCGTAAAATATTTCATTCTTTATATTGCCTCTGAAAACTTGAATGAAATTTAATGAAATAAAATTAAATTTGGAAACTGAAAAATTTGTATAATAAAAATCAGATAAAAACACATAAAGGTCATCAAAAAATCAAAATACACGCATCAATCCAAAGTCAATCTCACTACCCAACTCATCCACACCACAACCAAAAAAACTACATCAAAATACTATTTGAAAAAAACTGCATCAAATCACGCTATGCTTAATCCATCACTGTTACAAATAGTTATTCACAACATTGTAATATTCAATATAGAGTCAAAACTAATAACTATAATAAAAATATATGAAGAATTACACAAACACACAATCAAAGGGGACTAATAAAATTATTAATATATTTTACATTTTGGTAGCCTAAATTCACTCACATGGTTTTCAAATGAGGAGTAAAGATATTAGTTCTTAAAGGGTAATTGGATGTCCCTAACATTCTATATTATAATCCCTATCACAATTTCCTGACATAAGATCAATCATAACAATAACAATAAATTAGATATAACATCCAATAACATCCCACAACTTCATTATAATAATTAAGAATCAGAATGACATTTTATCCTCATCAATATCAGGATTCTCCGTATAGGGTTTTAATTAGTGTATTTATTGTTGTAATCATTTTAAGGAGGAATGTGATTCCATCAATACAACTATCAAAACATATAATCAAAAAAAGGGTAAATGTTCCCTGTAATAATAAACATCATTGAAGGTTTCAGAATGATTCCTTTTTATGATGTATAATGAGTAATGGATTTTGCATAAATATTTGACTTATTATTCATAAAAAACTTTTGAAATGTTTTTAATCCATTGAATTAGTTTTCAGAAAGGCATGAAAATAATTTATTGTAAAAATCAATAAAAACTAGCAACCAAAAATGAAAAATCATATTTCCAGAGCATTTTCATGGGAATCATCACACATTTCCTTTAAAGAAATCCAAAAAAGTGACCTTGTTTAATAAAAAATCAGTGCATTATATTTTACTAGAAATTAATCTTGAGATACCAAAACTAATAATTTGACTAAAACGAAAACATAATTCTAATAAAATAAAAACGGCGGATCCTACATACTCATAGATCATTTTATCCATAACCAAATTAAAAATTTATTAAATAGTGTTTCACATGGACAACATAATTTGAAATTTATGCTAGAAATTTAAATTTTATCATAGAATAAATATATATATATCTTATCACTGTGTGTTAAGTGAGAAATTAATTAAATAAACAATATTCAATCATTTAGTTAATAAGGAAATTTTTTTATAGAACACAATTATATAAACAACATATTAATTCAATGTTTATATACACCATGATAAGTATATAAGGTGATATAATATTCTAAATATGATATACTAAACCGTCTATATTCTCAACATATAAAGAATAAAAAGTTGTTAAGAAGAACACAAATAGTTTCAATATTAGATTTACTACCCATAGTAAACAACTCATCACTTAACATATGAGGTGAAAGTATTTTGGAACTGTAAATGTTTTCATTATTGAAAAGAAGAGTTCAATATTTATAAAATTTTTGTGCCTCATTGTTTTTCTAAAAATACATTCTTATCATTTTAATAGGATTTTGAGTAAAAATACAAACAAAAATATATTCCATACACATGAATGATACATATCAAGAGTTGATGGGTGACACATGGAATAACATTCAAGTTTTATGTTCATTATATTTTTATAATAAATAAATAATAATTATTATATTAACCAGGATTGGAAGATAATAAAACAAATTATTTGGAAAACATTCAAAATGGCAATGTTTATCTATGGAATTGTTTTTCATATTCCCATATTCAATGACAATTGACATATAATTTACATCCAGGAAATAAATATTTAATAGATTCTTACAACATATTAATGTATTAATTCATAATAAGTAATTTCATTAAAAATAGGATGGGAAAATATTTTCATGTTAATGTGTTCCAATTTTAATGAATTATCAATAATACTGGTGGAAAATTTTATGGATTTATAGTTTTAAAATTTCCATAAAAATAAAAAAAAAATATCACAATTTTTTAGAGCTGACCAATGAACAAAATTCATGTATTATAGAAATGAATAGGATTTTTTGTGCACCAATGCATTTATTTAAAATAATTCAATTCTTTATGATAGTCTAAAATATAATTATGGATAATTTTTTTAAATTAGTTCTTAAAATTATGGAATCTATTCACAACAAAATACATTATTCATTTTTCTATAACATTTTTGAGAGTCTATAAAATAGATTATCATGTTACACATTTTATAATTCAAAATATATATACATTATGGAAGACAATTTTATAAATATAACATGAATATTGCATTCATGTCTCAACAAGTTCTAATAGAAACAGTTCATTCTAGTTAATTAGAATTTTTCTCTTTTATTATAGGTTATATGAATAATTTAGTATATATTTATAGTTTATTAACATCTATAGAACATTCATAGATAGATAAATTAATAAAATATATAAAATAGAAATTCTAATGCATTTAATGACCATGATTCATGCCCCTCCCAAAAATTATTCCTAATAATAGCTAAATTTCCACCTATACATATTCAGTAGGTTGTCAACAACATTGAGGAAGATGATCGGCGGCCCTAAATGATATCTTATTTGCTAGTATAGTTCATCCACATAAAATTTTACGATAGGGTTTCCTGGATTCCCTACAAACACCATGCCTTCGTCACATATTTTTCACTCATATATCAAGCATATATCTCAACCATATCCCTAGTGACTAATTTAACATGAACACCAACTACTATTACCCCTTTAGGTACGTATTTGAAGTGGTTTCACCACACCACATATGAACTCTAGTAGGACTTGATGTGGAAATGAGTATTGAGTTCATAAAAATGCTCAAGTGACCGCAATTTCCCTATTTTTACCAAAGAGAGAATATATGAAAACATGCAAAGCCAACTCCTTATATGTAAAAAGGATACATACATCCATTATCCTAATTAAAATAACATAAATGGTATGTTCATTATATTAAATTATCATTAAATACATGTAAAATATCTAATATAACACCAAACATCCTCTAATTCACCCCATGATACCCAAAAAAACTCCAATTATTTTAATGCTATATAACATACACTACAAAATCATGGTATGTTATCCACATGGGATTAATCAATATGATTATACTTATAAACATATTAAATTTTGTGTGAAATAAATATATAATAATTTAAAAGATATAATAAATACAATTAATAAAAATAGAAAACACGCATATGTGAGAATGAATATATAAAGAAATATGAAACACAATTCTCAAAACCACATTTCCACCAAGCTTGATATCTCTAACATCTACACTATGAATTTTTTCATCACCATACCTTCCATCCTAATTCTGAAAATCCATGTTCTATGAATTAATTCATCTATGATCTAACATGTCAACTGTAGGTCACTTCCAATCAAACAAGTAATGAGCAGGTAGCATCACCTACCTACAATGTGTATGGATATGAGTTTGAATCAACAATATTAACATATCATTATCCATAATTCATTAAAATTAATCAAACTTCCTTGTACACTAATAAAAACTCTTATCATGTATCATATCCCATGAAAAATATACATATCACACCTTGTAGCACTGATTACAAATCATATCTCATAGTATTAAAACCATATCAAATCACCTGCAATCATTCATTTTTAGGATAATGTAAAAATAAATTTTTTCCCCTCATCCATTCATGAATACCCCCCCTGACCAAAAATATTATACCTTAAGGTATATTATAATGAAGATGTATAGAATCAACCATGTAACCCCCCCCCCCATATAAATTCATACACTCAATATCATCATCATCTGATGAATATTCATTACCATAATTCTACATTCATCACATAACCTCTTTACCACCACATCCATTTTTTAAAAAATCATAGATAATCCTCAAAATTCAATAAAACAATGTCCTCATAAGAACAAACAAAAACAAGAAATGAATAAGGCAACATAATCAATAATTCATATCAGATATATTATTCCCATAACCACATTTATACTCTTTCAAACTTCACTAAATTAATTATGTAATTAATTAAGATATACCCAGTGAATATTTAAACTGAAAAACATTCATAATTAATTTATCACAGGTCTAATATTATTATTTTATAAATTATCATTCATTTAAATAATTTTTTTTAAAAAATATCACCATATGTTTAATTCCACCACAATATCTAGATATCTGTGAATTAATTTATAATGATAAAAATTCATCAATATAGTTTTACCATAACCCCTTTCAACCAATGAGCCATTCTAAAAAACTATCAGTGGGAAAAATGAAACAACATAACACTATATATATACAATGTATATTAGTATTGTCACTCTATAATTGAGATTTGACATGAATTATCCAACTGATATATCAAATAAATAATAACCACATGAGACATCCCATCGCTTTTTTTTTCACAATCATTTTTGTGTATGAACATTATTATTTAATTTTAATTCTCAATTATAGTTGAGGTTTTGAATGATCTCGCACTTTAGATATTAACCAAAACGCCCATGATAACTTAATTGATTATTAGGTCGAAGATACAACCATAAAATCAGGAATATTAATTATAATAGATATATGAATATCACTAGATCACCTCCCTCAATCAGTGTTCCACAATCTCTCTCAAATCATTTAATGAAAAGAGAGTAATGATTCCACATGATCAGGCCCACATTAGAGGAATCATGAACAAAAAAAAACAAATTACCCTTCAAAATAATAACCCAATATTGATCAACATTAACCATTTCCAATTTTATTAATTTCTTTGGGAGAGATGGAATGAATATAAAATGAAAATACAATAGCTCACATCAGATTACCAAATATCAATCCATCCAGGACAAGGATCAACAATTTAGGAAATGGACAGAAATTCCATCAAAATTGAATTAGGATTCACTCAAGAAATGAGAGATCTAAAAAAGATTGAAATTATTATAGGGGTACTAGTATTTAAATCCAATCATTTAAAGACACATTCATGATGTAAAAAATGATTCCACCTCATGAATGATATGAGTCTAGAACTCATGTAAAACCATGTAGAATGGGCCATTAAAACCCCAAAACCATTAACATCATGTGTAGAGGAAATATAACAAGATTATATTTAACCAAAAATTACACCATATATTCTTAGGTAATTTCATGGATTGTCACATCATTCAAACCATGAATTCTACATATAGGTGTAATCTCAACTCTAGATCAAAATTTTCCCTCATTAATTCATTTGGATGCCTTAAACACCTAATAACCACAATTAAGTGGACCTAAAAGTTCCATCAATTACATTAATAATATAGTTTTAAGATTCAGTCAAAATTTCTTACAATAATAATTAGGATTGACATTTCAAATTGATAACATTTATTAAAGAATGATGTATTATGGTTATATTTACTGAATTAATATTACTGTTATCCTCTATTTGTAATTTTATTAACACAGTATTTATGAAAGAATATACAATATAATTCAATATTGTCACAATATTAAATATTTTATTTATTATAATAACATATTAATTGAATGAATTTTTTGTTTTATGTGGAATAAAAAACTAAAATTTTAAAAAATTAAAATTGTTTTTATAAATGAAATTTTTTATTTTCATTATATTTATCTTACCCTTTATTATTTATATGATTTTAAAAAAAATTAAAAATTAATGACAGAATTAGTCATGTATTATATAAAAACAATTTATTTTAGATTTTTTTTGAATATATATGAAATATTATTTGTTATTTTTATAATCAATATTAGAAATATGAAATTTAGATGTTACCACAAATGACCAATAAAATAATTTTCTGAAATCTAAATACATGATCTACCAATACCTATTGGAAGTTAATATTAGCCTTTTTGAGAGGATATAGTATTACTGATGAATTGATTGAGATGGTTACATATTTGAATACTATAAAAATACCTAGTATTATTTAGAAATGTTTTTTATAAAATTTATGATATGAAATATAATAAAGGGAATACTAACTGATATAATTGGCCAGTAATGATAATTTTTTAAAAATTAATACATAATCATATTTTATTCCGCCTTGAAACCAGAAATATTTCATGATATCATGATTTATTTATTTTATGACTCCAAAATAAAGAGAAATTTTAAATAAAGTAAAATAATAAACAATAAAAATTCATGTATACATAAATTGACCAAATGTATTGTGAATGTATATAAAACAAAAAATGTAATCTAAATAAAAATAAAATATTAAATTCAATTATATTTTATATAAGTAATAAAATTCCAAATAAAGAAAATTTTGAATTATCAAAATATTTTGTGATTATTTAATATATTTAGATAACGTTTTCTATGAAAATAACATATTTTTAGAATAAATAGAACATTATATAATATTTCAGACCTTTAATGTCAAATTCACTATTAATTCATTAAAATTGTTAAAAAAATGTGTTTTAGTTTATTTTCATGTTTTTTTAAAACAACCAATCAACATTAGATTATTTTTTCATATTTTAATTTCATTTTACACATAAAAACTATATTTTTAAATTTAAATTCAATAATTATGATCATGTAAAATGAGTGATTCTTGTACAGTTTATTCATACAATTTAAAAATGAATTAGTGAATATTTTCCAAAATATAAAAGGAGGACTATTATCATTGGATGATTTAGATAATTTTATACTCAATTTAATATAAAAAAATAATATTAATTGTCAAAAGATATTTTTTATCATTTCGATATCCATGGATTAAATAACATAATTTTTAACATTTTTAATATCATTTCGTATTTAAAATTTAACCGTAGTTATAAAAATTTACTTTTTACCAAAAAAGACCACACATGTCATTTCAAATCATTGTTTGAACATCCTAGACGTAAATAACAAGATAATTTATTTCAATAATTTCATTGATATTTTGAGTTTGTTTGCTCATTTTGAACATTTTATAATCATTAAAAATGCACGAATGAATATTTATCTTAATAATAAACATTCAAGAATAATTAACATCTTTAATATTTTATTAACACATAGTTTATTTCTATAGGTTAAGAATGAATCGATTTTGTTATCACAATATTTCATGACATATTACCAAAATATCACACTATTCTGATTAATATATGACCATTTGATTAATAACTGGAAATTTTAATCCTTTAAAGAAATATTTAAATATCCATATACATTAAATCATTGAATTAATGTAAAATATATAGATCATTTCTAGAAAGTATCAATAATATTGAACTCAATATCTTTTATTTTAACATTTGGTTCTAATTTAACACTTCAAAAAAGGATACTTTGTAAAAATCCTTTAACTTCATGTTTTAGTTCATGTGTGATATTTCTGAAATCACAAAACTGAATTGAGGGGTTTCCCTAAAATTTCCATGAAAAATTAATGTATTAGCTCAATATTTATTTTTTCACTATTTTATTGTTATTAATAAATATTAATTCTAATATATAAATTAGTGATCATTTTAAGTACATTCAGAATCACATTTACATGTTTTTCGTCAATATAAATCCAATACAATTATTCCCATCATCCAAAATATTGATGAAAAAATAATCACGTTAGAACAATTTTACCATTTTATACTCACTTATCACTTAAAAAGAAATTTAAATCCATAAAATATATTTTTAATCGCTCTATGAATCTCATTCATCAGTTTAATATTCTATTTCTTCCAAATACCACAATTTATTTCTGATTTAATATTTTGAATTTCCCTAAAAACAAAAACTATGTTTTCGATATTATTATAATTTTGTTTATAATTTTTCCATTAAAATATAAAATTATCCATAAAAAACTATATCAATAATTTAATGTATTTGAGAAATCAAATTTACACATAATGCAATCTTATTAGTAAAACTGATGGATTTTTTCTATAATTTAATCAATAAACCTATATTTCTTGCTACATTATTACCAGCTCGCACACATTGATTTTTTAGAATTGAAGGGTAATATATTAAAATTAATTTTAAACATTATTACAGAATTTGAAATCTAATTAATTTGTCAATTATTTAAATATTTCAAATAAAAATTAGTTGTTGTTTTTATAACGATGGGTGGGATATTATAGTTTACTTGATTTGTTTATAATTTTATACATATTTCAACATTGAGAAGGAAAATAAAAAATAAAATTATTTTTGTACTCACTCCCCCATTTAAATATAACATATTCTTAATCATTACCTTGTTAAATTGAATATTTCAACATTTTAGTCCATAATTTAGATCACATCCATAAAATTTTAACAAAATAAATTTATAAAAATTAGTGTATAAAATATATGTGATTCATTTAATATAGAAATCATGATAACCTTAATTAATTTTTACAAATCCAAATCCAATTTTTTATATTTATTATTTGAATTCATTTTTTATAATTTGATTTTTAAAACTAATTTAAATTTGAGTCATGAAAACATTTTCAATTATAAATAAAACAATATGTAGTTATTAATATATATAGTTACATGATTCTCAATAAAAAATATACTTTTTAAATAATTTTAAATACATTAATTCATGAATAAAAATGATGAATATATTTTAATTACAATAGAAAAATCAGTTATACAAAATTAATATATATATATATATATAATTATATTTATATATTTAAACACACATAATTTTTTTTAATGTGTTAATGGAACAAAGATAATAAGCTCATATGGTATTCCCAATTTTATCTCATTGATATATTCCATTTTATTTATAAAAATATATATCAATGATCTACTTGAGTATGAAACTATAATAAAATGAAAGAAAAATGTATATCTGTGAAGACACATAGGTAATATATGATATAACTAATAGAGTAATGAAAAAGACATTGATAATAATGAACACATTTAATTTTTTTCCAAACAATGGGTGTTCCGTAACTATTTTATTCCTTAGTATTCATAGGGTTGAAATATATATATTTCTTCAAAAATATAAAAATATGATATTTATAAATTAATTCGGTCTTCTGTGAAATAACCCATTATTACTGATTATTCAAAATGAGAATTTTATATAAATACTATTATATTGTATTTAAGAATCACCCAAAGGAATAAATCCTCTTAAATTTGATATAACCATCATGCATATTTTCAATTTTTTTATTATCTTGTAGACCGTAATATAAATTTTTTTAAATTGAAATAGTTTATGTAAAATAGAATTTTATTTTTATAATGTTATCATAATACATTTTAGATTACAATTATGATGTTATCTGTATAGAAGAATTTATATAAATTATTATCCGCAGTAAAATTGTAATATACTTATTGATGTAAATAATAATAAATTTGAATTTGAATTTATTGGTGATGAAGAAAATTATTTTATTGAATTTTCATATAATATAATGTTATGTTATTCACATTCTAGAAATAAAAAATATTTTAATCATAACCATTTAGTTCTGTTATTGTCTATAAAATATAAATTATTTACCCTTTATTTGATATAATCATAGTTTATTTAGAAAAAAATGTATTTATTGTTATCATATAATATTTTAAAAAAATTGAATTATATAAATCATTTGAAGAAAATTATGTTACGGATTAATGTTGAATTTTTTATTTTCACATGACAAACAAAATGGTATAAAATATATAATCAAATAAAATTTTCTAAATATTCATTTACTATATATTACTCCATTATATTTTCTCACTTAATTATAGTAAATTAATAAAAATTGATTTTCTTGATTCAAATTATAATGACTTTTTTTCACAACATTAATAAAAAACAATGAAAGAGATAAAAAAAATTAATTATTATACACTTTTTAGATTTTTAATTGTATAATATTCCGAAATATTTAGATTTCTATTGTGATTTATCTTCTAAAATAATATTCCCATAAATTATTATATTACACTTTTCCATTATTAAAATTTTTTATAGACGATTATATATTTTCTTAGTCGCATATGCTCAAAAATCCATTATTTTTAATTTTTTTCATTTGAATATCAGCTTTTCAATATTTTTTGTAATGTGTAATTACAAGTTTCTATTCTGTCACATGCAACACAAAGATTATGACAAATTTGGAATTATATTTAATATTTTATTATTAAAACTATTGTTATCTCATATTCATTGGAATGTATGGTATAAATAGAAATAACTAAATTAGGAAAATATATGGTTTTAACATGTATTTAAAAATATTTACTTTCTGATTAATTAATTAAGGATGAAGATAATATATATTTGAAAAAAAAAATATTTTTCTCAAAACAATTTTTCTGAAAAAACCCTTTTTTCATTAAAAAATTAAGGGAAAATTGGTGATTTATATTAATGATACTTACAATATATATATTCAATTAAATATTAAAAATAAATTTTATTTGTTTTCTGAAAATTATAAAATAATAAATCAAATTTTAAGAATAAAACGTTTTTAAAAATAGTAGTTTGGCCACCTTTTTATCAACATTCATGAAAATTAATCTTCCAAATATTTAGAAAATTTATATTAAAGTTTAATATAATTTTTTATAAACATCATTTAATGATTATCTTGGAGTTATATTTTGATAATTTATTTAAAATATAAATTTTTTGACGTATTGTGAAAAATGCAGAATTGTAATTGAAAATTGACTATTCATTCAGAAAATTAAT
This sequence comes from Viscum album, assembly GCA_963277665.1. Taxonomy (NCBI): domain Eukaryota; kingdom Viridiplantae; phylum Streptophyta; class Magnoliopsida; order Santalales; family Viscaceae; genus Viscum; species Viscum album. Next base: position 1,999,896,717 of record OY728146.1, on the reverse strand, counting down.
AAATTTAAATTAATTTTTCTGGGTATTAATTTTAAATTATTATAATTATATACATAATAATAAAATTTAGTACATGAGAATAATTCTCATATTTAATGTTTATATAAAAACCTTGTAACGTTTTGAACTTTTATTTTTACAAAACCCACTTTATTTTCACACATGTATGATATATTTTAAATTAATCATGTAAAATTATGTTAATTTAATTTTTTATTAATTTATACCATATTTTAAATAATCATAATTTATAATATCTCATAATGTAAACCGAACTTTTTATCCAAATGAATAGTGAAAATATTAAAAAATATTTCCCACAGTTAACGTAAAAATACGATTACATGTGGGTTAAACGAAAATGATAAAGATTAAAATTACTTATAAACTTGTATAAAATCTATTTTAGCTTCATATTTTAAAACATTAAATTTAATTATCAAGAAAACCAAATTTTGGATCCATTTGGAGTGTGAACAACATTGTTTTTCCATTTTTTTTTAAATATTACATGCTTCACATTAACCTCAAATTTAAAAGGCAACCCCCATTATTCTATTATTCATGCTATAAATCATTTTTTCATGTGAAAATAGATACTCATATTACATCCAAAAATCCCTCCACATATCCTTCATGCCCTATATTTTTTTATAATTTATCATAGGAATGATTTTGTTTCACACCTAAGGGGGTTACCAATATAAGAGGTAATGTTCTTCAATGAGTGTTTTTGTTTTATTTCATCCTCAAACTACATCAATTTTTATTATAAAATACTGATAAAATAATTAATTTATCCTCAATATTATAATTTTTTATTTTGATAATGTAAATAAAAGACCCAACTTCAATCTAATGGTAACCAAATCATTATTCTTGTGTATTGACGACTATCACCTCATAAATAGTGGTCAATTTTCCCCTTTACCACAAGTCATAGTAGGGTATAAGGATGTATATAAGTTATATATAAATCAAATTTGTGACACAATTATACATAGGGTGTAATTATATAATATATAAATGTATTTTCCTTTCAATTCCTTATGGGAGATGATAATATTATCTTTCTGTTTGGTGGACTACCGCCCCACAATGCGATGTGATTTAATTTCTATAATAGCTTATATAGAAAATAATTATTATATTGTTAATGAATATATTTTATAAGGATGAATTTTATATATAAAATATTTAAATTTGTTTAATTTTATTAAATTATAACATTTGATTTTATTAAATTTTCACTCACTAAAAGATGATAATTTTGTTCATGTATGTGTGGACAATAGTCTTCACAATGTTATATTGATCTCTATTTTCAAAACCTCTCCTGATGAATGTTATTTTTAAGGATATTTAATGAATTAATAGTTTATTTATTATATTAATATTTTTTAAATGATAAAAAAGTTCTGAACTCGTTTTTATAATGATCCTTCAAAATTTGAAATGTTACTTGCATGTATGTACGGCCTACTAAATACATTATCATAACATACATCATTTCATAAAACCATATTTAAATATTAGTATTAAAATTAAATTTACTTATAATTTTTTTAATTATTTCATCATAAATATTCTTGAAACCATGGATCACTTATCAGTGTAAAATGACCAAAAATATCAAATCAAAACATATATTAAAAGTATATCTGTTATCACATGAATCATGATTTCAAGAAGGAATTGTTTACAAAAACCATTTAATGAACCTAAGTAAATAATATATGTGATAATATATATAATTATGGTAGATGAAAATATTTATAATAAGAGTATATTTATCATACAGTAGGTTCAATCAAGTACAATTGAATCATGACTATTAGTATGGGATTCCTACTCTAACATTTATTTATAGGAGAGAAAAGAATATTAATGACCCATTTATATGGTGTATTTTATATACATAAAATTTCAAATATTATATACTTAATATAATTAATTTTATTATATTTATGGTTTATCTCATATTATGATTTATATTGCATATGAATCAAAATATTGAAAAAGCATTATAGAATTTTCTTCTCTCTTTTAATTTATGTGAGAAAAATTATATATTCACCACTTTTTTCATTTATTAATTGTATGTACATCCCATGATTTTTTAATGGTTATATAGATAAGAATTTTTAATATATATCCATTTTTATCCCCCTTTTATGTGTTTTATGGTTGAAGTGTTACGAAAAAAGTAATTGATTTTGTCCCAATTTCTATTCAACTAGACTTTTGTTATGTTATGAACCTATATTATTTTATTCATATATAGTTCCATTTACATTTTATATAATTAATATAATTATTTTAAAGGTATTATATGTCATAGTTAATGTTAATTATTCATGGGTTCTTCTAATTGAAGTTACCAATGTGGATGGAGTTTTATGTTACAATAACATCGTTTTTTGGGATTGTTTTTTACTAGGATTCCAGTGGCGATATATTTTGACATATATATAAATAATATATTTAATTTTACTATACCTTATTTATTTTATTTGAATATAGTTTTTACCTTCATTTTCCTCTGTTTTTGTACTCAACTATTTCTATGTGTTTTTTATGTAAAATCTATTTTTTGTTTGAAAATGCTTTTTATTATAATACAATATTTTCTAAAAATGATTCAAAAATATTTTTACATATATAAAAGTTTTTATGAAATATATTTATATAAATATTTTAAAATTAAAAATTATATTCAAATAAATCTTAATGCAATATTATAGAAATTTTCTCTTTTGAGTTTTACAAAATATTTGAATTGAATCATTACTTAATATTATTCGGCATGAACAGAATATATGATCATCATGACCCTAAATTAATTTGACATGTTCTTGTCTATGTTTTATTTTTTTCAATGAATAAAATTATTGACATATTTTATGTATTAATTAGTTTTTTTAAAGTGAACAGGTTCTTTTCCAATTTATAAATGTCCCATGTGAGCTTTAAAAATCAATTCCCACCTAAGATAACAACGTTTGATTTTACATATGATATGCTAGGGTAACTATGAAAGGCTAAAATTATTATTAACTTTATAAATAGTTTATTTTTATGATGAAATGATGTTTATAAATCCCATTTTTATTCTATGGGCTATTCCATTCCGAAATCCATATGAATCATAATTATTTTTATGGGTTATGATATGACGAAACGATGAAATGAACGTGAAAAATGCCCATTTTTTATAGTATAATATATGATGAAATTTTAATGAAACCCATTTTTAGTCAATGTTTTATAATATGTTGATTTATTTATGATCATCTGTCATAGAAAATTATGATTTTAATTATTTAATGTGTGAGACCTATATGTACAAAAAATGGTTTGGATATTGATTAATGTTATATTAGATCAAAGGGTACATGGGAGGTCATCAGAATACCGAATGGGGGAAATGTGAGGTTTTCTCAAGAGCTAAATACTTACATGGGTGGTTAGAAAAATCCTAACATATTGTGAATGTATTAGTGGTTATCCTTGACACATGATTTCCAATTATTATGTGTATGAACCATATCAATTTCTTATTCCAATGTTATGCACTCATGAAAAAATTTATATGATTAACATTTGATTCATGTCTAATAAATTCCTGACACTTATAACATTTCTATACATTATTATCATTTATATGAAGGGTATGGTTATAAAATTCTATTATTAAGTAATAAAAACCATATCCTTATGTGATAATTACATATCTCTGTGGTTTACCCTTATATATCATCTCAGATCACTGTTTTTGATGTTTCCATTCATCATGTTATAAATAATGTATTACATAGGGTTTCATTGAAAATGTAAATAAAGGGGAAGATCAACATTTGATATGTTGAAGATCATTTATAAAATTATAATATTTTTTACATATTATTCAAAGGAACTATACCTTTATGTACCTCAATATTATATTTGGGTAGTCTGTTGAATATTCATCAAAATGATGTAATATCAATGTATAATACGATGAGGTTTCTATAGTTATATTAAAACGAAAGGATTGGTAAAATATTTGAGACTAGGATAAGAAAATATTAGTGGAATAATTTGGGTTATTTCTAAGGATATGTCCAGGGATATATCTAAGGATAATTAAATTCCTAAAATTAAGTATATGAAAATGATATGGAAATTTGGTAAAGGATAGATTTAGTGTTTTCCATGAAATTTTATCCATGTCTTGATAATATATGTTTATGTGTCTCTGGAATACAAGTAATTAGGGTTAATAATTCCAAAAACAGTGAATTTATCAAGACTCAATCATCACATGGTTTATGGAAATTTCCCTTAATGCATATACAATTTAACACTCTCTAAGGGATATTCATACAAAATTAACAATATCGTTACACACCTACATGTATGAACGAAATAAATGGTTATCATCTAATAACTATGTTAGGCCTGTGTTGTCATAGTTTTAATGGAATGTATCATGATTTTGAAAAACTTTAATTTATTTATCATGGTTATGTTGTTTTTCTTTATGATCAGTGTTTCTGACACTATGCTATTTAATTTTATTCAATAGTGGGAACTAAAAGTAACATAGATAACATAGAATATGATAAAAATTGTTTGATGAGAAACCAAATAAAATATTATGGGAGAAAAGGATATTATGAATATTTTTAATTAATTATCAGAAAATATTATTAACAACATGAACCATTACCAACACTAAAAGAAGAGTGGGATATTGTTCCTTGAGATAATTTTTGGTAGAGACCACATTGGTAACAAGAAACATTTTCTTGTATAATGGGAATATGGGAAGAAGCCCCACTATGGATGTCATAGAGGATCAAAAAGATTATTTGAGTGTGAAAAATAGTGAAAAATAAAAATAATTCTATAAGAGAAATTTAATGTTTTCGTTACTCAATAGATGATGATAATGGTCTTCCAAAGGCATCATGGTTTTGGAGTTTTTAGAATATCTAAATCATGTTATATATAAAAATCAATTCCAAAAGGGGAAATCATCGGGAATATAATAATAATAGTGTTACAAGTAATGGTTTTTCTTTTGATGATGAAGATACTACACATGATATATATAAAGAAAGAGGTATTAAATAAGTTGATGATTAATCGATGTTAATGGATTAAGGATGGAGAAGCATAATTGTTTTGTTAATGTAATATAATCTTGAATTATGTTATATGAATATATAAAAGGATTGTTCCAATAATTTTTTCATTAAGTATTTTTAATAATTAATTGAATGGTATTTGTGACCAAGAAAACTGATTTAATGGTAAGGTGATATATTAATGAAAACACATGATTAAGTAATGATTTCGTATATAATGTTCTTGAGTTTGAATTTTTTTTTGTATATTTTTGATGAAGATATGAATGGTATTGATAATTTAAATTGGATTGTACTGATTACCTTTGATATATTAGTGGATATTAAGACAATATGGTTTATGCTTTCATTGATTGAGGTTAAAAAACTTTTGGATTTAAATAACTTATCATATAACCTGTGTTTTATGTAATGAATGAGGAAGCATATCTATAAAAAAAAATTATGGTAATTTAGGTTATTAAAATGTTTCAATAGAATACGTGATGATGGAATTCACATATCTGGTATGTGATAATTAAAAGACACATAATTTAATGTGTGTCATTAATATTATTTATATTTTAGTAAATTCCTTGATCTTTGTTATAAATTTTTTATTTTTAATAGTTAAAATGTAAAACAATTTTTAATTCATTATGTAGAATTTTGGATTTTTTTTGAGATTAACATATTAATTCACCATATGAAGATTTATCCATATTAGATAACTGTTGTTAAGAGTTTCATAGATAGAGATATATAGAATGTATTACCATTATTTTTTGAAAATTATTTAGTAAATAAGAAATAAAAATTAACTTCATATAGTAAGAGTTTTTTTTGAAATTGAATAATGTATAACCAAACAATGAAATTGTGAATATGAAAAAATATCAAGTAAGAACATTATCATATGTTCTCAATATAGATAGATAATATAATTCCCAAAAATTGGTAAATAGATATTGATATATATATTTTCTTGTTATCATAATTTATTACGATATCAAAGACTATTTTTATGCCACTTTGGGTAACATATTTTATGCCATTAAAAAGATGTTGATATTATTCTGTTTATCTCAAAATTAGTATTTAGGAGTCAGATTTCACATATATGTTAATGTTTTAACATTCCACTAATGTTATACTATTTAGATACCTAGTATGTAATATTCTAGATGGTTTTCACACATTACATCTTCTTTTTGAAGGGGATTTTTATTAACCCTCTTAATGATGTGGGGGTTTTTATGGAATTTTTAAATGTCAAATCATTTGATGATCAAGATACATTTCTAGGGATAAATTCTTCATATTTTCTATATAAAGTAACAAACTAATATTTGTTGATTTTTTCCAAGTGTATTTTATATATACAATAATTTCCATTACATGAAACACTAATTTTATCTATCATTACAAAAAACACTGATTTTAAACAAAACATGACATTATATTAAAATAATATTATCTTAAATGACATTTGTATCTATAAAGTTTGAATTGTGAGAAAAAATATGTATAAATAAATAACCAGAATATATTTTTATTATAGATTTATATATTATGAATTATTTTTTTACCAATTAATTAATAACAAAAATAAAACCAAATTAAAAATTAAGGAAATAGTTTTCTAAAAAACAATTATTATAGAAAAAAATAATTTTTCCATTATAATTTAAAAAAACCAGTTTTAATGAAATATATTGATTAAATTTATATAGTATATATTTAAAAAACTATTTTAAATTTTTCATAAAAATCATTTAGACACGGATAAGAACAGATAAAATTTTATGTGTATAATTGTATTTTCCAAAAAATATTTTTTCCCATTTATGTGTCCTTATATAAAAAATATTTTTCTACCATTTTAGATAAAAATTTTCTACTAATGAATATAAAATGTGAAATAATCATTTCAAAATTATCTTCGGTTGAATGTTTATGAATTTTCTGAAAAGATGAATTTATTCATTTATAATACAAATACTAAATTTAAATTTAAAAATTCCCTTTAAATTGAATAATTTATAAAGTGAAATGAGATTTTAATTTATATATATTGTAAATTTATTAAAACTATATATCTATATCTAAAATTTATTTACTTTGACTAATATTTGTAATTAATTATTGTATTAAATCCTTTTTAATCACTAAAAACATTCTCTTCGAAAACTTGTTTTCACGTCACATCTATGGGATTGATTTTCTATTAATCTTTTACCATACAATGAATTGAATTTTGAAAAAATGGTTTCAGTATTTGGAATCGGGAATATTTATAATATCAAATACATGATATATAATTTTTTATGAAAATTAATAGAGAAAATAGTTAAAATTAATTTCAAAGTTTATGTTAAAAATTGATTTACAGGTGGGATACAACAAATCAATAAGGGTTATAATTTAAAAACCAGAACTATAATTTATTTTATGTGAATAATAGAACTATATAATTTAAAAATATTCATATAAATCCATTATTTATCATTTTTAATAATACAAACGTTAGCACAACTTATTATTTTCTTACTTTACATGTGTGCAAATAACATCACTTATAAAAGGCCTCAACAACCCTCTCATACTATCATTATAAAAAACGTTTGGTTCCACTAGATACTTTGAAAAACATTACCCAAAATCCCTCCTACAGTGCTATAATACTTTATTTAGTTTTAAATCCATTATAGTAAGGATTTTGGTTCATCCCTAGGTTGATTACCCAATGAAGATGTAATGCTATCCAATTGGCATTTTAATTTCATTTCTTCCTCATCCTCTATTAATTCTATTTAAAGCAGGATCATATAGTATAATTATAATTATAAATATAATGACATTTTTTATGTTAAATTAATGTGAACCAAAAATCCGCACTTTCATAAATGGGGTTTTGGAATCATCATTCATGTGTATGGAAGTGTACAACCTCACAAATCGATATCAGTCACTTTTCCATTCCCACCACAAACCATTGGGTTTTATGATGGACATAAAGTATATAAATATAATATTTATAACATAATTGTACCTATATAGTCATTATATAATATATAAAATTTTTACATTCCATTTTGAAGGGTATGTTATAATGTTTTTCAGGTGTATGATAGACTTCCACCTCCCGAAGTGATGTGATTCAATTTTAGTAAGGAATTAAATAGAAAAGAATAAGGGTTAAATTATTGAATATATGTGATATATATGAATTATTATTCATATTTATGGAATATATAAAATTATTATAATATATAAAATTATTTTCAATCTTACATTTTTGGTCAATGAATGTTATTACATTTTTAATGTACATGTGGACTTAATCTATCACAGAGCGATGTGTCCCTATATTTGAATCACCACACCATAGGAAGATATGTATAATTTTAGTTAAAGAAATAATATATTATGTATGATATTACTATTATTATTTAAATATAATATATTACATACTATATTTTAATAAGTAATGATGAAAAGTGGAAACAGCAGTAACATGTACGTACACCATACACTCTATATGATTTTAACATGCTTCATTTCTAGATCTCATACATACTTATTGTTTTTAAAATTTTAATTGGTTTATAAATATGATTATTATATAATAAATGTTATTATAGAGAATATGTAACCATTATCAATGTATGATGGCCAAAAAAAATTTATAATAGATACAAAAACCAATGAGATTATTACCCGAAATATGATTTTGTTAACGAATTGGTAATAAATTGGTATTTAATTGATAGAGGTCAATCATATATTTAATGTTTTATATATATTTGGTTATATAATATATGTATAATATTATAATATATATTATATTGGAGGGATTAACTTTTAAAAAATAATTCAAGTCTTAAGGTAAGAGATTTCTAGTCTCTCTTTTATATTAGGGAGACTGATTTAAATTCGCAAAGAGTTTGATTTAAATGGTGTATAAAATTCAAACATTTTATTTCATATAAAAGATATTATTATTTTATTTATATTCAATGTATCATTTGAGGCAAATATTTTTTGGGGATTATGATTCAATCCATTAAAATATTGGAAATGTATTTTTTCTCACTTTTATTTTTTGTGAGACAAATGTCATATTAAAGAGATGAATATTTTATGTGGTGTATATAATTATAATGCATTATTTTATGATTTTTCAAATAATAATTATTGTTATTTAAATATTCATTTTTGTATCCCACATTCATGATATTATGGTACCAAATATATAAAAAGTGTAAGGTAGTTTTTGTTGAAAATTTCTTCGTTGGAACATATGTTAGGTTATAACCTATCATCTTTTATGAAGTGTATATATAGCCCAATTGAAATGAAATTTCAGGAAAATTAATTTTTTAATAATATTTTATGTCCCAAATTTTTTTATTCTTTCATTGGGGGTATAATTCAATGACACCAATGTGGTAAGAGATTTATTTTATAATTTCACCATTTATCAGGATTTTGTATGATAATGCTACCAATGATGAAATATAGTGATCAATATCTCAATAAACATATGAATTTAATTATCATATATTTAGTTCATTATAATGAATTTCCACTCTCATTTCCTCTTTTTTTACACATTATTTTTAAAACATGTATTTAATAAAAAAAAATTGTTTTTTTAGAAGAACGATTTTTCATCCAAAATCATTTTTTTTCGAAAATATTTTTAAAATATTTTGTATAATACGATAATGTATTTTTTAATGATATATTTACCCATATTGTATTGTTTTAAAAATATTCTGAAAATAATAGTCATGTTTTTTTAAAAAACTTATGTTGGATTTTACCAATAATGTGAATGGAATCATTATTTTAATGTGTATGGAATGAATGAAAATTCATGATATCATGAAATTTATTCTACATGTAGCATACTCAATATGGTTAAACATTATTTTCATTGAAATTTTTTCCAAAATATTTTATGTTTTATTTTTATAATGTGTGATTTTATTTTTCATATTTAAATGTTCCAAGTGATCATTCAAAATTATTTGTCATCTAATATAACATCCTTTAATATTAGTTATTCTTTACTATGGTTGTGATAAAAACATTAAATACTTATTCTTTCTCTAAATGTCTTTCATTTATGAGGAAATGATTTTTATGGATCCAATTTATCGTCTACATGTTTAACCAAGATAATAAGCATATTAATCATATATTTTTAATGGTTAATTTTTTGGAAAATAAAAAATGATTTTTAATCCTTTATCATTTCCATCGTTTAATATCCCATAAAATCATTATCAAACCCCATTTTAGTATATCATTTATGATATTATGATTGTTTTATGATCTAGTGGTATACACATATATTATTTTTTTAATGTGATGGGATATACCTACATATCCACCAAATGAATTGGGTTATGGTCAATTATATATGAGCTCAAAAGGTATACAAGTGTTTTTTACAATCCCAAAATAGGGGGAACAAGAATTCATCCCATTCTTGAATAGAGTTCCTGGGATTTTATACTATTCTTCATAGGTTTTGAATGTATTGGTGGGTATCCATGAAATAATATTATCTATGATAATGTGTACTTGACAAATCTATTTCATAGTATAATGTTCTACTCCCATTGATCATGTTATTTGACTCCCTTATGTCTTGTGTTCTATGAAATGAAAATATTTTTTCCAAAACCGAAGATTATGATATTTTATATGAATTGAATTGTTTTCAACATTTATTCTCATGTTCTAATACCATAATGTTTATTTATTTCTAATATACCCAATGTTTACCATACAGAACAACAAATATCACCATTTCTTATGTTTCCTTTCGCATTGTTATGAAAAATGTTATTATGTAGTGTATGTTTGTGAATAATATAATAATAGAATATATTAATCATATATTTCGAAGATCATTAACTAAATTAAATGATTTTTTACTTAGTATCCAGAGGTACTATTCCATTTTGGTCCTCAGGAATCTGTTTGTGTAATATATTAAAAATTCATCAAAATGATCTAATATCATGGTATGTTAGGCCTAGTTCAATATAGTATGAATACATTTATTAATATTTTAGATATATTAATAATTAACATTTACATTCATAAACCATCACCTTCTTATTTAAATTATCTGAAATCATGTTTATAATGATATTACTAAATTTATTGTTTTAGGTTTGTCAAATATTTTTATAAACTAACTTGTAAAAAAGGACATTTATTTAACATCCATGTAATAGTTACTGTATGAGGGAAATATATATAGCATGAAGGTAAGGTAACTTTTTAGTACAACCCAAATGAAGAAACCAGCTTCCATGCAAAATCATGGACCATGTATAGTACTCGTCATGCATTTAAGTTAATGTGACCACATGCATATTGAATATACCACAATAAGAAAATGAAATTACTGTGCGATGTAATGATCATATGACAGAAGTAAAATAAGCTAATATGTGATAGTACATAAAATTTTAACATGTAATATATTGACCACATGTGTTGATGTTGTAAATATATAAAGGGTCAAACCTCTATCCTGAGCATGAAAATGACATTATAAGGGAAAATTCATACCGTGAGAAAAACGTATTCAACATATAAACAAATTTACTCACAAGATAATGAAGAGTACTTACATCATGATGTAATGATGTTTCCCTGACTAGTTGTCAAGATAACTAACCATACATACTGACCATGAGAAACTTTTGTCTGAATTATGTGAAGAAAATGATACATATTATTATTTATGTATTTAAGTATTTTAAAATCTCCAATAACTAAATTTCTACTCATTAATTACTAGTTCAACCAAATTAAGACTATAAATAATATTATCCAATTACTATGTTTGGATGAAGTTATATTTATGAGGAAGAATAGATTTGGTACAAGATTTTCTAAAAGGATGTATAAACTTATACAATGAACAAGATATGAATGTGTTCTTGAACCCGGTTTATGCAAAGAATATATCTATAACGGTTTACATAAAACAATTTTCATTCACTTATATGAAAACACTATCAATTATTTTTTAGTATAAATTCAATGACTTCAGTACAAGTGAGGTTGAATTGATTATGTTGCACTATATTTTCACAACATTAAAATCTCTCTCTTAATGTTTTAGATTGAAATTATAGATATACTTTTTTATTTTTTTATCAATTAAATAGTATCATATAATGATATACAAACTCTGAGAAACACTGTTTGAATTCATTAATTTTTTACTCCCATATATAAAAATGGATGTGGTCGTCTGTGACATGTCACTCTTTTTTCCAATGTAGAACTATTGGTCCAATGTGTATTTTAATTTGTATATTTCATATTGAAAGAATTGGATTTTCTATATGGAATATTTTTATGAAATATATGAAAAACCAGAAGTGTATAGAGCATTGAGGGTTGATTTCAGTAAGGCCTATATTGAATGAAATTGTAAATATATTAATTATTTATAAGGTTATTTCTGAGAATATTAATTTAATTTAATAAAATACTATTCAATTGAATTTGTAATTTTTTTAAACTCCTCATATTTCTCATGATAGAACCTAAAATGTCAATTATATGTGCTAAAATAGATATAAAATCAAACACGATACACATAAGATGATCCATTATGAATACATATATGATATGTATCTCATGTTTCATTAAATAGTCAATACCATGAAATACCTTGTAAATAAACTTGTTTAAAAAGATCAAATGATGCAAATTTTGTGTTATTCACATGAAAGGTGGAGTGGAACCTCTACATGCATCATTGAATCCAATGATATAAAAAAGCAACCAAAAAAAATATTATCAGAAATATTATGTTGTATGTGGAAAATTTTCATGGATAAAATAATATTCTATACCTAAGGTGAAGCCATTAGCCTTCAAGACTAATGACTCAAAGAGAAAATAAAATTTCAAATATGATAGTTCAAGAGATGTGGAATCACCTATCGGGACTAATGAAAAATTGGATATCTTATCCATATGATTATAATTGATCTACAAGAAAAAAAAGTTCAACATGAAATTTAATTATATAAGTATTTATGGAAATATAGAAAAAATTAGGAATGTTTAAAAAAAGGATGATTACATTAATGAATTGGCCTGCTATGAGGGTAAAATAAAAGAACACAAGAAGATATATTTTCCTAAGATAAAATATATAAATATATAGGATAAAAAATCTAATTGGTATAAAAGGAATTTGAAATCAACTTGGTTTACCAATGTGTAAATTTTCAATGATTCAGAATCGATTATTAAAGAAAATATGATAGATAAAACATGTATTAATGAAAAAACACACTAGAGGTATCAGATAAGATTCCAGTATCTATTATTAATATTTATCATTGTTAATATAATAATTTTTTACCCTGGATGATTTATTGGATGAATTTAAATTTATAGAAGAAAATATAATAGATCATATAGATAAATAATCATTTTTAAAGAAGAATAATGATTTAATAGTTCACATTAAAATTGATTAATTCAATTAAAAATTGTGAATGATCAAATGATAAAGAAAATAAATAATATTAAAATGTAAAATAATAAAATTTAAAATGGCATATATATATTTATAAATTATATATAAAAACATACCTTGGATCCTGTTCAATGTCCTATAATTTTGAACTCTCTCTCTTATCTCAAAAGCGTTTGTTAAGCGACGTCAATAGACATACTCAATTTTTAGACGTTTCCAACTAGAACCGGATGCGTGAATAGTACAGTGGGTAGACTATACCCCAAGATATAAAAATAAATAGATTTTGAAATAAACAAATAGATAAAAATAACTATCATAGATATACGTACTATATAACACAAATAGTAAAATAATGGATAAACCAATAAACCAACAATAATTAATCGTGTATTGACATGTCTTTAGTTATTTTAATGTCAAACTAAAAACTATGAACGAAATGAATTCATGAAACATAATATCAAAACATGAATAATATATTCTCAAAACATATTTCAGTCCTATATCCAATCTCTAACCCATCTATCATGAAAAAAATCAACAACATTGTCCCTTTCACATGTCTATTACTACATTGATGTAATTCACCTGAGTGAATAATGGTGGACAAAATATAGTTTGTGTATAACTCATCTAGTTGACACAACCATGTATAAATTTAATGAGTATTATAATGTCTTTATGTGATGAGGCAATAAAAATGTATCTTAATTATTCAATTAATACATTATATAAAACAATATACTTTTACAAGTATTGGGAATATCTCTTAGAATATAGAACAATCATTCAAACCAACAACCATATTAACTTGGTAAAAATATCCTACATTACTAGAATGTTACAATGTCTTTGAGAAAGCCTCACACCCAATAAAACCAACAACCATATAACTATGCTAAAACATAACCTACATTGGAGCAAGGATGGAATTTTTATTATTAGGTCTCACAACCATTCTAACCATTAACCATATATACATGGTATAAGTCAATAAATATGGGGAAACCTCCCAACATAATCATTTGAGCATAAGATTATGAAAATCCTTATCTATATAATCATTAAAACTTTGAACTAGTCCTAGTCTTCTAAATATAATCAATAAAACATAGTACTAGGCCTATACATTCCAATATATGCATTATTTCATGGGAACTGGGCATAGTCCACTCTATATCAGAATAATTGAAAATGGAATGGACTAACCTACTCTATATCAACAGTATAACATTTCTGTCATTCACAATCAATCAACATCAACATTCAATCTTTTGAGTTGGCCTAGCAAACTGAATACAATAATTACATCATGATAATAAAATAGTTCACAACAAATTGACTTCAAAATATGTCATAAAAAATCTCAATTTTTAATTATGAATATTACCATTTATCATTACATGTGAAATAATTTTACTGAAATTATAGACAATCATATGAAAAGAAAAAATCTATTATATAGGGATTATGTATCAATAAATCACATAAGGTCACATTTCATGCTTAACATACTTGATTTTTTTACTCAATTCACATTAACCAAAGGGTTTCTCATCAAACATGTAGTCAAAATCAATGTCACAACAATTAGATCCATAGGGATTCCAAGGAATAATACAATTCACTATATACAATTCATTATTTAATAAATTCAGTTGATGATAGTGTTGTAACATCCTAATATTTCACATACATTACAATTAAACATACCATATTTTATGTATTAGATCCCCTACTGATGATAGATGATCAACCAATGCTGCTAATAAGATTATCAAATAAGAATAAAGGTCCCCATGATTGCATTAAATATCCAATATCATTACCATTCAATATATAAACAAAAAATATCAATGGTTATGTTATTATACCCCAAAAGTTGTAAAACAAATGTTGACAAGATAAAATTGATGGAAAACCAGTAAATATAGATTATATGCATGATCGAGACATTCAGAATGAATGTAGGTTCTCCAAACTCACCTAGAAACTGCTCTAGGGTTAAGAGAGGATATCATCATGTGTGACGAAAGAGTATATAATATGAATCATCAACATTAAAATATTTTTCCACAATATACATGATGTGTATGTATATCACAGATTGTGTTATCCTTACTTATGATATACCTCAATATTTTCATCTTCTTTGATGATTTTTAACTCTTCCAAAACATTACATACTTTACAATAACTTCATAATTTATATCTATTTATCACCATGATCCTAACTGAAAACGTTTTCCCTGAAGTATTTACATGATTATTATGTGTATAAAATGTTGTATTATTTCTTTAAAGATATACATCACACTTTTTCCCATGAAAAGAACCTCAATGACCTCCAAAGCCTTCCAAAACATGGAAAATATTCACAAAGCAATTTAAAAAATATATATATAAACCCTACTAATTAAAAAAACATATATCCAAAAATATAATTTCATTTTATCCCAAAAATTACCTTTGAGTTTTAAAAATGATTATCCACTAATGCTTAATGAAAACTCAATGAGGGTCATTATTAGAAAAACATTAGATGTTTCATCCTCCCCCCAATAAGACCACGACCCAGAGATAATTCTAGAATCAATATGGTGTATCAACAAACCTGTATGGACACTTTTCATATATAATAGAATCCCTCTCCTAGGTCTACATCTTAAATTACACAACAAAACTTATCTCGAAACATTGAAAAAGTCCTACCTCAGATACACTTCTCACTATTATCAACGATTTGTATCAAATTATCCTCAATGGAATCATCGTCACTAAGCGATGTTTCTTCAATGTCAACCACATGAGATGGGTAAAAAAATATTTTTTAATCCATTCGACCAAAAACATGACATGAATAGAACTGTAGTATTCTGGAAGGGATTATCAGTATGCCATTAGACCGGCCATATCAACTATCTCAAACAACCTAACAAACCTGGGTGGTAGATTCCAATATATTCAAATATAAATCTTCCCCATCATAAGTGACACCCAAAATGAAAATATTTGACCATACTCGATCTCCATAGGTCATCACGGATGGTCAACATTTGATTATGAATTGCTATATGTAATCATTATTCACTACATTATCAATTGAACATCCGTAGAAATATCTTAATAAAGAAATTTTCCTATATGTACTAACTCTCTAACTATGAACCAACAAAGAGGAAAAAATGATGACCTTCCATAAGAAACCAAAAAATATATAACTAGATCAATTTTTAGATGTTTTTATCATAAAAAACTCCATGAGATCAATATTATTCTCTAATGATATAAAAAAATAAAAAATAGGTTGTAACATGTCCTCAACAAACTAAATTTTCCTCTTATATTGACTATGAGTATGATGACGACATGATATACTAATTTTGTTTTGATCTCATATCCTTATAAACAATTTTCAAATTTTTTAATATGAAATGTGTATATCTTTATGAAATGATACTCCATTGACCAATATGAATTTGATCTACCATAATCATGTAATGGAAACCCAGATCAACAATTATGATGGTCTCCCTGATTGGGAAGAAGTGGAGTACCTTCATTAGTCAATCAAATTTTTTCCAACAAACATAATTATTATGGTCTTTATAGGGTATTACTATAAATAAATAATGTGTGATTTCATCCCATTTCCACTCATGAATAGGGAATGGATGTTGAATTGTAGCTGACCATAGAAGAAAGTATTTCAATTACTAAAATGGGAATCATATATCCATGATGTTTTCTACCTCCTTATCGATTCCAAACCACTATGAATATCTATATAGATCATTATACATCATTGTAAATCAAAGATTCACCTTCCCAAAATATGTATAAAACTCTCTCAATATCAAATCCCAACACATTTGATTTATCAATATCATATCCTCACAATAATAATCTATAACTTCTGAAAAATGCATACGTATGATTGATTCATTGACAACTCCCTCTAAAATTTATTTTCCACATTTCAAGATGTCCGATAAGGCATAGTACCACCCGAAAAAATTGAACTATGATTGTGAGATCCTACTGGGAAATAATGTGATGGAATCGATGATGGAAAGAAAAAACATAGGTTTTACCATCACATTCATAGTGGTATTAGACAATGAACATGACAAATGAATTTGAGTAAGAATACCATTAATAACCAAATAAATCAGTTCATAGAAGAATAGCAATGATCTGTAATTGGAATATATCAATAGAAGTGATTGACATACACAATAAATTTATTCAAAAACAGAATATAAAATTATTGGTGAGTCATTCCAAGATATCTGATCATTCAACCTAAAATGGAAATATAAACAAGGATTTAAGGAAGTCTTTGTAATGAATAATTCTTTATTATCTATAATATAAATTATCATAATCATTTTAGTTGATTCCCCAATGTAAGGTGGAATAGACTCTATAGAATCCTCCTAAGGTTTTTTTTTGAAATTATTAATGGACACTAAACATATGTAATCTAATAGAATTCTACATTGGTTAAATTGAGTGAAAATGTTATTTAAATAAATAATTAATCACATAATCATAGTGCAAGTAAGAGAGATAATTTAATGCCCCATGATGAACTATTTTGGGAAGATTCTTGGGTAAAAACACATTAGGGAATCAAACACGGCCTCATATTTCAAATACTAGTTTAAATTTTTGATTTATTCAATTTAATTTATGAAAGTGCACATATGTAATAAAAAATATTTTTAGTATTTTTTAAAAAATAATTTCTATCACACTAGTCCTTGGAAATGAATTTCTAATTAGAGTGTATCTCTAAAAAATATATATTGTAATATTTTAATGTATTATAAAGAACAAATGGAGACTCTACATCATTCCCACATACATTATTTTCATCCTCAGAAAGATATAATATACAAATTAGGATACTGAGACCACATCTGTCTCTACCGCTCTCAGGAACTCTCTTATATGTTCTTGTGAAACCAAATAATGAAATACAAGGCGAAGTCTAATCAATGTAGTGTCCAATATTATTCATCCTCAGTCTCTAATAGGTTCCTAGGAAAGTAGATCCATCCTATATTTCAATATATCCCATGTCTATTATAGGTACATGGTCATGTAGTACCTCCTCAGCTATGATAGATAGAATATATCATGAACCTGCTACAACTATGGGGGTAGAGAGAGGTGGTAAAAAACCTTGAAAACTCGTTGCATGACCTCAAATGGTTTGATGAACTACTGGGATGTATTTACTCCATATAAGAACCTATAAAATTTCATATATTCGCATAATTTCAAGAAAACATTGTCTCCCTCGTCGAAAATCAATGGCCTATGAGGGATATCTATGTTACATTTATTCCTGCTCTAACATATCCTCATCTATTCACAGATGACAATGGAATTCTTCATCATCACATTCACCGTCTATGGAACCACAGTAGACGTCTCAATTCTCTCTTTTTGTTATATTGGTGACCCGAATGGTCTACAATACTCAGCCTCAAAATATTCCACACCAATGGTGTAATATATGTGGTTTGTGGGAATTGGTAAATAATGACAATTTTTTAGTAGTGTTTCCCTCAGTCACGGGATTCTAGTGATGGTTTGGGTGGTTGATGTAATATTCACCAATACCATGAATACCTTCTTGTTTGTTCATCATACTGAGACATCAGTTAGAATGATCAATGGTGCATGTATTTTATAGTATTTAGTATATGAATGTACTTGTTATGTGATAACCCAATTGCTGATACACACACATACACACAAACACACATACAATCAAATAATCACTCACACGCACACACACATATTTATATATAGATGATCACATGATTTTGGTATGTCCTGATTAAAATTTCGAAATGCATCGATGAAAATTGAAATCCAGGATTCCTATTTTTGATGTTGAATATGATCTGAATAGTGATGATGATACAGTTTATGGCTTCTCCCATGATCATATTCATCTATGTGGGTAGGTAGTAGAACCTCCACCATTCAAGATATAGATCATCCTAATAGATAAGTCTGATGAAGGACCCATGATTAGCATGTTCCACTATCTCAAGAATCAGAGGCCACTGAGAAACCATGGTTAGAAAGATCCTCACGCAAGAGAGGTTAACATAGAGTAATTATTTCGTATCTTCAGGATTATTTAGACCATGATAAATCATGTGGTTGCAATGATAGCTATCCTTTTCACTGGGGAAGATGGGAATTGGTGTATTATTATGACAAATATTCCCAATGATTATACACTCTTAGGGTCTATCATCTAGCAGTTGTTCCATGAAGAGTTATCCATCATCTATTTGCACCCATTTCTGATTCAAGAGATTTTGGAGCTGTATTAGTGAGCTATATTAGATGGTGAGTACACAATGATGTTCATAGTAATTAACCGATGTTGCGTTGACTTTGTAGGTGAATGCTACTTCTGATCATGAATGTTTCATCAAGGATTCCACGGAGAGATACACATTATTGGTGTGCCTCTATAAATTTCCACTCACGTCGGGGTGTTGGATATATCACCAGTGATAGAGACATTTCTATCATAGGGACTCCATATTTTTAGAGATGGCAGTGGGCATGTCATAGCTAAGTCATCTGCAGTGTCTAATAGAATCCATTTGGAAAGACCTAGGTATAAGAGATCCTTTTGTGATGAGAATCATTCAGGTGATAATGAAATAATGTAAACATTTATTTCACTAGGTAATCCCAAATATGGTTGGTTCTATTCCATTGAAAGGCAAGATATCATAGCACATGACTTCATGACCAGACGTGTTGATGAGAAAATGAAAGTAGTTGATAGATCTCTATGATAGATCTAGTTCCATGATTTGGGATCTCTTCAGTAAGGTAATGGTGGTTCTAGAAGAAGAATATCTAGTCGAGAGTTATGATGAGATATAGGTGGTGGAAGAGGCTAAGATATACTTCCCCCACCACCATAGGGTGGCCAATGTCAGGGTCATGGAGCTGGTGGATGTGGCCATAGATAGATGGAGGCTTTTAAGAATTATGACCCCGAATTATAAGAGATAATTATAGTTTTTTTTAATATCTTGATTTAGTGTTAGTAGATAAAACATATATTGATTTCATTTTCTATACACTCATATTGTGAGAACTGGAGCTCATAATTGATTTGTTATCCCAGAAGCTTTATGTTTATGTTCCCACATGGAATGCTTCTTAAATGTATTTTATATGCTGGATGTGTGAGATATCAATTAGTGGATAATATTAAATGTGGATCCTTTTGTTCATAACAATGGAACCATATGATTTCATATTGTTAATGGATTGAATATCCATGTTCAGAGTTCAAATGGATTATCCCCGCAGATAAGTCAGATGCATATATGCTGATGGGATGAGATTCACCATTATGGGTGAGAGAGATATTATGGTAATATGGGTGGGTTCAATAAGTTACAGGTTACAGTACATTACCCATAAATTGGAATGAATATCACTTTTAGCTTTACAAGATTTATATATATGAATTCCTTTAAAAATAGAGGATTATATGGGAATATTTGGTAATATTTTTTAGACTATATTTGATGTGAGAGATGGATTCTTTTTTAGATTAATCTTGGGAAAAATTATCATCTACGACATATTTCAACTTCCCTTCCTTGGATTGTAAGATTTAGTTTCAATTGGAGGATATTCGAGGGAAGGGCTTCATTAGGCCCGATGTGTCCCTAGGGGGAGCTCCTGTTTGTTCTGTGAGAAAGGAACACATGAGATCAAGTCTCTATATATATTATCATCACATGAACTATTCCCTGATAAATAAAAAGTACGCATTTCTGGGGATTAATGACCTATATGACCACTCGCAAAGTGTGAGATTGTTATTGAAGATTGGTCTTCGGTCTAGATACCACAAGTCTGTGGTCTTCTTCATCATGAAATAATCATATACTCTTAATCAATGGAGAAACATGTGTGTAAAATGAGGATTGTTTTATATTTGATTAGAGAGGACCAACTTTTCAAAACACCCTTTAGTTGCATGTTATGGATTCCAGATTTTCACATTCATGGTCATGTCATTTATGAGAATGGTTGAGTCATAGAACTAAAAAATAATTTTGTAGTGCTTTTTGGGAACCACCCAATATCATGATAGAGGTGTGGAGTTTTCCCATATTAGGGGGGGTGATAAAAGAGGATTGTGGAAGGCTTATCCATAATTGTAGCCACATTGATAGCCATTACGTGGAATGAGAATCCATTTACCTAAAATGATTAGTTTTAGTATGCCTTTGAAGAGATAATGCTAGGGCTGAAGAGTGATCATGTGTTTATACAACCAAATGATAGAATGTATTACATAGTGTTTTGTGGTTCCTCATGTGATTTAATTAGTTGCATGTAGATTTGGATGTAGTAGATTATCACATATTTCTAGTGGTTGTTGACTCCCCAAATGTATAAATATTTGACTCATGGCCTATAGCCACTAACAGAAGTGTTCACCATGATTATCTTTATTCACTACATTCTATTGGAGTGATTTTTGGTTACTCAGACCTGTAGTGTGTTAGGTACATCTTAACTCATAGGGTCGTGAACTTGAGAGATTGGCACCTATTTGAATTCCTAAAATACTATGACTTTTAAATATTCTATAATCTAGGTAATAGAAATGAAGTAACATATTCCATTAGAACGATTTCCCAAGATCACATGGTGTATGAGGGTTCATAGAAGATGGAATCAACTAAACATACCATTGTGGAGTAGGTGTTCACAACATCATAGTTGGAAATGGTGTAGAATAATTATCTTATCGAATATGTGAAAGTGTCCCATAAGGGATAGATTGGCTATTATGTCTTACGTGGGTTAATATCAATATTTTATTCAGTAAATTGATATTCCGTTGGAGGTAATCACTTCATCTTTTTCACATGGATGGATGATATTGCTAATGAGAATGAGGGTGGATGTGATGTCAGTGTTCCAAATTATTCTCCTGGCTATAAATCGGTGTATATGGAAGGTGTACAGGGGCATTAAATGGTAGTTTTGGAAGTCTGTCATGAGATGAATCAAAACATATTTTGTTTCTCGGTGCCTCCCTGGTGTTTAGGTGAAGGAAGAGAACTATGTTGTGGTAGGGTTATTTCATCCCCAATAGATTCCATAATGGATGTGGGAGAACATATCAATGTAAATTTTGAATGTAATCCCTTGAAAATTTAATGGTTTTGATACAATCTAGGTGATATTTGACTGACTATAAAAGCAATCACACTTCTTAATTATTAGAAAGCATAGTTTGGGGGAGAGTTTTGGGTATCTGTTTATATGGGGGATCAATTATCTTTAAGTGGTTTCAATGATAAATGTCTCTAATCCAAACATGTGGTTTACATTATGATTGTGGGGAGTCCTACATGATTCATTTCAGACCTAAATGAGAATGAGTATAACCTTTCACCCTCAGACCAATGGGTAGAATGAGTGCATTATTCATGTGTTGGAGGATATAATGAGGAGTTGTGTGTTAAAGTTCAGGAAGGAAAGGTATGATCACATTACTTATTTACACTTTTCATACAACATATATAACTCCACCTTTCTTATAGGACCATTTCAGGCCTTGTACAGGTGACCCTACATGTCACTATTGTGGTGGAAAATTATATAAGTTACATCACTTGTGTGTCTAGTGATGGTGCATGTGACAATGGAGATAGTCCAACTAATTTATGAATAGATGAGGGTGGTGAACAGATGGCACAAACCTTACAACGAATACTATATTAGGCCCTTGGATTTTGATCAAGGAGAAAATATTTTCCCAAGAGTCTCCCAACATCATAGACTATGAGGTTTTGGTTCGGGAATCCAAATATCCATGTGGTGCATTGGTCCATTATTGATCATGAAGTGGGTCGATGATATTTTTTACCACATTTCCTTTCCCCCATAGCTAGAGCGGGTGGATGGAATATTCTACATGTTATATTTGTCAAGATAAGTGCATTTACCTACACATGTCAATGAATGGGGTGAGCTGGACCACAAGGATATAAACATTTGTAATGTAATCCTAGTTGTAACCGATGATCGATAAGACATGTCCCATTCATGGACGGACCATAACCTTGGTTAACTTGTTGTGGTGGAACAATAATATTAATGAGAGTTACTGATAGTAAGAGATCTATATTTGATATTTTTTTCCTATGTTATATGTTTATTTATTCATTTTAGGGACAAACATCTGGTAGGAGGGAAATATATTGAGACCAAAGTTTTATCTTATAGGAATTTGACATATGTAAAATAGTTACACGGAATAAACTGTTTGTATATATTGGTTTTGAGGAAATACAGCCATATAAATCCTCAAAAGCTCCCTCAAAACCATTTACCCTATCAAATAACATCCCTATCTTGGTAATCATGGACATACGTGCAGTTAATTTGATAATTCCAAAAATAATGAACTAATAATAACATACTAAACACAAAAAACTCTAAATGTTAAATAAAATCATGGGATGGTCCCATGATTCCATGACTGAACATTCTACGGGCCCACTAACACTTATACATCTAAGATGGAATGGATCGTGAAGTACACATTGTCAATATATAAACTGCATTTGGCTATCTCAGTAAAAATATGATTCACTGTCAATTTACAAATGGTGGTTATAATATGTTTGTCATGATTTCATATAGACTACTAGTGACCTATGATGTCATAAAATTATTATATAAAAAGATCTGAAAAAAGATGACTGAATTGATTCATCAAGGAAATGTAATCCACTTGTGTATTAGTCACCCCAAACTACATGACAAACAATTAATAAAATCGATAACAATTTATACAACTTTTCTGAGGCTTGACTGTTGATCTCACTAGATAAATGAGGGTATCCAATCCTAAAATTGATTTTTTTGAAGATATTTGTACATTTCAACTAATCAAATAGATCATCAATGTATAAAAGTGGTTACCGATTAATGACCATCATCTAGTTCTATCACTTATAACCCACTCATAATCTAAAAGATACATCAACCATCTACGTGAAATGAATTTGAAAATATCAAAGGAGATGTATTGAACCATATCTAACCATTATCATCAAGAACATACAACTAGACAATAAAATCCAGATGTTCGTCTTATTTTGTCCTATATAGAGGAAAAGAAATTTTCTCTAATATCATCACCAAAATTATAAGGAATTTGATATCTCATTCATGTATTGATCCATACAAATTTTTATGACAGAAAACATAAATTTCATCTTCCATTGGGGAAAATAATCATGATATATTCCCTCAATATCAAGGAATGGGATGGAAATATGAGCCATGAGACAATCTAATTGAAATGAATCTATCTGGTTGGACATTCTTGAAACACCACTCACTCTAGTGACAATATATACGTCCTTCATGATAAATATTAGAAATTATCTTTTGGTGATAGTAGATATTATACTGGTATATAATTACCCAATCCATAACATGAATCAAACTAAAGAATACCTTTCCCAGTATAAATATTTCCCAAAACTAATAAGAAGCCCCAATCTCTAGAGCATATTCCTTGAAAATTTTGATATTTTCTAAATACATCCCCAAAAGATTTTTTTAGGTAAAATAAACATCCATGTGTTCTACATCAAATCACCAACAATTTTAAAATGAGAATATAAAAAGCAATATGATTATCATGTATAAAATAGGTGGAATTAATGGTATATGGGACATGAATCCATTCTTTAATAGTAAATTATCGAACATCCCCACTGGTTGATGTATTCATTAAAATGGGCTACTTATTAGACCCTCAATGTCATGATCTAATCGTACTCCCTGACATAATTCATTTTTCCTAACATAACATCACACCCATAGGGGTTCACATCCGCTACATTGGCCAGGACATCATATAGAACTCTAGCTATGTGTCTTATGAGAAGTGGCATATTAATTTCATGACTGTGGTATCTGTCCCAATAATTGTATACTTATATACATCAAAAATACAATATTAAAACCTCTTTAGGTAGCCAATGTATCTGTTAAATGGACACTCCAAAGCAGTGAAAATAAATCAGTCTATTTATGGAAAATGATCCACATTGAAAAAATTACAAAGGAATAGAATACTTAAATTTCTACACACTTATCTAACAAATCTAATTGGTGTTTCATGGGAAAAAACACTCTTAGTAAACATTTTTCAAATAGAATCAGAGACTGTAGTACACTCTAAAGATACATACTGACCAACATTCATTGTATCTCTTAGATTCCCATCTATGCTGAGTTCATTATTTATCACATCTATAAACATTATCAGATGGAACACATTTATTTATGACAATCCCTCATAGTGATGACTACCTAGAAAACATACTTCCATAGAGATCTCAACAGATGCCAATGATGTTGTAAATCACTATATAACTTTTAAACATCTAGTTTAATCTAGCACTAACATTTCCTCATCTAATAGATGCATGTACTCACAAGCCTTCTCCTCCATAAAATTTTTAGAATGAAATTGATCATGAGCTTCATATCAATTTTTTTCCAATATAACCCATCACGCTTCCAAGATTTAACAATAATGTCTCAACAAATCTTGTTTGTTCCATGAAGGATATGTATAACATGATTATCCATATTATCTATAGGTGTACCAAGATTCATAAAAGAAAACTCTATGGACTCAATATGGAACTCACATAACTAATGGAATACATCCCTAGTGAATGTTGTAGGAAACTACGATTGAAAAACTCTCGTCAGCTAAATCATTGAAGGAATGGTCTAAACTATCTCCCATTCCATGGATCGCAGGACCCTCGGGAATATTTTGCAAAACTGAACACCTATATGATCTTCCGGAGCCACAAAAAAATCTCATTGATCTTATATTGGAGCACGATAATTTTCACTCTCCCGACACTAAACCACAATAAAAAGATAAGAAATTTTCTCTACAATAGAACTACACTTTTTATAACACAATCTATAACAAAATGGTCATCCCCACTATTGATAAAAACAGAGAACCACTACTCGTAGTCTCTTTAAAAATTGAATTAAATTGTTTTACTATGAAATATAAGATCCTTTATTTAGTTATATGATATAAAATCTATCTTATAAAACAATTTAATTAGAAAAATATATATCAAATGAAATAAATATTTCCTTATAATTAACAATTCATGTCAGCATATTTCTATATGAACCATTGTGGATTCATGCAGATTTATATTGCACCACACTAGACCATGATAATATATCTAATGAAATAAAAATATTATGAAATAATAACCTCACACAACATGAGAATAACCTTCGGTGAATTAATATTAATTATAAAAATAAATTAACATAATAAATAATCGCATCCAATGGTTCTCAAATTTCATCGGTACATGATTTATCTGCTCCCTTGAACAATTAAATTACCATGTTCTGTCACATCCTAGTATCCGTCCTACATTTCCCTTAATAGTAAATAACAAAAAAAATGAAAACCAAAACTTTAATACATCTTTGTAGAATCTCCTGATCCATCACACTTTCATGTGGCCAAAATGGTCTGGTAACATGACCTTAATCGTGGCTCCCAACTTCCAGATGCTACTAAATAGATGCAGGGTGGGAACAAAATAATGGGGAGACAATTCCCTTACATGGTTGTTACAAAATTCTAGAAATAATGAAATTAAATGAAATAATCATAGTATCATTTTAGGAAAAATCATATGATGAAAATTGTACCAAAAATTATAAACCATCAGAAAAATAATAATGAATCATGAAATGAAAATAATTAATGTTTCTAATTGTCAATGTGATGAAAATAAAATAAAATTATTCAGCAGACACAATGTAAACCCAGAATTCCCTCATCCCAGAGGCCTTGTTTGTCCGATCTGAAGTCTCCTGCCCATCTAGCAACATACAAATCAATATCATCGTACCTTGAACTTGATATTAATTCAATCATGAAATATTTTATGGTAACAAATGGGGGCCCAAATGAAGTGTAAGTATAACTAAGAAGGTATTTTACCATGATATCTAAATATATCAGGTAATATATTAATTGTATGTAATAAATTCATAAAAATATGTATTAGTCAATTATTTATTATAATAAATAAAGCAGCTTGCTTCAACGCACTTCTAGAATATCTATGTTCTTATAACATTATAATTCCAACAAAAAACAATATAACCTTGGTAAAACATCATATAATTCTCCTGACATGATGGAATGTCTCTAAATATATCTCACAATCATGTACCCTAACATCCATATCACCAAGGTAAGTCTTATCCTTCAATGGAACATTTCAAGAATGTATCTGTGAATTTCTTAAAAACATCAAACTAAAGACCATATATCTATTTTATAAATCCACCAATCATGGTCAAACCTACTATATAATAATTTCAATAATGGATTGGGAATGTCCTTTTCATTATAAGAAATACATCATTGGACAAGGCCATGCATGCTAAATATTAAAATTAAATCATTAGACTCGGCCTCGCCCAATAAATATCGGTAGTACATAATGGGGCTAGGCCTAGCCCAATAAATGTTACCATTTTAACTTGGGACTAGTACTAACATTCCAAATTATTGTATTACATCATTGGCCTTGCCTAGCCAACTCAATATTATCATTACATCATGGGATTGGGTCTTTACAACTAAATATAATCATTACAACATGATAATAAAGCATGTTACAACTTTAGGGATATCACAATATTTCATCATGCATCTTAAAGATTAATTCTGAACATTACTATCCTTTATTAAACATTACTTGTTTTTACCAAAATGAATAAAAATTTCTTATCTTTCTAATAACTCTTTAATCCAATATCAATTCTCGTTGATTAGGGATTTCTCACCCCATCGGGAGAAAAATTCTTGGTGACCACATTTATATTCAATGTGATTCAATGGAATAATCCATTTCATTGTTTAATACCTTTTTGTGTATGTCATGTTAACACAATCACAATATATCACATACCATTCAATTTAACAGATTATATGTGGATGATTTATAACCCCTTCCATTAACTAACTATAAACATATGCTTAATATGGGATTCACTATCAAGAATGAAAGAAAAAAATTATCATTATGGATCCTAGAGCATAACTGATAATGACCAAAAAAACGACCTTCTTCAAGAGATTAGAACATAGTGGTTGAAGGAATTATAGATTGAAGAGAAAAAAGAATCCAAACCACTCAAAATGAATCATATGCAATATTTTGACAACTAAACTGTGCAAGGGAGCTTAAAAATCTCCCAAAAACCACTCTAAGGATGAGATAGAAAAGATGTGTGCAATATGAAAGTGTTAAACATCCTAATCAACCATGTAAAACTATTGGGTTTGCAACATACACGTCAAGTAATCTTTAATTATGAAATACACAATAATATGTGTAACCAGATGTTATTTTTAACATTATCCAACAATCATATGATGTGTAATATATTTAAGGGATGTATTTATTTCATGTCATCAACTAGGATAATATCTTCTGCCTCGAAATAGTTACATGAGATTTAATTTATTTTATAGAAACCCATATTCTTTTTTCCAATGAAAAGTACTTATATCTCATCTATAGCATTCCAATTCATGGGAAACCCTCGTATAACAATTTTATATGTTTTTATTCATACTATATTAATTAATAAAAACTGATATCCTTCAATAATAGGTAATTTTCTTCAATAAATGATCTCCATATATGAATAATACTCTGCATCCAAGACGCAATGAATATTTCAATGTGAAATGAACATGGGAAAACGAGATCATGTTACAATTTATGTTGAATCATAAAAACAATAATACTATATTTGGTTACAAACCATGATATAAAATAAATTATAAGAAAAAATATTGTCACATATCATGTTCTTCCATTGAAACAAGTAGATATTATTCTTTTAGAGACAATAATGTATGTATTTATAAAACGTAAAATCTTTTAATATGAAACCAAGTAAAAAAACATCTAAAGCAAAAAGATGTTTTTTTAACATTACCAAACCTAAGAAAAATACTTATACAAGAATCTCTTCTTGTTTAATTTATGTTCTTGGAAGTATTATTGAATATTACGAGTAATAACATGTGGTATCAGGATAATGGATGTTCCAAAAACATGATTGGGAACTGCTCATGTTTTTAGAATATTATCAACATTTAATATGGATATGTCATTTTGGTTACAATGCCAAAATGAAAAATTATTAGACTCAATCAAATCAGTAACAAGAGTACATTTTTATTAATAAATTTTTATATTTTGGTGATTAATGATTAATATACTCTATAACACATTGTTATGTTTTGGTGGTTCCCATTTTATGTTAGAAAAAAATTCATTGAGAGTTTATGATACTAAACATGTTGTAGTTTTCATTTATTTGTTTAATAATATATCTATGATAATGATTTATATAAATTATTTTCTCAAAATATTTCTTATTAAAGTGACTTTTGACAAGAATATATTCATTTATATAGGATACTAGGCCATGAAAAACCTACACTCACATTGGAAGATAACGAATAAATGATTAGTTAAGGATCTCCCTAAACTATAATTCTAAAAAAACACTATAAAACATATGAAAAGAAAAACAGGTATAAAATAATCCATCATCCAAACAATAATGTGACATCTTATAAACCACCATTATTTTTTAAAAAAAGGTTTTTAGACTTATAGAGTGTCATGTTTAGTAAAAAAAGATTTTTATTATGTTATAGTAGATGGTTATTCTAGATATTCATGGTTTTTTAATTTCCCATTAAAATATTATTATTTCATGTTTCTACAAATAATTTAAACATGTAGAAAATCATTGTATACTTATCCTAAAGATCTTATTACGTTATAATGGAAATTAGTTTAAAAATAAGGACTCCAAATATCTATGCTCACAATATGATTATACTAACAAATGTTTTTATAATAGGACACCACATCTGAATGCTATAATAGAATGACGAAACCAAACCATTCTTGAAATTTACAAGACTATTATTAATGAAAATTATATGTATATATATATATATATTGGAAGATTCCAGAAATGGTTCTTCATATATAAATAATATTGTGATATTTAGACTACATTTAAAAAATATACATAATTTTTATTGATTAAAAGGAAAAAAATTATTTAAAATTTAATTTCCTGTTTTAAAATCAATATTCTAAATAGAAAAACCAACATTGGAAAATATAAATCCAAAAGTGATAAAAAAACAGTTCCTTGGATATTCGTCATCTTTTAAGTCATATATTAGGTTAAAATGTAGCAATTTTATTGGAAGAATATATACAAGAAATATTTGATGAAATTGATCCACGTGAGTCTGAGACCGCATTAGAAAACACCGACGATGAATTTTCAAAAATAGTTATCAATTACAAAACAAATCATAATTTTGTGAAATATATAAATAAATAACCTCGTCATGAAGAACTATTTAAATAATAATATTTTTTTAGAAATTGAATTATAAAATACTTACATTCGTAGAGATGTTATTACTTCTATATATCATTGATTATAAACTGTTTTTGGATAATAAAATATAGGAAATCTGACTAAATGAGTTTCTTTATATTAGGGTGAAAAAAAAAATATCATGTAAATACTTGAACCATATAATATCAATGAAGTAATTAATAATGAATTCTTGGTAATGAAAATAAATAAAGAGATGAACCAGTTTAAAAGTAATAGAGTGTAATAAATGGTAGATAGACCTAATAAACTCACGACATTTTGTCCCAAGTAGAAAATCGGAACAAATTCCGATGAGTCAAGAAACTGTAATTAGAAATAATGTCCAATTAGTTGGCCATATATATAGTAATGATAAAGGAATTTAATTTGAGTAGAACATTTGGAAACTTACTAGAAAAATTTTTATCAAAATATTTCATTCCTATGTAGAATATTTGGATTTAAAATTATATCTAGTAGAATTCTTGGGTATAAGGACCAGACCTTATAACATTATATTGTCTTGAGTTAATTAATTAGTTTTAATTTGTTTAACATTGAGGATTTTTTCATGTATAGAGAATTATTAATTTAGCATATAATTAATACATAACAACACCTATATTACAGTGTCATCACTTCTACTCACAATAATTTTATTACAAAAGAATTCATTTAAATATAAATAAGGTTTCATTTCATGTGTTATCATCATACTATTTACTTTATATTATCTATAACTCTAATATAAATTAATTAATGTTAATTTTTATTTAAAACATTCGATTAGCCTAAAATATTCAGTAAGTGATAACCCATGAAGGAAAAATATATTCCTTGTGAAACATGTAAATCTAAGAATAAATTTTAATAATTTAATAACATTCACCTATATGAAATAGTAAATTAATTCAGTAAATATAAACTCATTTAAAAAATTTCTTTTACTAATAGACAACTATAAAACCTATAAAATTAATATAAAAAACATGGGGTGTAATCATACTTCAATGAATTACAAAGGGGTCAAAATCCATACTTATCACTCCAACAAATTGAATATCTATACGGAATTCTTACATACCTAAAGCATTATAGTCTATAACATAACTGTCCATAATTTTTTAATCATGGAACCACCAATGTTTAGTTTATCAGATAACCAACCATCAAATGTCCATGTACCATTAAATAATCATAACAAATAAAATATTGCAATTATCCACATTTCACTAAAAAATTCATTGCCAATTAAGATAAATAATTTAATAATATTTAATTTATAAAACCATTATAAAAAACATTATTCTATATCAAAACTAAAATAAAATGGAATAAGTGGTTTATATATAATTTAAAAAAGATTAAAGCTCGTATAGATATACAAATATTCAATGAAGATTATGAAAACAAATAATTTGTTGTCGCTTTATACTTTAAAATCATTCCTTTGGAACTTTTTAAAAATATCCATATAAAAATAGTCATATTTATGTTTTTTAATGTAATAAATATTCAACATTGTTCATTTTAATCATTATAAATGAATGTTGTGTATAACTTCAAAATAAGACTTAGTGAATGAAGAGTGAGACGAAGTCCTATACCTCGAGTCTAATTATTCAGGTACATACATTATATTAATTAATAATAATCATTGGTTAACATTAATTTATTGAGATCATTTTACATGTTTATTGTACGATTTATAAATTTTATTTACATAGATATAGAAATTACATAACTATTTATGTTCACGTGAGATGTTTCTCCAATATTCAGTACATGATATCAAAAATGAATAGGGTATGATATAAATTGTCCATGTAGTCATAATTACATCATATACATAATAATATTAGTGATGTAATTATCACTTGTATAAATTAATTATACATTTAACTTAAACCATTATATAAGGTTATTAAGGATTAATAGTGTTATAATCATGGAGATGGTAGGTCATACGTTCGCATGAGTATCATTTTCATTTTCAATTGATAATTATAGAATGAAGGAAACTATTATTTTAATTTTATATAAATATTATATCATCATTAATATCATAATAATCATTAAAATATAAATTTATATATCAGCCCAGGGAAGTGGTGGACAAAACTGAATCACATCGCTTCGTGGTGGTGATAGTTCACTCAGAGCCATGAACAATGTTATCAGTTCTATGTGCATGTAAAGTAAGAAAATATTTCATATATTATTTTCTTATATTAATGAATATCTCATATCACCATTAATTACATTGTTATAATATGTCATGAGATATAGTTTTTTAAAATTAAATATATCAGTTCGTGGAGGTGAGGTTTCGCAATTTTGAATGAACGATTAATTCCATTCACATTTGATAGAAGTGGAAATATATTTCGGTGATGAAATTAAAATTATAATATAAAATTATATATAGTACAATGGATTTCTTATCACATCATGTCTCGAAAACATTTGATGGAAGTGGAAGAAGAAATAATATAGAAACATTTAAATAAAAACATTACCCTTTTAATATATGATCAACTTTCGTTAAACAACAACCCATATAAGAAGGGTGTTCCACCAAAAAATTAGTCATTTAAAATATGGTTATGGAATCTATGAAGGTTTTTAGGTAGAAAATGGCTGACCAAAAAGGTTTTACATGTGTATGGAATAGATAAGAAGTGTTTTTTTATAAGAGATGAGGGGGAAATATTAGAATTGTAAAAGGTATTAAATTAAAAAAAATTCATTTTCCATTACTATTATGTAAAAGTTGATTTAGATATAATATAAGATGATTATTTTTTTAATTATATTCATCCAATAAAAATTATACATGATTTGAAATTATTGAATCCTTGTTTATATATTATAACTATTTTAACTCTTATTGTTTTATTAAGTAATTTACAACTGCAGAGTAAAAATTATTACATTAACATGTTAAACAACCAATGAATGTGTGATTACAGAAATATGTAGACATATATAAAAATTTTGACTGAACATTAATTTTTTTAAAATTTTATATCATTTAATAAAATATTTTATATTTTATGTAATGAATTATGCCAATTTTAAAAAATTCATGTCATGATTTTTTTAAAACCATAACAACATGATTACTCAGTTTAAACCACATTAACAAATAAATATAATTTAAAAGTAGTCCATTAAATGTGTGTATTCTATAAAATATTACAATTTATATTTAATTTTATATTATTAATATCATTTATTCGATTCTTCCATTAATAAATATATTATTACATCATCATTGTGTCATAATTGTATTTAGTTATTTAATATCTAGTAATCAAAAATAAATTATAATGATTTTGGAAATATTTTATATTTATAATGACTATTTAAATTTTAAGATGTCACTTATATAACCCCATATTAAAATTTTTTATTTATAAAAAATATGAATATGACATTTGTATTATATAATTGAATAATATATAATAAATAACATTTCCTTACTCTAGTAGCATAAAAATGTTAAAATTCCATCTTTATGGTCATTTTAAAATTCCATATTTATGGTCATTTTGGTTTAAAACCACATATACAATAAAATTTCGATATTTGTTTGGTTAGTTTTATATTTACCTTAAATTGTGATATTCTCCATTAAATGTGGTAAAAAAATACTAAAGATACAATTAAGATAACATTATTATGTAACATTACAACACATTTACCATACATATTAAAGCTATGTATGTATTTTTTTGAAAATTAAATTAATTTCATTGGATAAATTAGGCTTAACACTAACCCTGTAGGTGTGGTGAGAAGGCGGGAAAAAAAGATATTCAGAATATCCATAAAATTTTATATAAAATTTTAATAGCAAATTATATAAATTACATACATAGGTATAATAATTGTTTCATTGACCAGTCATAATATTAAAAATCTATCTAATTTAAAATAAATAATTAAATTAAATTTCAGTATTTTATGTACAGTGCAATATTTATCACTAGGCATCAAAAAATGAATATTTATAGAAAATTTTCAAATATTCAACCAAATAAATCATTATATCTTTATTGAAAAGAAGATGTTTATATTTTTGAAATATAACTTTTTAATCATTCAAAATCATGATTTAAAATTTTGTCTCCATAAAAATGTGTAACAAATAAATTTTTAGAAAAACACTCATGTCATCCATAAAATTTGATTTCTTTCTAATATAATGTATATAAAAAATGTATGATGAATTTTAAAAAATATATTGAATATAAAAAAACATGTCTTGTTTGATTATTTAAAAAAAAGTATTCACATTAAATGGTCCTTTATAAAAACAATTTATTATAAGTCAATTGGGTTTTCATTTCGTTTATAGTTAATTTGGTAACGAATTAATCATTATATAAACAAGGATAACCCATATTTAAATATTTCAGTAAACACAGTTCATTCCCTCCATTCTAATGGCTAGGCGATAAATACCATATTAATTAATATTATTTAGTTTTTCAACTAAGATCGATGTGATGTATCAAGTATGCTATCAACCAATGTGTTTCTTTTAAAAAATATTCTATGTTACATCAACCTTTTGTAAATTTTGTCCTCACAGTTTGAATTTGGTTTTAGTACCTATGGAATGAGTTTTCAGAAAACCTTTACTGCATTCCAAAAACAAAAAAGAGACTAATAAAAGATTCATGTTAAATGAATGATATGATAGTATGAAGGTCACATGAAATAACACATACTAGGATTCAATATTAGAATTCATCAACATGGAAGAAATACTATCCATTTTGTTTTGATCAGGAGTGATATAAAATAGGATCAGGAGAAAGTTAACAATCACTAAACAGTAAGTCTATGATTAGTAAAAATTTCATTGATACTTATTAATAAAATTAAATGGGAAAAAATTGTATATCATTTTTCATTGATATGCTTAATTCATTTACATCCATGATATAAGAATAAAATGAAAAATACTTACATGATAAGTATAGTCTCAAATATTTGTCAATTCCTACCATAAAAGGAATGTTTTTATGATTTTATGAGTATTTAAGATGAAATTTTTCCTTCCTAAATCAATTCATATATAATCCCATAAACTAAAAAAGACAAAATGTCTATTTCTCCTGTCATGAAACATTAACCAAATTTTATTTTGGAATGATCAGATAATTTCCAAAAAAATAAGTAAACATATTAGATGAAATTCTAAATCAAACTCCAAAATTCAACAATAATAACCAATGTCCAACATAGAATTGTCAAAAAACAACTATCCTTAAAATTAGTCAATATAATCTAAAATTATATTTATACTTATAACTTCATAAGGTTTTGATCACAAAGTATTCTAGGATATATTTTTACATTTGTAAAAAATTTACACCAACCACTCATAATTTCTCAAACCAAAATCTAACTTACCAAATCACATATTCTCCATTATAGGATAATAATTTCCATCAATGAAAAAATTCTCCTTAATTCCACAATTAAATCCTATATTCACCAAAAATATAATTATAAATTTAGTCTACAATTAAAATCCAAAAGAATTCTATTTACCTTAATCATATAATGTTTTCAAAATATATAACATCTTCCAAAATTAAATTCATTACTTAATCACCTAATAATTTCCTAATACCAAAGTTTTATAAACATGAATAAAATGGTTCTCAGATAATGTAATTTATTTTCAATTAACTTGTTTAACTAAAATGAAAAAGGAATACTAACCTGGGATTTCATGTATTCCAATAGATGGAAATAAAGCATTGCAATTATAACATTCCAAAATATTTATTGTTATCTAATGTAATTCACTTAATATGATGTAATTGGTTGTCACTGATAATTTGGGTTGTCATTTTTCTAAAACTATATATATATTATAACATTACAAAATTTATATAAATTCATCAAAACAAATATAACATGTTTTAACCACAATTTTTATTTAATAACTTTCATTTATCATCACTAAACAAGTAATATTATGAATAATTTATGATAATGTAATACATTACACCTTTAAGAAGTAGTAAATACATTCTTGGATATATTCTCATTGAATAAATTTTCTATAATCAAGGGATTACCATAAAAATTGTATAAGAATTATACAACTCATAAAGGTAACAAGGGGAAATCATAATTAAATATAATATCGATGTCATTAAATTATATAGTTATTACTCTTAAATATAATATCGATGTCATTGACTTCTATAGTTATTACTCTTAAAAATATAATAGGCACATGGCTGACTTCCATAATCAATTCATTAGAGGTTATTTCTTAACCACCCATCCTGTTAATTACACATAACTACCAATATATGGTTTATCATGTAACCAACCATCAAATATCCACATAACATTTCATAATCATAACATATAATAAATTACTATTATCAACATCTCACACAAAAAAATTAATTTGATATCATAAAAAAGGATATCAATATATTGAAATAATTAATACATTATCAAAAACATGCTCAATATTAAAATACCCAGAACTTTGAATAAGATATTTCTTTTTTATTTGAAAAACATAATAGCCTATGTGGAAGGAAAATGCCAAATAACAGTTATGGTTAATGAAAAGTTGTTGTATCTATAAATTTTAAAAACATTAATTTTCTAATTTTTTAAAATTATTAATGAATAAATATTCCTTTTTAATATATTTGATTCAAATAAAATGTCAAAAGGGTTTATTATACACCTTACAAATGTAGGTGGTGTATAACTTGAAAATATGCCTCAATTAAAGGATATTCAGACAAGGTCCCTTACCTAGAGTCTAATTCAACTACTATGTTGTTTATATTCATATATAATAAGCCTATATTAATTTATAATTATATTAGAGATACTCATTCATGTTTATTATTCCCTTTATATAACAGATATATAATGTTTTAACAATTTATTAATAATTTATGTTCTCATAAGAGGTTTTGTTAATATTCAGTACCAGATATCAAAATGATTATGGTATGATGTAAATTGTTCTTTTAGTTATCAGTAGATTATATATATAATAATATTTTTTATTTATTTATCACTTCTATAAATTTATTATACATTTAAATCAAACTATTAATTATTGTCATGAAAAAAGAAACAACCCTATAATCATGGACATGGTAGTTGTACGTATGCATCAGTAATGATTACATTTTACATTAATAATTATTGAAATAACATAATTATTGAATTAAATTTTATAATGATCATATAATAATTAATATAAAATTAATCATTTAATTATTCTTATATATATATATATATATCATATAAGTGATGTAGTGAATAAAAAGGAATCACATCACTTCGTAGAGGTGATAATTCAAGCGTACGCAAAAACGATGTTATAATTTTTTTTGTGCATATAATGTAATAAAATAATTGGACTATTATTATGATATTGTCATTAATATTAAATATGATCATTAATTCCATCACTATAACTACTCCTGACAGATGGTTATAGAAAATGATTATATCGGTTCACGGTGGTGATAGTTCAACATGCACATGCACGATTAATTCACATTATATTTGAAGAAAGTGGAGAATAATTTATATTAATATATTAACATAAAAGAGTCTCCTTATATTGATTATATTGGAGTAATTATCTCATTTTGGTCAGAGTATATTTTAATGAATTGGGAGAAGAAATAAACAAACACTTAAACTAAAATATTACCTTTCTTTCAGATGTTCACCTTTCATAACACCTTAACACCACTAAGAAGGGTGTTGTGACCAAATTAAGTCCTCAATAAAGTTTTGAGGGAATATATTAATGGATTGTGATAGATATTGGCCAATACAAAACGATTTTTATGTGTACGGAATAGATCGGAGGAGTAAATTTTTATATTAGAGTTTAGGGGCCCTCTTAGAATTATGAAATGTATTAAATTACTATAAATTAATTTTCTATTCCAAATCGGAAGAATTTTATTTATTTAGAATATAGTTTTAGGATTTTTATAAATTCTTTCAACCAAAAAAATGTTTACATGTTATGGACACTCTTTATATCAAATCATAATGATTTTACTCTTTTAATTCATAATGTTTTATTGTGTAATTTTCATTTTGACTGTTAAAATAATTATACTAACATGTTGAATGACTAAATAATGAGTATCTATTTTAAATTCTATATGTATATGAACAGGTGGGATTAATATTATATTTTTAGATAATGTATATAGTTTAAATAAATATTTCATAATTTATGATTTGAATTATGTAAATTTTGACACTATTCATTACATGATTTTTCAGAAAATCGTAACTTGATTCTATCAAAAAAATACCTTAACATATAAATAATATGACAAATTCATCAATTAAATTTCTTAATGGCATCAAATGTTTCAATTTATATTTATTTTAGTAGTTTTAATATCATTTCCTTGATTCTTTATTTCATTAATCTATTATTGCATCATCATAGTGCCATAGTTAAATTGAATTACTTAATATTGAAAAAGTATAAATAAATTTATATGGAGATAATATTTTTAACTTTCTATGTACTATTTATATTCAAACAATTCACTTATATATCACCATAATAATTTCGGTTTGTAATTAAAAATTTAATATATATTATTTAACATATCTTAAAATATAATTTAATATATGTCATTTATTACCCATGTTTCTTAAAATGGGATAAACTCATTCTAGGTTTTATTTCTATAGAAACACACTCATACAATTAAATTATTACTAGTTGTTGGGTAAATTTATGAATGATATTATTATTTTTACATTTAATTACACAGTTTACCTTTAACCATAGTAAATAAAATACTAAAGTTAGTATTCACATTAAATTAATTGGATCCCATTGGATAAAAAAATATTTATAAAAACTATTAATGTATATTTTTTTAAAATTTTATTCATAGAATTTGTTAAATTAGATTTATCACTACTCCTGCATGTGTGTCGAAAAGGAGGTAAAAAAGTCTTTCAAAATTTCTATAATTTTTTTATCTTATATTAAAATACAAATTATTCCTCTAAAAAGAATTTTTTAAATATTATTATTGTTTATGTATTATTTTTTTAATAACTTTTTATTTTATAATAATTATTTAAATAAAAATCAAATTTTAACTCCAAAGTAGTGTTTTTCACTATTCATCAAATCATGAAACGTTTCAGAAAAATATAAAAAATTAAAACTATAAAAATGTTGATTTCACCCATTCTAATAATAATTTTATTTTTTAAAATATGTATTATAAATTATTCAAAAGAAGATTTAATTTGGGAACACCATCAAATGGTGGTAAAAGTGCATTTTTAGAAAAAAACACTCATTTTATCCTTAAAAATATATATGTTATTATATAATGTCTACAAAACCCATAAGATGAATTTTAAACATTATATAGAATATAATATAATAATAGTTATTTTATAATGTTATAAATCCAATTATTAACATTTAGATAGTCTTTTCAAAAAATACATAATGTATATTCAATTGGTTTTTAGTTATATTTCAAGTTAATTTGGTAACCTGTAAACCATTATAAAAATATTTGAAAACCTTATTTTCAGAATTCAATTAACATTTTTAATTCCCAAAATTCTAATGGCTAGTCGATATAAACCATATTAATTAATAATAATAAGTTGATCAAATAATCTCGACCTAGCAAATCATATATATTATCAAACATTGTGCTTCTTTTTAGAAACTAGGGATGTTAAAAAAGGATGATTTATTAAAAGGTCATATAATTGGGGATTTTATTTATAAAAACAACCATGTATTTCAAAATGCACATTCGAATTATATTTTATTTATATTTATACAAGATTTATATGGTTTCACATAAGATTCTATAGCCTCCATTGATCGTAACAAGTCATTCTTAATTTATAATGTTTATTAAAATATTATATGTCCCTACAGTATTTGTAAAGATAATTTTGAAAGATTTTATAGTAGTAGAAATAAATGTTTATGATATTATAGTGGGTTTTTAAATGAAATAAATTATAAAATTAATTATTAAATATTATGGAAATGGAATTCAAAATGAGTTTGATTGGTGAGTTGGATTTTCCATGGTTTTTAGATATTTAAAAAATAAAAAAGGAATTATTTTATTTCAATGATGGTATACTAAATATATATTAAAAAAAATTCATGGATTGTTCAAAATTTAATCATAGACCCTTTATTACAACCTAAAAATTTGTTCTTGATAAAACTGAGAAACTTGTAGATTATCCCAATTATAGTGGATTGATTTGATGTTTAATGTACATAATTTATATTCAGCTAGTTATTATGTATAGTGTGTTTATGGGTGAAAATTTTAACTAAAATCATATAGAATCACATTTCAATATATTAAAAAAAGTTATTTAAACACCTTAATATATAACCAATGTATGATTTTTTATTCTAGACGAAATTCATTTGATTTATTTAGTTATTTGAAATCATATTTTTGGGTAAATAGTACAGATAGAATATTAAATACTTGTACATGTCACTTTTTTACTAGTCTGTAGTTTCATGGTTTATTAAAAATAAAAACTCTGTTTCATTTTCTAGTAATGATGCATAATATACAATTGGAGGTTTTTTCTTGTCCACATATTATATAGATAAAATAAAAATTAATATACCATTGATATCAATTACAACATTCCCTTATAAATTTTGGCAATTCAATTCTGAAAAATGTTTCTTAAAGACATGTTTTGCATTAAAGGTAAGAAAAAATTGTTGCAGGACATCAATTATTGAGATATAGTTTTCATAAATTTATATAACTATTGAATTATGTGGTAGTAGGCATCATGTTGATGATATATTTAGAAAAACATTAAAATATTACAGAATGAACTATATGAGGCCTAAACAAGGAATGGTTAATTATTTCTTGATCTTATTCTTAGTTTTTAAATATTCTATATGGTTAATTGTTTATTATCTTATACGAGTAACAATTTTATTAATGTAGATCAGAATTATAGTTCACATGGTCTATATATCGATAGTGAGTTTTTTTTACAATTATCATTATACTTATACCGACCGTATCATCATTTAGTAAACATACTTACCAAGGAATCATAATTTAATGAACACATTAACTACTATGAAACATACTCAGACATTTATTACATACCTATCATTAATTTTTTATTCCTACAACTAATATTCTTTAAATAATATAATGGTTATTATACCAATTGAAATATTATTTTCATGGATTGATTATTATTATACATATGATGTCTATTTAAAAGTTATAATTTTCCTAATTATTTTTTTGGAAGATTAAACTTATATATTTTATTCTTTTATCCCTAAATGAAATTATTTCAAAATTAAAATATGAATCCAAATTGATGTCTGATGTTTACAAAAACCAATTTTTCACTTTTTGTATCCACACCTACTAACGCAATCTTTCTTCACAAAACTCTTATCTTCTGAAATAAAACATCCCATTTTGAAAAAAATACATATATTCCAAGGATTATGCATGGTGTTGATTCCATAGCTACTATTGAATCTCCTTATATAATGAATTAATAGAAAATAAATTCTAGATCATGTTATTTTTCCATGTTAATTAATATATATTTAGTGAATCAACATGTGTAAATTGAAAAATAAATCTATAATCAATGCATTGAAAATATAATATCACGATTTTTGAATGTTTTTAATAATCATTGAGAGGTGATTGGTTTAATGATAACAGTAAACCATTATAACCAATGAACATCTAATATTTTTATTGAAATTTTGATTTTTTTTCTTAGTGATGAAGAGATACTATTTTAATGTTGATATATGACGATGTATGAAATTTGATTTAAGGTGTGAGGAAAAGATCCTAGTTGTAAAAGACAAAGAGAATTCAATTGTTAATTAGAATATTATTTATTCCAAAAAGCTCGCATAAAGTTCCAAACATCCATTGGAGAGATAAAGTCGAATGGATCCCCATGATGGAATACTATTATTGAAATAAATGGGAAATCGATGATGGTAGTAATGTTTACATTTCTCAAAATATATCTGAGATAATAAAATTTAGAATCTGGATGTGGTATGATATGTTCCTTCTGTTATTAATGAAAACTGGTGTTATTTAATTTTTTTAAGGAACATGATGAGTAAAATTACTGAATTTTTGAATCCCTTTTTCAAATTCAATTCCTTAGATTTTTAAAAAATTATATTTGTCTTATTGTTATATATTTCTATAGTACATTATGTGGAGTAATTAATAACATCATTATATTTCATTTTGTAGTTATCAAAATATTTGAAGTCATATAAATCATGATTTCAACGGCTAAAAATAAGTCATGGTGGAGGAACCTAAGAAACTATATTAGATGTTTTATTGAATATAATATACTTTTATCGCATGGGATCTAGTGGATCTATTTCATGAGATTGATGAAGGTGTTTTATATTTTGATTATGAAGTGGTTATTAGCGGGAAATAAGAGAATGTTGAGAGAATCT
The DNA here is from genome assembly GCA_963277665.1 of Viscum album. Classification (NCBI taxonomy): domain Eukaryota; kingdom Viridiplantae; phylum Streptophyta; class Magnoliopsida; order Santalales; family Viscaceae; genus Viscum; species Viscum album. Next base: position 1,999,852,910 of record OY728146.1, on the reverse strand, counting down.
TGGAATAAGATGAAGAAGAAGAAGAAGGATAACAATAAGTGGATGGGGTTGTTTATCCCAATTTTTAATCCATGTAAATCATGAGGTTGATATGTACGTGTAACCTATTATGTACTATGAACCCCCTACATGAATTATTTTTACCCTATCAATGATATGAGTTGAATTATGAGGATCCAATTTACATGGATGTTTTTGTTAGTTGTAATGAAGATAAAACAAATTGGGATGAGTCTAAAGACTATGAAAATATTGAATGTAATCTAAATTTATATTAAATAATAAGATGTATTCCAAAACAACATGTACGTAATACACTTACTAAGGGGGGGAAATAACTTGGATATACAGTACTAGGCCAGATGTATTAAATCATATATGATGATGATGATAATGGGGATAGTCTAATAGGACATGGTGGAACCTCCATTGCTTCTACATAGTGGGACCCTTAGGGAGCAATAATAGTGGAAATAATATCACAAGAATGAAATGAGGGGTCTACTTTGTGACCCTTAATTGTCCAAACTATAAGAACCCATATCTTCTATTCAAGTATTTATTTTTTCCTTAATGTTTTTGAGAAAAAGAGTAGATTCTATAAATTTATAGAGTAGACGTCGTTTACAAGGCTGCAGCAAGTGATCATGTACTGGCCATGTAACGAATGAGCAGATGGCAGTGTGGGGTGATCTGGAGACTCCCTAAAATTGGGACAAATAAAGGCATATACATGCCATGTACATTTAAAAGACATGTCATGTACTTTATCTTTTATTTCATTAAACCGACAGGGTTCACATCTCATTCACAAATTTATCTACTTCTATGCTCATCTCATCCAAGAGAATTCGTAGCTGGATATTCTACTCTGATCCCTTGATTCAACATTCTTTCATCGAATCGACCGATGTTGATTGTATAGGAATCACCACAGCAAGGTCTTCCTTCTACTATAGCAACGTTTCATGTTTTATCCTCTTTCACAATATACACTCAATTTAACTTTTTTATCCTTTTTGTATATCTAAATAGTTTTGGTGAGAATCAAGGCATGGGGTTAACGCATATCTTTTATACAACACCAATGTAGGTGGTTTGTTCATTTTCCATGTTTGTCATTGAGTCATATGTGAAAATTTTCCCAATACCATTGTTTGTGGTATTGTGTGTTTATGGTTTTTAGCCAGTAATTTGAATTCTATGACTTCTAATCCTGAGTAGAGTATTTATGACTATAAATAGTGTTATATAGCTTTCTATGGATGTGTTTCATGTGTCTTCTTGATATTGAACAACTGGTCTAGCTTTTCCTATTAGATTGCTTTGTTTTCCTTGCCCAGTATTGATAGGATTGATTGGTTTTCATCTGATATGTTGTGATATGTTGTAGAATTGTTATCCAAGTTGTTCTTGAGATTTACTTTGTCATAAATATATCATCGAGGCATGATTGACTGATAGAGGGTTGTGGTTACCTGGTGTAGTAAACTATAGGATAAATGCATGATGAGGTCTTCCCTAGAGTTTTCATTATCTTTTATGTTACAAGACCATCAGGGGGATGGACCTCGAGCTTCCGATACTGATATCTGTTTATTTTTAATTCTTTACACTTCTAATGTGGTCATAGTTTCCCCACTATCACATACATGTCCCTCGCTACTTTTTGGTAACCTCTGGAATTTGGGGAAAGGCGCTTCAGGCCATGTGACCAACCGGGTATGATCCACCTCTAGGTGGAACCCAGAACAGGGAAGATACACTAACTATTCAATATAGTTTTTCCCTACTCAAACCAATGTTGATGTGGATGATGAGAAATAAAAATTAAATGGTGATAATATTAACAATTCTGATTATTCTCATCAAAAATGGGAAATTGATTCTTTTAATTTTTAAATGTTTATATAATTGGGGGTTTTATCTAATTTAGATGATGTTCATCATGATTATGATCCATATACATATACTCCCCCAGATATCCCTTCTACTTCTTATTTTATTAATGACGATTTTAATGATTTGACGTCAGATCTGACTGGATTATTTATTAAAGTGTTGTTTTCTTTTTCAAATTAATTAAAGACATATTGAGAAGAAGATAAGGGAAACAAAAAAAGTAAAAATTTATCATCTTCTACCAAAATTCTATCATGGAAACAATTTAATGAGAAATGATATTTTGGGTTTTCATGAAATAAATAGAGATATACAAGTAGATCTAATTTATATAATATATCTATTTAATCAATGAATCATTAATAAAAAGTTTCACACTACACATTCTCTTATGTCTCCTCGTACTCCACCAATGATACCATCTTTTGATATAGTCAAAATTATATAAATAAAAATTGATCCTTTTATCAATATATTTTATGTTAAAATGACTTTCTAGGAAGCAGTTTTTGATGGATTAAAAAAATATTATTCTCAAATTTTGGAAGTGGTTAGGAAGGATTCCAACAATGAATTTGATGATAGAGAAAAATTATAAATGTTGTTCATTTATAACAATGATGAATCTCCACCTAAGATGGTTTGATGTGTATTATTATAACCCTTTTTCTGGATCTTAGGATTCACCCATTTACTCATGCTGTTAAGTATCATGTTTTAAAGTTGTATGTGTTTCATATGGTGGTGTAAGCATTCATAATGAACATTGAAGTCTATCGTTACGAGTTAAAACATGAATCTCAGGTAGTTGTTGATTTTTCCAAGATGATAAATGATACCATTACATTACTCAAAAATTTTTTCTAGATTTTCATGTTATAATTATGTCTTAAACTCCTACCAATAGCACATAAACAATTAATCATTTTTTGACTACTAGATAAACACTAATACATCTATAACCTGTTTTGAGATGTGACATCCCTAGTGATCCTACATCCACCACTATACATTAGAATACATATTCTATCATTTTCACCATTCACAATAGTAATCTTCATAACCTTTCATAAAATATGTGGAATATTCCCGATTCATATTCTGAGTATAATTTATGATAGTAACAGCATGATCCTTTTAGATAATATACATTAGAATTATAATGAAATAATAGTTTTTATTATCTTTTTTATATTTCATTTTAACTGCTTATTTTTTCATCAATTCTAATTATGATATTCTGAAAAGGGCTATTAGAAACGTGATGAAATATGGTAACTAAAACGAATTCAAATGAAAAATCAAAACATTGAAAAACTTTCCATTTTACTTATTTAAAATTTATATTTGATGTATTCAATCCATATTAGTATAAAGATCATGATTCTTTTTCAAAAAAAGGGGGATATTATTAGCTTAGACCAAGACCAACTAATTTTAATGATCCAACATCTTGGTTATAATATTTTTATTTAATTTCATGTTTTATGTTACTCAAGTCTTTTTCTAATCCAATTGTATAAAATTTGTAGGTTTGTAACATACCATGAAAACCTATAATATGTGGAAAATTTGCAGAACATAATGGTCATGTGACCACGTATCACTAACCACATAGAAATACTATATACAATAAATATTTTTTTCTAGTTATTATTAATCGTGTGATAATGATTAAGTGACCAGAGCTGGTTCTTAATTTTAATACATTAGAATATAAGTAAGTAATATCTATCCTAAAAGAATAAGTAGGTCAGTATCTTTTTAAAACAATATTCATATAATTGTTCAACATTACATCATGAGGAAAAAAACAACACTCAATTATTCAATTAGAAACATCCAAACCACCTTGTTAATACCTACAAGTCATTCATAATTTACTTATTCATAACCTCAGAAAATTAAATATAAGAAAGGAGTGAGATAAAACATGCTGAAATGGTAGGAAATACATTTTAAAATAGCATAAACATAATATATGGTGAATAATTTAAAACACATGACTTTAATAATAAACTTCTATACAATATGGTAGGAATATGAAATGATTAAATATTTTCATAATAAAACATAATGATGTGTATTCTACTAGTCAAAAAACCACATGAACATCAGTCAATGGAAAAATAATGATGATTGTGTGTATTCTGGACATTTTGAAACATTTTTTCAAGGCCAAATCCTAGACGTCTATTGATAAATGCATAATCCAAAATCCATATATCACATTGGGAAAGGACACGACCGAATCCACATAAATTTGACTCATGAGACCTACTGATGCATCGAGGGGATATAACCAGCCCTTCCTATCACCAAATTAGACCATATAATTCCGCATATGAGTAGGGATAAACATGAACTACATATACATTCATAATGAAACAATTCAACAAAATGTGAGTAACTTTCCCTAATCATTGAACATGAAACACTAACCATTCTGAATAATATGGTGAAGGGTATTAAGATAAATCCCACACAATAAAATTAGTCATAAGAAATTCAATATAATATGGTATATGTCATCATAAAGGGTTAAACCTAATAAAATAAAATAATCAACAAGAGTTTTGAATTAAATAAAAATACTCTTATAAAATCTGTAAGCAATTTTTGAGAAAAATACTCTTTTATTTTATAAAAAGAGTTCTTTTGGATAAACATTGAATAAAACCAGTATCGATATAAGAATGTATTTTTATAATAAATTGTGTTATTTTAGAAATATAATGATTTCCAAAAATATATTATAGATTTCCCTTGAAAACATGTATGAATTTTATAAATTCACTTGAATAGAGCTTCTAATTTGGAAATAACTTAGAATGTTCCTTTTAAAACATGTAACTAACAATAATGTAAAGAAGGGTTCTGGTTGGAAAAAATATATGGAACGTTGACACAAATTTTATTAGGATTACATAATAATATACAAGAATATCATTGAGGTAATTAGGTAATAAAAGTATCTCGAATGAAAATGGGGGTTCGGGTGGAAAACCCTTACCTTAAATCCGAACATGTTCTGGTCGTAAAATTAAGTTCATTTAATAAGAAATTATACTCGTTAAAAAATTATTTCATAAACTATGATTTATGTATTTATTTTTAAATTATTATGTTTATTCCATTTATTTCCATATTGATAAGTTATAATATCAAATTATGTAGTTCTGGAATGTTTTTTTTCATGATTGTCAAAATCATTTAACTTGTTTTTATGTAATAGAGTTCATACGGAATGCTTGTAAATCTCTAGAATTGAAATTTAATATTATTTAAGAAAAAAATGGAATTATTAATGGTCATTTTTACCATTTGGTTTCATTTAACAAGGTTGATTCATTTGATGACAACCACTTGGATTATTTGTCGGTATATTGATTATAATGAACTATTTTTGTCATATAAATTAATAATATATATATACTGGATACTGAATATTAATTTGGTAATAAAATAAATATTATAGTTTTTTCAACCATAAATATTTCTTCTTGAGATGTAATGAAGGAGATATTGAAGAACAGAACATTGTTGTCCATGATGGTTATAAATTGGAACCTCAAGGACGTTGATTTCGTTTACAAAAAATAAAATGGTGTGAAAAAGAGTATTGATGATAGTTCTTCCATTCAGAAGATATAATTCTAGTATATATATATGATACCATAGTTATCATGTTCATTTGGATAGAGGGGGTGAGGAGGAGATAACAGAAGAAGATATATTTAAATGAAACTAAAGGAAAGGTACTTTACAACTTGAAATAACATCATTGAGAACCACCTTAATTGAAGTGATTTTGGACATTAGGTGAGGCCAATATCTTCCTGGTCGTTGGGAGTGACTAGGAATGGGTATTTGGTCTAAACATTTAGGTTGTTCATGTCTCAGAAGAGTTAATAGAAGGAGTGGTGAGGGGTTTTTATAGAAGTGTGGTTGAATTTTAAATATTTTATTAAATATTGTATTAATTCCATCAAGAAAACTAATTGTGTTGTTTCATGTGACAAATAATAGTAATAAGTGAATTTTTGTTCTAAACAAGTGTCGATACAATAGTTAGGATGTCATAAATTGTTTTTTACAAATAATTTGAATTAATAGTATTTTACTGTATTTTACTATTCATCAATAATTGATTACTTTTATAAAAATACCAAAAATTCACCCCTACAATATTTCAATGAGTCGAATTCAAAAATGAACTCTATTATTCAAAAACAAGTTTCTAGATATTATGAATTTAATTTTTTAATAAATACATAGTTTATAAAAAAAGACAATTTTAATGGAATAATTTGTTTGATGTCATATTGAAAAATTAATTATGACCTAATTATCATATTATCTTAATAATATAAAATAATACTATTATATAATATTCATAAGGCTCATAGTACTATTCAAAATTGTATGTTACTATTCACAAAAAATTATGTTTGTTCTATCAGGATCCAATTGACTTTCTTATCACAACTCAAGATGTCTGTTTTTCAAAATTCAAAACATAGTGATGGAAAAGTTGTGTTTAATAAATTGATTATAATATTATTTTATATTCAAAATCATTGGGGTGTTACATTCTCCTCCCCTTATAAAAATTCCATCCTCAAAATTCACATATTTTTCTTAAAAAGATTCAGGTATTTTTTTCAACATAAGCTCCTCCGGATCCCATGTTTTCCCTCCATATTATGGTTTGTCCAATGTCCCTTTACTAGGTGAGTCATCTGATTTCTCAATTCACGATCCCAATTATCAAGAATCATGATAGGATCTTCACAATAATTCACATCTGAATTAAGTTTTATTTAATCATAGGTGAGTACATGTGTTAGGTCTGGCATGTATTTCCATAACACTGATACATGGAACACATTGTGAACATTGGAGACACATGGAAACATTTCCAAATGGAAAGCTACGACTCCAATTTGGTGTATAATTTCACAAGGTCTGATATATCTTGAATATAATTTTTCCTTCTTTCTGAATCGCATGGTACACTTCACTGGATATAACTTTATGAAAACATGATATCCTTCATGAAATTACAAATCCTTCATTCAGTAATCAGTATAACACTTATTCATACTTTTAGATTTTTTTATATAGGTTTGGATAATCTTCACATATTCTGATGTTTCCTCAACAAGTTTTGGGAGAATATACTTTCTCTCACCAACATCATCTCTGCAAGACTGTGTACAACATATCATTCAATATAACGGTTTATATGGTCCCATATGAATAATTAAATAGAAGCTATAGTACTAGGAAAATTCTACAAGAGTTAAATACTGATCCAACATACCTTGAAAGTAAGGTTAACAAGTCCTCAAAAAGACTTCTAATGTTTTAATAGTCTGTTCTGATTGTCCATCAGTTTGTGGGTGGTAGGAAATGCTCAAACGAAGATCAGTATATAGGACCTTCTAGAGACTTTTCCAAAATTTTGATGTAAAATGAGGATCACAATCAGAAAAAATTGGTAAAGGTACACCATTATGTCTTACAAAATCATTAATATATAGTTTTTCTAAACGTTCAAGTGGTAAATATTCTCTTCTAGCAAATAAAATGTGATGATTTAGTATGATAGTCAACAATAAACATATTCCATAATTCTTTCGTGGAGTCTTTGGAATCCACTTGAAATAATCCATTGTAATATCATCCCACATTCACATAATAATATAAAGGGGATGCATGGCTCCTCCATCATGTTTCCTTCCATCTATTACCTCGTGACAAAACAAAAATATCGACGCATAATCATCAATATCGCACTTCATTTATTCACCCCAAAATGTTTCTTTAGATCCCTATACATCTTTGTGTTACCATGGTGTATAGAGAAATTAGAGATATTATCATAATCCAATGTTTCCATCTTTAGCATAGGGATAGCGGGAACACAAATCCTATTTTCGAATTTCAAAATTCCACCTACATATACGATGTCGTTAACTACCCATCATTTATAGCTTGAATTTTCTTTTGAAACTCCTCATTATCAGCCTGAGAGAATTTTTTCCTTTATAGAATAGAGGTTTTGGCAACCATTTGAAAAATTAGTGATTTTTTACCTTCCTTGATAATTCCCAATAACATATTTACTAAATCCATGACCATAGGATCCCTTTCATCTCTCATATTATTAAGAATTATGTGGTCCTTTATTCCACCTTATTATCCGTCCCCAAGTGGTTGTGTATTGTGTAATCATAATCCTTGAGTATCTCAATCCATCTCATTTGTCTTGTGTTATGTTCTTTCAATGAGACGATGTATTTGAAACTCTTATGATATGTATATATCTCACATTTTTTTTCAATAGAGTTAATGTCTCCAAATCATAATATCAAAAATAACCATTTATAACTAAAGATCACGAGTTTGATAGTTTTATTCATGAATTTTTAGCTACCTAGATACATAGGCAACCACACGATCATTCTGCATAAGGACACATCCATATCGTTTCATTGATGAATCACTATAGATAATAAACCCATCAGTACCTGATGGTATGGTTAGGATCAGAGCATTCACTTACTTTTCATAAATTCATCAAAACATACTTCACATTCCTTTTACCATACAATCTTAAACCATTTTCGTGTGAGATTGGTCATAGAGATAGCTAAAAGGGTGAAGTTATGAACAAAACGCCAATGTGGGCCTTTGAAAAAAAATATAAAACCACATACCCCAGTAATGTTTTTTGGAGTAGGTCATTATTTCACAGTCTTTGTCTTCCCAAGTTCAATAGATATTCCATATATAGAGACAATTTGGCCCAGAAAGGAAACTGATTTGTGCCAAAAATCACACATTCTAAACATCCCATATAGTTCATTTCTCTTCAATGTATCAAACATAGTACGCACGTGATTTTCATGAGGTTCATAAAATTTAGAGTATACTAGAAAATCATCAATAGACACCACCAAAAAGTCATATAGATATTCCCTAAAAAATATAATCATTAGATACATGAAATAATATGGTGAATTTGTTATTCCAAAAAGCATTATTGTAAACTCGTAATTCTCGTACCAAGTTCAGAATTCTGTTTTTGGAATGTCTTCCTTCCTTACAAGAAAACAATTATATACAGATCTAACATTAGTCTTTGGAAATATTTGGGCTTTATGAAGTTGATTAAATATATCATCAATGAGAGGTAGGGTAAACTTGTTCTTTATTGTTATAGGATTGATCTCTCTATAGTCAATACATAGCCCCATAGACTAATCTTTCTTCATAACATAATGATTAGTGGATACCCATGTAGAAACAGTAGGGCTAATTAATCATTTATCACTCAATTCCTCTAGATTTTTCTTTAGTTCCACTAACTCCTAAGTGGCTATTCTATAAGAGGTCTTTGATATGGGCATGGAAACATGAATTTAATCAATGTAAAACTCAATTACCCACTTCTGAGGATGTACTGGTAAATCCTATGGAAATACATCGATATATTCTTTCACATTAGGTACATATTCAATTTGAACATTCATTTATTCCACCATAGTTATTTAGTTCCCTTCCTCCGCAATGATTTAGTTTAGTAGAGTTATAGGGGTGGATCTAGATGAGAACCATATACTGAGGATTATGCCTCAATGATAAGGGATTATACAACATTATCAACAATTTTAGCTTCCTTCATCTAGGAATAGATCATCACATAATAATCTGACTTCTAATTCATACCAAGATTTTTATCGAGTTCAGTCATTGTTATGATGATAAGGTTAGAAAATAAAGCACTTTTATGTGTCATGAGTGTGACTAATTGACATGCCTTTGTCGTAATGATACATCTACTAGGGGTTTTAACTAATAACTCCTTTATTAAATAAAATTGTACATATGTAATTTTCATGGAAATATAGGAATATATAAATGAATGTGATGATCTAGAATCAAATTAAACATTTTCATTTTTTGATGAAACAATTAAATTTCCTCCAACCACTTCATAAAGAATGTCAATATCAGCAGTTGTAATTACATAGGATTGTCCCTACTCCCTTGACCTTCTACGTGGAATGTTTCCTTGACACTTTAATCATTAATTATAATTTTTTCCCATATCTTGGTAATTATATTATTGAAGATTATTAGCTTCCTTATTCCCCATAAAATCACCAGAAATATGTCCTTTTTCTATCCACATTTGTATCGTAGTACATTTCCCTTTAAGCGGGCACCATGGTGATTCCTATTCACAATTATCATAGGGTGGAAATTAAACTCTTCCCTTATTCCATGTTTCTATATATCATTTTCCAGAGTTTTCACTAGCTATATTCTTCTCATGATTTCCCATAAAGCAGTATGATTTGTAGAATTATTTTTCCATCTATATATCACATTAATTTATATCTTCATATGATAAGATATTTCAGTAGACTAGTTCCCATCGATGGAATGGAATTAGGAAAACAAATAATCGATCTATTTTTCTCCCTTGATTTCATATATAGTCCATAGCATGTCTTGCTAGCCTTATGATGTTAGTTTCATACTTCGAGAATTTTTCATCTTCCTTTTTCCGCATGTTCAAAAACTGACTTTCCGTACCTGCTCGCAATTCATGAGGAATGTATTTCACTAGGATGATTTTATTAAGATATCTTCATTCCATTTCATTTATTTCTTCCCCCTCAATGGTGTTTTGGATTAATTACCACCACTGTTCCACATCTCTCGATAGCCGATAAACTACAATGACAACCTTCTCTCTTTTATTACATCCTAATGCACGAAATATCTTCTTGAGAGGACATATCAAATGCTCAACTATAAATGGGACTATAGTCCCATTGAATGATAGAGGATGTTGTCGCATAAAATGATCTAACATAGCTCCTCCACGTGGTGGATCTGGATGCTCTATACTGGTAATGTTATTATTCATAACTTGATTATGTTTTCCCAGTATAGTTATGAGTTTCTTAGAAACCATCACAGCTTCAGAGAAAACATCATTATCTTTTATTAGAGAAAAATACCCACAAGGGACACACGTGTTCATGCAGTTTCCATTCCTTCCACTAGGTGCCATTTCAAAATAATTGAATACACTAAAGTAGGATATTAATCATAATTTATAATCTTAATGTTGAAAAATAGTTAGCATAAATCGAAATTCTACACATAACTAACCTTTTAATAAAAAAACATGGTATCTTTGAGGAAAAATTACATTTACATATTTCATAATAACTTAAAAAAATGTGAATTATACAAAGCATAACCCATATGAGTGTTGTTACCAAAAGTGCAGAAAGGACCGTTTTCATGTTCCTGGATACTAATGGTAAATCCCAAACCACTTTTTCGGCTCTTTCACTTCTATGTAAATTTGTGTCAGAGCCGCCTCTACCTGCTCGTATGCAGAAAAAGATGTTTTCCTAAAAATATATACATAATCCATTCCTTAACAAAATTCCAGGACTTTTTGTGTGTTTATATTCAAAAACAATAATAGGTAATCTTCCGTAATCTTCATTTTCTAAATCTACTTTCCTCGTTTTCAACTAAACATCCTTTGATACCAACTGTAAGGACCCGACCACAGTTTCTCGGAGTAGGTTCCTTGTTATATTACATTGGAATATAAACAAAGAATAAGTTTCACGAAATACCATGTAGTTTAGTTTCATTTGGAAACAAGATACACATATAAGTTCAACATTAAACCATGAATGAAAAAACAACACCAATTTATTCAATTAAAAACATCAAATCCTCATTGTTAATACCTACAAATCATTCATAATTTAATTCTTTAAAACCTAGGAAAATGAAACAGAAGAAAATGGTGATCTCAAAGGCTTAGTAAGGGTAAGAAAGAGAATGGAATATAGAGAAAACAAAATAAATTATGAATAATTGAAAACACAAGCCTTTAATAATAATCTTGATCACATGATGGAAGTAATATGAGATGAGTAAATAATTCCATAATAAAAAATAATCATGGGTATTCTACTACTGCCATAAACACATGAATTAAAATTAATAGCATTACAATTATTAAAGATCATATGTAGGACATTCTGAATCAGTTTTTCAAGGCATCATCCATGAATTTTATTAATTAAGGCCTTGAAAAAAAATTTATAGATCAAATTGGGAAATGCCTCAGCCAATTCCACGTCTATTTGTTTAATGAGACCTACCGATATATCGAGGTGTTATAGAAATCCCCAACCTATACATAACAAGTCCAATTTATTGCTCATTTGATCGAGGATAAAAACAAAAAACAAAAACATTCATAATGAAACTATCATATGAAATGTAACTAACATTCGCTAATCCTTGAACATTAAACACTAACCATTCAGAGTAATATGGTGAATGGTTTTAAGATAGATAACCCTCAATAAAATTATTCATAAATATATATATCAAATATGGTATATGAAATCATAAATGGTAAAGCCCAATAGTATATAAGAATCAACAATAGTTTTGTATCAGACGTAAATACTCTTATAAAACCATTAAGCAATTCTTTTGAAAAATACTCTTTTATTTTGAAAATAATAGTTAATACGGAAAAATATTTTTATAAAACCTGAAGTGAAGTAAGATAGTTTTTTCATAATAATATTAGTTAATTTTGAAATATAATTGTTTCTAAAAGCAGATTATAGATTTATCTTGATAACATGCAGGTATTTGAGAAATTCCCTTGAATAGGGCTTGTATTTTAGAAAAAAATTAGAATGTTCCTTTTAAAACGTGTATCTAACCACAAAATAAGGAAGGTTTCAGGTTGTTGAACATATATAAAACCCTCACACATATTTTAATAGATTTTTATAATAATTAAAAATAATTTAATAGAGATAATTAGTCAATAAAAGTAACCAGAATGAATATGGAGGTTCGGGTGGAAAACCCCTTACCTTAAATTTGAACGTGTTCTGCACTTGACCGTATGCTCCAGTAATATATAGTTATAATTATTAATAACTTATTTCAGAACCTATTTTAAATTTATTTAGTTTGTAATAATTATTTTTGGTTTAGTCATGTCCTTTTTAATATCTTATAATATCAAATTTTGTTTTTCCGGAGTGTTTGGTTTCTTCGTTTTCATAATCGGTTCACTTGTTTTGAAGTAATGGAGTTCATATAGAATAGTTTTAAATATCCAGTATTAAAAGTACATATTATTTATGAATATAATGCATTTTTTGGAGGTCATTTCAATCATTTGGATATGTAGAATGAGGATGAATCATTATATTACAACCACTTCAATTATTTGGCAGTGTTTGGATTATTATGAACTAGTTTGTCATATAAATAAATAATATGTACATATACTAGTTCTAGAATATTAGTTATGTTATAATAAATATATTATAGTATGGTTCATCCATACATATGGTTTCATGACTAGTAATAAAGGAGATATTGAATATAGATACTTTGTCATCCCCGAAGGTTATAAACTAGTACCTCATGGGCGTTGATTTCTTTTATAAAAAATAAAAGGGTGGGAGTACGAATATTGATGATGTTTTTTCCATTAAAATGATATAAATCCACTATATAGATTATAAATGAGTTATCATGATCATTTGGATATAGGATGTTTGCAGAGGATAACAAACTATGATAAATTCAAATGAAACTAAAAAAATGTTACTTTACCTCATGAAAAAACGTCCTTCAGAACCTTCTTAATGGATGGGATTTTCAACTGTTGGAAAGACTTATATATTACTGGAAATAGTAAGTGACTAGGGATAGGTATTTGGGAACAACATTGAGAATATTCAATCCTTAGTGGCGTGAAGAGAATATGAAGTGGTGATGGGTTTTTATAGTGGAGGAGAGGGTTATATTTTGAATATTTTATTTAATATTTTTTTTATTTTCATCAAGAAATACAATAGATTTTCGTCATGTGACCCAAAATTGTAATATGTGAATGTGAGTTCAACACAAGTGTCCTTACATTAATTATTATTTCATAACGTTTTTTAAGAGATAATTTGATTTTACTTTATTTTACCGTATTTCACTATTCATAAAAAATTCAAGAATTTACGAAAAATACCAAAAACTCACCAATAATATTTTTCTACATGTTGAGTTCAAAAATAAAATCCATTATTTAAACATAATTTCTAAATATTAGTAATTTATATTTTAAATAAATGCATATTTACTTTGAAAAAATAATGATTTTAATCGTATAATTTGTTTCATATCACATTACAAAATTTATTAAGATCTCATTATATTATTACCTTAAGAAAATAAAACAATATAATTATTTACACTGTATAAGGGTCATATTACTATGAATATTTCTATTCACAAGTAATGTTAATAAAAACAGAAATTCATGTTTGTTATATCAGGCTCCAAATGACTTTCTGATCACAACTCTCAATAATCTTTTTTGGAAATTCAAAACATATTAGAGGAAAAGTTGTGTTTAATGGAAACATTAAACGATGAATTTATTATAAAAACCATGGGATGTTACAGTTTCCCCTCCATACAAAATTTTTTCCTTGATATTTGTAAAATGTTACCTAAAAAATTCAGGTATGTCTTCAAAATATGCTCCTTAGGATCCCATGTTGCTTCCGACATATTATAGCACCTACAAAGAACCTTTACCTGAAGAGTCATCTGATTTCTTAATACTTTCCCCCTAGTATCATGAATCTTGATATTCTCTTCACAATATGACATATCAGGCTCTATTCCATTTCATCATTTATGAGTTTAGGTGTTGGGACTAGCTTTTATTTCCTTAACAATTATATGTGGAACACATTGTGATATTTGTAGAGTCTTAGAAGAATTTCCATAAAAAAAGGTATGACCCAAATTTGGCCTAGAATTTGAAAAGTTCTGATGTACCTACGACATAATTTAACCTACTTTCTGAATCATATAATACCCTTCCATGGTGATACCATTGTGAAATTCTGGTATCCTTCTTCAAATTCCAAATTGTTCCTTCAGTTACCAGCATATCTCTTTTGCCTACTTTGAGCTGTTTTGATATGGGTTTGGATAATAATCACCTTATCTGAGGTTTCCTCAAAATGTTATTGGCCAATGAGGTTTCTCACACTAACATAATCCCAAAAAGTTGGTGTACAAAATTTTATTCTATATACCTCTTCAGATGGTTTTATATGAATACATGAATGTTAGATATTGTCATAAGAAATTTATACTATTGGTTAGTACTGATTCGATATAAAATGAAAGTCATGTGAACAATACCTTAATGTTTCTTCTAAACTTTTAATAGTCTGTCTGATTGTCTATCAGTTTGTGGGTGGTAGGATGTGCTCAAAAGAAGATCAGTATCTAGGGAATTTTTAAGTCTTTTATAGAATTGTGATGTATAATTGGGATCATGATCATAAACAATTGATAATGGTACACCATGATGTCTTTCAACTTCATTAATATAAAGTATTCTTAAATGTTTAATTGGTAAATCGTCTCTTTTAGAATTAAAATGTGCTCATTTTGTGAAATGGTTAATAATGACCCATATAGCATCATTAATTGTTGGAGTATTTGGTTGTCCCATGACAATGTCCACTGTAATATCATCCCACATATAGATAAGAATATGAAGGGGTGGCATCAATCCTCCATGTTATGGTCTTATAGTCTTTGGCTGTTGGAAAACAAAACATCTCGACACATAATAAGAAATATCCCACTTCATGGTTTAGCACAAAAAACTTTTCTTTAGAGCTCCATAAATCATTGTACTACTAGGGCGTATAGATAAATTAGAGCTTTGAGCATCATCCAATAGTTCCCTCTTCACCTCATGAAAAGTAGGAACAGAAAGCCTCATTCCGCATTTAATAATGCCACCTTCAAATACCATGTCAGTCAACATTCCATCATTTATTACTTCAATTTTATTTTGAAACTCCTCATCATCATCCTGAGAACATTTTATCCTTTCCAATAATAAATGTTTGACAACCAATTTAAAAGGTTGTGATGTGTTTCTTTCCTTGATAATACCCATATGCATATTTACTAAATCTATGAACAGAGGATCCCTTTTAACCCTCATATTGTTCAGAATTCTGTGGTCCTTCTTACTCGAAGCATCTACCACCTTTTTTTCCTTCCTTGGGTGATAATGTATTGTGAAATAATAATCTTTGAGTAGCTCAATCCATCTCCTTTGTCTCATGTTGAGTTCTTTCTATGAGAAAATATATTTCAAACTCTTACGATCTTTGTATATCTCACATTTGTTTCCATAGAGATAATGTCCCCAAATATATAGATAAAAGATTACCTCTTCTAACTTTAGAT
The DNA here is from genome assembly GCA_963277665.1 of Viscum album. Taxonomy (NCBI): domain Eukaryota; kingdom Viridiplantae; phylum Streptophyta; class Magnoliopsida; order Santalales; family Viscaceae; genus Viscum; species Viscum album. The sequence goes on along the minus strand of OY728146.1, from coordinate 1,999,836,638 downwards.
AACGAGTTATAGAGTTTTTTTCATTATTTTTTAGCTTCCTATATCCATAGGCAACCACTCTAGCATTATGCATAAGGACACAACCATGTCCTTTCTTTGATGTGTTTCCATAGATAACAAACCCATCCTTCCCTGATGAAATGGTTAGGAATAGAGCATTCAATATCTCCTCATTAATTATTTAAAATATTGTTCACATTTAATTTTCTATAAAAACTTAAGCCCAGTCCGTGTGAGCTTGGACATTGGGCTGGCGATGAAGGTGATGTTCTGAATGAAAAGCTGATAATAACCTTCTAAACCAAAAAAACAATGTACCTCAGTTATTTTCATTGGAGTATTCCATTCTTGAACTCCCTTTTCATCATAGGATCTACATATATTCAATTCATATAGACAATGTGGCCTAGAAAGGAAACTGATTGGTGCCAAATATCACCCTGGCTAAACATCCCATATAATTTATTTCTTCTCAAAGTCTTAATAATACTGAGCAAGTGATTATGATGATCTGCATATCTTTTAGAGTATAATAGGATATCATCAATAAATGCAACTACACATTCATAAAGATATTCCTTAAATAATATATTCATTAGATTTCTAAAAACAGATGGTACATTAGTTAGTCAAAAAGGCATTATTATAAAATCTGAATGCCCGTTACTGGTTCAAAATGATGTTTTTGGAATGTCTTCCTTCCCCAGAAGAAAATGATGATATCCAGATGGAAGATCCGCCTTAAAAAAATATTGTGATGCATAAAGTAGATCAAATAAATCATCAATGCGAGGGAGTGGTTACATGTTATTTATTTTTATAACATTGATCTCCCTATTGTCATTGCACATCCTCATAGACCCATGTTTCTTCTCAACGAAATGAATAGGGGCTCCCCATGGGAAAATGATAGGGTGAATAAATCATTGATCACTCAATTCCTCTAGTTGTTTATTTAGTTACACTTACTCCACATTGTCCATTTTATATGGGGTCTTTGATATGGGCCTTGAACCAAGAATTAAGTCAATGGAAAACATAATTTCCCTCTATGGAGGAAGTCACTGTTAATCCTCTAGAAATATGCCAATATATTAATGCACATCAAGTACATCATATATTTGAACATGGTTTTCGTAACCCATAGTTATTGAATTCCATTATTCCCCAATTATTGAATTCAGTAGATCTATTGTGGGTGGATCTAGATAAGAATACGATGGTTAGGTTTCTTCTCTAATGATACGGTATTCGACAACATTATCCACAATTGTAACCTGTTTCTTCTTCTAAAAAATCTTCACATGATAACTTCAGAACCAATTCATAAAAAGAATAATATAAAAAATGTCATTTTTTATGATATGGTCATCAACTAATGCATGTTTATGTGTCACCAGGAGAACTAATTGACACACCTTTGATGCAACGATACATCCAGTAGGGGTTTTTACTAATATCTCAATTATTAAATCAATTTAAGAATATATAAATTTATCGGAAAACTGGGGGGATATAAATGAATGAAACGATCCAAAATAAAATAATGAATTCGATACATTTGATAAAACCATTAAAGTATCTACCACCACTTCATTAGGAGCATAAATATATGCATTTATGATTTCATATTATTGTCCCTACTCCCATGGACCTTTTGTGGAATGTTTCATTGACACTTTGAACAATCAATAGCACAGTGTCCCATGTGTATGAAATTATAGCGTTGAACATTATTTGATTCCTTAATCCCCATAAATTCACAAGAAAGATATCAGTTCTAGCCACATTTTTAGCATAATCATTTTACCCTTAAGTGGGATCCAAGGTGTTTTCTTCTATAATTATCACTGGGTGGAAATTCAACTCTTCAGTTTTTCAGGGTTTCCAAATTTTATTTTCTAGAGTTTTCAGAAGGCCTCTGCTTCTCATTCTTTTTTCATAACGTTGTAAGACATAGAGAATTCATTTTCCATCTTGATAGACCATGTAACTATATATTCATATGATTAGTAATTTTGGAAGTCCAATACCCATCAGAGGAATGGATTTAGGCCATCAATGAATTGATCAATTTTGATTCTTGGATTTCATATGTAGTCTACAACATGTATTGTTATCCTTGTAAAGTTAGCTTCATAAATTGCAACATTCTCATCTTCCTTTTTCCTTATGTTTAGAAACTGTAATTCCATATCTGCTCTCTATTCACGAGGAATGTGTTTTTTCTAGTAATATTTCATTAAAATCTCTCCATACCATCTCTTCTATTTATTCCTTCTCCTTTTGGTATTGGAGTAATGATCTCCATTGATTCAATTATCCCATTTCCCAGCAAACTGCCATAATGACCTCCTCTCTTTCATTACATCCAAAAGTAATAAATATATTATCAAGGGAAATTATCCTCTACTCAGCTACAAATTTATTTGTAGTCCCATTGAATGATTGAGACTTTTGTTGCATAATGAGATCTAACAAAGATCATCCAGGTGGTTGATCCGGGTGCTCTATATGGGTAAGTATATTATTCATAACCTATATAAGTTGTCATAGTATAGTTATGTGTTGCTCATCACCCATCAAAGAACTGGATCCAACATGATTATCTTGCATTTGAGAGAAATCCCTACAGGGGCACAAGAATACGTGCGGATTCCATTCCTTCAATTAGGCTTCATTTCTAAATTATTGAATACACAATATTAGTGTATGAATCATAATTTTTAATTAAAATGTAGAAAAATACATTTCATAAATTATGAATCTATGCCTAGATAATCTCTAAATCATAAACATATAATATATGAGGAAAATTTTACATTTAAATCTGTCATAATGGCATGTAAAGAAAATATTAATTATACTAATCATATCCCCCAAGAGTTTCATAACCTAGAGAGCATCATGAAAAATTGTTGTATACCAGGATACACCGAGCCAAAACTGAATCTCTTTGTTGGAGCTTTCACGCCTACATAAATTTGTTCCAGAGCCACCATATCCTACTCGTATCCCGGTAAGGATTTTTTTCTTGAAAGATACACATAATGCATTCATTTAAAAAATATCATGACTTTCTTCTATGTTTATCCTAAAAGAATATCTTATGGAATCTTCCATAATCTATATTTTCTAAATCTACTTTCACTATTTCCTTCTAATCTTCCTTTGATACCAACTTTATGGACCTGACCCGAGTTTCCCGGAGTCTGTGCCTTATTTTATTACATTGGAATATAAAGAAGGAATATGTTTCCCAACATTCCAAGTAGTTTAGTAGCTTTTTGTGATAACATACATATATAATTTCTACATTACATCATGAATGAAAAAACCACAATGATTTATTCAATTAGAAACATCCATGACTTTTTTTTAATGCCTGAATGTTATTCAGAATTTACTTCATTATAAACTTGGAAAATGAAACATAATTAATGGGTGAGGTAAAACACTAATTAAGGGTAACCAATACAGAGGATGATAGCATAATTATAAGACATGAGGAATAATTTTAAACACATTCATTTAATAATAAACATTAACACATTATGTAAGGAATATGAGATGAGTAAAAAATTTTATAAAAAAACATATTCAGGGGTATTCTACTAGTAGAATGACAACATGAAAATCAATTAATAACATCATAATGAGTTATGTTCATACGCTGGACCTTTGAAAACATTTTTTCAAAGCCTCGGCTAAGACGTCTAATGATTTTGGCATCATCCAAAATCCTAATATCACATTTGGAAAGGCCACATCCAATTCCACGTTTATTTATCTAATGAGACCAACCAATGCATCGAGGGGAAATAGCAGGCCCCACCCATTACATAATAAGTCCAATGAATTCCTCTTATGAGAGGGGATAAAAATAAACAACATATACATTTATAATGAAACAATCATTTGAAATGTAACTAACTTTTCATAATCATTGAACATAAAACACTAATAATTCCACGTAATATGGTGAATGGTTTTAGGATAGATCACCCACAATAAAAATTTTAATAAACCATTAAGTCAATTATGGTGTATTATATCATAAATTATTATACCCAATAATACCTAAGAATCAACAAGAGTGTCAAATATGACGAAAATACTCTTACCAAATCATTAAGCAATTCTTGAGACAAATAATATTTTATTTTGAAATGAATAGTTATTTTGGATAAATATTTTTTTAAACCCATAGGAAATGTAACATAGTATTTTAATAAAAAATTAGTGATTTTAAAAAGATAATGTTTTCAAAAAAAGATTATAATGTTCCCTTGAAACATGAAAGAATTTTAGAAATTTCTATTGATTCAGGCTAGTATTTTAGAAACAATTTAGAAAGGTCAATTTAAAATGTGTAACTATCCACAAAAGAAAGAAGGGTTCTGGATATTGAACATATATAGAACGCTCACACTAAATTTATTAGGATTACATAATAATATACAACATTTTCATTGAGGTAATTAGACAATAAAAGGAACCCGAATAAAAATGGAGGTTATGGTGGAAAAACCCTTACCTTATATCCAAACGTGTTCCTCTATTGATCATAAGATTCTAGAATATGAAATTATACATATTAATAACATACATATGAACCCAATATAAATGTATTTATTTTTCAATAATTCTGTTTTGTCCATTTATATCCTTACTAATATTTTATAATATTAAATTCCATTGTTCCGGAGTGTTTGTTTTCTTGATTTTCATAATCTGTCCACTTGTATTAATGTAATGGAGTTTATGTGGAATGGTTGAAAATATCCAGAATTGAAATTAAATATTATTTATGAAAATAATGAATTGTAAATGTTCATTTGAATCATTTGATTACACGGAATAAGGATGAATCATTAGATGACTACCACTTCGATTATTTGACAGTTTTGGGGTTATTATGAAGTAGTTTTTTCATAAAAATTAATAGTATGTACATATACTGGTTCTTGAAAAGTAATTAGGTGATATACATATATTATAGTATGGTTCAACCATAAATATGTTTTCAAGAAAATTAATGAAGGAAATATTTAAAACAAAACTATGTCATACACGAAGGTAATAAATTGGATCCTCATGGACATTGATTACATTTATAAAAAATAAAACAGAGAGAGTAAGAATACGATTGATGGTTATTTCATTCACATGATATTATTACACTATATATATGATACTTGATATATCATGATCATTTTGATTGAAATGATGAGGAGAGAAGAATAAAAGAAGATAAATTCAAATAGAACAAAAAAAAAACTCTTTACCACTTCAAATAACTTCCTTGAGAACCTCCTTAAGGGATGAGATTTTGGTATTTTGTCAAGAACAAGAGCCTCCTAGTCCTAGGGAGTGACTATGGAAGGGTATTTGGGAAGATAATTGAATATCTTAAAGGCATATATGTGTGAAGAGAATATGGAATGGTGGTGGGGTTTTACAATGGATAAGAGGGGTAAATTTTGAAGATTTTATTAAATATTTTATTAATTCCATCAAGACAACCAATGAGGTTGTTTCATGTGACTCCTAATAGTAATAAATGCATGTGAGTTCAAATAAAGTGTCCTCATATCACTTGTTATTCCATAAATATAGTTTATAAAATCTAATTTGAATTTACGGTATTTTACATTATTTCACTATTCATAAAAAATTCCAAAATTTCCAAAAAATACAAAAAAATAACCCCTATAATTTTTTGATGTGTATAATTTAAAAATGAACTCCATTTTTCAAAAATAATTTTCTAAAATTTTATTTTTTTATTTTTTTTTTGAATAAAATCATTATTAATTCAAAATATAACATTTTTAATGCTATTAGTAGTTTTATATCACATTGAAATATAAATTAAAATCTTATTATCTCACTACATTATCATAATAAAATTATATCATTATTTACCTTTTTTAAGGGTCGAATTACTATTCATATTACTGTTTACAAGGTTATGTTATTATTCACCAAAAATCAAGTTTGTTCTGTCAGGCCCCAAATGACATACTGATCACAACTCTAAATGATTGCTTTTCAATATTCAAAACATATTAGAAATTTTTTTTATTAATAATTAGATTATATGATGCATTTATTTCTAGATCCATGGGGTGTTACAACAAATATTCTTATTAAAGGAAGAAGAGTACATAACCTATGATTTAATGATTTTTTGATGGTTAGATTCCATTTCCATTGATCATTCCGTGTAACCATGATATACAAATATTATACCCAATTGATGAACAACCAAAAATAAAAAAATTCAATAAGTAGTGTATTTTATAAAAAATCACATATTTGATGAATTCATTAATGATATAATTAAATTAAGGTCATAATGAATGCTTCCAAATGGATATGTTTAGATTATGTTCTTTTAGAAAAATGAACTGATCATGTGCATGATATGTGAAAAAGGTTGAATATAATCTTATGGAGAACAATATGAGAATATAAAAATAAAGTAGTTCTATATAGTGGAAATATTGCGAATAAAGTTTGACTCTCTGTTTCCCTTCACATATATGTAAACATGGTTGATGCATTTAATTGGGGAATTCAAGGATATATTAATAAACAATGTCAATAATGTTTATTGGAATTTAATTTTTACATTTAATATCAATTTACCCCGAGTTTCATTATATCTTTTGAGATTTATTCACATTATGGTTTTTATCTTTAAACAAATAATGATGTACTAAACAAGAGAGTCTTAGACTATTATTTTCAAATATTTTCTATTGTAATACTACATATAACTATGTAAGAGGTTGTTTGTGACATGGAGATCTTTTCTCCCACATAGTAAAATGGTTGATTCTTTTTTATAGGATAATATGATTTCGTACTAGTGGTTGTAAACCATGATCTTTGATGAGGATATTTTTATTGTATAATATAATATTTTAACGTAGGTGATTTCTATGTGAAGGGTAGTATGTCATGGATGGTGAATAATATTTTTGTTGTTCGACTATTTTATTTATGTTTTTTTATTACTCTAATACTATTAACAAAGATTCCTTTTGTGTAAATTATATAAAAAAATTAATTTTAAAGTTCGTTTTCACTAATTTTTTATATATGTGTTCATTTTAATTATAATTATTTTAAATTATAAGTGTGTTGAATAAATTTTTTAAATTATCTTTCTTCAATATTCTATGAGAATTTTAAAAGAAAAAATTACATAAATATATTTTTTAGTTAATTGGGAATATTTTATATGTTAGGGGACTTATGTTTTATATATTTTAAATAGCCATTTTTAATTGGAAACTCAATTCACTTACCAACTGACTATTTCACTTTGACCAACAAATTTTACTTTAATAAATACATAATAATTTATCTTTTTAATTGTAGCATGAAAAGTTAACCAATATAGGGAATTCCATAACTATCCACTACAGATATTCACGTAGTATAAATGTCATTAGCTTCAATGAAAATAAAAATAACAAATTTCACATAAAATTCATTTATCTCGTGAATTGATTTATGATGAAATTAATAAATTTTTAATTACACTACTCTATGTCCATTAATAACTGTAGGAAGTACCGTAAAATGGTTTCTTACCTATTTATAAAGGAAGGATGTATAAAAAAAAAACTAATATCCTTAATGTGTTAAACCCTTATGTTGATAACATCAAGAAGATATTATTTCTACCAATGGAAATGGATATGTATATTTTATTATATTCCATATTTCAAGAGTATGAGCTGGGTGGGTTAAATTAATAATTTCCTTGGTTTCTCAATATTCCATGTCATCAATATAGATATTCTAAATGGAATTAAAACTTATCTCTCCATTGTTTTTAAAAAAATTAATACACAAAATTATTTGAGATTCAATTGAATGGTTTTAGAATCATACTTGAAAAAAATTCAAAACTAATTTTATACACATTATTCTTCAAACATGAATAATAATAGATAGTACATGTATCTGGGTCTGAATAATAATTTCTGAAAGACACAAAAATTTTTAAATACACATCCATGGTCTTATATGTGAATAAAAATATATCATTTATCTTTTAAAAATTATAGAATAATCCAAAATATTTATTAAATTGTTAATTAATTTTCTCAGGGAAATAAAGATCAGTAAAATATATAAAAATACATATATATTAAGAAAATTTCATGTAATTAACTATATAATATACATGTATTTAATAAACATATAATATCAATTATATAGTTTTGATGATACAACATCATTTATTTTGTTAAAAAACAATAAATATCCATTCACACTTGAGTTATGTTTATATGTACTGGTATCATCATTTTTTATCTAATGACATCATAATTAATTCTACAAATAACATAATAAAAAATTACATTTATTATATCAATAATTATTTTGAGATCCCATGGATTAATAAGATAAATTTTTTGAACTATCTAATAAAATATTTGACTATATATATAAAAACAGTAGATACATTATTGTTGTTAATGGATTATACATAAATTCTCGGAGTAAAAGAAATTATTGATAATTTACAAAAAAAAATGTATATGGGGAAAAAATTGAATAAGGGTAAGATCATGAGAAAATTATATTAATGTTGATCAATAATGAACCTAAAATCCATAAAGTTTTAATAACAACACTTTGTTCTTGGGAAATATTTCTTAAAGATTTAAGATAATAAAAAACCCTATATAGATTGAGATTATAATATATCATTGTAAATTGTAATATTTTATCCATGAATTCATTCAAATTAACTCCACTAGGCCACAATAGTGGTCCAAGAACATTTTGTGGGAAAATAGTACACTTTCAATATTAGTAGTCATCCATATTATAGTCACTATTATAATTTCAAGAAGAAATTCCCACCATTCAAAAGACACTACTATATTTTTTCACATGATAATGTACATTATAGATGTTTATGGTCGTTGGAGTTATGGCCATATGTTTAATAGGATCCCCCTAATGTTTTACTAACATCCTTCAAGGATTAAGCCACACTAGTACTATAATCTTTTATATAGATTCTAATGAAATATGCTAACCTATGTTGATGCAACTAGCATTGAAAACCATCTTTATCTACGCATCTCCTCTTCTTCTCTCAAAATATGCGATCCTTCTATAAATTCTTCAATTTCCAGCCAATGATTCATAAAATTCCATCTATTATCTAATATATGATTATTTGGTGTTCTCGATTATTCATACTATCATCCCCCATTTGAAAATTGATACTAATATAGTAATTATAGTTTCTTAACTTCTATATCACCAACGAATTTATCATGTTTTTTACTAGATTGTAAATTCCATAAATCTTTTGTTATGTCCAAAACCTATAATGTATTAGTGTTATGATGAAATAGATATTAAACAAAATTTTATTTTTCTAAAAATTATTCATTGGGTTGCTTTATTAATATATATAACAATGACTATCACATTACAATACATTATTCATATTCTTTCTCTCCAACTCTTCTATGAATATTATCGTCGATTCCATATCCTTTACAGTTTCAGTTACAACAATGTATTCATCCATTTTGTTTGATAAATCTACAATTTCTATAACTGAAATGTAAATATTAATATTATTCCTCTAATTTTAAGTACATATTCATTAGTATTAAAACTTCTATCAATATCACCTCCAATGAAGGAATCCACATACCTGCCCATACGATTTTATTTCTCGAATGTAATCCCAACCATTATCTATCATGTTATCGATAAATATCACCCAATATTTGGACCTCTAATGGAATGTACTACTATATACCCCAAAACATAATATTCAACTACATTCATATTCCATAAAATCAATGTTATAAATCTTTTTTTGAAGGATAAATTATTATTATTTCCAAAACTATTCTCTTCACACAAGACAACATTCACCAACTTTAGCTCGACTAGTTTTACATTTATTCTATTCACCTTCATCCCATTTTCAATCATGTGGTTTAAAATATGGTTTTATACATTCAAATAATCCTTTTATGTTTTTGATGAAAGCATGTCCAAAAAATTTTCAATCATTTTTATTGGTTCCATTTGTTTCTCCATGATATATGACAATATCACCGATGGTAATCTTCCAGCCACCACTTATGAATGGGGTATTAAAACCCATATCATCATGCTTCCAAACTAAGATAATATTTCTTCTCAGTCTAGGGATATAAATTTCATTATCCTAATGTAGAAATTTTTCACTATTTGTTTCAATCCATGAATCACCTTTCTCCATAATTTATTAGGGTTCATCATCAAAAATATGATCCATGAAAATATTTCTTGGAACATAATTGTTCATGAATCCCTTATCTGAAGTGTAATATAATGATTCATATAATTCTAAAATCCAAGACTCCAAATATTCAATATATATATATATATATTTTGGGAAAATAAACATCATTTGTTTCTTTATTATCTACATTTTCAATATTAGTTTTATTTGACATTATGTTTTATCATCACTATTTGGAATTTACTTTATTCTGTAAAGGTTAACAGGTTAGGCCATACCCCATTACATCATCTCATATTTTCACCATCATTTAAATAACCACTCATTATTATCTTGATATATGTGTTGGCCTCATCCATCTTAATTCAATAATGAACCGATAATATTCCAAATTCACTTCGTAAATATTTACAATGGGGATCATGTCATGAATGTAATTTAAAAAAATCATTTCACTCCCAAAATAACTATCAAAAACAATTATATTATCCTCCTAATATTTAGGTAACAACCAGTCAAAATCAAATGACATACCGCAACATCTGATTTAATTTACAATGATGAAAAATAATGTTTGATGGTGTTTAATTCAACGATTTGATAATCGATATTATTCCCGTAAATTATTTTCATATTGAATACTAATCACATTCGGTATGCATTGTAAATGAAAAATATTTCTCATATATATTTGTCATATCGTTAATAAATTTATCTGTTATATTATACTATCTGATGTTTAACATCAATTTTTATCCACTGTAAGGTGCACTACTTGAAGACCATATAATCCAGTATTTCAAGCTTTGTATTATTCGTTAGTATAGGTTTTTTACCTATAAGTTGTATCTGAATCATTTTACAATAATGATAGTATTTGATATTATTCATTTTGTAAATGATTTCAGGTACATTGAATTAAAGGATCATGAAATTGAATTTCTATATATAAATCATTATATTTTTGAAAACTATAATTAATATTGTATGAATAGAATTTAATGGAGTTTGTGACATAAATCCATGGACAAAAAATATGATCAATGATTCACTGAAGAAGAGTAATAGTTTAAAACAAAAGGAAAATAATTTTTTTGGATATACGTATATTTATAATGTTAGAGAATATAACTATTTGAAAGAAATGATTAGGAAAATTCCTCACATTTTAGATTAATAATATAGGGAGATTTATGAGAATATAGATAACCTTTCTCCACTGAGCTCATAAATAAATATGATAAATATTAACTCGTGTTATAAAATTGACTATAGAGTATGTAGCATGTACAAAATCAGTTGTGGTAGAAATGTTTGATGAGATACAAACCTCAACCAATGTTAGTATAATATATTTCTATTGGGACTTTGGTATATATAATCTACGGCATACCCAAAAAATATTCTACTTCTGGATGCGCGCTCCCACTTCAATACCATATCATTGTGTCTAGTCAACTCTACTATATTGGTTAGCATTATAGTCGTGTCGGACACCGAAATTTATCCAAAAAAATACAATGATCTTGACACTCCCATCCAATTATATATAATTATAAAATACAAGAGAAACTATTGAATAATGGTGAAATTATATTTGAATATTCACATGATATATTATAGGTAATGATGAATGACTTTGACTAGTATAGGATTACTAGAAAGTCTCATCAACAAATGATGAATTAAAAAAATAATATGTAAAAAAATAAATGAATATATAAAATATTATCAATTGGCATAGAATCATTTACATTGATTGATACAAATTGAATATTACATTATAATAATAAATTATATTTAATCATGCTATATTGATGATTCTAAGAGTAGATTTGAGAAATTAATTGGTAAAAAAAATGTTTAGTTTATTATCATTATTTATTTTTTGAGATTTAGTAAAATAAAAAACATTACCCTATATTGTAATGTGTTAATAATATAACTCTCACAATGTAATCTTATTATTAAAATGCCTATTGAAATAATTATTTATGAGTTTTTTTCGAATGGAATCAATTTTCATCATGTCTATGTATCATTTTGAGAATTATGAGAGTTAAAAAACAAATATTAATGAACCAATTCATGGGAGGAGGAAATATATTTTTGGTGTTAGATAAAATATTAAATGATTTTTTATATGAAAATGGATTTATAAAAATTATGAAGAGAATATCAATGATTATTACCATGGTTCGTGATTATTAATAATATATGATATTGTGTATCACTGCGAAAATAAATATGCACTATTTAAGGACTCCATTTAATTTATCAATTTAATCATCTATGGTTATTCTACATATTATATGTAAATATTTTACAAATACATTAAAATTTTTGGACACTGATATGTATGTATTTTGACTTATGATATTAGGATTCATGAGATAATAATTCGTAGATCTACTATTTTTTGTTCATTGGTATAAAATATTGATGTATAGTTTATTCACGTACACTATATTATGGTGTGAGGGAAGAAGCAACATTTTTAGTCAAATCTATTATATATAAAAATAAAAGGATTTTATATTTTTTGAGGCTTATGATTCCAACTATAGAGATAAAATTAATGGGAGAATAAGTGAAATCACTACATCGTTTAAACCATTATTACATGTCTTGTTGAATTTTATATAATAAATAATATCATAGGGATTTTAAAAGATATAGAATTATGGTTTATATAAATATATATTAATTATTTATTCTAAGAATAAAAGATACCTTGTTTAAAGTGGACCAAGTACACATGTGGATAAAGAAAAAAAGAATAATACAATTCTTTTGATCATTTATAAATGTTCTTTATTTTTGTCTGAAATTATAATATTATGACATGAATAAGACATACCATGATTATCAAGTAATTTTTTCTGATTTAAACATATTTATTCAATAATATTAACCCATTTTATAGTAATATAATGATTACATGATGTTGCCTAATTTCCAATAATCACCTCATACTAGCCACATTTAATGTATTAATTGACATTGTAAATGCTAGGTATTCATGTGTTCTTTTTTGTAATATTTATCTTAATTTGATTGGTTATTTATAGGATACTATTTAATAAATAAATTAAAATTTTTTTGTTTAATTTCATATTATTTCATTAGAAATAATTCACCCTCATATAGATACTGTCACTTTTAGTTGAAAAAATAAATGGGTATCAAATAATATGTTATCATTTGCAGATATTTATTTACATTTTTTGGATAAATTATCTTTTAAATAATTTGTCTTCCAAGGATATTTTTATTTTATTAAACAAAAAAAATGGAATTATAAAATCCAATTGAATATTAATTGATCAATATAAATGTAGGATGTTTCATTTTATATATATGTTCAGATTAATTTTCAAGGAATCATTATGAATAGTTATATTCCCCACAATGTAAGATTATATAATATGTTTATGGATTGAAATATTTTTAATCCCTAAAAAATATTCAATTATTATGTTTCACTCTTCCAACATTTATTAAAAGCTTATAAAGGTGTTGGGTTAAAAAATTCCAAAATATTAACAATATGTTTATTATGATGTAAATTAGTAGATAAAAGAGTATACACATTTTCATTTTCATTCTTAATTTGATGAAATAATTTTGGATGAGGATTATTCAGTGGATAAATTTTCTATATAACTAAATATGATAGTTTGAAATATTTTTATATATATGGATACATGTTATTATTCAAATACCATGATGAAATAAAAAATAAATCTATCAGAATTTTTTTTCATTATTATAGTAATTGAGTATAAAAAATATAATGACTTCAGAGTTGAAAAAATAAAAAGTATATTTATTTCTTATAATAGGAGAAGTGTAAATGAATTTAATGATAATGGGAGAAAATTTATTGAGATAAATTTTCTAACAATCAATTGATTGAAAAGATGTTATCAAATTAAATCTAATGATTAATAAGAGGAGTTTTTTGAGGATTACATGAATTAATACAAGTTTTCATAACTTCTCACTACATAATTTCAAAAAAGAAATGGGAAGTGAAATTATAACATAATATTTTAATATTTTCCATTTGAATGTTTTAGATATTTTTAGAAAACTTACCTAAGAAGAACTATGATGGGGATACAGATGATTATAAAAAAATATAATAACAACATGATGCAAATATATTTATATAGATGAAATTACATTGAGTAAAAATAATCAAAGGATAATTTAAAAGGATTAATATTACATTGAAATAAGAAGAAGAATAATATTACATTGAATGAGAAAAATGGATGAATATATCAAATTATAAGGTGATCATACCTTCATGTACAATTCATTGAACTATAATGAATAAAATATTTAATAAGAAAATAGATAATGTGACTATAGTTTACATAAATATGAGAATAAATATTTTTTTTAATATTATACCACATAATTTATATTTAAATGTTTTCAAATCATGATATTGGGAAATGATTATTAATGAACTCCAATGGATCATAAAATGCCATCTCTTATAATGATGAAAAGAATAATGTCTAATGATGATATTAATATCTTTATTTTTGAACGATATTTGAATAATGATGACACATAAGATCTTTTGGTCATGTGGAAATCGGAGGCTCACTCCCATGAATCAAAGATAAATGAATGTAAAAATAATCTAATGAAAATTTATTTATTTATAAAAATTTCACTGAAATGGAAGAATCCTCAAAATCCTCTGAAATGTGTTTCTATGAAACTATTAATAATGATTAATATATAAAAAATAGTTAAATCAAATAATTTATAGATATAGAGGATGAAAAAATTATTCCATTATAAATATTAAGGGAAATATATATTTTTTTCTACATAAAAATATTCCACACACAATTCTATATTAGTGTGTTTAACTAAAAATAAAAAATTATATCATTAAGATGAAAGAGTACAATAAATTTTATATGTTTAATAAAATATTGATGAAAATATTAATAATGTATAAGAAAATATAGAAAAATAAGTTAATATCATATCTATTGAAATGTAAATGAGAAAAAAATTTGATCCATTAAATTATCATCAACTGATAAATTCAATATTTTAAAATAGATATTGGTGTCTCAGTGTGTATGAAATATGTGATTTGTTTGGATAAGAAATATTAATCATAGGTTGAATCTACAATAGATATTTCCTAGTTAAGTCCTATAAATTTTCTATTCATTGATTATAAAATTAAAAGGACTAGGACCATATAAAGGCAAGGTTAGTGGGAACTCATTAGACTATAATGGGAATGATGATACAGAATCAAATGATGAGTTAAAGGAAGTAGTTGAGAATGATAAGTAGATAGGATTGTGCGTTCAAAAGAATAAAAAATATCATAGGAAAAACATTTATGAAAGGAAATAATAACCTTGTTTTTTACAAAGGGAATCATATAATTCTTCAATGGGAAAATTTAGAAATAATTTAGATGAACTAAAAAATTTATCATGAATCTTTATTTGGGGTGTTGAATCTTCTGATGGATTTATCAAAATTAGATGAATATATAAATATTTTATGTAGGATAAATCTAATGAAATTTTTGAATGGAATTAGAACATGTATCAAACCGTTGGATTAGTCCATAAATAAGAATCATGGGATCACTTGTGGTATATTAAAATCATATAATCATTTTTTTACATTATTAAAAATGGTTAATATATATTATATCATATAATTAAAGTAAGTTACTAACATTTTCAACTACTTAAATTGTTTTATATTATATTTGAGTTCTTTTGTTAATATACTTCTGTTTGATTTTGAGGGTTTTTAAGTAATCAAGGATATTTGTCTTGAAACATTGGAACATGTTTTTTTTCAGATATTGACATCATGTGTTGTTCATTTTAAAAAATATAGACTTTTTTTCATAATTTAGGTTATTTATGTGTGGTTTTAGAATTTACGGTTCTCAAAAAATAAATTGTTATCATTACTCTTATTCGATATAAACACCATTAGTTTATCTTATGTTTGAAATTTTCTAGTGGTAGTTTACTATTTCAGATGCAATGACACTTGAAGAAGTAATTTTTTATATATACATGTTATATAAATGAAACTATGGATTATATAAAATAAATATCAATTATTATCAACATTAGATGAATATTGAGATTTTATTGAGGGGATAAAACTCCAATCAATTGATAAAATAGAATGGGAATGAAACATCCAAAACACACTTACTGTAGTTTGAATGGTATTTTCCTGAAACATGGACTTCAATTTTCAATTGGAAAGGAAATATAACAATATAATTTACAATAACACTAATCAATTCAAAAATACTACCACTCTAAACAATATTTTTCTAATGAAGAGACAATATATATGAAGATAATATATGGAATGTTGGTGAATGATATTTTCAATGAAATAAAAATAATAAAAATCAATCTCAATAATGTTTTAGTGGTGTTCAAAAGTGTAGTTTATCTATTGTTACTTATTTTATCAGATATTAATTCATATGATCTGATTGTTACAATGAATCATTATTCAAATTTTATGTTTTTTTATAATATATGTGATCTTGTTAAATATAGGGAGATCCCAATGTTTTTATTTTTGGATCCACGAAAAAACATTCACATTAGTTGGTACATGAACTTTATCTCAATGTGAACACTAAAATGAAATGAATAGTGAAGGGAAAAATGAAAACAAATCAAGGTAAATATGATGGGAATGAAACCATATAAATTCCTTGTATGAATAATGTGAATTTGGAAAAATTATTATATAGATTCGATATTGAAATGTTGAATATTTATTTTTTTGAGAACTATTAAATATACTGTTATTATGGAGGAATGGAGTTTATTTATATTTGGGGAATGTCTAGTGAAGGCATGTATCAATGATTCTTTGAAATTTTTCAATCAATATTGGATATAAGACATGTTTATCATTTTCTCAACAATATTTGGAAATTTAAATCATGTGGATGGTGAAACCCCAGAGATATAGGGAAAATTTTATTTGATTTTTTGAAAAAACATATGAATGTGTTGGAGTTAAATGTATGTAAACACCTAATAGGGTAAATAGAGTATTCAATATCTATTTATTAGATCAAAAATTCTGGTTTCTATAAAATTATTATATTATTGTGTAATTTTATAAATATGTATATATTGGTAGTCCAATAAGACAAATAAATAGTGTAGTATCTTATATTGATTTTTAATGTTATATCACATTCCAAAAAAACGTCTATAACCGCATTGTTATGTTATAATAATATATGAAAAATTGGTGATAATGGGATGAAAGTTATAACTATACAATGAATTATATAAGAGGGTTATTTTGTGTTAGAAAATGTGAATATTGTAACATTGGGAAGCCATAAATTGTGGCTTTTAAAATTGAATGGAATAGTTCCATAGAGTAAAATTTTATATTTATTAAATACTAATGTAGAAAGGATAGAATTATTTCATTACAATATAGGTTCATGGAATGTTTTAACCTTTATTTATGATTCTATGAAACGTTTTGTGGAATTAATTCTCATAATAAATTATAAAATATTAAAACAATATATTTTAGATTTCTATGGTGGATCGATTGCCCAATTTAAAGATTTAGTTCCCAAGGCACGATAACACTATGGAGTATGGAATCAGGGAGTTCTAGTGGTTTTTAATTCCATTTTTGATGATGGTACTCAATACATTGGGATAAAAATTTAGAGTATAGTGGATTATTTAGTCAATTTACAAGATATAATGATGTATGAGAATTCAATATGATATTCTATAATATTTTTGTGTAGAATTGTTGAATTAGAGAAGCATGCCTCATAAATAGTTCTACATATTTACCATTGGGGTATGAGATTCCAAAATGAATATTGATGAAAAACATCTTAAATTATTTGTTTGTATTGAATATTTCCATGATTATTATTTTTAATAAGGGAAAATTGGAAGCTATGTCTTGAGAATGTTTGTCTGGGTTATGAAATTGAAGTCATTTGATTTCATTTATGGTATATTGACATCTCTATGTTCATTTGAAATCAAAATTTTCAATTCAATTAATGGGTCCATTGAAATGGTCAAACTAATGTGGAAGATATAAATATGAATAAATAATCATCACATACCATGGTTGATCCTAACATATGAAAAAAACAAAAAAAAAATTACGAACTCATGTTCCAAAAGGGAAAATCATTTTAAAATAGGTGTTTAGGATAGTGGTAAATTATAAATGTTCTATCATGGATATATTATTGTAAATGATCATGAACTATGAATTACCAAGGAAGGGATGCGGATGAATAATAAACAAAAATACTTTTACCTAAAGAGGTGAGGTGATTTTATACAGCAAAATAATATGGAATCATTATGCATATTACATAAAATAACCAGCTCAAATGTATAGTTGAGTTCCAAGAATACTGAATGATTGATAAGACCTAGTAGTACAATTCATTAAGTGATATCTATGAAATAAGAGATGGAATCCATTCATGATTCTGAAAAATTGATTCTTTAGAAACCATAATTGGGAAAGACTGAATGATAGAATTATGATTCTAGCAATTTATGTAGGAAAATGAATGTTAGTATATGTCTTGAGTAAATAATAGTGGTGAAATGATTTCAAGAAAACTAAAGAGATTACATTAGTGAAATTATGTCTCTAGTAATTTTTAACCAAATAAAATAGATGGTTAATCAAATTTTGGTAGAAGAAAGACTATATGTTCAAAAACTACATATGAATATATTATTACATTATAGATATTTTGGGGAGGAGATTTATATGGTTTTTATAAAGGATTCAATGAATCCTAAAGATTCCTATTTTTAATCAAAAGAAATAAGGGATGAAGAATGAATCAGTGTAGTGGAACATGATATTAAATTCCATTATAGATAGAATAAAGTTCATAAAATATAATTTTGTTCATTTATTCTACTAGAAGGTCACTGATAATGGGATTTATATGATCTTCTTTTGCTATTGGATGATATTTACTTTTTGGTTAAAAATAGATTTTGGAGTTGATGGTTCGGTTAGCATTAAGATTAATGTTGAAGGATATCGTAGATGCATAATGGATATTAGTAATTATGATCTAAGGGGATTGTACCCATGGTGTATTGAAGTATTCATAGTAGTTATAAATATGGAAAGCATAGGATGGATTTAGAATAATTGAATTAATTCATAATTGTAAAAAATTATATGGACATAAAAATCATCGAAAGAGAAGGAACAACGTACCACGTATGAGGAAAAGTACATGAAAAAAAGGATACATATACATCAGTGGTGATATGATCAATTCATTCCATGATTTCCATAAATCTGTATTTTTTTCATGTATTGTTAGTAGTAAGTAGGTTTATGGAAAATCAAAGAAATGTGGACATGGAAATAGTGATGAGGATACTCTAATTTAGCAATTTTCTAAAGAAGAATCCAAATAATTTTGAATGAATGTTACATTAAAATATTTTTTTGATGTGGAATTTAATGGTGTTGTGAACTCACACATATGTTTCATTAGATTTTTTATCATATGAGATGTTTTTTTTCATGTTATATCTCCTGAAAACAACATGTTTCGACACTCTATACTATTGAGGTAGGGTACATTATGGGAAAAACGAAAATATATGATATGGTAGCTGGGTTTTTTGAAAAATTTGAAAAAATGAATGGGGAAGAGGTTTCATTCAATGCGATTTTCAATTCAATTCATCTGACTATAAATATAATGTTTTACTCAAGTAAAACCAAATTCACTAGAAATTTTACCTCATTAAGATGATCATAGTATTAAAAAATGCTACAAAAATGATAGAAAAAATTAAAAATATTTTCAATATCCTAATTATAGTTTTCCATTATGAATGTCTTTGAAAGTTTTTTTCCTTTATATGATATGGTTGGATACGTTGAAAATTATGGAAGATCACATAATATTTTTTTGGAATGAATATGGACAGAAGGTTTAAATACCAATGTGACTCAAGAACTTTGTTATGATGTTGATAAACAATTATTAATATTTATATTTTTTTGGATGAAAATGTGATAAATAATTTTCATCAAAATATTGAAAACTTGGGAACAATAAATTTTTAAGAACAGAAATATTAAAACAAGAAGAAATAATGTGTAGTGGAACATGGTTTGTTTAGAAAGTATAACATGACCATGAATTTAATGTAGAGTAGAAAATTCAAATTCATTTTAAATATGTGAAGTTATTAAGAATAATTTTATAACATATATATAAAATTTAACAAATTTAATAATTAAAAAATATAGTCAATGGGATACAAAATATTCATTAAGAATACTATATAATAATAACTAAGATAGATTTCACTATTCATCGAGATTATGTATTCATTGTATAAAATCTTTTAATTCATCTAATTTGATGGTGGGATATCAATGAATATTTGAATGTGTTGGATATTATCACAATGATTGGAAGGATGTATCACAAAGATTGGCTAGCTGAAATAGTCTACAATTATAAAAATTAGAATCAATTGTTATGTGTACCCATCAATCATTCATTCATTTTCATTAATAATATGGAAAAAAAGAGTGAATATAACATGTAATATGATTAAGTTATGGAGAATATAAAGCCCTATTATTATTTCATGATGTGTGATATTTCCTCCATTCATATGCTAGTGTGTATTCTAGATGGTCATTAGGTGATCGGGGCAATTCATCTTGATGTATTAGAGCTATGTTTCTTCTATCCAGATACTTAAATTATGTGTTTTTATATTCATAAAATACAGGTATTTTCCATAATCAGTGTACTAAAGGGTGTTTTATCATTTCATTTCATCTAAATAATAAATTTTTCACTCAGCTATAGTAAGGATTTTATTTGTTATGAAACAAGATGAGAAAATAATAAAGGAACTAAATAAAACTATAATGGAGTTGAAAATGATAGAAAAATCTTTAGTGTACTTTATAATATTTAGGATAATTGTGAGAATAATCTGTATTAGCATGATGAAATCCTTCTATGATCCATCAAGTGTAATTATTAGGAATACGAGTGACCCCCAAATAATGATTTTAAAAGGAAATTTATTTGAAACTCTTACCAAGGGTATATATGAAATTATTTGGGAGTTATTAAAAAATTTAAGCTTAGAAAATAATAAAAGTTACAAAAAAAAAAGGTCAAAATTTATAATAACTACCAATAGTCATACAATACAATATAAAATTCATATGAATTCAAAAAATCATTTCCAAACAAAAAATACATCTAATTGTAAATATAGAGTGACTACAACAATTTTTTCCAACTTTTATGGCCACAAACATGTGTGTTTAATCCTAATCCCAAACTCTTTACCAATCATATGAAAAATAATTTGTATAGAATTAAGGATTGGTATAACACATGAATTTCTTGTTTACTTGAATTAAATATCAAGTAAATTATGATGTAGTACCATGGTGATTCATTTAATAAATAATAAAATGATATTTTAATTCATAATAGGCGATATATTACCTCATAGAGCTAAAAAAACACTCTCAATCTGAAAATAATGTTATTATTATAATATAATTGTAAAAATACAACACGATAACTTTTCAATGACATCCCTAATAATCTACCCATATATTTTTACTAACTTCATTTGTTATATCACTCTTGTAACTTTTTATTTTCGTAGAATACATTAGACCAAAACATTATCCATTTCATTCTGTAACCTCATTCATGTATACATAGATATAACCATCTCCAACCAATGTAAGAGAAAACCAGAGATGGGGGATTCTCAAAAATTCAATCCATAACATCATGTATATTGTGGGGTCACCCAATATCATAACCACATTGGAATTACATAGGTGATCCCACATAGGTGGTGGTACCTAGAAATGGTGAATTAAATATCACCCATAAATAAAATAAATTTTTTTCCAATTTTATAGTATTATGATTCTATGGTTAAAATGATAATTGTTTCACACCACATATGCATTTTAGAAACCATAAACCCTTGACCATAACATGTAGAAATATGATACAAAGCATGTAATTTAATGGATGAAACTACATACCTTACATATATTAATGACATAAAATCATCTAAATATTATGCGATTTATAAATATTAAAACAATAATCCAAAAGACATTTATCCACTATAGTGTATCAAATGGTTGAAACCAAAACACCTTGGGACACTCCAAAAATTCCATGAAAATCCAGTGACTTTTTATTAAAAGGAAATAAGATAAATATATTTAGGAAATGAGAGAATAAAAGTTAAAAACATTATTCTTGAAACCATATATCACAATGTCTTCTCCATTTTATAGCCTTAATGAATTATCCTCAAACCTCAATTAATAAACTCATGCATTTACAATGCATGAGTAAATTGAACATAGTTGTATCTTCTGTAACATATATATATATATATAAAATAACTTAGGTAATTAATTAACATATTAATTGAATAATTATTCTACCAAATATGAAATATTTATTAATTGTAGCTAGTATGTGTGATAATTTAAACATACTTCCAATAATAATTCAGGAACATCTATTAACTATGATTTCAACATGTCATGTGAAATGAAACCTCAAATAAATAGTAATGTAATATTCAAATATCGTGTAAAATATTATGTCTAATAAAATTTAATAATTCATTTTAATCATTCAAATTATACACATGGATTGATATATCATACAATATGACATATTAGCTTTAGGTAATTGCTTGTTCAATGTAACACTTATACTGAATCCTCATACAGTATACACGAACTTTTAATAAATTAAATTATAATGAAATATATATATCAAACCATTTCGAAAGAATATTATAGATATTTTATAATTATAATTTAGAATGTGTTTATTAAACTCACATAGAATCTCAATTTATGATATAAATTGCTAATACCTATGCAGAACTCTATCACAATGTCTATGAAGAAAAATCATTATAGAATTAAAAAAATTCAATTGACTCTAGATATATGAAAATTATTCCTTATAAACATGGATCAATGCTATTTTTTTAAAAGGATTTGATGTGATAATTATCTGACACATGTATCTATATAACATTGTTTACAAGGTGTATCAAATTAATGAATTAATATTCATATGAAGACTTTTCCTATAAAACAATCATTCATGGAAAAATATTTATGCCTATACCGTATATCCTTCCCATAAATTCACGAATCATAGAGCATAAAATTTCTATTTTTATGAATATATCCATTTGAAAAAAAATTCTTATACAATACCATGTTCTATGGTGTACGAAATATGAAAAAATTACTCTAAAAAATGTGAAATATTATTATATAAATGTGATCGTTATAAACTACTTTTTTTATTACAGGTTAAGAATATAATAATTTCAATTTTTATATATATAAATATAATGTATCTAATCAATACAAATGTAAAAATTAATTTTTAGAAAAGATGCACTCGATTTTCCTGTAAATCCTTTTTAGACAATAATGATATGTTTTCATCATATGTGGGTCTTTATTTACTTATTTTAAAAAATTATATAATTAATTTATATAATACTAAAAAATAATCGTCGATAAAATATAAATTAATTTGAAAATCATCATATCAAACTTATCTTATTGTTAAAATTTGATTTTTTGGGGAAAGTATAATTTTTCAATGAAAACTAAAAGGTACTGATTATTACTCAAAATTATTTTCCTTATAAACTATTAAAAAAATCGATATATACATTGCATTTGTTTTAGATTTTAATTAGAACATTTTTATTTAAAATAATCCAATTTTTGGTATTTAATGGAATTTTTTACTTTCTTTTTGTATAATGAAATTTAAACTAAAATATCATTTATTTAAAAGCCCTTTTTTATTCATGTTTTTTTAATTTTATTTTAAATTTTTAAAATCTTAATTATATGTATTGAATAATGAATGATTTTTTTCATATTCGGAATTATGATTTTATAATTTAGTAAATATATTTCAATTTTTTTCACAATTATGAATAGTAAATATTATAATATTTGTTAGCATGATATGTTATACATTTCGTAGAAAAGGTATAAAATAATATGATAAAAATTATAAAATGACCACAAGACGTGCATTAATTTTATTGTATTAGTTATTTATCTCCATAATCATTAGATATATAATAATAGAAGATATTTTTTTCCTTTGTATTTGATAATAAGGATTATTATATTTTCATTAATTAAAAGTAAAATATATTAAACAATTTTTTTAAAATCTAAAATATTTTTAACATTGGGTAAATAGAGGATATGTTCCATTATAAATATAAATATAAATTATATATGATTTATCTACAACATGGAAATTTATTTTTTATTTTTAGAAAAAATGTAACTACATTAAATATTTAAACAATCCTAATGTATTAATTATTCAAAAATTGAAATATCAAATAAATGATATTAAACACATTAAAGGTAAAAAAATTTGAGATAAATAATGTGTTTCATTAAATTTAATGATAAAAAAATATGTCATGAAATTATTTAAATAGACGTTTAACATTTTTCTTAATTAATAGGTATTGTTAGAATCAGAGTAATGAATAGTTCTAAAAATATTCATTTATGATATATTGTAATAATAAATATGTTATTAAATGTTATAAAATTGTTTAAAATATTATGTTTGGAAATGTTCTATTGATATGGATGATAATATCAACAAAATTCCATTTATGGGTCCGTATTCCATTTATAGTAACTATATTGTCCCCCAAAATGTAAAAATACTTATTGTCTTTGTATATGTGAAATTTTTATAAAGTAAAAATAAAAAGACAATGGTACAAATGTGAAAAAAACTCATATAATTTTTATTTGATTAGAGGATTTAGATACCACCTAATCTTATTTTTTTTAAATCAGTTTGGATCTACATTGAATCAATAATTAAATTATATCAATATAATATTTTATGTTATTTTAATTGTTCTCCTCCTCACAATTGTAAATGGACATCAATTCATCCATTCACATCTCACATAAAAAGAACCATGCATTTGAAAATACCTATGAAAATACATTCCTAATACTATAGTCATATTATGACTATCATCTATCCCCCACATTGGAGCATCACTATTTCTGACATAGTCATGCATCACTTTGACCTATAATAATCCCCAATAAGTCTCATAAACCTACCTAACAAGAGACGATTCCACTATTATTTGACAAATAAAACCTATAATATTGAACGCTTTTAAATCTGGTTCCATTGTTACTATATGTTAATTCTGTTCCAATTTTCACATGACTATTACATGATATCTCAAGAATTCTTTCAACTCCGCATTGTAGCCACACTTTCTTGATTCCAAGTGTGATTGAGATATTAGAGTAAATATACAACAATAACAATATCCACTAATACTAAAATAGAATTACATACTACTAAAAGAAGTGAAAAATAATAATCTTTTGGTCAGTGGATAACCTAGATCCCTTGAAAATGAGTCAATGTCCCCATAGTTTTAGGAAAAACCCATTACTGTAAACAATAGATTTTGTGTGGATATTTTAAAAAAACGTTCCTTAAATTAATTAAAATGAGAAGTGGTCAAATTCATTTTTGTATCAATATAAAACATAATCCCTAATGGTTAGTATCACACATGACCACAAACTTCACCACTTTAAAAAATAATTAATAGTGGCACATATAAACCTCTCTTTTAGGCAGTAAAATAATAGTAAGAAGTGACCTATCTAGAAGAAATAATGGTCATTCTAGGTCAAAGATAAAATTGGGGATTCAATTTGATCTAAGTTAGACCAAAACCATTGATAATAGTACATATGTCCTTGGAAGCCCTGAAAATTTCTGGTATTATTTAGTGCTTCACAAAAAGAAACGGCCTAAATCATTTTCTAGTCCATTGTAATTCTATATCATGAATCCAAATGTCTATGGAAATGACCCACTTATACCATATCCATTAATATAAATAAATTTCTATAGAGTTGATTGTGTCACAGAACGTTAAAAAATGTTATAAAATGCACAACATGATCCATTTACGAGAATGAGTACATAAATATTCACATAGTTAAAACAACTATATGATGGTCCATTAACACATGAATATATATTTTATGAGGTGTATTAGATAATTTTGTTCATTTATTACATTAGAAAATATTAATTGATACTCATGGTTACTATACATGCACCCACAAGAAACATCTGAAAATCCTTCTCCAACACCCACATTAAGTAATATCCAACTATTGATTGATCTTAAAAAAACAAGCCCCAATTAAATGGAAAATATATCAGTTATTCTCAGAAGAGAGTAATGGTTCTTGAACATCACCTGGTTCAATAACATGTAGTTTAGATATAACCTATGATTGATTTATGTATTAATAATGAAAAAAATTGAGAACCATATGGTAAAAAAATTAGGTCATATAAATATCATATACTATAAGTCATTGTTCCTAAGAATCATCACATAAAGATTCATTGGTTATATATGATAAGTATTAATAATTATATAACATGAAATAAATTGTAATTATTTCCTGTAATCAATGTCTGACCAATATGGTGTTGTCGTAATCTCAAATGGTAAGACAAAAAAATCCTCAAAACTATAGTGGTATCCACCAACCGAGTATCATCTAGAAAATAACCATTTTAATATAGAAGATTATTTATACACCATCCACCAATATGATTTTTGTATTAAAAAATGAATTAAATGATGGCCCCCCATATTTGAAAACATGACTCTCATCGATAAATCATAAAAAAATGAATTTATAGAAAATAACCACTTTATTCAATGAATAAAATTGTATAGTTGAATGTATAATAAGATGATATTCCTTATAGAATGATGAAACCCCATAATCGATGTACTTCCATGAAACACATATATCATGAAATCATATACTCTAACTATTGTGAGTTACCAGATATCCATTGATTGTACATACACCTCTAGCTTAAACATGTGAACTAGACCTACTGAAACAATGGACTCTAACGGTCTATAATGACATAATATAAATACTAAGATAGAAGAAAACATGTTGGTATCAAAACAATATCTATATTTATGGCTCTATAACCTCTATTGTATTATCCATCCAATGACCAGATACAGTGCATCATTGTTAATGACATGTGAAATTAATAATTGTTCATGGTACATAAGGAAAATCTATTTTGGGGACAAAATCAACGAAGTATATCTCCCCATAGAATATAAATAAAATATTGAAGCATGTAATACAATAAATTACCTCACAGAAACTTGTTATTTATAAAGGTAGAAACCAGCTTGATCACCTAGTGATGTCTATAAATAATAATATAATTGATCATTGATTCTATAATAATAAAACAAAAACAGATATCCCTAGTAGATACATGTCAATCACAATACAAAAAGTGGAATGTCAAATAATTATATGGTATTTTCCATACTCATCAGAACATCAACTATCTAGGAATCCATGATAATTCACAAGAATCTATACTTTTTAAAAATCCCAGCTTATATTACTTTAAAAAAATACTCCATGTCAGCATACTCCGTCAATCACTTCTTCCTTGATATATATTATTTGATACATTGGATGTATAAATGAGGTAACCTAGTATCATATTACAAGATTAAATTCAACCTCAAGTCATTTTAAACATGACTCCTCATATATAATGATACAATGAAAAATCTTAAGAGGTTCTTAACCATGATATAATTATCTCTTACTCTTAGGATCACTTACTGAAGGTACAATCGATCCATTCACTATGATTTATTAATAACCAATGAATAGAAAATGATGAATAATCATTCTATATGTTAGTGTAAAAAACATCATTGTACTTCCACACTATATGATGGAGTACTAACCATGTATGGGATGCCTCTCGCATATAACAAACCACAAATGGAACAATATAATCAACTAGGAATGGAATCAAACTAATGTAAATCTCAAACTCTTCAATCTAAAATTACATATTTAGATCATAGAATTTCCCCTCACACTTTTTTATACCCTAAAATTAGAATGTATACAATTCTCTTGTACCATGTCTCAATGATATCAAATAGAAGGATCCTAAGACCATCTACTGTATCAAACTTTTGATCTTCATCATCTTTAAAATAGTAAAAATTATTATTAGGATCCATCTATACAAATTTTTTTTTGATGGAATCATAATCGTATTTTGATGGAATTTTTATGATTAATTAATAAAAATTATTATTTTTAGATAATACCAATGTCATCAATACAGGGAATAAAAAATGAATCATGTACCTATTTTAGGTATATATCCATACATCAATAATTATATAACTATGCATGATTAGTATGATTATAGTTCTTTTTTTAGATCACATGGGCCCATAAACATAGGTGTCATAGTAAGTCAGTATGAACACAAATCTTCCTTTTTGGAATATCTTCCATTTTGTTGTTTTTGAAAAATGAGGAGTTTCTGGAAATATCAGGAGTACTCGCCCTATACTTATATGTACATGTCGTGTACATTGGTTCCAAAGGCAGAAGTATACTTTTCACGTAACGGCCAAGTACATGGACATGTGGGGTGACCTAGTGACCACATATGGTGGGGCCCAATAAAGGCATATAAACGTCATGTAATTTTAAAATGCACGCCAGGTACATTTATTTTTAATTGTTATATCAGACCAAGATCAGGTCTCGTTGACAAAAACCCATTTTTCTAATGACATCTCATCCATGACTGACTGAGGAGCGTGATTCATCCTATATCCCTCGGTCATTCATCCTTCATCTGAATCGACCGTCATTGATTACATTGGAATCTCCACAGTGAGTTATTCATTCTTCTAGAGTCTCATCTCATGATTCTTCCTCTTTCTTGATATAATCATTGTTGAGTGTTTAAGATGTTTTGGTAGATATATGGTGTTCTAGGTCAAAAAAATTGAATGGGATTCAAATATATCATTTGTACAATGCTGAGGTAGGGGGTTTGTGCCTTTATGTAGAAATTCATTGGGTTATATGTGCAAAAGATCCAATACCCTTGTTCAGGGAATTGCATGTTATGGAATTTTAGCCATGTTAATAACTGATAGGTTTTTTTCTTGATGAGAAGGGTTTTAGTGTAAATATGGGTTTTCCATGATTTGGAGGTGTTTTCCCATATTTGATTTGATATGGACCATTTGGTCAGGCTTTACCTATTAAGATGTTTTGTTTTCCTTTTATTGTGTTATTTGTACGAATTGATTTATATTATCTTCTATGCTATGATATTCTGTATACCTTTAAACTAAGTATTTATTGAGGTTTTCTATGGATTCCATATACCATTTGTGTGTGAATGGCATACACACGGTAATTGGAACTTGGTGTAGTAGATCATATGGGGAATCGATGTAGAGGGCTTCCCCAGAGTGTCTGTTTACTTTTACATCGCAATACCATATGGGGGATGGAATTTCTGCTACAGAATATTGTGTGTACTTTCCTTTTTATGAGACCACATGGGGAATTGGGAAATTATTGCATCCTGAGAGTGTCTACAGTTACTGATACAAGAACACATTGTGAATTGATAGTGGGTGCTTTTTCAGAGAATCTGTTTAAAAGCTGAACTAGAGGGGTTAGACTATGAGTACTTCCCAAATGGTTTCTTATGTTTTTCCAAAGCTGAACCAGAGGGATTAGAGTATAATAACTTTCCAAAGGTTTTTTTGTACATGTTTGGTAAACTATGTTGATAAATATAATTAAATTAGTTGAAAATGTAGGATTGATTACTTTTGATTACTTACATTTTAATAATTAATTTTTCAAATTGCCTTCAATATATATTCAGTGTCTATTTGGCACCATTCTTTGGATGGATTCCAACTAGGATTCATCTCACACCCTCTTTGGGTCATTCTTTCGGGACCAAACTGATGATATAGTTCTTGGTATAGATAATGAAAATTTATATTTTACTTTAGGTACTCGGTTGATGTGGAGATGAGGGCATGAGACTAAGCTAAGGCTTGTGATTAAATGGATATATTTACTTGATTTTCTTTTTTATTATTATTTAGTACTAGATTCTAGCATTGTGACATGTTTGGCTGTTTTACTATACATATGTATCATGGATCATTTAAATATGTGCTCCAGTGGTTTAATTAAATCAGTCTTCCACTGTTTACTTATTGCATGATATTATTGCTTCCACTATTGTTAGCTATTTATTTCCGCTATTTTACTCTTCCAATTAGGGAATAGTTTCCCCACTATCACACACAAGGCCTTCACCACTATTCGGCAGCCTCTATAGTTTGGGTAAATGTGCTTGATGCCATGTGACTAACCAGGTGTAGGGCACCTCTAACCGACACCCATAACCTATATATTACAAATTCGTATCAGAAGGATTTATTTCTTCAGGACTTACTGTTTGGATCCTATGGTCTGGGATAGATGGAATAAGTACTTGAAAAATGTTGTGCCCGGAAGTAGCTAACCCATGTACGAGGAAAAGCTGTTTTTCCTCAATTATTAAAATTTTTTCCTCAATTTTACAGTTGATTTGATTTCACCATTGGGTGATACACAGTTTTTGTGCTATTATTGTGTATATTATTAGGTTCTATTTCTATTTCACCATTGTGGATGACATCCATGCTATTGTGATAGATTCCACGATAAAATACCTTCTAATTAATAGTATATTGAATTGTGTAAGGATTAGTATTAATGAACATAAAATTATGGTTATCGAGGATTTAGCTGCCATCATGGAACAGAAATTGGTTTATAATCATATTGTTATTCTTGTATATGACATTTATATGATTCCAAGCATTGATTCAAGGGTAGTATGGGCCACCATGGATCAGAATTTGGCACATTGATGTTTTTTCAGTGTTTTTATTGGGCTACAGAGTCATTTTGGAGGATAAATGTCTAGAAAAATCCAGAATACATGGTGGGTATTGCAGAATACACTCCATGTAACCTTTTATTTGAGAAGGAATCAGTTTTCAGAAATTCACATTGGTTACTACATGTATACTCCATGTAGTATCTAAATGTGTCACTGGTTGTGTGGGCAGAGACACGGTGTTGGTAAAATCATTGGTGGAACACGACGTGTACCAGACATACAAGTCATGTGTATAGCACATGTGTTTAGCTGTGTGACTAATGACACATTTAGATGAAAATATGGAAGTACACATTGTTTCCATCTAGAACACACCTTGAATAATCAGCTGTGTAACCGGTCGTGTTACTTACAACACGGGTCGATGAAGTACATCTTGTACACACCATGTTTAGAACAAACACACCTTGTAGTCTTGTTCTAGAATCATTTGGGTTAGCTGAGTAGAAGAACTCAAGTAGGGGGAAACAATTAAATTACATGTTGGGTCATTGGAGAACACGTCGTGTGTCTGGGGTGTTACACAACCATGTTTGGTAGGAGTACACACCTATGATAAGGCTTAAGGGAACACACCGTCTATGGGTTATACACATAGTGTATCAAAGTTTTGATAAGGTGAATTAATTATTTCCCTTCTTACCTAATCACACTTATACGTTAAAAAATATGAAAATCATCACCTAAGGTGTGCGTTTTAACTTGCAGAGTCATGCCACAATGAAATCCTCCAGTTTTACGAAAATTATAGGGTAGTGATATGACACCAGACATGAATGATCAAGGACTACCAACAGACCCCCCTATTGTTCCAGTATTGGAACCAACCATTATTCCAGGAATAGGTACTGATGCATAGTTCCAATAGTGCATTATGAAGTTTATACATACCTTTTGAGAAGTAACACATCCTACCCCTTATATGGAAGAGCTGACGCAGGTTTTCCAGTATCAGTACCATCCCACCTTCACAGGGGACAGAGGACCTCAGGATTCAGAGTCATAGTTTGAAGCCATGTAATCTATATTGGAGCATATGTGGACTACTCTATATAGGAGGGTGAAGCTCACCACATATATTCTTTCGGGTTCCTCCATCAGGTGGTGGGATTTGATATGATAGGCCTAATGCCAGCAGGTTATGGCATGGGGTGAGATCCAGCATACATTCTACTATTACATCTACTTGGAGACATTGAGGGTCTTCTAAGACAGAGAGTTCACGAGTCTAGAGAAGGGTACTCTCCCAATAATGGAGAAATATTCTCACATTAAATTTCTCCAACGTTTTACACCCATCCGAGGGTATTATGAGTTATTCCGGATGAGGATGTTTGAGGATAGTCTCAGGCATGACATTTGATGTCTGGTTGACTTCCATCACCTCACTATTTAACTAAGGATGGATCACGAAGAATAATATGAGGGAAGCTAAAGTTGTGAGCAAGTGTAGTTTGGATTATGGAGTTGTTACCCCTCAAACTGATACCAGGAAGCACTATAGGGAGTAAACACATGGAGGTCATTGTAGGCATGATACTTATTCTAGTAGCCAGATTGAGTGTTACTAGGGCAGAAAGATAAGGAATGTGAGGCCACATTGCAAGATAGAACAAGTGGAGTGCTGATCTTGCGGTAATATGGGTCATCATCAGTGATTCAGTTAGATATTCTAACCAAAATTTGGTGATAGGTGTTCTGTTATGACTCCCCATACTTGAGTAGGTCCACTAGTTTGTTTTCAGTCTTGGAAATAGTGTTCATCAGGCCTTTCAGGCCATGGTGGAGGTTGTGTCCGTAGGGGTCTGATGAAAGGTTTTCAACAGCCATGGGGTGGATCAGTTAAAGGATCATAGGGATGCGGTGCAGGTCAGGCTTTTTCAGTAGTGCAGACCCTACAAGAGTAGGATCTCGAAACCACTATAGTTCGCAGTACAATCCTATTTGCCTCATTTTTAGATTTTTCACGTTTTAATACATTGGAATACCATAGTTTCAGAAATGTTATTGTTGTGGAGGGCCTTGGGATATGTATCTTTAAATATCTATTGTCTTGACGTTGGACACACTATTGGGGACAGGAACAGCTAGTATACGTAAGGGCAAGTAGTTCCCTCTTGATGTTTCTGGGTGTCACTTCGTATGGTAATAATGTTTTCTAGAGGTGAAATTCATTGATTTCATTCTTGTATTGGATTGGATAGTACCCTTCCAAGATGTGTTAGATTTCTATCGTCGTAGTGTGAGTTTCACATCACTAGACAGAAGTTCATTATTATATAAGGGATAGTGTGATGTCCAAGAAAGCATAGCGGGACCCGATCATCAGGGGATTGGAGGAGTTACAGAACAAATTGATAATCTAAATCTGGATGACCAGGGGACATCATTATTGGACATTCCACTAGTGGTGGATCGTTTTAGGGATGTCTTTCTAGGGGACTTTTCCGGATTTCTTCTAAAGTGATAGGTAGACTTTTCTATTGGACTTGTTCTATTACTAGCACCATTGTACATTCCTTATTATAGGATAGATACACCAGAGTTAAAAGTGCTCACAATGAAATTGGCTTATTTGAAATAAATAGGTTATATCAGACTTAGTACTTCTCCATGGGATTCTCTTATCCTTTTTAAAAAGACGGCAGATGGTACCCTCAAACATTGGGTGGATTACCAGATGTTGAACTAGTTTATGGTCAATAATTGATATCCCTTGTTGAGGATTGAGGATCAATTTGATCATCTATGATAATCCCTAGAGTTCTCGAAGATTGAATTCAGTTCTGGTTACCATCAGTTACACGTCAGGCCATGAAACATATATCTAACATATTTTTAGTTAAGGAATTGTTTAAACGAGTATGTGGAAAAATCGTTCAGTCTCACGACTGTGTTTGATATTTTCATTGAACTGATGAACCAAATTTTCCATTCATTCTTGGATACTTTCGAGGTAGTCGTTGTGGATGACATATTAGTGTTCTCTCGCATTCAATACCACCATGCTACCCATCTTGATATTGTTTTAAGGACACGAAGAGAGCATCATGTTTGTGATAATCACTCAAAATACCACTTATGGATTGACCAAATTAACTTCTCGGGTCATGTTAAATCAGATCCAAGAGTGTCAGTAGTCACATAGAAAGTGAGAGTAGTAGTTTTCTAAGAGCAGCTGAATAATTTCATTACGGTATGATGTTTTGTAAGAAGGCTTGATACTATAGATGTATCATAAATAAAATTTCACATATCTCAACACCACTGACGGTCATAACTAATAAGGGTACGAAGTACTAAGGGCCTAATTCATGTTATTAATTATTTCATGATTTGAATGAGATGTTGACATTAACACTGATACCAGTATTTCTAGAGGTAGGAATGATCTATACTATTTATTGTGATGCATCTGGTATTCGGATTGGAGAAATTCTAATGTAGGGAGAAGGATTAGTTGTGTACGGGTCTTAGAAGTTGAGGCCACATGAGAAGAATAACCTAATGCAAGATCATTAGTTGGTAATAGTTTTTCATTCTTTATGTCATTGAAGACATTATCTATTTGGAGAGAATTTGGTGGTTTACACCAACCAAAAATGTCCCAAGTATATCATTACTCATAGAAATATGAATTTGAGACAAAAAAGGTTGGTGGAGTAGCTCCAGTCCTTCGATTTTGAACACGACTAGATGCATAGGAAAGGCAACACAATAGCTGATGTGTTGAGCCAGAGGACTCAGATACATGCATTTTCGAAGGATAGTAGTAATTTTCATCTTATGGATCTATTATATGGGTTTCATTTATACATGCACAATAGACAGGGGCAGACATTTCATTCTTCGGTAGATCTTACTTCAACTATACTTTATCGAGTGCGAATGAGGAAGATATCAGATGCTAACGTCATATTCTTATAAAAGAGTGTGTCAGCATAGAAAACTATTCTAGGTTGGAACATGGTTGAAGATGAGATCATGTGATTTCATGGGAGAGTATGAGTGTTGGTAGATATACGTGAGGAGATGATGCAGGACTTTCATTCATCAATTTGGGATTTTCATCTTGGGTTCTCCAAGATGTATCTAGATTTTCACTATCAGTACTGATGTCCAGGTAGGAAGAGATATGTTGTTGTGTTTGTCATGAGGTGTTCCACCTGTTAGCAAGTGAAGGCAGAGAATCAGTGACTAGCATATCCTTTTCCGTAGTTACCCATTCTCGAATTTATGTGGAATGATGTCGTGATGGACTTCGTGACAGGATAACTGAGGTCTCATTGAGGGAATGATGCAGTTTGGGTTGTAATTGACAGACTCAAATAGGTTGAAAATATCTTTCCATTCAAGGGGACCTTCATTGTTGATTAGTTGGGATGGTTGTATGTATGTGAGATAGTACATATAAATGTAGTTTCAAACTATAAAGTTTCATAGAGGGATGCATGTTTTACTTCTTAGGCCTGGCAGGGACTACATAGGGATTTCGGTACACATCTATTTCTGAGTAGAGCTAACCAACCCCAGGAAGATGATCAGATTTACTGTACGATACATGTGATGGAGGACATTCTTCAAGCATGTGTTCTAAATTTTGGAGGTTCTTGGTAGAATCACATACCTCTTGTGGAGTTTTCCTACAATAATAGATTTAAAAACTATTCAGATGGAACCTTATGGGGAATTGTACGGTAGGCCATACTGATCAACCCTATGATGGCTGGATTCAGGATTGGTGGCTATGATGGGACCTCATATTGTCTAGGAGACCATAGAGTAGCTGCAGTTGATTCAGAAGTGGATGGCTACTGTACAGTCTCTATATAAATCATATGGTGATCGACGGAGACAACCTCTAGAGTTTGAGGGTGGAGATTTTGGATTTCTACGTGTCTCATAGAGGATGAGACACGGGAGGTTTAGGAGATAAGGAAAGCCGTCAGCGATATATGTCAGTTGTTTTGAGGTTTTGGAGAGTGTCTTGATGGTTTTCTATCGGTTGTGTTTACCTCAATGGTACCAGGCTATGCAAGATGTATTCCACATTTCTTACCTATGATGTTACATCTCAGACCTGTATCATATATTTCAACCCGAGGAGGTTGAGCTATCGGTGGAGGAATTGTTTGAGGATCATTCTTTCCGAAATTTTTATCATAGTGTAAGGTTCTCCTTGTCCAGTATGTTCCTCTGGTACGAGTTCTATGGCATCACGAGCGAATATAGAATGAGAATTGGGAGAGAGAGGCCGATGTACGATCATAATGGCCAGAGTTGTTCGAGGTTTCATCTTCTAGACCTCCTTTCTAGGAAAATTAGGAGAAAAATTTATTTATTTTCGAATTTTGTAAGAACACAGTTCTTCATTTAAGGTAAGAATTTCATTTATAGTAGTTTTTAGAAAAATAGGAGTTTTTGGAAATTTCAGGAGTACACGCCATGTAATAATAACTACACATCATGTACCTGGTTACCACAGGTAGCCGTGTACTGACTGTGTAATGGCCGAGTACATGGCCGTGTGGGGTGACTTTGGGATTTCCTAAAGAGGGGCCCATGAGAGGAATATAAATTTCATGTACTTTTAAAAGAAACATTGTTTAATTTTCATTTAAATTGTTATATCGGACTATGGATGCGTCTTATTCACAAAAACCCCGTCATCAAATGATGTCTCATCCATTACCGACTAAGAAGTGTGATTCTTCTCGGATCCCTCGATCATTCATCTGTTCATTCAATCGACTATTGTCTATTGCGTTGGAATCACCATGGAGATTTATTCCTTCTTATAGTGTCTCTTATTTTGATTCCTCCTATTTTCTGAGATATTTTTGGTTATGCGTTTTATACATTTTTGTAGATATACATCATTCTTGGTAAAATAAAAAGTTGGGATTCAAAAATATCAATCCTACAATACCGAGGTAAGTTGTTTGTGCATTTCCATATGTAGTCTTTGGTTTATATTTTCTAAAGTTATAATACCCTTTTTCGTGGTATTTCATGTTAATGATTTTTATCCATGTAAATTCCTTCAATGACTTTTTTTCTTGATTATTTCCTTTTAAGTTTGAATAGGGTTGTTTTCCATGCTATAAAGGTGTTATCCCTTGTTTGAATTGATATTGGCTGTTTGGTATTGCATTACTTGTTAGGATGATTTGTTTACATGCCTCATGTTGGTAGGATAAAGTGATTTATTTTTTTTGTCCTGTTTTGATATACATTATAGTATTTGGCCAAGTAGTTCATAATTTTTTCTTTGGATTAAATTTATTGTCTGTGAACGATTGACATACACAAGAATGTGTGAACCAATTGTAGTAGAACATAGAGGGAATTGATGTTGAGGGCTTCCCCAAAGTGTCTATTTACTTTTACATTGGAAGACCATAGGGGAGATGGATTTTGTGCCCTTTCAGAGTGTCTGTAGTTTCCTCATCATGGTACCACATAGGGAATTGGAAATTGATTACTTCCCCATAGTGTTTATAGATATCGATACGAGACCACATGTGGTATTCATGGTGAGTGCTTCTTCATATAGTCAGTTTTAAATCTGAACCAGAGGGGTTAGACTGTGAGTACATCCTAGAGGGATTCATGTGTTTTCCCAAAGATGAACTAGAGTGGTTTGACTATTAGAACTTACCATAATGATTCTTTTATTTTTTTGGTTGATTAAATTCATAAATGTAATGAATGTAGATAAAACTGTAGGATTGTTTACTTTTGTGTACATCATTCTTAATTACATCATTTTTCATATTTCATTCCATATATATTCAATGACTTTTAGGCACATGTCATTGGGTGGTTGCCTATTGGAATTTGTGTCACTCCATGTTTGACTCATGATTTGGGGCCCAACTGATTATATTGCTCCAGGAATAGATTGGGGAAAGCTCCCTTATTGTTTAAGAACTTGATTTATCTGGAGTTGAGATGCATGAGACCAAGATGAGGCTCGAAAATATGTGGTGGAGTTTCCCTTATTTTTTGTACTTTGGTTTAGTACTATATTCCCTCGTTGTGATTTGTTTGGAAGCTTTCTTATACATATATATCTTGCATCATTTATATATGTGCTCTAGTTTTTTAATTGCTTCAGCATTATACATTTCACTTATTCCATGTTATTACTACTATGACTATTGTTATTTGTTTATTTCCACTTCTTTATTATGACAATGAAGGAATAGTTTCCCCACTGTCACACCCAAGTCCCTTGTTGCTGGTCATCAGCCTCTAGCGTTTGGAGAAATGTTCTTGAGTCTATGTGCCCAACCGGGTACGGGGAAATTCTGGGCGACACCTGGAACTGGGATGTAACAAAATCCCCCTTTCTTATCAAACTAAATAGTTGAAAATGATTAATTATTTATCAATTCCATAAAAATTAATCTTGTATCTAAAACCAAAATTCATCATATCCCAAAAAACCCATCAAGAACATTATGTCACAACACCCCCACCCCCTCCTCCACTTGTAACCTTCCTAGTTTGGTAGTGAATAGAATGAATGACCCCCAGGTCCCACCTCATGTAGGACTTAGGATGAGGACAATCATCGACTGTAAAAACACTTAATTGGTGTCATCAACCTCAATAAAAGAAATGGATCATGATAAATGATACAAACTAATAGAATCCATCACATAACATTATGAAAAAAACTAATATGCATTTCAAGTAATATATAAAAATGTATCCATGAAAAATCCAAATGGGAAACCACAACATAAAATCCATAAAATCTCCAACCTTAATGAAATTATTGTATATATAAATATCTATAACCTCTATATAAACACTATATATAAATGTACACATGTTGAGGATAACATGTATATTGTGGGGAATAATTGATTAACCTTTTTGAAAAATTCTGTTTACAAGGTTCTTTATTATTGACAACTAACTTTTTTTGAAAAATGTATTAGGATATTTAGGAAGATTGAAATATGTGTTATTAAAAAAGATGATTGTTGTGATAGAAGTTACTGGTTTAAGATGAAATTTTGATGTTGAGTAAGTTAGATGAATAATGTTATGCTTAGAGATATAAAACATTCATAAATTATAAACCAAATTCGATGATACTTTTCAGATAATTAATTTAGCACAAATCATGATAAATTTTGTGATAATATAATCTGAATAAATTCTGAGAGATTTGTAGAAATTAGAATCACTATAAAATTCTGAATATTCATATAGCTTATTATTCTCAAAATCAGGTAGAACAACTTCAGAAAATCTAATAGAACTTATTTTCTGAAAATCAAATCCAAATTCATCTAAAAATATGATCTAACTTATTATTTTGAAAATCAGATCCAACATCATCAAAAAATGGGATCCATAATTATTGTTTGAAAAATCAAATAAAATATATTGAGAAATTAATATCAAGGTTAGTGTTTCAAAAATCAAATCCAACATCATCTAAAAATCCGATCAAAAAATTATTCTGGAAATTAGATCCAAAAAATTAATAAAATGGATGAAACAATATTGTTTTGAAAAAAAAATCCAACATCAATATAAAATAAGATCTAGATTATAACTATGAATATCAGATCCATCATTATTGTTCTTAAAATTAGATCCCATCGCTTTTGGTAATAAAATACAACATCTTCAGAAAATCATATCCAACTTCTTTAGAAAATCTGATCCATTATATACTAAAATCTGATTCACTCAAAAGGATATTTCTAGATGTTGAGTTGGTCAAACATGAAATTAATTTTTTCATAAATCTCAAAAAAATATAATATTTTTTGACCATGATAAAAATTATTTTTTAAATACAATTGTTTTGAAGAGTATTGAAATTTATGGAAGAAGGAATGATTTCAAGTTTCAAGACATTGGTTTCAATGTTTCATAGTAATACATTCTATAAATAATCATTAATTTTCAATTTTCAACATTATATAGATATTTAGAGTTCAAGGGAATTCAATTTCAATGTATCCATCTGAATGATGGAGATCGTTATTGCACATTCTATTAGTGTTTGATTTTTGTATATTGTTCTGAGTAAAAAAGATCCACCATTTTCATAAAATCATAAACAATATTCTAAAAAAATCATAACCATGAACATTAGAATATTGGAACCTTAGTTATGAGGAAATATGAACAATGATTAAGATATAATTGTAAACAAGATTATGAGAAAATTAGAACCAATATTATGAGAAAATCGTATCTAGGATTCTAAAAAATCCTAATCAAAATTGTAATAAAATCAGAACTACGATTTTGAGAAAACCATATCCATTATTCTTAGAATAAATAATCCAAGAATTAGGGGAAACCAAATTCAAGATTCTAATAAAATCAGAACCATGATTCTGGAAAAATCAAAAAAATAATTCTATGAAAATTAAAATTGTGATTATTAGATAATCAGAACTGGGATTCTTAGAAAATAGGAAATAAGTTTCTAGGTAAATCATAACCACTATTCTGGGTAAATCAGAATCCCTATTCTGAGAAAATTTGAATCCTTATTCTGAAAAATAAGAATCACTATTGTGTCGAAATCAGAATCAGTATTCTTTTAAAATGAATTACAGTATTCTACAAAATATAGAATCTAGAATTTTGACTGTGTATCATATTCAACAATTCATTTTTTGCTAAATTGTATTATAAGAAGTCAATATAAACTGATGGGAGTCGGTATTATATATTTTTTGGGAGATAGACCATGTCTAACAGGATTTGGCATATGTTTTTTACCCCTTATAATAGTGGATTTCTATAGACCTATGAGAGTGACTATGGAAAGGATGTATATTCCCATGCTAAGGGGAGACTTTGAGAATATTTTTTCTTTTCAGGATTTGTTACTTTTTCATGGATGATTATTTTCTATTTTTTGATAACGATATAAATCATAATAGTTTTTAGGGGTTAAGTTTCTAATTTTTTGAAGCTTATAAATAGTGAAAAACAAATTCAACCCCCACACCCTTTCTGTTATTATTCGATCATTGGATCATTAATTTGTAATAGAGGGGTTCATCTTCCCATAAAAAATCTATATCAGGGATAATATCATTTCGTTCTATAATAGTGAAATTCGATCAATTAACGGAAAAATTTATTATTTTTGAAATATAGTATGATTCTTTATCTATTATCAATATGTTATTATGTTAATAATGAAGCTACTATTGGTTTCCCACCTATTAAAAAACATGACACTATGATGTTTTTTCACTAGATAAATATAGAAGTTGATGGAAAGGAGTATTATCCATAATAAAATAAAAATTATGTCTTTGAGGCCGTTCAAGAAAATATTCCCATGTCCTTATTTTAAAATGTTTACTATATGTTTATAGGTCTCAAAACATCAAAAAATATGTGGGACTAGATTAAATGTGTGTCAAAGTAAATAC
Source organism: Viscum album (assembly GCA_963277665.1). Classification (NCBI taxonomy): domain Eukaryota; kingdom Viridiplantae; phylum Streptophyta; class Magnoliopsida; order Santalales; family Viscaceae; genus Viscum; species Viscum album. Next base: position 1,999,794,886 of record OY728146.1, on the reverse strand, counting down.
CAAAGTTTAGGAAGGAATAATACTTATCTGGAATTGTATGTATAATAAAATTGGAATGAGAGATGAAGAATCAATTGATGAATAATTCACTAGAGTAAATAAAATTGTTTGCAACGTCATGGGATTAAAAGATATATTGGAAGACTCTTCAATTTGTGAAGAAACTTTTGGAAAAAATTACATATAGGTTTGATTCTAAAATTTCTTCTTTAAAAGATAAGGATGATTTATATAATTATCAATTGAATAACATTATTGTTGCTCATGAAATAAGGAAGTACAAATATTTTAAATAGAATATTAAGATGAAATGGTTGTTCAAGCAATGAAAAAGGTGAAAACACATGATTTTTAAGAAGCATAACCTTGTTAATATGAAAATAAAATAGGATGATTATCGGAATAAAAAAATATGTCTCTTATATCCAAGAACTATCTAAGTGTAAGAGTAAAGTATTCTGGTAAAATTCCTATAAAATGTCACAAGTGTAGTGGAATTGGAATCATTTCAACCAATTTATCCATGAATAATGTTATAGAATATCGAGATGATTTTTATGAAAAACAATTATTGATGAAGTTGAACAAAAATGATAATTAAGAATAGTCTTCCAATGGATAAAGGAATATTTTTATTTGATATAATGGACGTATAATGTGTACGTATTTTGACTTAGACTCAATTGAAAACAATTAATCTAAATCTTAATGTTTAGAATAATTTACAACCATTATTTAAAATTTTGAGAAGTCAAAAGATTCCCAAGATAGTAAAGTTGGTGGTGAAGAATGTTATAGATAGTTTCCATTGAGAACCAAACATGTTTGATGTATTAATGTAAAAACTATCAAGAAATAAATTAGAGAAATTAAGAAATAACATGAAGAAAATTATGATGGAATAAATATGTCATCAAGTATTCGACTCAATACATTCATTTGATTTTATGTTATAAAATTTAAAATGATGAAAATAGAAATAAAATTGATGATTTATTAAAAATGATAGATGCAAAGGAAGCAGAGTTTAACAAGCTGCAATCAGAACTACTTGAGTATTAATGTAAATTGTAAAAGATGAATAGAAACTTTAATAAAGCTTTGGAAGTAAAATATGAGACTTTTAATGTTGCTCAGAGAGCACAATATATAAATGATGTGAAATATACTCTAATAGAAAATAATTTTTCACCTGATTCATTTAAAATTTCTTGTTCCGTAATAAAAATAAAAAATATTCTATGGAAAAATTAATTCATAAATATAACAATTCTACAAAAATAGAGAAACAACTCAAAATAATATACGGTCAATGTTCTGATCTGGTTAGAGATGAATGAAGATACTAACATTAACAAAGTCTATATAGATTCTGATATTTCTTGAATAGAAAATATAGATATAATAGCTATTTCTAGCATTGTGAAATATATAAACATATATGTTATAATAGTTTTCACAATAGATATTTACCTATAAAATTGTCTGAGGAAAATGGATGAAATAATGAAAGACAAATGAGTCAGTTTCAGAACATAGAGGAAGATAAGGATGTGAATTCTCAAGATGTTAAAAACATACCAAAAAAATAATTTGAATATCTTGAAGAAGTATCTCCATGGTTTAATCAGTTTGGTTATCATACTGAATGATATAAGACACTCCTTCCAGAACATGTTACTTATGATAGAATGGAAAAGAATAGTGAATATAATAAGTTTTGGAAAGTAAGTTTTTGTTGACCATATAACATTGAAAAAATTAAGAGGAAAAATTCATGGATACTTGATAGTGGTTTATCATTATATATGAAAGGTGATTTAATAATCATGGAACATGATGAAGGTCACAACAGTGGAGAAGTTACATTTGGAAATGATAGTTACTTATAAATAAGAAGAATCAGAGTGGTTGAGATTGATGTATAGAAATTGAAATCTATGTAACTATTAATTTTCAGTGGGATAAAACACAAAATACATAAAATATGTCATCGATGTATTGATAGATAAGAATTAATCTATAAAATGGATTCTTGTATAATCAAAAGTGTAAAAGATGAAAATTTCATTACAATAGGAAATGAACAAGTGGGAATATCATTCAACTAATAGAATTCAATAACTCCTATTATTTGGGTGCGGAAGATGAAAACCAATTGAGGCACTAAAATTTTGTTACCTTGAGTAGAAACCTTGAAATAAAATTTCTAAAGTTGTTGCTATCCAGATTTCTTTATAATTGAATAGAATGGTTTAATATGTTTTTATTACTTTCTATAATGTAAATATGACATACAAAAGTCATAGAAAAATTGAGATTCAATATACCAGACCATGTGATCAAATTCAATCAAATATATGCGTGTCAATGAGGTATCAATCAGAAAAATGGTATCTGCACATGATCACTTTTATTTATGATTTCAATTAGATTTAAAACATACATTCAATGAAGCACATGTTCTAAGCCATTGAACTATTCAAATTTATCTGAAATTATTTTTAAGAATGAATTAGGGGTTTCCATAAAGATGCAGAGAAAATATTATTATACTAATTCAGAAAAATTATTTTTCAATATTATCTATAAAACATGGTACTAAACATCTTTATTGTTCTCCATAAACTCAAGAACATAATTGAGTAGTAGAAACACAAAATATATTTTTTGTGTAAATAGGAAGAAGTATATTTTCATTATATGCACATTTAAAAAACTGAAGTTATTCTATTAGTAATGTGTTACTTGTTCTATATTAATGCTTGTTGAGACTAGAAAACCAAATGACTCATAATAATATGTTTTATTACCAAAAATATTCAATTATAAAACTCCATTTTTTTGTATTAAACTTTTTCTAAAAATAAAAAATCCTTATTTGGGAATGTTATATGAGAAGGATGTGGAATGAAATTTCATGGGATATTCACTAAAATGGAGAAGTTTAAAATGAATGAACAAATTGTTATAGATTTTGGTGGACTCATATTTTGTAAAGGTAATTGAAAATAAATGTTCCTTACTAAAGGCTGTTGAGAATACTTAGGAGGATAAATTATAGATTTCCAAATACATTGAAAGTAATTAAAAAAATTAGTATAATGATTTAGGAGAATCGTGAGATGATGAAATTCAATCTTGGGAACAAAAATTTAGATTTTCTAAAATACGAAAACATGTTGAATCAAAATCCTTTATTAGGAATCCAAAGTCTCTGATTCAGACTAGAAGGCTATTGCTATTTAAAATTCAGACATCACTTACAAAAAACGATGTATAACAATTTATTTCAATGGATACTCCAAATAATGATTTGTTGGATGCTAGGAATGAAGAGTAGGATCATATTGAGAAGTATGAAATCTTGTAACATCATCTAAGACCAGAAAATAAATATGTTATCGGAAACATGTTGGTTTAGTGTAACAAATTGAATGAGCATGGAAACATTTCATGAAATAAAGAGACATGTTGGTAATGGATATAAATAGGTAGAAGGTATGGACTTTGATGACACCTTTTCCAATGTTTCAAGTCTAGATATTACCAGTATTAATTTTGTTTTGGATACTCATCAGAATTACAATGTTAAGTAGATGGATGTAAAGTCATATTTCATAAATGGTTAGATTGAGGTAGAAGATTACATTGAGAGACCTTGGGGGTTTCTACTTGATGAGGATGAAAACCAATTTTATAAATTAGAGAACATTTTTATGGTATTAAACAAGCTCCATGTTCCTAGAATTTGAAACATGACAAATTTTTGAAAATAGTGAACATTCCTAAATTAATTTTTTATAGAATCTTTTAGCTAAATTATGTTGATTCTGGATATTTTATTATAATCTATTCATTTGGTGATATAATTTTCCCTGGGATAATGAAAAGGTTAGTTAAATATTTATTGATGATATTATGATGAATTATGAATTGTCAATGTTTGGGGAAATAATAGTATTCCTTGTAGATAAAATTAAAAAAAAATGAAAAATATATTTTATTATCTCAGAAAAAATATACAAGTGAGTCATTAATGATGATCAGAATGTCAAAAAACATAGAAGAGTACACTGCAATTTTATTGAGAGAAAAAATGTGCAATGAAGAATCCGCAATATGTGTAACTCAGAAAGTCATTCGTAAGCTAATTAAATGACTTATATACCTTACAAATTTGTGGCATGATAATTTTTTATTTGTGAAATGTAATGATAGGCATCATAGTACTCAAAATGAATCACATATGATGGTAGAAAAAAATTTCTATGATGTTTTAAAGGAATAACATCACATGAGTTTTTATAAAAAGGAAATTTTGAGATAACATTTTTTTGATAATACTAATGCCAAATGGGATTTATATTTTAATTATAGAATGTCATCCTCAGGAGGAGCATTTTTTCTGGGTAATTTTTTTGTGAGTTCAAATAGAATGAATCAGTGATCTGTAACATTGATCACAATTGATTCTTAATATATTGTAACTACTTAGGCGTGTAATCAAATGATATGGCTGAAAGTACATCTATAATATTTTAAATTAATTCTTTCTAAATCAATGATGTTTCTTTGTAAAAATCCTTGTGCAATTGATTTTTCTATGATTATTTTCCAATATTCAAGGTCAATACAAATTTATATAATGACTCTATATATAAAATGGAACGTTTTAGATAGAGATGTTTTGATGGAATACGTTTCAATGAATTAATATATTTCGCATATCGTTTCAAAATTAATTATTAAATAATGGTTTGTGGAATTGAGGATTTAACTTCATGTTCCATTTCATCCAATGACTTCTTAAAATGCTTAAGGAATATCCCCAACCAAGATTTGGATTATGTTGACATCGAGGGAATATATTTAACTAAATTTATTTTGTAAATAATTTCATAGAGCTTTTATTTAGGAATATGTCGTTATGGTTATCATATAATTGGGAGTGAAAAATAAAAATATTAGTGTAAAAGAAAACTGAGAGAGAAAAAGATAATAGTATGAGGGAGTTTAACATTACGTGGCCAAAAATGTACATTCACCCAAGGGATAAAATTCCATCAAAAACATTACTTTATCCAATAGTGTGGTGTAAAGACACTTTATATTGTGAAAGCATATGTTTTTATTAAATTAAAAAATAATAGTTGTTTACAAAATATGGGTTTTAAAAACATATAAGAGTTTGAAACGTTACTAATCAGGGTTTTCAACAAATACAATGGGCGGTATTGATGTTAATTTGTTAAAAATTGTTTCAACAGTGTTTTTATATATGCTGAAAATTAACTTTTTTCATGATGAATTTTTTTTGTTATCTAAGAAAAATGATCAATGAGTGTGGAAGAATGAAAATTGTGGTGATAGGAGTTTTTGGATAAAGATTTCATCTTGTTTTTGAAGATGTTTCTTGAAGATAGTGAATTCAAGTGTTAAAGGATTCCATACATTCAATAACAAATTATCATATGATTTCCAAATCAAGAAGTTCACAAAAAATCATGAAAACATTCATGATAAATTCATTTGATGAAATAGTGGTGAATTTTAAAGAAATTGGAATCACTAAAAGGATTTTGAAAATCATATCCATCATATTTTTTCAAAAATCAAATCCAACATCATTAGAAAATCAGATCTATCATATTTTTTTGAATATCAGATATAACATCTCTAGAAAACATGATCTAGATTATAATTCATAAAATCAAACATAACATCTTCATAAAATGAGATACACCATTATATTTCAAAAAATCCAATCCAAAATATACATAAAATCAAACAGAGGATATTTTTATGAAAATCTAATCCATCATCTTCAAAAATTTGGATCCAACTTATTGTTAGAAAATTTTATCCAACATCGTCAAAAAATTAGATCCATATTTTTTTCTGAATATCAGATCCAGAATATTTAGAAAATCAGATCCAAGTTGTTTTTCTAATAATCAGATCCAACCATATATTTCTGAAAATCATATCTAATATCATCAAGTAATCAGATCTATAAACTTCACAAAATTGGATCCAACATGTTCAAAAAATCAAATACAACATATATTGAAATAATATTAACATAAAAGAATAATTATAGATGTTAAGGAGATTAAACATGAAATTAAAAATTTAAAAAATCTCAAATAAATCAATATAGGAATGATTAAGTCAATGTTGATGTTTTAAATGGGGATGATTTTTAGAGTTATAATATTTTCAGAAGTAGGAATGATTTCATGTTTTAGCCTTTAGTTATCGTGTTTCCAAAAAATAAGTTATTAGATCATCATCTCATATGAGTCATTCAATATACTCATGAAATGTGGAGTGTTGTAGATGTCAATGAGAAATTTCACATCTGATTGAAGATGAAAATTATTGATAAATCTATTATACCTTGAGTTTTTTAGATAGTTCTGAGAAAATTAGGTCCAACTTATTCAGAAAATTGGAACCATGATTTCTAGAAAATCGAAACCATGATTCTATGAAAAAAAGAACACATATTCTTAGAATATCGGATCCAATCTTTAGTGAAACTTAAAACCATGATTCTGAGTAAATCAGATCCACGATTCTATGAAAATTTGAACAAGGATTCTGATAAAATAAGAACCATTATAATGAGAAAATCTAAACCAATCTCCTATGAAAAATAAAACTAAGAATCTATGAAGTCTGTATCCATGATTTTATGAAAACATAAACCATGATTCTGATAAAATTGAAACAATGATTATGAGCACATCATAACAAATATATTGAGAAAATTAGAACGATAATTATATTAAAATTCTTACTGTTTTCTTGTGAGTATCAGAACCACTATTTTGATAAAATAAAAATCACTATTATGAGAATATTGGAACCACTATTCTGAGAAATGTGGAACATCAACATTGACAAAATTAGGATTTTTTTTTGGAAAAGTTGGATCCTACCTTCTGAGTGTGGAGAGAATTAAACAGTGTCTTTATTCCTTTTTTTTGATCAAATTGTTTATTTGAAAACATTGTCAACTAATTGGGTGAATTAATATTCATTCCATTTTGAAGATATAGTTTCCTTAATTGGAGTTGGAAAATTATGTATTCATTTATTCAAAGTAGTATATTTCTATAGACACCCCATATTTGGAAATGGAATGGATGTAGGTTCCCACATTAAAGCTGAAACTTGTAAATCATGTGTTATTTTCATGAATTCAAACCATTTAATGCATGAGTAATTACTAATGTTTGATTAGGATATAATTAATAATAGTATGGAGGGGTTATTCTGTGAAATGTTTTGAAACATTTAAAAATTTAAAAACTGATCCAACACCCCATATTGTGTTGTTATTTGTTCATTGGAACATCAATAATACCCATGTTCTTCACTAAAAATAATAAAAGATGATACTAATTGAATAATGAAGAAACAACGGATCCCAAAATTACCAATATTGGTTATCTATGCATCCCATTCTCTCTAATTATCACTCAATAAATACCACAAGTATTTTGTAATAAAATATCTGAAAAATTTAATAATGGTTCTCTGTATCCACTTACACCACTATGATTATTCTATCATAAACCAACATTAAATTTTTGAAAATACCGTCCTTTAAATTATACCCCATCAACGTATATCCATCCATACATGATGTATTTTTTTCACAACCCTACAAACCTATCTTTTCATAGAGCCCAAAATCAAGTACTTATACTAATATCATCATTTGTATCTCTCATGACACTATCACAACTTCACAAACATATCCATAACCACATATCTAGAGTAATAAGGTAAGATAAATTTGATTGAAATAAAGATTTTTCCCTCCATAAATCAAGCATGAGAAAGACTATATATCAGTTCCTATTTTAATATCCAATCTTCACCAACTAAACAGTCATCATTGAGAACTCACCGCCAACTAGGTACCACCACCAAATAAATATATTAATGGATGTGTAGGGATGATATATAATTCATCCATCCATTAATCACCATTTTAATGTTGTGCAAAACATCCCCCTAAACACTTGGATGTTGGTAAATATAATCCATTGTGGGTGGGGTGACTATAAAAGTTACAAGAATATAAAATAATATATATATATATATATGGAACAATAATGTTTCCTAAACTATAGACTTCAATAAAACATTATATTCATCATATCATCTTTTCCATACTAAAATTACCTCAAGATTCGATTATTAAACAAAACTACATATGGATAAAAATCCACATGAAAACCACATTAAATTATTAAAATTATGTATTAAACTCGTTTATATGTTATTATATTACAATAAACCATCAATTAGTTATTTCATTTAACAAGATATTTTATAATAAACAATATTAACCAACATTCACATTTAATTTCCTCTTATGTCATCTATATGTGTGGTTATTAAATTCTTTGAACCAATAACAACAAGTACAATCCAAATTTTTAATTTCCTATCACCACCATTATCCATTCATCATGACCAACCTCCTCTTACACCACAACATGGATACCACAACATGGAACTACCGAACATCCCATCAGGGCTCTGACTAATGGAAACACTACAACCCAACTATCTCACCACAACCATTTATCAGCCACCACACTTCCACTACCTATAACACAAATTACACTAGAAATTGCCCCTTCTATAATGTCACAAACACTAAAAGGTATTGAAACTAAAATTAAAAAACCAAACTCATACTAGAAAAACATAACAAAATATTTCTAAACCACATAAATATAATATTTATTTAAAAGGTGTTCTCAATAATTTACAGTGTGAGAAATGAGTCTTTTTACAATATTTACATATTATTAATAAGCTATATAGTCATAATCCTAAATGTTCATAACCCCTTATTAGTGCTAGGTTAAACATAGTAGATGTTCATGATTAGTAGTATCCACAATGTTTATATAAAAAAAGGATATATGATTCAATAAAAATAGTATCCAATATTTGGGAATAAAAAAAACACATGTGATTAGTCCCATTCTCATCCAATTAAATTTATTCTAATTTATTATTATAATAAGTTAATCCAAACCACCCACAAACTAGAAAAAATCATGATAATATGATAGATGAAAAAATTAAGTGGAGAAAAATAATCCATTTCCATGAAAAGAATATCAAAATGGCCCATCCCAATAAAATAGTAAAGTGAAGTTGTTCTTTTTTAGTCGATGTATTGATGTTTAAGGAATGATCAATCATGCAATTCTCATATAGAGGGGATTATAATTAAAGAGAAAAGTATTCCTACCTAAATTGTGATACACTACTATAGTTATCAACGAGGGGACCAATATATTGAACACCATTGGAATCATTAGTAGGTAGGTTTAACTATAATTGAATCTGGATCCAGGACTCAAGATAAATGTTTTTGTTCATCTATACTGGATGTTATTAAGGAAATTCATGAGTGGATAAAATATTATGCTTTAGGATGCTGAAAATGATCTTAAAAAACATTGAGGATTAGTACATTCAATGTTCCTTTTCAATTATAATTAACATTACTTTAATTTATAGTGTTTGTATCATCATAATTTTAACCAATGGAATTATATAATATAAATAGAAAATTTAGACCCCCCAAGAAGGTATTTTAAAAACATTTATTTTATCCTTTTATTAATCAATTTATGTTATAATAAATTTTTAAATAAATTGTAAAAATATTGAAATTTTGGAAATATTAAAAAAATTTAAAATATAGGACCAAACATTTAACCCAACCACGAAATAGCATAAAAAACCAACCTACCACATAAAATAACCGACCACACATTTATAATGATAACATCGTCATGACACATTGATAATAACAAGTTTCATCCACTAACTTAATGGGCCCATTTATTCCTTTAATATTTATTTTGTTTTTTCATAATTATATATCTTTAATATAAAAATTTATTGAACTCAAAAAAATCCCCATATATATTAGTTTTATAATTTTATATTATTTTGATTTAAAACAATAAAAATATAAAAACGTTTGTGTGGATGTGGACTCTTTGGGAGATCACCCATAGGTGTGCACAATATATTTCATTGTTATGTAAATAAAATATTTACTGTTGTAAAATGAAAAATAACTCAATTGTATAGTTAGATCCATTTTCAGGGAGTTTGAGTGGTTTTACATTCTTTATTAATAAAAAATAAAAGAAAAGTAAAAAAAATCCAAAACTAAAATAATTTAGACAAAGAAAAAGGAAGTAGATAAAGTGGGGTGACCGATCACAATAATAACTTTATAAAATGATTAATTTTATAATAAAACACAAAAAATAGTTAAATCAAAACTAACAAAAAAACCACCCCACTACCCCATTTTAAAATAGTTATAGTTAACTATACAAAAACATGGAACTAATGTTATATATAGTGGTTGAAATAAATTGAGAATATGTATAATTCATAGATGGATAATAGAGGTAAATAAATATATGGTAAGAATAATAAGAACTATTATAACAAATTTACACCACCTTATAACCCCAAATGGATGTCCATTGTAATTAGTGAGAAGAAACATATTTATAGATAAGGAAGTGTTGAATTTTCTCTCCAAAATTGGATCTCCTAATGATTTCATGTAAATGAAAAAAATAAAAGTCCTAATTAGAGAATGTTGTCTTTTTAAATGTTTTATTTATGGTATTCATCATTTTTTTAAGAAAAAATAATCTTCATTGGAAATTAGATTATTGTGTTCTAGTTTTTTGACTACATTAAATTAAATCTGGTCAGGTGACTATTTGAATGTCCATAGAATAAGATCTGATGCCAGATAACATTTCATAAGGCCGAATCATGTAGATCCAATGTTAATGATATTGTTCCTCAGATTTTCTATAGGTCAATGTATAATTTTATCCCATTTTCTCATTACATCAATGATACTTAAAATTATAATTAAAAGTGTATATATATATATGTCTTGTTTTTTAGGCCCATCATATTATCTAGTTTTGGGAAAACAAATGTTGGAAGGTGTTATGTGTATGAATGAATGATATTATAAATAAAAATAATTTAAGACTAAAAACATTCATTTTCTAATTTAAATCTTTTTTAAAAGTGTTTTGGTCAAAAATACAAAATAAAAAAATAGTTCAATTCATATATTATCCAATTTTTCATTAATGATATAATTACTTAAAAATATTTAAAATATGACAATTTTTTAAAAAATAACACTATTATGGGATTTAAAATTTTTAATTACAATATAAAATAATTGAAAATTTCATAATTAAAACACACAAAATAAATGGACCCACAATGAGATTGATCCAATATACTACATGAAGGATCCAACTGATCACACAAAGAAATCGGTGACCACATAGTCATTCATGTAACTGTGATTAGAAAAAAAAATTCCAAAATGTGGAAAATAGCCTTAATCTCTCTCCTAACACTTACAGAACATGTAAAGTCCAAAAGGAATGGTTATGGGATCCTAGAACATTACATGACCTCAATTAGTGGCTCATGATAATATCCACCCTTACGGTTCCCAACTAGACCAAACCTTGATGCCCACATATCATTGAACATAATGCTCTAAATGTCTTTTCCTAGTGGAATATCATTGCTAAACAAATAACCAATCAAATATATATATATATTTATATATATGTTATAATGTAATAAAAATGGAATTTTATAATAAACAGAAAAAACTTACATTCACATTAACTTCCTCACCTGTATCCATGCTCTATGTCATCTAACATCAAGGAATATCCTATAAATTTAAAAGTTATGTTCTAAACCCATCAAAAAAAGAGGAAAAATGTCTCATAAAACATTGGGAATCAAATACCACTGGCAGTTGAGTAATATTCCCCCATGATTCTATATCTGATATCACCAAAGTGGTTGTTAATGAATCTTTAAAAAACATAACCCCTTACTAATCCAGAATAGAAATCAAAATCTGTTATACATAATACATGTCATTCTCTCATGGCTAACATGATGATTGAGTACCACCTATTTCCCATAAATTAAAAGTGTCATAAATATTAATAAATTGTGGAAGAAACCATCCCTATATAAAAAAATAACATAGCTTTAACGGTGAAAAACAAAATATCAGTATCACATCATATATTTATATGGAATATAACATAAACATTAAATAAAAAAGGTATATTTAAAAAATTAGACTTCATTCCCAAAAGATCCCAAAATATACACATAATGTACCCCAAAGAACATATAAAAATTCCATCTACTACAATATTTTGGAATATTTTCTCTAATTCTACTTCATTAAATCCCAAAAATGTAATGACAAAATGGAAACTGATCTAGTATATACAAACAATAAGAGATTCCTTCTCAATTCACCCGAGGTTGGTGACTATTATTGTTGGTCTATGTGGTAATATATGTGAGTAATATATATATATATATATACACACATAAATAAGAAAAATAAAGAATTATATAACCAGAAAAAATACATGAATATATCAATAAATTTATCACATACTATGAAAAAATATCAATAATTTTTCTTTAGTAATAAATATAAAAAATTAATCACCCCTCAGATTATCACATATAGAAAGATATATGAAACATAATATAGACCAAAATCGCTTCTTTTTATCCACATAGTCTATCTATGAAACCAATCTATTATAGATCATGTCTCCACTAAAAATGAATTTAGTTATGCATATGTCATATGTCCTATAACTTTTTCTATGTCACATACTATAATGTCTACACGTGTATATGATTTCACATGTATTGGATTTGTGTGAACAAAGTAAGCAATGACCAATATTTCCTCCAAATAGATCCATATATATAAGAGTACAGAAATTGAAATATACATGAACAAATAAAAATAATAAAACTCACTCCTCATTATTATCGAACATCCATGTGTGAGCACATTAAATAAATTAACCAACACTTTTGTGGGAGGTTGTAACCATATCTTAAATTCACCATGACAAAGAATGATTCATCACCAAAAATATAATAGCCAGGAATAACTGACATCACCATTCCCATGGAATCCCGATTAACTAGACGTCTCCATCCTCAGTTGGTGCGTACATGACCCTAATAGAATTGACCCTATGATAATAGGAGTTAAAAATAATTATCTATACCCAACTTAGTAAAATTATGTCGACCTACCTTTATTGAATAAGATATCATCCCCACAAATGTAGTTTAACCACAACACACAATAGTTTTACTTGTCTAGCTTATCCTGATCAAAAGGAACCGTATCATGAAATGCCACTGAAAAAACTCCTCATTATTTCATTTCATAATTATAGAAGAAATCATCAAAACCATCATCCATGAATGAACAATGAAGTTCCCAATGTGAGATTATGAAGAGTGTTTTTGTCAATAATTCCTAAAATCAATATTTTTTCTGTAAATATGGTGAATGAAGATGACATTCTTAAAAAATAATAAATTATAATATGGTTAAAGTGACTGGATAACTCATTAGAGAAGAGAATGACATATATAATTATTGTTAATCTGGAATGATATTGTATGAATGATAGGTGTTATTATTAATATATATGGGTAGAATATTACTATAAAAAATTAAATAAATTTTCAACTAATGTATAATAGTCCATAATTTATAATCTAGAGTAAACTATTTGACCATGGAATATATTAATTCACTCAAAATAGAATATTGAAAATATAAAGAAGATAACCAAGAGATGTATAATTATATAGAGGATACATAATAACTAGTGGGGGATGAACTATGTCGTACTATATCATATAGATAAATTGTACGATATATCTTAGAATAATAAATTTCTTCCAATTCATATGAATGAGGATTTGTGATTTTATACTAAAATATTACTTCAGAAAATTTTCATTATGATACATAGGATTATTTAAATCATACATAAGATTTATAATGTTATAATTAATATCTAGTATATGGTATATAATATTGTCTATGTAGTTTTATAGAATATATTGAATTATTGTTAATAAAATAATGATTATTTTGAGGATGCATGAGAATCGTTTGACCATAGTTAAGTGATATGTAAGATAAAATATTAGTTTTATTATATTTAATTTTTTTTATAATATTGATGATTTAAAAACTATTGAATTAGATTATATTGAATCCATTATTCATTGATTTATATTCAATGATGATTTTAGTGATTATCCTTGACTAAACTATATTTTTTTATAGAAGGAAATCAGAATAATGAGGAAATATTCACATGATACATATAGGATATTATATAAAACTGTTCAAAATATGTTATAGGGATCAATGTGAGTATATTTTCATGAATATCATTTGAACAGTTTTTAATTATAAAACCTTTATGTCATATATGATATTAAGTATTTGAAAACAATTCTACCGATTAAAATTGGTATTTGTGGAAGATATGTCAGAACATATAAATAAAAAATGAATTAGACTATGGGGTAATATATCTAAATGATTAGTTATGAATTAATGATCTTATATTCTGAAAAAAAACTTATATGGTTTTATTTAGAGATTATAAACTTCTAGAATCATAGTTACCATATGTTAATTATTTCATCAATAATTTAGTTACCAGATTTAATTCAACTGATTCTATATTAGGAATATAATGTAGTAAATAAATTAGATAAAAATATATGAGAGATGTTATATGAAAATAATTAATAGATCATTTATAAGAAATTATCATTGAAGGAGAATATGACAAAATTAATAGGAGTGAAGGTTATCCAAATATTTCTTTATATCATAAATGATGATGTTTTGGAAGAAGAATATATTTGATTTATACAAACACTATTATTTCTATAGAAAATTCTATATTTTGATTTAATTAAAGTGGAGGAAAAAAATTAGGTGAGACCAACTACTACAACAGTTAGATTATTTTTTTCTCATTTACATTATTTTATGAAGGGTGATGAATTTGAAAGGAAGGAAACAAACATTTATTTTCAACATTAATTATTTTATTGAGAATAATGGATTTTTTATTCAATTTTAAAAAATATACTTACAGTCAAAGTCCAATGAATATAGGGAGAAGATCGATGAAATTTGATATTGTTCCGTCTTAGAGCACAATGCTGATCATATTAAATTATGTGATTTTAGAGGATGATCTTAAACAATAAGGATAACATATAATGTACAATTTATATAAAATAACTTTTGGGAAATAGTATTTCATGTAAACAATGTAACAATCCCATTTTATTGGCTACATGAAATTAATATATATTCATTGATTAAACAATACCTGAACACAAAAAGATGAAGTTACCCACATTAAGGGGGATCACTTTAAATACATTATGGTAATTTATTTTTCTATTTATTACATTTCATGTTGTCTATTGAATAAAAATTTCATAATTAGATTCAGTCTTCCTAATAGGTTAAGAGCCCGAATATCAAGAGAAGTTATTTGGTTGATGATAAATTTAGTAAAAAGTCTTTGAAACAAATTATCGTCAATCACAATTTCCTTAAAGGAACATTGTGTGATTCAATTGGTATCAAAAAAATGTGTCATCATCTAATCGTATCTATTTTTATCCATAGATGTATTTCATATTATACAGGATGTGCATATTCAATAATGAACATCATTTCACTATTAGAGACGGAATACAGAATACATAATATAATATGTTACCAAAAATAAAAAATTTCAATCTACGATTTTTATTAATCTCTCAAAAGATAAAAAATACAATATATATTTATCCTTGTAAAATTTAATGAGGTTGGTAACTTATTTGTGATGTTTTTCTGAATTTATACCCATGAGGATACTAGTTAGTGTTTTAACAACAAGGTTCTTGTCAAATTATTTGGGTATTTTTTATGCAATGATATTCTATTTAGAAAAAGTACTCTAATTAATATTTCATACATATTTTTTAGTTTATAAAGATTTTATATGATGGGAAAACAAGGATGGAGTTAGAAGTAAATGAAATAGAAAAAATTTGTTAAAAATTATATAATATAAAACACTCTCATCAACCTTGTTCTATTCAAATAGAAATACTCACTAATGTACAAGGAATGTATCTCGTAATATGAATAAAATATGAAAAATATATTTAATTGTCATACTGCGAAATTTATATTCTTAATGGAAATGATCTATACATTACATTAAAATTTTAATGCTTCTATGAATCTGAGGATATATCAATTAGAGATAAAAGAAAAAATAATATAAGATCAAAAAAATTATTTATAAGATGAATAATTAATTCATATTTATCATAGAGGGATGAATATAATGGAACAATAAAATCTAGTGAAACAATTTTAATATCATAGAATACTCTAAATTTCATATGTATTTAGACGGAAATTAATTTGGGAGTTCTAGAAGTGATCCTACACTATAATAACTTAAATACGAGAGAATATGTTTTCCCATGAAAATTTATAAAAAAGTGTCTTTTTTTTAAAATGAATACTCTAGTGGTAATATGATTATGATATATATTGTAAATTTAACTATTATATGGTCAATTATGAAAATTCACACTTTTATAGAAAATTATTTTTCCTATAATATTTTTTAATTCACATATTTTATTAATATTAACATTATTTTAATATAATGGCAGAGAATATCAAAAATAAACCACCATTACCTCATAAATATATGATATAATTAGTAGGATAATGGGTTCACCAAATAATGATTATATGGAAATAATTTAAACAAATGAATACATGTCATGGTATATTGAAATTAAATAAAAATATATTTTTGTGGGTTAATTCGGTTAGGTAATGTTTGGGAATGTATATGAATTTTTATTGTAACATGTAAATTTTTAGATGTGACATAAAAACTATATAAAAGGTGGTATCGTAGATAAGTGAAAAAATTAAAAGTAGAAGTTACTATTTAATCTATCGAAAAAATAATGTTCATATCATAGTGATTTTCTACAGGAATTGAAACATAGGTTGTAAAAATAAAGAAGTGTGTTGGGATAAATCAACCAAACATATACCATAATAAAAATGAAAATAAGGGATGGGAAAATAATATTATTACCCTATAGTTAAAGTGGATGAAACAAGTTTCATATAAGATACTCTTGTGAGGAATGATTAAATTGAAGCTACTACCAAGTAGAGAATCTACTATTACGGATGAAATTGCCACATAATGGATCATTGAGGAAATTAATAAATAACAGTGATGATGTAATAAAGATGAAATAATAATGAATATAAATCATTACATAATCAAACGGATTCATTTTGTGGAACACATTTGTATATATGATTTCAGATTTCTTCGGATGTTTACAAATGAAAATGAAAAAAAATAATGGGAATAGATTTGGATGCCCAAGGAATTATACTAAAAATTAAATGTAGTTCGTGAATATATGACCATAAATGTTGGATATGGAAAATAATGTTGGTAAATCATAAAAACTCCATTTTCTACTTAGACAATATTTAAAAACCAATTCTATATAAAAAGAATTTTCTGCTGATAAAGAAAAATATACTTCCCAAGGAGGTAAATAATAAAATAAATAAATTATTATAATGAATTATGATTTATAAAAACACATTATTTTGATTAAAATAGATTCTTATATACACCAAACTTTTTCTCAGATTATGATTACGTCACATTAATGACAAAAAACAAAATAAAAATTAAAATTTAGGATTAAATGGTTACTGTCTTGGTAAAATTAGTATAATAAATTTATTTTAAATAATAAATCATAAAAATTATATCATTAATTAACTTCCATCTTATTAGTGGACCTCACGTTCTACATAGAACATGTAATCCACTATGGATATACATCAAGGTAATGTGTGAGAGAAAATCCCAATAAGAATATATATAAGGGATATAAATCAATATATACTAGGTGAGAATAATAATAATCATCATTATATAAAAATACTATTATCCTAAACATCATTAGTTGAACAATAGATAATGTCATGGAATGTATAATTATATAAAAATGAAACACCATGTCATAGTGGTCAAATACCACAAATTTTTGTGAACAAATCACACATCATGTACATGCATAATATATGTTCATATTCATAAAATCATAAATATTAAAATAGATACAATCATGTTCACACATATATCTTTTCTCTTAAATGAGATATATAAAATTTCACAACGTGTTGTATGGATATATAATTTTGGTAACACTCATCACATTATAAAATTTACATATTCTTTCATGCCACATAACAAATATAACAATCATAGTCATAAGATATCTCAGTGAGAGAAATGGGTTTCATAAGAAATTAATAAATCATAAATTCGGTAATTACCATTGGTGTTCCAAAATAAAAAATAAGAAATCATACATTTAATTAGAATTGACAATCTTGATGGAAGAAGAAATAATCTCAAGAGGAGTTAAGATGTGTTTCGAAAAGATGTTTTAGTTTGGAAATTCAATACATTTTTTCATAAAACCATGGTGGGAACATGTATGTCCGGAAAAAGATACGGGAGGAATAATTAAATTATATTTATGTAAAAATATATTAATATCCTTGTAGAAATTTTTGAGATTTATGGAAATACCAAATAAAGGGAGTTACTTTAGATAATCCCATTACCTTTATTCTACCTTTATTTATTCAATTTTGAGCATCCTAAATAATAAACATCTTTTCATTAAAAAATACATCATTATGTTAATTATTTTCATTAATACATATATTTACCAATTTTAGTCATTTTCATATATTTATTAATTTCCATTTATGAAATTGAATGGTTTTCAAATCATGTTTTCATAATCCTTACCCTATTCGGTTCTATTTCACAATATTTCTATAGTAATGAAGAAATAATTTTTTCAACATAATAAAACATAAAATAAATATATTTATATATTTGTATATAATAAGAAATTTCATTAACCATTAAAAGGTATTGTTTAATAAAAATTATTTAAAACATCTTCATTGGTCGTTAACCGACCGTTATCGGGACAACTGTCCATTTATGAATAAAAAGAGGTATAAAAACCAAATTCATTAAAAAGTAATTTTTATAAAATTTTAATGTAATGAATATAATATTTAAAATAATCCAAACTGAATCTTATAATATTTTATTTTTAATGAATTTGGGAAAAGTGCTAGGAAAATAATAAATGAGTGAAGGGTTGAAAAATATACACATTCATCCGCGTAGCCTCTCTTGTTCGGCACTATAAATCCATTTATTTTTAGAGTTGGATTTCTCTAAACATCCTTAATGATTATAATATAACTAAGGTTGATTATTTGGATAAAAATTGTATTTTTTATTATGTGGGAGGATATGTTTTCCAAGGAGGGAGGATATATATTTTCAGAATAAAATATTGAAAAAATATAATATCAAAGGTAAAACTTGTATAGTTGAATTTATTAAAATATAAATCAGATGTTAAAATTATATAATTATTTTATGACATTAAATAACCTCAAATATTTTAGTTTATTAGTTTATTAAAAATTAAATTGGACAAAAAAGAACATATTTTCATTTTATGGAAACACTTTTGACAATAGGATTTGGATAGATATTTTTATGTTTTAAATTATAATTTATCATATTTTAATGACTCATTTTAAAGGAAAATATATCATGGTTTAGCATAAAGTTATATAAAGTAATTTTTCATTATTACAATTCAAATGATGTATTTTAAGATATACAAATTATGTAAAAAACAATATTTTTATTTTTCAAGTGAATATTTATTTATATCATAAATTTAAAAAAAATCACCCATGGAATATTTCAACACGTTGATATAAAAAATGATATTAATTTCAACAAAATAAATTTCAAAATTCTATAAGTTTAGTTTTTTATATAATAAAATGACTTTTAAAAAATACATTATAATACATTTTTTAAAATATGTGTTTATAAATTCTTTTATTTTTTATTAATTATATTTATTTTTCCATTATAAATAATATATTTTTAAAAAATAATAATGATAAATAATACTTATATCACAGTTTATTATTATTTTGGATAAATATATTATTCAAATAGTTAGGTAAGTATTCCCAAAAGTCATTTTATTATTCCAATAGTCCCATTAATGTTTTGACGGTCACGTTAACTCTTATAAATACCTTTTTATTCATTCACTCAATATTCTACTCAATTTATGTAGATATTCAATATTTCATTTTTCAATAATTAGTCATTGTTTAATAATATTTATGTTGTTCTTAAAAATGATTTTTGTGGGATTTATGAGTCATGTATATTGGTTTGATCTATCTTTTCCCATTTTTTCCATTATCCTTTATATTTTTTGTCCATATTTAATGATTGGAATTTTAATAGGATTCATTTTCAACTAATGTAATAGTATTTAGTAATGAAAAAAGTAATATTTTTTGTCTATATTTTTCATGAATATAATTATATATAATAAAATACACCATACAATTATCCAAGAATGAAATATTATTAATAATCATTATGACCTTACATTCTTTCCCCGATAAATATTTTTTCCTTGAAATTTCAACTCATCTTCTTAATTGAGAATATATTGGGGTACTTTTTTTATTATTTCCAATGGTTCCCAATTTTTTTATCATTATTATTGTTCCTATATATTTTTTTGAAAATTTTAACATCGTCACATACCAATCACCTTCAGATGAAGAAACGAGTCTCCTTCGTATTTTCCTACATAATTTTTTCAATAATATCATAATTATTCATTGTACATCTAGGATGTATGAAAAAATACGAGTAATGTATGTTATCTAATAGATCATTTATTATATCATTTGAATAGAGAACACAAATTCAAAATGAAAACCAAATACCATCATCCTCATCTATATGGTACTCATGTCACATAACTTACAATAAATCTTTCATATTCATTTATAACACCATATATTTTATTTTTACCTATTTGATATTCTCTTATATATAAGGATGAATAGTCATTTATCCTGGGTAGGATATACTCCCAAATATCATGATTTCCAAAAACATCATCTAAATATTAATAATGATTGCATATCAAAAATAGAATGTCACAGATAGAGTATCAGGTTCTTTTGAGCTAATAGTAGTAGATCCATTATCTGGTTTTCTCAGAGGGATATCAATTGAGAAATAAAAGTCATTGATATACTCTAACATCCTCTATTAATTAATTTTGATCTATTACTATGTTAATATTTAACATAGACTATTATTATCATTATATAAATCACAATATTATACATATAAATTCTTCAACCAAATTATTTGACTGAAGATCACAAATTCTAATTCCACACCATGCATCGAGTATTTCTTCTTAGGGATGATTATTTATCACAACGTAAGATCCTAGAAATCATGGAGGTTTTTATTTCTGTACATTTTGGTTGAAATATCTGAATTTGCGTCAATGTATTTTTTACCAAATATATGAGGTGATATATGGGTGTTCAAGTGTTTGGGACACAAAAAGAATTGGAATTATTCAACACATTTCATATTTGATGTATTTCACATGGTTGGAAATAGTTTTTCAACCATACCATGTTAACGAGGAGGTGGGTGTGTATATATAATCAAATAATTCAAGGGATTGAATATCAATATATTCTTCGATAGAAGAATTCGGCATGGTTTCACAAGGTTTTCCAAACTGCAAAGGCCTCCCATCAAACCATGGAAAATGGACCCCTTGTGGATTGAGGTTCGGTCACAGTTGGAAGAGGGTTTCATAAACCATGCGGCCAATCCATGATCCCCATTTAAAAAATATCAATTACCAAAATTTGCCTCTAGGTATTATATGATCTTCAATGAATTGTTCTCAAATTTCATCTTCCTTAATCCATGTTAATGAGCCCAAGCACCCTAACCCTCAACAGGTCATATATATTTTGTTATTAGCTATTTTAATGTGTATTTGTTTGTATATAAAAGAATTGGTGTTTTTAATTCACTTCATTATTCTATTTTCTAGATAAGGTATTCTAGAATTGTTCTTCTCCTTATGAATCCCTTAAACCCTTTTTTTGATTATCAATTATTGGGACTTCCAATAGATCTTGAATTGCTATATAAGTCTTTATATAAGGGTGTTTCTATATTTAGATTCGATATATGTCTTCAACGGGAAATATCCATTTTTATTGAAGTTTATTTGTGCAGGCATGGTTACGTTCTTATGTTTCCATTATTGTTCTTTTCATTCCTTTGATATATTTTGAAAAAATGTTTTTCAAAATGAAAAAAATGAAACCATAATGATCATAATGGTAAGGATTGAGTTTTTGTATACTAATTTAGGGCCACCAATTAGGAGCACTTATATTAACTAACCTAGAATATTGTAATGTTAAGAATATAATTTCCTTGTGAAAAGTACATCCCAAAAAATCATATTGATATTATTACTTGAGATAAAGTTGTAATTATGATTTTGGAATCAAGATTTTTGAAATGGATTAATGGACTATTTGGCATAACATGAAATTGGATGGATGATATAATGTTTTTGCGCTAAGCTACTAAATAGTAGTTATTATAATGAATATGTGAGTTGAATCATGTGTGGTTTTGAACATGTTAAATGAGAATTATTATTTGTTGATAAATCAATTAAATGGGTTAAAAATTAAGAATTGATGAATATGTAATATATTTAATGCAAGGAATTGTTTAAAATTCATAAATGGTTTAGACCTAAATAATTGAAATGTGATTATTGAACTAGGTAGTGAAAATTGATAAGTAATCAATGGTTTAATTCTATATGTTAATTGTACATGTTCAATTAAAATGAAATTTTATATTAATGTATCTATATTTTTTATGGGTTTTTATATGTTATATGTGGTATATTGAAAAATATGAATGTGCACATTCTTTGGTAGTTGTTGGATGTTGGACTTAAGGACCTACTCCCACATGTCGGATTTGACAGAGGCTCTAAACCCCACCCCATAATAAAAGGGTTAGGGGAGGATACTGAGACACTATTCCCCTGAAGAATGCATTTGATGAAACTACCGAAACCCTGGAACAATTTTAAGTATAATGTATTTTTTAATGAATAGTTTTCCATAGTGAGATAGGGAACACTTATTATTGTCATATTCATAGTAACTGATTTTCACATTTATTGTTTAAATTATGTTAATGCTTAAACTATGGAACATGCAATTGCAATGAATCAAGATATAAGGATTGTTTAAATGTTGAATATGCAATTAATGATGTAAATAATTATGGTAAATATTGAAACTAATGAAACTCGAGTTAGAATTTTTTTTATATTATATTTTCCATTGTATTTGATAGTAGTGTCTATTTAGAATGGATAGTTTATATAAACTATTAGTGGTGGCCTTATAGGTTGTACTCAATCCATTCTCTGGCTAATAATGGGTAACTTTGTTGATTGCATGGTTTCAATTCAGGACAATGGAAAAGGCCATATTCTAAAATGCTGGGTTGGTAATGGGAATTACATGGATGAGGATACAAACATGGAGTCAGGACCCATTATTGGGAATTAGCTATTTATATTTATTCTAGTTTTTTTTAACTTCTGTAACTATTAGTTTTACCTGAAATAATAATTATTTCTATGTGGTATATACATTGTTTGGAAAGTAAATGGTAATTCATGTTTCTAGTTTCGTGATTATCTTTTATTATCTTTAAAATGTTATATTTTGTGGATTTCTATGGTAATGGTGTTATAGTCTCCCCATGAATCCTATCAGACCATTACTAATAGATGGAAACATATTGCGTATGGGGAGATCCCCATGGGGTCATGTGGTGACCAGATCAAGGCCTCAGTTTAGTGGCTTCTAGGTCAGGGATGTCAAAAATATGTCAGAAATTCAGGTTCATTTTTTGGTCTAAATATTTGCGATCATAAAAAAGTTATTATAAAGTTCCGTGCCTTGGTAATGATCCCATGCATGGGAGTATTTTACCCATGCATGTGGGAAAACCCATTTGTAATTGCTGGAAATAGTTTTTATTGATGAAACCAAAAGTACATGGTCCAGTGGAAGTTGAACCTAAGAAATTATTATATTATAAATGGTATATATATTCACGAATACAAGGGGATATTACAAAAAAGATAGTGTTTAACACCACATATATCCTTCTCCACAAATTAGGCATAGTAATCCAAGGCCATAAAATAGCACATCGTATCCATTACAATGATTTCCCTCTTTGCCAAAGCATCTGCCACCTAATTGGCCTCATGATAGGCATGTGACAAAACCATATGAATTTGAGTGATCTTGTTAATTCATTGAACACAATGCGATAACCGTCAGTAAAGAACATTACGATTCTTTGTATTTAAGGCATGAACTGCAATCTGAGAATCAGATTCAATCCACATCCATTTCAAATTAAACTGGAGAGTGTAACTGACTGCGTGAATCATTTCCCATAATTCTGCTTTATAAGCATTTCCAACTCTAATGAATTAATAGAATAATCATTTTAAAAATCCACTGTAAGTCCAAAACACCCCATGGAAACCCGATGGACATGGTGCACCCTATGTAACTACATCAAAATTCGCATTGAGGCATGTCGCAATAAGAGGTATCCACAAAATGTACTTGAGAAGTAACAGCTGACCAGATACCCAAAAACAATTAGATAGTTTTCAAGTAAGAAACAATGTTATTCATTTCTCCCTCTTGGAAAAATAAAGCAGAATATTCATCCTTGGGTATCGACTACATTCCTTATTGAATAACATTGTGTGCACTGTAGAACATTGTAATGTTACAAGAATCCCAGAGGGTTGTAATGGATTAAATAATAGAGACAATCATCAACTAATGAATCTCTTCATAGCCAAGAGCATAAGGCATCCTAGTTAGCATGTCGATGAGTATTATGTAGGTGTCAAGGTTTATCCCAAATAAGAATGTCACATAGGTCCATAGCTATTTGTCCTAGGCACAGTCCAAAACAAGTGCGACAATGCCTCTTCATCTCTCACACAAAAAGGTATCACATAATCTTGATAGAAACCATCCCTTTTGAGTAGATAAAAATTAAGAGATGGGTTATCCAGATTCATGATATCAGAATTAATGTTGAGGGCCGAATAAAATTTTCAATAAAATTTATAATCCAGGAAGGTGGGTGAATGAGGCCCCCACATTCTAGACAATAGTAATATTTTCTATTACATTTACAAGAACTACTGGGAGTCCAAACCAAGGTATCACATCTTATAAATGTGTAAGAATTTGTTATAGACATACCATTTGAGGGATCATGATTTCATAAGAACATATTTTTATAGATGTTCTGAGATTGAAATGGCATCTTCTTTAGGTGGGACACCCATGCCCTGAAGAGAGAGATCAAGCCATCTCGTGTTCCAACAGTTGAGGGTGGAGTCCCTACAAACCATCCACATTATTTCATAGATGATATTCATATAGGAATTCGTGAGAAATACCAATATAATGAATCCATATAATACTTTTATCCACTAATCATTGAACTTGTGAGTCTATTTGAATGGAAATCATCAGAGAAATCATTGTACATTAGGCTCCATGTGAATTTTCCAATCTGGCCATCATTTAATGTTCTGAGTTCCTTGTTTCCATGGCATCCCAATTCAACATTCTTGGAACATATTTTACAAGATATAGTGATTATTTTCTTATCATGCGCTAACCCTATCTATATAATATTCTTCACCAGGATTCAGATCTCCTTGAGAAGGCATCTGGGCCATCTATAGAGACAGAATAAGTAGGGAAATTTTGATGTGATCACTGAATTTATGTGGAAACCCCTCCTAGCCTGGGGTATTCCATTACCTTTATAGCTAGAAAGTGGATTTATGACACCATCATATATGCCCTCCAGGAAATACCTTTTCACTGTCCCCCCGAACAAGGGTACACCGATATACTAGAAATGAAATTATCACATCCTCAAACCAAGGTACCTAAGAATCTTTTTTTTCCTTTCCTACGAAAATTACCTTTCCAAATACAATAATGGATTTTTCTTATGTGATTGGTTATCCTGAAACCTCTTTATAATGTTTGATGGGTTCTTTAATTGAGGATATGGTTATCATTGAGGCATGACCAAGCATTTAAATTTCCTCATCTACTAGACGTGATATTGGGCATAGTAATTCATACCATCCATCATATATTTGTAGAGTCACATGTGAGAAATACCATTTATTTATTGACGTAATTAAGCCACCAAAATAGAAAATATAATCCCAGATAGCGGGTCACCTTGTATCACACTATTGGTGCAAGAATTGAATCTTCTAGGGGAACTATTTACAAGAATGGACAGCCATAAGGATCCAAGGATGGTGCTGATTATGTTGATAAAATAAATATATAATCCATATCATATAAGAATATCAAGGAGGAAGCTCAATTTAAGTGTATCAAAATCCATTTAAATGCCAATTTTCAGGGAAATTATCATTTCCATCATATTCCTTATCATTTTGTCGACACATTCTAAGGCCATGAATAGATATTATTTAATACTTCTATAAGGGACAAAGCCAAACTAGTTTTCAGAGATCATGTCGCCACACAATACTCCCATCTTGTACTTGAGGATCTTACTGATGAGAATTATTATTGTGTTCCCAAGTGAAACTGTCATCAAATCCTTGTTTCCAAGAACATTATATTTCATAGGAATGATCAAAATGAAATAGGATTTCATTCCACGAGGCATATATGAGTGAGAAAATAAATCCTTACTGTCCTGAGTGATGTTGACTTGTAGAATATCCCAATATAACAAAAATATTTTTTAATACACCCATCTGGACTAGGGGAACATTTCTGATTTAGAGAAAGTTGGGAAGCCCTAATATTCTCTTTTAATGGGGTGTGATATGACGATTATTCTTGTGGTCATAAATGTATGATTATATGTTATCGACAATGCTATGATTACTGGCCTACCCATAATTAGAGAATATCTCCTTTAAATTCTACAAAATAGACAAGGAAATCTCATTTTCATCTATATATAGGTGACCATCTATGATTATCACTTAATTTTCTGCATGTTCCCTCTATCTTTATACAATCTGTTGAAGAATTTCGAATTTCTATATCATTCCTTTAACCATATATTATTTAATTTATTATTGACTAATCATCCATTAATCACATAGTGGTCATCAAGCTTATTATGGTCTGTAATTTCCTCTCTAGATAGGGTGGTTGATGCTCATTATTAAACTACATACAGGAAAAATCCCCCTAAGAGTTCTGCCTGGTGTCATCATAAATTTTAGAGCATGATTTCTTGCTCTATTCCCTGAGTATCCAATAATGAATTTTGAGTTTCGTAGCCACTTTTTGGAGTGGGATCCCAATAGGTTCCAGCTTCCAGGCCTCCAATACAATCTCGCATCATCCCGGATTCACCATACCTCCATTGATAAATTGAAAATGGATACTGGATCACCATTCCAGTTCATATTGACATCAAAACCATTGGGATGTGATTAGAATGGTTCTTAGGATGATTGAATCTAGAAACAGCATGGGCAGCACTATTTTCATAAATTTAGACAAAACATCTTTCATGATTGCATGCTACTTTCCAAATATATGTGTATCTACACAATATAATTTTAGCTCCAAAAAAAGGAAATGTTCCAAATTACATATATCAATGCACTGACAAATTTTTAAAGTATAAATATTATTGATATTGCATCTAGTTATTTCCTCATGTCTCAATATATCGTTGAATTCCCCAATAGTAACCCATTTATGAAGGGTTATAAATGAGTTATCATTATGGTAGTAACAAATAGAAAATCTTCTTAATAGAAAATATATATGTTGTGAGTGGGGCAATGGTATTAAAAATGAGACTACTAAAATCCTTTCATCTATGTATGTTGTTTTATCAACATTAGCCATAAACAATGATATGGATGTTCAGTGGTAGTGTTATAGGTGTGGAAATGTTCCTAAGAATAGTGAATACATGATAATTTATTATGGAATGTTACAATAATTATTTATTTTAATTATGGAAGCTTTAGATATATGTTTTAAGAATTATTCAAAACATTGTAGGAAGATTCCATCATGTAAATGCATGATAGTTGGGAGAAAAGTGGAAAAATATGGTAATGATGCTATAGAAGTGGGGCATCAAATTTCAATTACTTAGGGTTACATAGGATTGGACCAATTCCAGGATAAATATTATCATTTTATTCAGATGATGGAATGTGTCCCATTGTGCTTAATGCATAGTATGTTCAATCTCACTAGATCGTTTCAGTTGTAGCACCACTAATGTTTTTTGAGGAGGGTTTAGGTGAGAAATCATATATTAGGATAGAGTCCAAAAAAATAATTTTTGACCATTTGGAGACTCTGATAGAGTAGAGGTTTATGTTAGGAAAATACAAGTTGGGGGTAATGGAAATGAACTTATAGGATATCCCAGTGAAATCTTTGAAGAATGACGGTATTTTATGGAATGAAATTAAAGATGATTTTCTAGATAATTAGTAACCAGAAACCTTGAGATAGTTACATGATGTAGAGTTTATGATGTTGAACTATTGAGCGATTTCAATGATGAATTATGCAAACCGATTCATGGATTTTCA
The DNA here is from genome assembly GCA_963277665.1 of Viscum album. Classification (NCBI taxonomy): domain Eukaryota; kingdom Viridiplantae; phylum Streptophyta; class Magnoliopsida; order Santalales; family Viscaceae; genus Viscum; species Viscum album. The sequence goes on along the minus strand of OY728146.1, from coordinate 1,999,766,140 downwards.
TAGCATCATTATTTCATTGTTAGGATAATAGGTTCTGATATACTGAAATTACCAATATGGGATTTGGCATGGGAATATATATCAGTTAACCATCTTCCATTAAAATATTTATTATATGGTGGTGGATCGGGTAGGCTCCATGAAGTGGGGTTATGGATCTAGTTTCATGAACCAGTGGAGAATCTTATGTGGGTAGGAACATTCATTTCAAAAATCATCACCATGGTGGTAGCATAAAGAGTCATCTTTACATAGGATATTTCTCTTAGGGTGGTGACCTATATTTTTGGAATCAGTGTGGAAGGTGGGGCATATGCAAGGTCTATGCCCCAGACCACATGTCGAGTGCCGAGATTTTTGAAGAATGGGTCATGTGAAGATGTTTTTTAGAAATCATTGTTATCCGAGCATAGGTGGGGTATTGAGGGTGTTTTAGTGTGCAAGTAGGGGGTTCGTTACCCCATATTGGACATGCAGATGGAGATTGACAGGTCGTACGGATCAATGTGGTGGTTGTATTTCTCTGGGTAATGAGAATCCATATTAGGATGGTATTGAAGCACCAAGAACTCATACCTGGGCCCAATGTAAATGGGTATGTTATCATCATGCAATTTTTATTACACCTAGATGAGGAGAGGTTTGACAGTCGATGGTTTAAGGTATGATCCTTTAGCTCACAGGCTTTCTATTGCCTTTTTTGATTCAATTCTTTCACATTAATTTATATTTTCCCTGTATATATGTGTGGTGGGACTAGTGGGATAACATGTTCGTGTTATCTTGATGAATGATACACCATTATGGGTTCATCTGGAAAATATATAGTAATGTAAGTGGTGTGGTCTTGAGGTTGGTGAGCACCATTTACAATGGTACATGCATGTACTTCTGATGTCTTGCTGTAATTTTATTTGGGGAATGAAATTTATTATGTTATACCAATACAATAATTTCTATTATTGTCAAAGTGTAAAATTTTCATATCTTGAGGGAGACAGATATGTCCATTGGGCCAAATAGGAATTTCATTTAGGCTCTACATGGCTACTTCATCAAAAGGTTTCTAAACAAATAGCCTTTGTGGCATGTGAAATTCTTGATGATAGGTTTGTAGAGTTGAATACCTTCTCTCATATGGTGGAACACTTCCATGATGTTCTTCTCGAGGAATAATATGGTATTCCAATTAGATGGATGTAGAGATCGTGATAGAGTTATTGTCGAGAGAAGAAGCATTCTCTATTCCATGATATAAAATGGAACTGTAGAAATCGATGAGCATAATGATAATTTATATAACTTGGAGAATAAGGGGTTGATATTTCCTAGAATAGCAATGCTGATATCTACATTATTTTTTTTATTAATGTAGATAGATTTCATTGGTTGTGAATTGATTACAGGAAGATTAATCAGATAATAATTAATAAAAAATTGTGTCTTCCCCAAATCGATGATTTGTTTGGTTAAATGAGAAGTGATTGAGTATTTTCATAATATTCGTAGTGTTTAGGGAATCATCAGATAATGTTGATACATTTTTATATACAAAAACTTCTATCAAGAGCAGGTATGGGTTGTATGATTTTTCTACCTTGTCATTCGATTTGAAAAATGCACCATCAGGGTTTATGTCCATAGTAAAGAAGATCCTTCACCCATACCTACATCAATTTGTAGTTTTTTATCACAGCATCATGTACTCCAAAAATATGATGATCATGCTAGTCATATTGACATTGTCTTAAGTCCACTTATAGAGTGAATGATATATTATATGATATACATGTTTCATTTATAGAATGAAATATTTCATTTCTATTGTAACATTATCTTATAAGAAGGTGTGATTGTAGACCTAGATAATGTGTTTGATTTTTTTCCTTTGGGAACATCCCATGACTGTTTATGATCTCCAACATTTCCTAGGATTTTTTTGATACTATTGAAGGATTATTAATGATTTTTTGTTTTTTTGGAAACATTAATTTTGGTATTCAACAGAAAGAAATAAATAATGAACATTATGATCCATGTGAGAGTCATATATAAGATATAAATAAGTGATTGACAACTATAATAGTAATAATTATACTAATTAATGATATAGATTATACCATTTGTTTTGTTACATTTGGTATTGGGATTTGAAAATTATTGATGCGGGATAGTTGGGTGGTTTTGTATGGTTCATTATAGTTGGGGACTAATTAATTAAAATACCAAATGTATGATCTTTAATTAGACTTGGGGATTCATACATTAAAATCCCATTGAAATTATATGTTGGGAAATGTTATTATGTTGTATATTGTTAATAAAATTATGTTGTACATTTTCTATCAGCATTATTTGAATCTTTTTAAGGAATTATGGGTTGAATAAATGAAATACATTGATATTGACATGGTTTAAACAGATGGATAAGGAAATTTGATTCATATTTATTGAGTTGGAGGACTAAAAAGCATGTGTTTTGATAATCATGTACGTTGTGGAATGTAATGGAATTACATGTTGAGAATCATCCTATGGTACATGATAGTCAATGGAAGAAGTCAATTTTATCCTTTTTAGTTGAGTCCCAACTTCTAATGTAGATCAAAGAGAAACAACATGAAGATTCAGAATGATTGGATATAATATGATATCTTAATTTTTTGGAGATACCTTCCAATTGTACCATTGTTGATGATGGGATCATTTATGTTATTTCTTGGGTTATTGGGACAACATGTGTGCGACATGTGTTGATGCATTATTTTAAACATAAAAGATGACAATGAATCAATGTATGACAAAACTGTATCATGATATTTATAGGGTGTATTGGTGCCTAGAGACTAAGAATGATGTTGTAGGATTAGTGGCATGATTCATTACCTATTATTATGTAATAGTCAGGTATGAGTTACCATTTGGCATCGTGCATTCATTACGAAAACCATAATACAAATGGGATAACACGGTTTTTGAATTTTTTTTTTGATTCATTCAATGATTCAACCAAAATACGATTCTATCTGGGTGGTTCGGGATCAGTTTTCCAATAAAGAACATTTATCTTCTCTTCGAGGGACGTTCACATTGGACCAGTTTATTTAGTTTTATGTTTGAGATATAGTATAGTTTCATGGGGTTCCAAGAATTATTGTTTCAGATCGAGATCCTTGATCTAGATCGCACATATGGTTGGGATTTTAGACGTTACATGGTACCCTGGTGTTTTTGAGTATGGCCTTTCACCCACATACAGATTGAGAATTAGAGCATACAATACAGGTATTAATGAACATATTGAGTGTTTTTCCTAGAATTTTTTGGGTCAATTGAAATGAATTTCACATTAGTTGAGCTTTTCTACATAAATACTTAACATGCTATGATTTAGAGAAAACCATTTGAGGATATCTATGGAAAACATTTTAGATCTCAGTTGTGTTGGTTATAGGATGGGGATGTATAGTTTTGTGATATAATATCATACATAAAACATCATAATAGAATCAGTTGATTTAGAAATGTATGGAAACAACATAGATTTAGATGAAGTCATATGTATATTATAACCATCTACCTCATGAGTTTATGGTGGGTTATCATGTGTTTCTTTGGGTATCTCTATGTTTGTGTCACAATTGATTTTGAAAATAGGGAATATTTTCACCACGGTACATGGGGCCATTAGAGATTGTTGAGAGGATCATTCCAATGTAATACCAATTTTATCATCTATAGTGGTATAGTGTAATAGAAGATGTTTTTCTTTTGTAATAGCTTCAATAATATAAACCTGTCTTGTATCCCATGATCAATGACGAGGATGGTGATTTTGAGGCGGATGCATTCATTGAGGAGATTGTAATTTGTATTCTGGATCATATTGATAAAATCCTTTTGGGAAATATTGTTCCATTGGTTCTAGTTTTGTGTATGAATATTCAAGTTCAAGAGGAAAATCGGTAATGAGATTCGGATATGTGGACCTAGTGGTCCGATATCTTTTATTAAGAAGAATAATGATGTTGGCATTGCGGAAAGAGGATTATCCGTTATTAGGTAGTAAGGTTTTGTGAACCCAGAATTCATAGATATATCTCAATGATTAAATTTTGTTTTAAATATCTTAATTTGGAAAATGTAATGTTTTCAAGATATAAGAGTAGGTAATGGGGTGTTTCGGGTGCCCGATACATTAAAGGTAGAGTAATATATCTACCAAGTGTATGTTACATAGTTAGTTCCTGGTTAGAGAAAATTGAACTCTCATACTATTATACATGGAGAGGGGTGAATGGTTAATAAAACATACTATGGGAATAGACAAAATGTGTGTTCCTATACAGAGTCATTTCGCATGGTCGGTACACATTTTATAATACCATGTGAGACCTACATGTATGTAAACAATGTGGAGCACTCTTAGATGGAGGCTGACACAATATTGGGGGATGGTTCTGCATATAGCTAAACCCATAAAAAATTGATAAATAACAAATTAACCCCTCATGATTTTAATATTATCACCAATTTTTTCTATATTTCTTCCTCCTCCACTCATAGTGATTAACCCATGTTCCATAATCCTCACAGGGGTCGTTTTCCATTTATTCTAGGTCATTTAGAGTGAATTTGATTTCATATCAATATTATGGGTAAGTATAACACTCATATTTCATATCTATTGTGAATTATGGATTATAGAATTATTATTCTCCCTCTACAACCCTAAACACTCTTTTCATATGGATTTATGTTTAGTGCTAAAAAGGGTTCCTGAATCCAAATCTTAGACATTATTTAATGGAGAATTAATGTTTTTATTGAGGTAGGTGGTTTACAAGATAAATCTCTAGGAATTGAAGATGATAATGCATGCATGGTAATGTTTTAGGGGTTCTCTTATTTTCCAATTGAATCATTTTACCAGGGTTTGGAAAAACTATTGGATGCTCATAAAATGATCCCTTCGTGACTCCAATGGGATGTTTTGTGGTTGATTGAACGAATTTATGGCCACCCATGGGTGAGAAGATATTCACGAACACAAAAAATTGAAATTATAAACATAAAATTTCATTTTGATAATATATCCTATGAAGAACATTTATATATGATTAGTTGAGTGGAAAAGGGAAAAATAATATTTGTGTCTAGGTATTGTAAATGCCTTAATGGATTGTTTAGAATAATATGCTATGGGTTGGATGTATTAAATATTTTGTAAAATGTGACTTCTGAATTTTACTTCAAATTATTAAGTTTCATAGAGAAGTTGAGGTTATGGGCATGTAATATAAAAAATAATTTCAATAAATAAATGTGTTGAATGGGTTGACATGCAGAAATTTATGAATAATAGATTTTGTTAATTCATGGGAACTGTTCAATATGCATAAATGTTTAAGGAATAGTAAAGTTAAAGTGGATAATTGGTGTTTGTAATGAAAAAAGAAAAAAGTCCCAATTAGTTATAGATTGATGTAAATAACGTTTGTAAAATGAATATGAAATGTGAATATTTGGATTATTGAATGTGTATAGTTTGTGATATCAGATATATTTTATATAGTGAAATAAGAATTTACGAATTTTTTGGTAGTTATGGGGAATTGGACATTAGGATCTACCAACATGGGTCTAGTTAGATGGAGGCACTAAACTAGACATCGTAATGCATGTGTTTGGGAATGGGACCTAAGCTTTATTTCCATAACTGACAAATTCGATGAAACTAACTAGAGAGAGGATCCTAGGTAATTGATGTTTTTTTATTAATATTTTTTACTACAATGATAGGGAACTTGAACTATTCCATTATGGAAAGTAATTGACTGGCATAGTTAATTTGGTAAATAATGATAATTATTAAACAATGCAACATGTAATGGAAATGGTTCATGTTATACGGATTGATTAAATTATCAATGTTGAAATAATGATGTAAATGAGTAACGTAAATTTAGTTATGTAATGTAACTCAATCTATCTTTTGATTATATTCACTATTACATTGTATTTTCATGAACTATCTATTTATACTGGATAATTTTTTTTCATAGTTAGTGGTTTAATATATATAGTTGTACTCACACACTCCATAGTCTACCATTGTGTGTTGGAAGAGCTTTAATGGTTGTAGGTCTGGAAAAGGGTAAATACCTAGTACTTGTTAGTTAATTTGGCCTTGGATTGGGCATGGATGAGGATCTAGACTTCATGTCATGAACCTTTGGGGGATTCATCTGTTTCTATTTTTTTGTTTTCCTTCACATTTGGTTATATAAGATTAATATGACATATTCTCTATTATGTCGTGGTATGTACCCTTTACGGAAAATTGTTGTTGATGCATGTTTTGGGTTCTTTGATTATCATTTACATTATTAATAATGTTATCTTACATGCCTTACTCTGGTATAGATGTATAGTCCCCCCATGTGATCTATCATACTATCTCTACTAGTAGGAAGCCTCTAGAATACTGGAAGGTCCTCTTGATGTCATATCACATCCTGGTTTAATCCACCTGTTTAGTGGATTTCGTGTTGGGGGAATTACATGTGGGGCATAGTCTGTCACATTATCATTCTGAATGAGTATAAAACCCAGGCCTTTCTTTGATGTAGTAGTGCATTTCACAAAACTTTCTCCACATGTTGGTAGATTGAGTACAATTTCAGGGATTAGCCTATTTATGAGATACATTATTCACTCCTTACATTTTTTTTGGTAAACCCAATTTACAACATTCTATGTAAACATAGTTAGAGGGCTAATAAATCATGGGTAATTCCTCACAAAACATATTTTGTACAAAACCAATAAATGAAGACTATGGTTTATAGGAAACTAGTGGATCCAGACCATTATTAAATTTCATTTTTTTGAAGGGTCTATCGAAATTCGATCACATGTGACCACATTCTCCACGAATGTGACTTATTTTATAAAATCTAACACATGATAATCATAAAATAAATTTTCTCCTTCTTCAATGTCGTAAGCACAATCCTAATATATAATTCATGTTCATCTTTACTCTTGAAGTAAATTTGAATGTAAATGATATGTACTAACAAAAATTTTGAGGTAGTCTATGAAGACTCTATTAATCAAATCCATAACTATTTTAGGGGAATTAGTAAGTTTAATAGCTGTCACAATGAACTCATATTTCCCATAAATTGTAAAGAATTATGAATTTGTAATATATTCCATAATTTCCATTAGGTAATGATATCAAAATTGATTATTCCCCATTCAGAATTATTGAACTCATTGTGGTTGATCAAATAAGGATAAATCCTTGGTAGAGTATAACTTTTTTTGATCTTTATGTGACTCATTAATCAATTCAAAACCTCATTGATCAATAATTTTTCTAGATAAAGAGCACCATCTCACCCGAAGATGATGATCTAGGGAAAATAAACCATTTTTTTAAAATTCAATTTATTCTACTTCTTTAACAATTATTGTTCATTTAGGGCCATCATCTTAGGTCATTTTGAAATAATGATAGTTCTAGAGTTGAAATCTATGGACAACTCTACCTCTTGATGTTGTGTATTTCTGACTAACTATTCTAGAAATATATCAATCAGTTCCAATATAATAGTGATTTCCTCCAAGTTTATTCCATCCCTTGACAAAACCATTTAATAAAGGAATATATTCTTTCATAGGGCATTAACACTGTTATTTCTAATGGATTTTTGAAACGAGATCCATGAACATAATTACATTTGTAGAAGGGCATAGGATGTTTCAAAATATCAAAATAGATATCCATATCAAGAAAGTTGATATTTTATCTATTTAACGAGAACCAATCAATGCCCTGTATATCATCAAATTCTATATAGTAAATTAGTACGATATTCATTACAATAATATTCCCACATACGCCAACAAGAATAGAGTCCAACACTTTTGTTTCAATGATTACAACATTTGGGGTTTTTATAGATATCTCTATTTATGAGTTTTTAGGATTCCATTAAAATGTTCTAGAACATATAAGATCTAATGGAATGAGTATAACTAGAATAAAATATTTTTCCCCATTCTTGACTGAATAGGAAGTATATCTTGTACGAATTGTTTTTCATGCTCCATATCTACAGGTGTGTCTTCATATTTTATCCCTTACTCTATTGGATTTGGTTGCTGAAGATTCTGATTACCCACAACGACTTAAGATTTGGTGAAATTTCTTAAAAAATTTCCTTCCAACATATAGTCGAAACATGAAACCATAGGTGGTGAATTAGGTGGTTTCCACATTTTATAGATTATATTTTCTAACTTCATCATGTTTCCTTGGAATTATTCAGCATAGTGTCTTTCTCACTTACACAAGAATAGTTTTCTATTCCATTAAAAAAATTAATCAAATTCATAAATCCACATTTTCAACATGTGGGTTACTAGATGCTCTTTCCTAATTTTTCATTTGACCCAAAAAACGGAATGACCATTATTCAACTCTTCTATCCACAACCATGGGGCTATTCTCTGAACTCCATCATTCCTTTGAGATCTCATAGAATATCTTCTACGTAAATTCCAATGAAATATATTAATATATCCTTTTGAATGTTTGATTTTAGAAAACTATAAAATATATCTATTTTATTATCATTATTTACAAAACTACCGTGGTATATATTGCATTCCTCTAGATGTTTTCATTGTATGACCTGGTAGATTCATTATCTTTTTTGTTTAGCTCTATGAATTCCTTCGCAATAATTGTTCATGTTGATTAAGGGAAAACCTGGTAAGAAATATATTCATAATGTATCCCCACTCCATATCTTCCATTTTTTCCATTAGCTTTGTGGTTTAGTCAATTACCACCATTAAATTGCTTCACTATCTAAATTATAAATTTGCCGAATCACCTTTTACTTCTATAAACAATGATTCCCCATTAAATATATTCCATATTGAGTTAAACCATTATTTTGTGACCTGTGGATCAATGGTTCTACATATTTATTGTGGTTGTTGCAACATAAATGAAAATATGAATAATTGATCCTTTTCGGGTGAGTGCAGATGTTCGACGTGATTAAAGTTATTATACATGAATGGGGACAACTTTTTAAGCATTTCAATGATCTTTTGAACAATCAATACCAATAGAACTCGTTTTTTTCATGAAATCAATGCACTATACCTCAAATATAGTTTTGTTCTATTATCACCTAGTTCACCCATTCCAATAAAATAGAAAAGGTTTAAACAAAATATAAGTCAACAGATAATGTATAATTTCTTTTTCTTGATAACTAAATTTCAAGGTGTATCATATGGGATCTTCATGTAAATTTTTTTTTTCGAAAAACAAAATTCTTTGATGTTTACATATACTTAGTATTATCTTAAGGATTTTCACTAATTTTATCTAATCCTAATTCACAAATTAACTATTCTGTTTTGTGATACCAACAATATAGACCCTAATTTTTCTTACATGAATATAAAAATAATTTAATATAAACAATATAATGTAGTTGACATCATGGATAAAATGGTTTATTATCATGGAAAAATTATGCTCATGCACAAATTTTATATAATAAAAATCCTAAATATAAAATCATTATATGATCCCACCTTAATAATTGGATGGCATACTCTTAATTGAAACACCTACTACCAATCTCCCTCTATTATGATAATCTAAAATACTAATTAGTTCATTACATTTTTCTTTTCTTGGAAATGATAATTCTATAAAATCACAAATTCATAAGTTGGTTGTGATAGAAAATATCCCATTTTTATCACAACATGAATACCATAAAATGTAAAAATAAAATATAAATAATATTCTCATTTATTGAATAAAAACATAATGTTAATAATTTAAATATTCATATGAAATCATACATTTAAAGTCATTTCATTTGAATGTATAAATCATGTACAATATCTAATTCCCATCAAAAATAGAAATGAATAAATCATTCCTGCAAAATAGGTATGAAATATTTATTTATAGTAATAGAACCATGATTATGAGTCTTGAAGATAGTTAGATAAAATTTCAAGATTCCACATATTCTTTGGTAATTATGGATACTAGTGTCAGCACAACACTAGATAACAAAACATGCGGAATTGGAATTTGTCCCAGATATTGTTCCCCTACCATTATCATGTTTAGTTAGCATCGTAAGCATCAATTCATTACTATGAAGAGAAAAAACATGCCTATAGTGGTTATGATTGGATACCAATATCATTATACATTATCTTATGTGATTAAATGTAACAAATCATTTTGAATATAAATAATCATAAATAATTTTCAGCATTCTTTATAAGGACCCAACGTTAAACATTACATAATCATGATTGATGTGAATAATATGACATTAATTCATATATATGTTCTTCTAATGATTATGGTTTTATTTAATTAGGCTTTAACTCAGTCAAAACAACACAAAAATTACTATGTAGACACTTCAAATCACTATCAAAATTATTATAAAACAAAAATAATTTTAAAAAAAATGTTTCATTACATGTTTAAACACCATAAATTTTTATTGATATCATCCTTTACTCTATTCCACTATAAATATAATGAATTAATATCAAAACATATGACGTGCCTAAAAATATTAGTAATTGATATTAAAACAAGTAAAATCGTTAGTGTGCAGAAAATGTAATCACTAAATACATTATCATAACATTATTGATTTAACTGTTAAAAAGGAGTAAATACTATCCCCTAAATAGAAAATAATTTCAAAAATTGTTTTAAATTATATGATTACTATAAATCCCATAGAAAGAACATATAACATATAATGGAAACATGGGACACAATCAAACTTAAATAAAAAAACATACGGTCGATGTCCACATATATCAAGAATTGGAATAGCCATACAAAAAACATACAGACCCAATGAATTAGAGGTTATATCAAAACCACCATTACATGGTTACTCCTAGAACCACCAATATTTTTTTCTCACGTAACCAATAATCATTGGTTTCTTGTGTAACCAACCTCTACATGGCAATGTACTATTATATGATCATATCGCCTAAAATCTTACAATTATGTACATTTCACTGAAAAAATTTCATTAGAAATCACATGAAATAATTTAAAAATATTGAAATAGTCAATCTATCATCAATACCATTTTAAATACAAAAATACAAAAAAAATATCGATTTCCTTTCCTTTATGAAAATTATGGATAATAGTGGAATCCGAATGTCAAATAGTGGTTTCAGCGGCAAATAAGTCATTGTCACTACATGAATTAAAATATTAGTTCGGTTTATCATTGTGTAAGGAACGTAAAATAATTTTTATAAAAATATTCATTTTTAAACCATTAAATTAACTTCATTATATATATATAAATTAATTATAATCTGTTTTACTATGCATATAAATAAATATTTAAATTATTTTCGTGATGAAAATGATTTGATAATTTAATATTTAAATGTTCATGGTGTCCCATTCCACTTTGACCACTAAATTATTAATCTCTATCAATTATTACATATACCAATACATTAAATAAAATTATTAAATATAAAATACGGATATAAAATTACATAAAACATGTATATTAAACTTATAAATGAATAAAGGTGCATATTATGAAGAAATGCCTCAAGGAAAGGGGATTGAGATGAAGTCCCTTAAATTGAGTTTGATTCACCATGTATGTTTGTTGTTATTCCTGAATAACAAATATAGTTTAATTTATACTTGATTAATAATCTGTTAATATTTATTATTTATTTTTTCCATTAACTTCCATATTAGAATAATTAGTTCAGTATTTGAGTTCAGGTATGATGTTTTGTTGATATTGGGTACCTGAATGGAAAATGAATATGGTATATTATCATTATTCTATGTGGTCATAATACCTTAATCTCTAGAATAATATTCAAAATATTATTATTACTTTTATATATAAATTATACAATTATATCGAACAAATATGTATTTTTAAGAGAAAATAAAAACATTATATTCATAGAGATGATAAGCCTTATGTGTACATGAGTAACGCTTTCCATTTTTCATTGATCATTCTAAAAAATGTTCTGTATTATTTAATCATTCCACTAAGATAGTAAAGTCATTAATTTAATTCTAATTATTTATATATACTTATATATATCATAAAATTGATGTAATTAATAAAAATGAGTTACATCTCATTTTGGAGGTGATAGTTCACCGGTACGCACGAACGACATTATCATTTTTCTATGCTTCAAATGTAGAAAGAAAATGATATATTATTTTCTTAAAATTATTAATATATAATTAAAATCAAATAATAACATTAACAACATCTTTATAATAACTCAGGAGGGATGGTTATGGAAAAAAATTATATTAGTTCATGGAGGTGATCGTTCGCACGTACGTACAAACAATTAACTCCTATCACTTTTAGTCACATTTTTGATGGATTTAGGTGGTTATATTAACATAATAACATCTGTGTATATATTGGATATTGGAGTTATTATTTCATCCTAGATGAATATATTTTGATGTATTTGTATAAACAAATAAAATTGAAATACTTAAATATAAACATTACATTTCCTTCGAATGATCCTATTTCTTAACACCTTTACACCTCTAATGATGGTTTCATGCCTAATATAAGGATCAATAATATGAGTATACATTCTAGTAAACGGACGAGGTAGATATTGTATGAAAAAATGGTTTTATATGTTTGATTAATATAGATTAATGGGTTATTTTTTATTGGAGATGGGAGAGGTACAATTGGAATAATAAAAAGTATTTAATTAATATAAATTCTATTTCAATTGAAAATAGAACCAAACTGATTTATTTCAATTCTCGTACGATTTTGGGTCGAATAATTATCATCCAATTAATATTTGAGATTGTTTTATTACATTTAATCCTTATATTTGTATTGACCTTTTTTCTATTAAAATATTTTCAAGTAATATACAATTTGAGAGTTAAAATAAATACAAAATACTACAAACAACCAATTAATGACTCATTAATGGTATTTTTGGACTAATGTATACTTTTAGGTTGAATATACATGTTTTATAATTATGGTATGATTTAATTATATATTTTATATTTTATGTTATAAATTATGTCAATTTTGATACTATTCATTACATGGCTTTTATATAAATTATAAAAACTTTATTACATTAAAAAAATGACATTAAATCAATAATATCATGTCATATTTATCCAAGAAACTCTTTAATGGAATAATATATATATATATATATTAATATTAATTATTTAATTCTTTCATTACTAAATATATTACTACGTCATGATTTCATCATAGTTAAATTTGATAATTTAATTCCTATAAATTATTAATAAATTTCAACGTTAAAGATAATTATTTTTCTTTATAAATAATAATTATAGTTGACGATAACCCATGTATTATATAATATAAAAATTAATTGATTTTTAAAAACAAAAGTGTAACAATGATTAATATTCAATGAATATAATATTAAAATTTAATTAATGTAATCTATGTGGCTCCATGAGGTGATAAAATTGAACCACTTATGATAATGGTCAAAATAAACTCACACAATAAATGTAACACTTGTTTTAGGGTAGTTGTTTATTCATATAATTTTAATTTTACATTTAATTATCAGATGTACTTGTAGTTGTGGTAATAAATATAATTACTGATTTTCCTGTTAATAATTTCCAAAAAACTACCATATTAATATAATATGGACATTTTGATTTCAAATAAGATGTCCATTTTTCAATATTTGAAACACATAATTTTCTCAAATTAAATAAAAATTAATCATGTAAATGGAATGAGAAAACATGTTTTCAAAGTAAACATTCACATTGTTCTTATATTTATTTTTAATTTTAATAATTATCCACTGATATAAATTTAATTAAATGATAAAAAAATAAAATAATGATACATTTAAAGCATGTGAAATTATAATCTTACAACATAATTAAATTACATGGAAAAATACCACAACTAATAATATTAATTTCAAATTGAACAATACCTAAATTAGAAAAATACCTAAATTTCACTATTCCTTAAAATGGATAACTCTTGAGGTAGTTGGAATTTAAAATGGATTATTTAATCAAATGTTAAAATGGAAAAATAACTAAATTCAAAATGGATTAATTCAACTAATAATATTAATAAATCTTGTGGTAGTTGGAATTTAAAATGGATTATTTTTCACTATTCCTTAAAATTCGAATTTAATTAGAAAAATACCTAAATTTCGTCAAATGTTAATTTTGATGTCTTATTTTTTAAATAATAATATTAATTTCAAATTGAATATATAAAAGTGGAAACAAGAAAATTTAAAAGGGTTTCTCCATCAAAAGGTGGTAAAATATCATTTTTTATAAATACATATTTTATCTATAAAAATGAATTAATTCTTATATAGTGTCTAGAAAACATATAATAAAAAATTTAAACATTTAATTTTAATATTAAATATATATTTCATTAATAAAATCCATCAAGATTTATTTTATTATTTTATAAAGTCACGTTATTGAATTTAAAAAAAATCAAAAAACAACATCATTTTTATTCAAATGGTTAGTATTTATATTTATAAATAAGTTTTTGACCAATAAATCATTTGATATACATTATAAATCATATTTCCGTAATTTAGTTAATATTATTAAGTATCTACATTCTAATAGTTATGTGATAACTACAACATAAAATAATATTTTTTAAATTATATTAATTTTCTATGTAACTCAGTCATTTGTTCAACATAATATATTGAAGAAATTTATTGCTCTGTGTTGGGTTTCCTATAAAAATTAGAATCTCTTTATGTTAAAATATAAATCAAAAATATTAATAAATATAAAAATGTTGTATTCTATAATTACACGAGATGTTTCTTCCTTCCCCTAGTTTTGAAATTTTTTCCTCGCTATTTTAAATTTTTTCTCGGTAATTATGTTTTACTTTTAAAATTATATAATTGAAATCCATCACTAAAAATATTCTATAAATCATCCATTTTAAAAGAATTAAATATTTATACAATGGTTGCCTAAGATAATAGATATTATAATTCCATGTAGTAAAATATTTATAGTAAACAAAAACTAACCACCATGTTCTGATGGATATTGATAGAAAACATGATCAATAGAATATTGAGAATCAGAAAACCACCAACATTTTTTGGGTAAAATGGAATTTTATTTTGTAGTAGGAAATTTTAATAGAAAATTTTTTTTATGATCCTTTTGATTATGTTAAGAAATTCTATTACTTCTTAGAATATGAACATATGAAGATATACATAAATGAGGAGTAGAGATTAATCTTTTTTCATTTTCAATCATAAAATATTATTCTTCTCCAAAGGAAGAGTTTATAAGATTAAATTTTCCCACTTGAAGAACAAGCATCAACATATATAAAATCATGTAATCCAAAAATATTAAATATCTATTTCTCATAACCAGAAACATTAAACAAAACCAATATGGTTACGATAAAATAATATGACTCCCAAAATATAATAAACATTAATAGAATAATGTATACATTTAATCACTAAAATAGAACAGTAAAACCAAATTTTCAGCATAATCCATTCAACAAATAGATTTCTTTAAAATCTATAAAAATAATCCCAATTGAGGTTGAAAACGTAAATTCATAAGTATTTGATCACATAGTAATTTATATCTAAATAACATAGATCAATCATAATGTATCATATGAAACAAAAATTTGCAAAATAACATATAATCTATGATAGGTTAATCATTTCAATAAATAAAAAAATCACCATAAGTCCATAAATAAATCCTAGAAGCATCGAAATAAACCACTACCATTACTACCCAAATAAAATCCCATATTGTTCTATTTACCTTAATCTTGTAAAGTTCCCAAAATAGTGAACAACTTAGAAAGTAATACTTATCACAGAATTCCCAATTCATTTTCTAATACCACATATTTCTACTTGATAAAATAGATGTTCCTAAAATCATAATATTATTATTTCATCAACTAGTTGAAATTAAAAAACATACTAAATATGGACATCTCATAGTCCAATGGTAGGCTATAAAGCCGTGTCTCACATCAGTTTGGGGATCAATTTCAACAGCTTTGACCTATACAAAGGGTTCTTACGCTTTCTATAGATTTTCCTTTCAATATAATCACCTAATATAATATCATTACCAACATGAGATAAAATCATCAAAAATAACCATAATATACTGTATCCTCAATGTTTGTCTAATAAATTTCATATTGAAACATGAAATGTAATAATCGATAATGTCATCAAAATCAATGATCATATAAAAAATAATAGGTATCCATAAAAATGAATTTATGACCAAACAAGTGGTGATAATTCATTATGATATTACATTTTTATGTGAAAAACATTATGGATACACATACTAGAAAAATGGATTCCAATGTAATCCCATCATCAAAAGAGAATTAATAGTTTCAAAAATTACATCATCCTATAGTTCACCATAACTTGTTAATCCTTTATATTTATACCTTTAAATCATCCATATTTTGATGATGATCCCTTAACTATGAATTTCCATAGTATTCTCTAATACTTCGTTCCTTCAAAAGAACATGTATCATGTTTTATAAATAAATAATGTCAATACATGGGACAAGAAATTATTCATACCATTAAAAGTTTATGTTTAAGTTCCTTATATTCAACTATTAGGGAAGTAAGTATTTATAAAAATATATTAACATGGTCCTCTTGATCCCATTCATGAACCTTCTTCATAGGACATTGATTTTCATAATAACCAATTCCACGCATTAAAAAAAACAATTTATATCTAAAATGAAATTCTTTCCCATTCATGGAGTCAACTGAACACTTCCTTTTTCCGTGGAAGTTTATTTCAATATGACATTCATTACCACATATATATCATCTTCTCTAACCATTAAAATTTTTTCCTACATGATTCCTTCCACATACTTGACACATATGTCATTAAATATGATTATTTTTATGATTATTACATGAACATCCATAAGAAATCATTTCAGTCCTATATGATGCTCCGTTTGTCTCACCAATGTTCAGGTGGTTAATAATAACTTTTGATAGTTGGTTTTGAATATCCTTGTGGGTTTAGATTGTAGATCCAATTTTATTTATCTGTAAATTCATTGAAACATCACATATTCCATCAAATCCATTGTCAATTTGGTTCCTGCTAGAGCAATCCATTTACTATAACCAAAAATAATATTAGGATTCTATCCATCAAAATATCATATACTACTTATTATAAAGATAAAAACTAAGATATTCATATACATTTTATCTCAACAGATTCAATTAATCTAAATTAACTATGACTATTTATGTTATTATAAGGATTTTTGTCATGTATATAACTTGAAACTAATTATTAAATATCTCCCTAACTACTTAAAATATCTAATCCATCTCCAAATACCAATAATATGTCTAGAACATTAATCCTTACATAATATGTAAAAATTTTTACTTACATTCACATCGAGGATCTTATAATGTTTATATGTTTATATAATTTTCCTTTAACTCACAAATAATAACAAAACAATTTCAAATTAGACACTTCTACTTACTGTCCATTTTTTCATAAACTAAAAAATAATTTAATGAAACATAGTTTCATTAAATGTTTAATCATCAAAACATTTAAATGATACCATAATTGACCTAATTATTATTTAAATCATTTGAAAAAAAAATCAACACAAGGGATAAGAATTAAAATAAAAGTAACTGATACTAATATTTGGAAAGCTACTATCCAAGAGAAAACATATTATCAATGAATACGATAATATAATGTTATACCTTTCACCTTTAAGAAGTAGTAAATACTCATCCCCGAATATAAGTTCATTGCTTATCATTGTTGAAATAAAAACTATTCCCTAAAACTACTAGAAATAACATATAATATTTAAAGGTAAATTTATACATAATCAGATATAAATCACATAATGATACTGTCGACAACCAAAATTAATACTAAATGGAATCTCTATTTGACCAACTTCCTTACCCAATGAATTGGAGGTAAAAATTCCACCACCCTTCCATGGTTTATCACGATTCCACCCATCTGTATTTTATTAAAAAACCATCCATAATTGGTTTATCATATAATCATTAGTAAAATTTCCATGTACTACTATATAATCCTAGCACCTAAAAGATTGTATTTATAAAAATCACACAAATAAAATTTCTTTTGAAATCACAAGAAATATTTTTTAGATATTGAAAATTTCAATCCACTGTCAAAACAATTTTCAATACGAAAACAAATAAAAAGAGATGAAGGAATTTATATTAATTTAAAAACATTATGTATTACAGATTAATCCAAATATCAAATAATAGTTACGGTATGAGAGAAGTCATTGTCGCCACATATGATAAAAAACATTCATTTTCCCATTTTCAAAAGAAAATATTAAAGATAATATAAAAATATTTATTTAGAAAATATTGGATGATATTAAATATAGAGTTAAAATATCTAGAATAATCCTTTTATATCCATATAAATTAATCTGTAAAAAAATATAATGAATAAATTTTTGGATAATTAAATCTTTAAATGTCCAAGGTGTCACATACAACATTGAAAATTTAATTTATATTATCCCTAAATTAATACATGTAATAAACATTAAAAAAACAGTCTATATTAAAATATGCATAGAAATGACATTTAGGATTTATATATACCTTATATAATAATAATGTTGTATATTATCACGAAATTCCTCAATTGAAGGGATTTGATATGAATTCCATTATACTGAGTATGATTCATTACATATGTTCCTTGTTCTTATTGAATAATAATATTAGATTAATGATTTACTTTTTTATAATAATTTAATGTTTCTTATTTATATTATTTCATTTATTACCATGTTAAAATAATTTTTTAATTATTAGAGATCATGTAAGATGTTTTGTTGATATTCACTACTTGTGTTGAAAATGAACATGGTATGATGTCGATAGTCCATGTGGTCATAAGTACATCATATATATAATAATATTAATTATTGAATTATTATTTTTATAATTTAATTATACATGTTTGTCCAACCATATTGTATAGTAATGAAAAATGAACAATGTTATATTCTGGGAGATGGTAAGATGTATGTATGCATGTATGACATTCTCCATTTATTAATAATCATTATAGAAAATGGTAATTATTGTTTAAAAATTATATAAGGTTCATAAAATAAATAACAACATGATAATATTTTAAATATATTGATTTATATCATACAATTGATATAATGAATATAAAGGAGTAACATAGTTTCGTGTAGGTGATAGCTCCGACACACACACAAAAGACATTATCATTATTATGTGAATGTAATGTAATAGAAGAATTGATATATTAAAAAAATATAATGAATAATATTTCATGAATATACAATATTAACATTTCTTCCATTTATATAAACACTAATTAAATATGATTATGGGAAACGAATCACATTAGTTCATAGAGGTGACAGTTCACACATATGCACGAATGAATAATTCCTTTCCCATTTAATGGAATATGAGGTGGATTTAGGTGATTATATTAAAAAAATAACTTATAATTATATTTTGGATATATGATTTACAATTAAATATTGTATGAATAAGATTTCAAGGATGTTTATGAAGAAATAAAATAGAAATAATTAAATAAAACATTACCTTTCTTCCGAATGTCCCCTCTTCATAACACCTTAACAACTCTAAGGTGGGAGAAATTCTTAATATGAGGTCCAAATTATGTGGGGAGGGATTATAAAAATGAATTTGGGAATACCTTGGACAATACAAAATTATTTAGAAGTGTGACTAATAGGGATGAATGGATGCCTTTTTATAGGAGAGTGGAATGATACCTTTTGAATAATTATATGTATTAAATTATTATAAATTTAATTTCAATTTTGAATGGACCCAAACTGATTTATATAGAATATAGAATGCATTGGAGTTGAATAATTATCTTCTAATTAAATTATGACATGTTTTGGAATATTTTATAATCATTATTATTTTTTAACCATTTTAACTCTTACTATCTTTTAAAGTAGTTAACAATAAGACATTTACAATAATTATCAAATCATTCAAAAAATCCAATTAATAAGTTAGTAATTATATTTACAGACATATACCAACATTTGGGTCAATTCCATGATAATTTCTAAATTTTAATCATTTAAATAAATATTTTATATTTTATGTTATGCATTATGTCAATTTGGAAATTATTCCATACCTGACTTTTTTTTAAATCATAAAAAATATATATCTTTAAAATACTACATTATCAAAATAATAACATGTCATAGGAATATATAATCTTCTTTTATGGAATAAAATATGTAAAATATGTTTATTTAATATTTTTAATAACATTTATTTGTTTCATTCTTTAATAATTCTATTTCCCAATCATATTTGTGTCATAATTAAATTTACTTATTTATTTACTAAAATTTATAAATAATATACCTTGTTTTATGCAATACTATTATATTTATAAAGTATATTTTTTGTTGAACATATCCCATGTATAACTCTATAATAAAATTCAATAATTTTTAAAAACAATAGTGTATCAAAAATAACTATTCATTTAATATAATATTATAAATTCATTATAGTCATCTAGAGGTATCTATGTGGTCCTAAAATATAACAAAGGATGACCTTGGTCATAAAAACCGCATAAAAGTAAAATAGAATAAGTGATAGGGTAGTTTTATGTCATTATAATATTATTTTTACCTTCACTTACCTCATTTACATATAACCATGGTAATAAAAATAGTTACTAAATTTATTATTAATAATGTTCAAAAAAAAATAAATGGAAATATTTTCATAATTTTTATCATATAATTCCAAATATATAATCCATTTTTACAAATTCCAATTAAGTAATTGGCCTGAATCGCCCGAAGGCCCTCATTTTTATTGATTCTTGATAACCCCCCTTTCAAGGGATGAGGGGGAACCCTTACAAGTCTCATAGGCTAAGGAGATTACATTACCCGAAGGTCTTAGGGAATTCAACCAAACTATCTACAAGGAACTACCACTCCCCAGCATATGCATCCTAATGGTAGCTCTCCCCCTTGACATGAATTCCTGGATAGGATTCTCGTGCAAGCACCGGCTGGTACCGATGGTATAGCCATAACCTCTCATTCTGAAAATCCATTTGTCTCTGCTCTGGTGAGTACACCAGCTCTGAATCCTATTCTAGGGCTGCTCCTTTTTTGTAGTGTTTCTGGGGCCTGCATTCATGTGGCTCGAAGGCCTTGGGGTGGCCCTAAGGCCTTAAGGTATCCCAAAGGCCTTGAGAATCAATGAGCCAGAAGGTCTTGGGTGGCCCGAAAGCCTTGCGGGGCCCAAGGACCAAACTGGTGGCCCGAAGGCCTAGAAGGATTAAATGTTCATGCTGCGAAAGTACCAAACAGTGCCTGCTACAGTACTGATACAGTACCAGAAATATGCCTCCACCCGGATTTGATCTCGGGTATCATTGATGCACCTCATGTGTCCTAACCAACTGGGCTGAGGCTCATGTTCCAATATAAGTATTTGGCATAAATTAATTAAAATATAATCCGATTTATTGAATGAAAAAACATGTTTTTAATGTAAATAGTTCAATAGTTCCCATTTCTTTCCTATTTAATTTTTATTATAAAAATCATAAAATGAAATAAATTAGATTGAATAATAAATACTAAATAATATTATACATTAAATCCATGTAAATAAATAATCCTACAAAATAATTAAATTAGATGAAAATGCATTTTGATTTAAAAATGAAATATTTTTCACTATTCACATAAATATGAATATAATTTCAAAATTACAAAAAAATTAACCCAAGTAAATATTGATTTCCCAGATTTTTTTAAGAAGTATATTTTATCAAATATTACATATAAAATTTAAAAAACCATGTTTAAATTTTTTTCCTCATCAAAAGGATGTAAAATTGCATTTTTTTAAATATTCCTTTAATCAAACAAATTGCATTTTTTGAGATATCATGTCATGAAGAAATATTAAATAAATTTTAAACCCAAGATGAATATAAAACCTACATATTGGATCAAAAAAATCCATCCAGAGTGATTTTAATTTTTTATGAACACACTTATATTCATTTAAACTGTTATTTAATAAAAAAATATTCATTTTATATAATTGGTTTTTATTTTCATTTACATATAATTTTCTAAAAAATGAATCATTATATAAACATGTGTAAACCCTATTTTTATAATATAGTTTATATCATTAATTATCTCCATTCTAATTGTTATTCAATAACTATGAATTAAAATACTAATATTGAGAATATATAATTTTTTGTTATAACTCTGTCTTGGGTGCAATGTAAGATTTTGGATAAACCCATTGTTGCATATTGTGTACACTACCAAACATAGATACACTTTATTTCAAAATATATTTCATAAATAATATTACATAAAAATATTTCTTATTTTATAATTACATGGGATGTTACATTCCTCATTCGTGAAGGTAAAAATAATATTCCAATATTTAATTCCAATTAAAATACCATAACCATTATGTTTTCATCTAAACACATTAATTTAAAAAATTCATTTAATATAAATTCCATAAATCATTTAATTAATTGGATTCCCAAAAATTGATATCAAATTCATTCATAAAATCATTCGGTCAATGGAAATTTGTTTTATAGAAATTCTAATTTTATTTGAATATCTATAACCAGAGAGACTTAACTAACACATTTCAATTTTCAAATCGATTAATAAGGACCATAAATCACTATTTTAAAAATAATTCATAAATCTAATTCAATGAAAATTATCACATACGGTTCTGATTAATTGGGAATATATTATTAAAGAACCCTCATAATTAAAAAGGAAGAAAATTCTACATTAAAGCCGAGTGATGGGAAAGGAACAAATATCAGCCACACAAAACATGATCTTCTAATAGAAGTAAAAATATAATGGTGTCACCCCATGAAATAAATTAGGTCATTATTATCTAGAAATACATCGAAGAACACTCTCAATATAAAATATGAACAAATTTCAGGAGAGAATATAATATAATAGAGGATAAAACAGTAAAAATAGACATCAAGAACCCTCACTAACGTCGCATGTAGTAGTAGTGACATCTCTCAGAAAATCAGGCGTCATATGGGTCTTTAAAAAATAAAATTTCCTTCCATCATTCCCTAGTTATTCCCAACATGACATGGTGTCTAGACCAAAAAGATGAAATATGGGGACCAATCACACCCTGCCCATGAAACATATGCCATTTTTCTCAAGGAATGACCCCACCAATGATAATGTGAGGTTTTATTGGAGTATACGCATTAGTTATAGCATAAAACATTTTTCCATGGTCTGTGGATCCATGTGGTTTTATAGTATTATAATCATTATTACTAGGATGGCATGAATTTGTTTTGGGTTATTATCCAATATTATAACATCATATTACTATTTTTAGGAACTCATTGAACTCTATTTTTAATATTCATTGTATGGGTTTAATTTATGGGTGATTGGACTAAAAAATATAATATTTCAATATTTATGAACTGTGTATGGTTGTCGCACAATTCTTCCATACCATTCACCCACCCAGGATAAAACATATTAAAACAAACAATGTGGGTTTTCATGGTTCACACACAGTTTGAAAAAACTCTACAACCTCATAGATGAAATAGTGCACCCCATTAGAGGGTAACATGGTTAGGTCACATGGTTTGACAATCCTACAGACAATGCCCAGCTAACCACAAAGGATGTATATTTATTTTCTGAAAAAATTTATATAAATTCACAATACCAATTTTTTTAACATAATATTGACCCCAAATCCCCATAACACTAATTAATAGGCATTTGAATCTCCTAAGAACCCCATTAAACTCCTCCAAAACTATTTTGTAGTAGATCAAAGATTGTAAAACATCATTTGATTTCCCTTCATTAAGACATCTTTTCTGGTTCATTCTCTACAACTAAATCTATCTCTCATTCTTGTGATTTTTTATATGATACAAATATTGATGGATATAATGTATTATAATTTTTATATTGAACCATGATTTAATTACTCATAATCTGATGTCTACATTCATTAATGGAAGTTCTTGATGTGGAAATTATGTTACTTGTCCTTTTTGTTTAAGGTTGTCAATCATGTTTATATTTTCTATGTTATGATCTATTGAAAATATTGATTTAATTAAATTTATTTCAATTAAATTGTGAAAAATATATTTGTAAAAAAATTATTTTAGTCGGCATGATTTGGATGTTTTGGGAATGCCCGTAATTCTAATGGAATGGAAATTTTGTGTATCAATTAGAATTTTGATAGAATTTATGAAATTGAATTCTGAAACTGATTTTTAGTGGCATAAAATTAAATGATATAATTTTTTTTTGGTTTAATCATAAAAGTAGAATGAATTTATTAAAATACATTGTTATTTTTTATGAAGGGTAATTGGAATATTAATAATCAAAATGGGTATGATATATTTTTATCAATTTTAGAATGATTTTACCATTTTTATTGATTTATGTAAAACAAAAAAGTAACTATAGTAAATGGGTTATTTAGGAATAACATTCAAGGATAGAAATTCCCTATAAATGTATTGATTCATTACAATTCTAATAAAAACAATGTGTAGTAGATCTAATCTACTATGGTATGTTGATAATTCTTATTTGACCAATGAATGAGGGGTTTTTGTAAAAATATTAACACAATCACAAATATGATATTTGTGAGTATCCTATAACTTGAAAATATCATACCAATTTCTATATTTCCATGTTCATAGATGTGATTATATATATATATATTCAAAATATTTAAATATTCATTACACATGCATAGAAAATTATATAAATTTTGTTATATAAAATATTTATTGAACAATTTTTTGAAACTTTTCCATAAAAATTAAATGAATGTTATTGATTTAGCTATGAAATTATACATCCACACATGTTTCATTAAAATTTGAATAATATATTTGTTTTATTTATTATGGAATGTTATTATGGAAAACATGGTGATACCCTATCATGATTTAAGAAAACACCCTACCTTTAAAATTGGGAATTTGATAATTTTCTTATGCCATGATTTTGAAAGGGGAACAAAGAACATTGAGGTGTTGATTGTTGATATTTTATTTTTGGAGTCAATTTTCTATTGGGACTTCAGTAATTTTTTTAAAAATTGTGCATTCTTGATGAGTTATGGGGGTATTTATAATCTTTTTTGTCTTATAGTATTATTCTCCAATTCTTCATTTTGTATATAATGACTGTTTTATTTTAATCTATGTATTATTTGGAAAATCAGTTACTTGATTTATCATAAATGATGCAATGTCATAGTTTCCATCCCATGGAAATTTGGAACACCCATCAGTCCATGTGAGTTCTAGCTCTGTTATCTAGGTACTTGGGTATACAGGTCGGTTCCTGATAAGTTTTTATCAAAAGGGATTGTAATCATATTTTGTTTTTTAATATGTAGTTTTAAATGACTTATGAACCTAAGAGGTAGTTTCAAGTGCATACCTAGCCATATCTCATCTTAATGATCCTTTAATCAATATATTTTGATTGGGAAATATGTCTTGAGGATAAGGTATTTTCTTTTACATACATATGATGTTTGTATTTGAGATCCAAATATTTTTTTCTTGTCTCATGGGATTAATTTTTCCTTTTTATTAGGCTTTAATATTGACCTGAGTAATCTTCTGACATTCTCTTGGTTCTTTGAAGATGTTTTCTAGCATCATGCCTTTAATAGTATGTATTAATACATTCTTAGTGGAAGATGATGATGAACCTTTTTTATAAAATCATCTTATGGACCTGAATTTTGTGGAGGTTATTGGGTGTGCTATCCATTCTCTAGGACATGAACCTTTATACATTTCTATTTAGGCTCCAACTATGTTACATCCAAGGGACATGTATCAAAACTATTATCAAGAGTTCCATATCCAAATTCCATATGTGATTCAATGTCCAATAGATCTTTATGAGGATGAGGATTGGTTGAGGAGGATTGAGCATTAGTTTGATTTCGTGGAGATTCCAGACATAATCATTGTGAAATGTGAATCATTGGATTTTTAAGGACCTAAAAAAGAGATGGTGGGTCATGATGGTGATGAAAATAGAATCATGATGTAATGAGTAGAATAAAATTTATATACTTTACTCCTACTAATTCTATCTCAATTCCATTTTTTTGGAAAATGTTATAGAATTTTTCAATGTCAATAATCCTAGCACGACCATAAAAGAATATAAAATTTCCATTCCAAATATAGTGAAGTGTTCACCTAATATTATATCATAAGTGAATATGAAGACAAGATGGATTGGAATGGAACATTGATATGATATTATTTATCATTATATATTGATGATGTTATCTTCTTATTATGATGTGATGGATATAGCATTGATGGTCAATCTAGACATTTATGGTAACTCATGGTTGATTCCTGTTTTGTATTCTCCATGTATTAGTATATGAGTTTCTTCAATGGAATGAAAGTACATGATGAATCTTGGTGTTGTTCTTTATATTGTGGTTTTTCTAGATCACATGCAATTCCAAGAGGATGAACATTTATTTTATACATGTCTGTAAATCCTCTTAAATCAAAACATGTTTCCATGAAGGCCTCTACGATATGGTATTTCAATGTATACTTAGGTAACCTTTAGAAATTATTTGTATTATATTATTCTCCTCATAGTTTCATAGAATTGTCACCCCCTAAATTAATAATGTAATATATTACACAAGATGGAAAATGTGTTCCAATCACAAGCATCTGGAATATATTTTCATCACATTGTATAACGGTCTCCAAAGGATGATGTTATAGGGTTAGCAACTATAAGTGGTTCCATCACTATTTCCTGTATTTAAATAAATTCATTACTTGATACTAGTGAATCATATTCATTCATTTGACCTCATATTTTGAATCACATAAATATTCTAATTGATATTGTATCTTATGTAACAGATATTTAACACCCCTAGAAAGTAAGAGGTGACATGGAATTCGTTTTACTAAATGTGTATTATCATTTTCAGAGATTTATATTAATTTATATTTTCTTGTTCACAAAATTTTTCCACTTGATTTAATTTTATGTAAGTATTTTGTAATTTCTAATAAATACTAAATTGAAATTTATATTCAATGACTCTCATTTAAAACACCAAATGGGGTGTCCCATGTTATTTCAGTAGACTGGTACCAATGTTCGAGTAGTGTGAGACTTTTTAATAAAAACATGAGAAAATTAATATATCCGTTTCATTTTGATCTATATTTAGAAATCATGAGTAATGACATCCTTTTATTTTTTCACTAATTTTTTTATTTTTTCTTTAAAACTTCTCTATATTAAAAACGACTTTGTAGGAAGAGTTTTTAGTGATTCAGTTCATGCTATGATACCCGTATCTATTCCTTATCTATGCATGGAAGAATATAAAAAATAAATATTTAATGATTCAGTTGGATGATATTTTAGTGAAATAATTTATATGCCTGGGTTTTTCAACATGGTTGGGACATATTCTACATGCTATGAATGTTTATTAGGATGTTATTCTCTGTGATGATTACAAAAAACTCAATCGAGCTATGGTAATGAATAAGTATCTTTTTCATTGAATTAATGAAATTTTTTACCAGTTGAAATGGGGGGGCATGTGGGTTTTTCAAAATGGATGTCCTACAATATTGTTAACACTAGTTGAGAATAAAAGAATCTTACATTCACAATATATCCTTTTGAAATTGATGTGTCCATGACCATTAAATTTTCAATCAATTTTTTTAAATAAATACCCCATAAATATTTATCATCATGATGGAAATGATCATCCATAATTATATTGATATATAAGTATTGATATGTTTTATGACATCCCTATTTACTCAATGAATGGTGATGATCATGTTCATCATCGAAGATAAGTTTAGGAATTTTTGAGAAATAACAAACATCATACCAAGATATCAAATTTAAATTTATTAATTTAGAATTTAAATTTCATGGTACATGTGGTGTCAGAACATGTTATTTCATTATATCCTATGAAGTTGGATGATTGTATGACAAGTAAATAGTAATATAATGTTTTCTATTTTAAAGGATTCCTAGGATTAGTAGGATATTAACGTTGGATTTTAATGGATTTCTCAATGTTGGATTTTTTGAATACTCCTCTAACACAAATGGTTGTAATGTTTATTTGGGATGATAAATTTCAAATTAAATTTTTAAATATGAAATCTCTTTTGACTACTAGACCACTGTTTAATCTTCTAGATGATGTGCAGGTCTATGTGATATTCTCGGACGCATCGGTTTCAAGTAATCCTAGTCTTATCAAGTTGGGTGATCCCAAAATTTCCCATGTATATCAAGAGAATATTCCATATGATAATAATTATCTAACCCATTAAAATAGACTTTTATTTGTGAATCATTCTCTTATGAGTTGGCATAATCACCTTTTAATGAATTGGTTTCCATGTATTATGACAATAAGATCTTAAGTTATTTCTTCTTTAAAATTAATATGAATCTCTTCTAGAGGATTTTTGTGGAAGAACCGAAATATTTTAAATTAAAAATTTCATTCCCCATGTGGAAATGTAATTTTATTATAGGTTCACTGAAAAGTATTCATTCAATCCAGGCCAGTTATGAATCATTATAAGACTGGACCATGATGATTCTTTATGCATAGATTCATATTGATGTTCAGATAATAGGGGATTATGTTTTTCATAGGGTCCAATTCACATCCAATCATCCTGAAATGATATTTAAGTAACAATATATATATTATAAATTTTGTGCCATTATGAATTCTCTAAAATGTGGGAGACAATTGATGGGTTTTTGTTCCCAACAGAGGTTATCAGGTGTTTCTAGAACTAAATGATTGTAACTTTTATTATGATAAATTATAGTTGGTGTATTTCCCTAATTCCTAGAGGTATTTACATACTAAAAACAAGGAAGATGTTATTTTTAATTAGAATATGATTATGTTGGCATGGTATGAGACATGACAAAGATTGATTAATCTACTATTATTTTATGTTCTAACAGGTCAAGGCTGTGCACCAGATACCATTAGGTTTACATCATCCAAATACACTTATGACATAGAAGTTGATGATATTTTTAATTACTTTGTGGTGTGGTATACACAAACCTAGAGGAAGATGAATTTGATAAGGTTTTTTATTGGTGGGCTAACCAATCCATCTCACCATATACCAATTCATGATACATCCAATGTCTAGGAGATAAGAAAACATTATGTGAATGATATGTTTCATTTGAACCAAGTTCCATATTCTATTGTCTTGAATAGGGATCCCTAATTTACATTTGAATTTTTCAGATTCCACCTAGATTCATTGGGATCTATGGTTTTATTTAGTAAAACATAACATCGGTCGACAAGTTCATAGATAGAGATAGCTATGAAAAAAATTAAGGAGATTATTCAGGGCTCTGTTCCTAAAATTTGTGGGTATTGGGATATCCATTTGGTGCTAGTTGGGTTTACGTATACAAATATTTAATAGTAATAAATTACAATGGATCATTTTGAAGAATTGTATGGCTGACATTATGGATATATGGTTTTGGAAAAATAACAATGAATATTTATTGGATGGACTGAGAATGGTTCACAATATTAATGAAATTACTCAGTTGACTATTTAATGTATGATTTTGAATAATTGTTTATATAATTATAAGGATGTTCACCACTAAATTTTGATTGCATTTCAATTTGGTGATCATGTGTCCTATGGTTTATCACACCATTTTGTTCATCAATGTATTAGGTGGAATTGAAAGATATCTACTTTTGGGTACCTCTTGAGGGTTTTCATAAGTTGGGTAAAGTGTAATAACATTAAGAACATCCAAAAAATATTAATTCTATACAGAACGTGTTTCATGTTTCATAAGTATGGATGTATAATTCTAATACATCTCATATTATAAGTTGTACTGATCTTGACAATGACACATATTTTATCTATAATTATGTATATGATAATGATAAATGATTCTAAAGCCATGTTAATTCATGGGAGGATGATACATTTTGTTTATATGAGATCAAAAATTGATGTTGACACTCATGAGATGATGGTGAGAGGGGTAATAATGAGATATAAGTGGCCACATCTTATTGACATAGAGACAAAATTATAGTGTATGACTCCTCTTGAATTAATCACGTTTTAATGATCCAAAATCTTATGTAGTCTATAAACTATGTTAACTATTTGTAATTTATCTCACATCAAATGTACAATTTCTTAGAAAATTCTATTCAAAGATCTTAATCTCTATACTGTCATTTTGGATTCTATATACTATCATTTGACTCACTTTATAATGATTTCTATGAAAAATGATTAAGTTTAACTCTTTCTATAAGTATCACTGCTTAAGTATGAATAATGTTATTTTCCTAAATCTGAGACACCTTAAAGTAGACACCAGGTACATTCCGACACTGTGAAGCAGACACCGTGAACATTCAGACACCGTGAAGGAGACACTATAAAGCAGACACTATGACATCCAGACACAGTGACATCTAGACATAGTGATCTCCAGACACTGGGTACAAGACACCGTGAACAAGACACTGTGAACATGAGACATCGTGACCATCAGACAATGTGACCATGAGACACCATGACAAAGAGACATCGTGACCGCGAGACACTATGACTACGAGACACCGGGACCAATCCAGACACCGTGTGCAAGAGACACCATTTCTATGACATATTGTGACACTGTTTCCTAATATATTTTGTCTTCTGTCATTTTAATTTAAAAACTCTAATATTTGAATATTTTATTGCACAGACATAATTAATGTTTCCTACTAGGCATATCATCAGACAGTACGAGGTACGAGGTGCAAAATACATGAAACCTTTCGGCCCCAACACATGCACTTCATGATAAAAGAGTATTGTGGCCCAGAAAAAGTAGTAAGCAGAATGTCACATAGAACAAGTTGTTGGGCGTGAACGTGAGAATAATATACATTTTAGAAATTGGATCATGCATATCGATTCTACTAAAGAATATATTATGAATACATGAATCTTGAGGACATCTTCACACTATAAAACATCATAAATAACACAATCTGGATCTTTCTTAATTATGACACTCTTTTTCCAGATGAGGACTCGAGTTCTTCATCTGTATCAACTCAGAAGTCCAGAGCTGCAATGACTAACACTCAGATCACTTCTAAACCTATGTAAATCATTCTGTTCTGTTGTGTATCTTTTTATTAACTTTCGATAAGTGTGTGTTTCTGTATAATTACACACTCTGTATCCTACATTAAACTAAAGGGATATGATATACTTAATCAAAAATTATTTTACTCCTGTGTATTTCCATTGATAAGTGTGGAAGAGGTCCATGTGTGGCTTAGTCACTTATACCCACGAAAAACTTGGGAAGATGTCTATGTGTGACCTTTTCAGTCTTGTTTACTGTTGTTTAACCCAGATCCATGGTTTTGAACAATTTTATTTATACAAACTGCTTGGTTTTAGGTGATCACCATGTGGTGTGGATTATGTCACGGCTTGAAACTGAACCAATTGTATAATATCTGTTGCACTTCTTCATTTAGTCTTCTATGTTTTACTTCTTTTCTATTTAACTCAGAATTAACCAAATTCACCTTGATATTTTGTCATGGAAATAAGTTATAATTGGCCGGTCATTGTAGAATAACATCAAAAGTAACTTTAATAACTGATATTAATATTACATAGAATTAATCAATCTTCTAAGAAGTTATTTAAATAGTCAAACTATTCTAATAGTATAACCTTGATTAACATGGTTATATCTAACTTTTGGGGAAAACCCTTTTTTTAAAATAATTTTTATAGAAATTTTTATAGCAACTAAATTCACACCTCCCCTCTGGAGTAATCTACTCCAACCAACATTTTGTATTAATGGTTTTCAATTAGGACATTGATTAATCTTATTCAACTTTTATTGTAGTTGTAATTTACAGAATTGTAAATTTATTTTAATTCTAAATTTCTAGCTCTTTTGAAGTAATAATTTATTTTGGATAATAGATTGGAAGGTGATGCAACCAATAGACCACCATTCATTAATGGAACCACCTATTCTAAATAGAAAAATAAAATGAAAATTCATTTAGAGAGTATGGTTTTTGAAATTTGGTCTTCCATTATAGATGAATATATGATTCCTTCTACAGATAGAATCACATGGGATAAACTTACCAAAACGGTCTACAATAACAACTGAAAAGATATGAATTATTTATGCTTCTCTTTAGAATATGAGGAATTCAATTGAATTTATAAATGTAAAACTACCCATGAGATTCGGGATACCATGTCTATCTCGCATGAAGGAACATCTAGTGTAAACTCATTCAGACTTAAGGATTATACTATCAAATATGGTAATTTAAAAATGAAACATGATGATCTTATTTTTGACATGTATCTAAGGTTCATTGAGATTGTCAACACAATGATCTCGCGTAAGAGAGAAGTCACTACCAAGGGACAAATCTTGAGAATTTATAGATGTCTACCCCACAGATGGTGGGGATCCTCGGTCACTATTAGAGAATCATGTGACATCAGCAGGATACCCATAAAAACATATTTGGAAACTAATGATTTATGAAGAGGAACTAAAAGTCAAGAAGCAAGAGAAGGATGAACAAATGAAGAAATATGTTTCATTAAAGACCACCACCTCTAAACACAAAGGCAAAGGGAAACTGGAAGATTCTATAGAATGATCTACCATTGAACAATAATCACCTGACAGTGATGAGGATATGGCTCAATTAGCAAGAATATTTAAAATATTTTACAGAAATAATAACATTTTCAGAAAACCCAACTTCAAGGGAAAATATGACAAAAAGGAAATTGGAAGAAGGACTGGAAAAGAAGTGACAATACTGATGAAATTGTATACTATGAATGTAATTGAAAAGGACATATCAAGGTTTACTATCCAAAGTCCATGTACAAAAATAAATATTAGGACAAGGAAAAGTATTATACAACTGCAATGAAAGAAACCTAGAGTTCATCTAAGGATAGTTCATGCAACTTAGAAAAAGTAAATGATAAAGAGGAAAATAATGCCAATATTTGTTTTATGAAAAAAACATCTGAGGTAACACTGGACTCCTCCGTACATGATTGATACTATTTTGGAGAAGTGAGTGACTCTGATAAAATTAATACTGATGACATTTTTTAATATTGTAACATGCTTTAAGAAACATGCAATGAAATAATAGAAAAATATAAATCATTGAAAAAAATAATGCTCCCACTGTGACTGTTAAATATGAACTCACAACTAAAAAAGTTAAAAACACTCAACTTCTCAATGAAAACAACAAATTAAAAATGTCTAATGAGAAATTGTAGAATGACCTTGAAATATTTACCAATTTAAAGAATACCCTTACTCAAATTCTAGGAAAACAAAATTCCCCTAAATAGAAGACTGACATTTGGTTATTAACCCAAAAAAAGAAATCTTGGTAGAACAATTTATTTTTTCAAGATTTAGGACATATATTTTTACTCCCAGCTCTAGAAAAAAATCATGTAATTCAATTCATGATACCTATTCTATTGCATCATGTTTTTGTGGATCGAATATAGTTTATTTTTCAAATACATTACTTAATGATTATATGAAACAAATGAGGAAAATATGGGTTCCCAAAGAACTTATTTCCAATATTACTAGACCCAAACATGTCTGGGTTCCAAAATATTTTTTTCTTAATATTTTTGTTGGAATGATTCTTCAAGTGTTCCTATAAAAGTGTATTGTACTAGGACAATGGACGTTCAAGACCTATGAGTGGAGACTACTCATGCAACAAGAAACTAATAAAAATATATAGAGGACATTTTACATTTGGGGACATTTCCAAAGGAGAGATTATTTTCCTCACCCAAATCAAAAACTCTAACTATGTTTTAATTTCTAAAGTACTATTTGTTGATGGATTAAAATATAATTTTCTTAGTATCTCACAATTATGTGAAGATGGATTTCATGTTAGATTTGAAAATGATGCTTGTAATATCTTTAATTATAAATAAGAATTAGTGTTTTATCCTTTAATATATGATAATTTTTACTCTGTTAAATTATATACATTAGTTTCTCAAAATGCCACATGTTTATGTTTATTTCATAAAAAGTCTTGGCTCTGGCATAGGAGACTATGAAACTGTAACATCCACTCCCTTAGAAAGTTAAATAGACAAATTATAGTTAAAGTCCTACCCAAACTTGAGTTTCCAAATGACAAAGTGTGTAATTCGTGTCAAAATTGAAAATAACTCAAAATTTCCTTCAAACCAATGAAATAAGTGTCAACATCTCAACCTATTGAACTGGTTCACATGGATTTATTAATAACATCCATTATTTCTAGCTTAAATGGTCTTCACTATGTTTATGTTCTTGAAGAAGGCTTTTCAAGATATAATTGGACCTTATTTCTGGCTCACAAAAGTGATTCCTGCTCTTATTTTACTATATGTGCCAAGTCCTTGGAAAATATTAGTGGAATTAGAATAAAATCATTTAGAAGTGATCATGGTTTTATGTTTGAAAATATGGATTTTGAATAATTTTTTCTCACAAAATGGTTATAGTTACAATTTATCTTCCACTAGAACACCTCAACACAATAGAGTTGTAGAAAGAAGAAATAGAACCTTGAAAGAGATAGCTAGAACAATGCTTCGTGAATATTACCTACCTATTTATTATTGGGATGAATCTGTCAATAAATCTTTCTATATAATCAATACATTGTTGATTAGACAAATTCATAAGAGGACTTATTCTGAGTTATGGAACAATAGAAAACCCAAAGTTATCTACCACAATGTTTTTTGTGGTAATTTTTATCTTCTTAATATTAAAGAAAATCCTAAAAAAATTTCAACCAAGAGGAATGATTGAATATTTTTAGGATATTCCATTTCTACTAACTCCTATTGAGTGTTCAATAAAATAGCTTAATGTGGGGAAGAATCTGTCCATGTCAGATTTGATGAAACAGGTCCACATGAGTCTAAAACCTATCTAGAAAAACTGGAGATTGATGTTTCAAATCTTGACATTAATTAAAAATCCTAAAACACTTCTGTGAAGTAATCTGTGAAAACATGTAGTTCTAGAAATTATCTAGAATCAAGTCATAATGAACCTGGACCTATCGATGAAGTTGAAATCACTAGACCCTACTTTTATAGATCTATTAGAACACTTAAAAATCATTCAGTAGATGTTGTTGTAGGAGACCTAGACAATGGAACCCAAAATAGAGCTTATCTTATAAATCATGTTGAACCTCAAGACTTCTTGTCACACATTTAACCAAAAAACATTAATGATGCTACCATTGATGAATTTTGGGTGATAGTAATGCATGAATGACATAATCAGTTTGAAAGGAACAAATATTGGAAACTTGTTGAAAGACCTAAGGACACATTCACCATAGGCACTAAATTGGGCTTTAGAAATAAGGTAGATGAGTCAGGAAAAAATGTTAGAAACAAATCTAGATTGTTTTCTCATGGCTACAATAACGAAGATGGAATTGAATATGTGGAGAATTTTTCACCAGTAGCTACACTTGAAGACGCCATAATCATGCATGCCTACGCTGCAAATCTGAATTTCAAACTATATCAAATGTATGTTAAATGTGAATTATTAAATGTGTATATAGCTTAGGATGTTTGTGTTGAAACCCCCCTTGGATTTACAAACCCTCATTTTACAAATCATATTTTTAAATTATCCAAACCTTTATATGGTTTAATACAATATCTAAGAGCTTGGTATGATCGTCTGAGTACTTTTCATATTTCTAAAGGTTTTACGAAATGAATAGCTGATCCTAAACTTTTTATAAAAATAATTTCTAATGTTTTTTTAGTTTCTCAAATCAATGTAAATGACATTATTTTAGGATCTTAAAAAAATTATGTGCTGAGTTTTATAAAATAATGCAAAAAGAATTTGAAATGAGTTTAATGGGTGAACTAAAATACTTTCATGAATTCCAAATCATTCAAAATAGTGATCAAATTATTTTAACACAAATTAAATAAACTCTAGATCTTCAAAAACGTTTTGTATTGGATAGCACTAGAAGTGGTAACACTCCCATGGGTACCACATGTAAGTTGGATCTTGAGGAAGATGGAAAATCTGTTGATCAAACCACCTATAGAGGAATGATTGCAAATTTACTCTACCTGACTGATAGTCAGCCTGACATTATGTTTAGTGTGTGTATGTGTGCTCGTTTCAATGAAAATAATAAGGAATCACATTTAAATGTTGTAAAGAGAATTTTCAAATACCTCAATCATACACCCAATCTATATACATTTCTATCCTAGAGGACAATCATTTGAATTAGTTAGTTATTCTAATGCTGACTTCATTGGGTGAACGTTAGGTGGAGAAGACACCTCTTGAACATGCCACTTTTTAAGAAACTCACTAGTATCATGGTGTAGTAAGAATCAAAATTATGTTTCATTATAGACTGTAGAAGCTGAATACATTGCTGCGGGCAGATTTTGTGCCCATATTTTTTGGATGAAACATACATTACTAGATTATGGATATCAATTCAGGCATGTACCTATAAATTGTGACAACACAATTGCTATTAACATATTCCAAAATCATGTTTCAAATTCTAGGAAAAAGCATATTGATGTAATACATCACTTTTTGAGAGATCATTATCAAAAAGGTGATATCACTTTGAAAATCATTGGTACTGAGTATCAGTATACTGATATATTTTCTGAATCATTAAATTATGAAATAATAGACTACATCATACAAGAATTAGGCATTATAAATCTTAAGTAAATATATTACTATTGCATGATTACGCTCTCACAGATAGTGCAGCGTGACTACTATCTGACAGTTACAGTCTCACAGTAATGTTCATGTTTACTATCTCACTGTAATGTTCATGTTTTCTGTCTCACCATAATGCTCAGTTATTGTCTCCCCGTATTCCTATATCTGTGTAAAATTCATTCTATATCTCACGTTAAAAACCTGATATGACTGTTTCCTATGGAAATGGGGATGACGTCATTTTTTTAAGGTTCAAACATTCCATTCGGTTTCTAATAGGTTTGGTTGTAGAATCGGAAACATCCAATGATTCTATAACCATTCGTACCTACTTTCCAAGGGTAGTTTCTCATTAGTTGTGGACTAATGAGGCTTAAGAATTTGCATTGGTCGAGAGGAAGGGAGGGTTGGAATCATCACACCTTTTGGGCAGAATTATTGTCTACATCGGGACTCTCTTTATATATTTGAGTTATGTTCCTGAATCCTTATTAAATTACCAAGAATGAAAATGATATTTCCTTTAGATCTGACAGCCAATGATTGATATGTATGAGGTTTAGATAATCTTTTATATGTATTTGAGGTTTTTCATCGATAGAGAATCATCTTTATTTATTAGAGATTCTTAGTCAATGGTATCTTTTGATACATTATATAGAGATCTCTTGGTCTTTATGATAACCATACTGGTTTTAAAGCCACTCAGTGGGGGACTTGATGTTTATTGTCATTCAGGAGGATATGGATCATTTCAAAGTTGGGATCATACACGCAGATGTGCTACCTACATATCCTAGTTTAGAAGAGGAATCAGAACCCACGTAGTTCGAGTAAAGAAGTATGAGGTTTATGCATGATTGATGTCCCAAAGTAATATGTAATAATTACTTTTACTCTCTAAAATCATGTGATTCATGCTTAGTGTGAGAAACAAGTGGAATTAGTAAAACATGACGATTGTTCCATGAACGATGCAATCATAAGGAATGATGTGAGGCTTATGTATGTATGACTACCCAGATAGAATAAGATTGGGATTTACTTCAGGGAAGAAACCTGGGAACAAGGTCCATAAAGGTGTATGTGCTTTATGGAGATTTGGATACTTATCTTAAGACATAATCCTGAGAAGATGCCCAAATTTGATGGGACTTATGATTAGGTTTTATTCCAGAGAAGGAGGCCCAGATCAAAAGAAATTATGATTGAGGCTACTCTTGAGAAGGATGCCATGGTTTAGGGGAAGTTGTGATGGGGGATTACTCTTAATAATAAGGCCCATGTTAGGGAACTTGTGACTTGGGATTACTTCTGAAAAGGAGCCCCATGTTAGGGAACATGGGGCTTACTCCTAAGGAGGATACCTAGATTGGGGAACTTGGGGCTTATGCCTATGGATGATTCTCAAATTAAGGGGACTTCAGATTGTGGCATACTCTTATGGAGGATACACAAATTTGGGAACTTGGGGCTTACTCCTAAGGAAGATACCTTGATTAAAGATCTTATCATATTAAAGGATGAGGTTGAATGAATGAAATCTCTAACCTTAGTGACATAACGATATGTAAATCACAGGGTTTTGAGAGATGTTCCACAGAATTCTTTTCAGATATGGAATCCCAAAAAATAACCATGCCATAAATGGATTTGAAGAGTGTTTTTAAGGATAAATCATGAATATGAGAGGTGGATTTGATGAAATGAGTTGAATAAGCAAGAGGGGTACCCAAAAAGTGGTAGGCGTGCATGTCCTGTTGGGGCGCGCAAGTACTGGTTGCACAAGTATACTTGTGAGACACATGGGTAATTGCGCGATGGTTAACCTATAGGGTAATACTTGGGGGAGACATGGGTCATGCCCTTAGTATTATCCCTAATGGCTTCCAAATGTGTGGCACACATGTTCTGTTGAGGGGATAAGGTGGCACCCAAGTGTCTTCATTTCCCATAAGGGTTAGACAGTTAGGCGCACAACTGTTGGTGAATTTCAACATTAGGACTTGTTCCCCCTCATTAGATCTTCCATTCTAGGTAATAAATTACCTTATAAGTGTTCGGAAGTCTTCAAAAAGAGACTAGGGAGCCGAGAGCTGAAATGTGGCTTTTGGAATTTTTCCGTCCTCAAAATGGGGGCCCACAAGGGGTATTTATAGGATACTGAAGACCTTGTGTGAAAATCAATGAGGGGGCGCAAGTCACCGGTGCACCCAATATGTGGCATGAAAATATATATGCATGACCATGATAAAACTTGCGTGACCCATGTGAAAACAAATCCTTGTTCATGCCTTTGTCAATTTTTTATGTTTATTCAAAGGATGAATCTCTTTGTGATAAGGTATTCCCCTTTTACAAACGTTTAGACTCTCTGATGGAAAGGAGCGTATAAAAAAGTCCCCCCCTCAGAGTTGGATCCGAAAGGAAGGAGGATTTTACTCTGAGGTAAAAGAGAAAACCAAGAATGGCAACACACATGTTTTGATCACGCAAGTGGAGGCGCACTGGGTACAGCCTTGGCCTATAAATATACAGCCATTCTCACGCAAAGAAACCGGCTTTTAAACCACCCCGCTCTCGTCGTGTAGGATGCTCTCATCACACAAGTGACTTGTTTTCCGTGGGTCATTGCTTCTATTTGTGTCACGCTTCTACAGAGGTAGTATGACTTGTGCGGTGATACCGGCATGCCCAAACTTGCGTGACACAATTACACATGCGCGCTAACATTGGACTTGCGCGCCTTAATTCCTTATCCATTTTTCCAAAAACAAATTCACAAATTTTATGAGAAATAAAAATACTTAAGAGTTAATTATTAGACCTTTGTGTAGATTCAATGGCTCCAAGACGAATCAGAACTGCTAATGAGCTGTCTAGCAAGTGGATTGATGACATGATGAGCATCGTTGGCCATGATTATTATAATATCTATGACATCACACTCCCATATTTGGCCATGTACATGAAGAAATATCATATTAATTTCCCACAGAGCATCTACCATACTCTGTATGTCCATGATCATCTACAAGGAGTCAACGTTCCAGATGCAATGAATTATATGTCAGAGATACAATGGCATTGCTACCTCTCTATTTCAGTTATGTTGTGAATTAATAGCAACAAAAGTTATGTGAACTTTCAAATCAGTATTCCATGACATTTCATTTCAAATATAAAAATAGTAAACCCATGGGCTGATATGTTTTCCACTACCGGTTGGTGGAGAGAATACTATCATGACATTTGAACAATATCTGAAAAGAGTAATCTCACCAAATGTCTCTTTACTTCCAATGTTCCGTCCTCAAATCCATGTATCCATATTCCAAGTCTTTTGGACTAAAACAGAGTCACTGATTGATCAGCAGAAAATTTTCTCAAACCGCACTCAAGAACATTGTTTTACTATTGTTCAAAGAAGAGTTGGTATCAATACATCTCTTATTGTATCCGGTTGACTGAATTAATTGTATGTGGCTTCCGATGAAGCTATGGATTCCGTAAATCAAATGAAGAGTTATGTTGAATGTCTCCAGTAATCGTTGAAAAAGAGAAGATACTCCAGTGTGTGTATGTCCTTCAAACTCTGAGGCATCAATGAAAAACACTTTCATCTTCAATCATTTTTTCCGGCATTCTTTTACTACCTACGTAAATTTTTTACATATTCCAATGGGTCTAGTATGAATAGTTTCTTTTTTTTCTAGGATTATAAAAATAACCATACAATCTTTGAATCTGTTTATTTTCTAAATATTACCTAAATCATACAAAATGTATGTTTAGTGAGATGGGACTTTACATTTTTTCGGATTTCCCTTGTCATTTTTGGGAAGTTTAAAGTCATGCATGTCTGACATTAAAAAGGATAATGTTTAAGGTCGAATTAGCTTTGACCGAATGGATTAAAATTGACTCAATTCCTTGATAATTTATCTGAAAACATATTACCACACTCATGTATGGGGGAAAAATGTAAACTATGAGTTAATAAACTTTGAATCTGAGGACTGATATGAAAAAAGGGCTAAGAGGCATTAGAAGAATAATTTCTTAAGAGTGAAGTTACCATTGTTTAAAAACCGTTAGGGGGTTCAATCATGTAGGGCCACCTAAGGGCACTGGCCGCATAGTTAAATAATAGCATATTTTGGATGACAGATCCGTTATGTAGAAAACTTATGCAAGACCGCCAAAGGGCACATGCTGCATAGTCAGGCAAAAGAACTCTCAGAAATTCTACTTTTCAATTTCTAAAAAGCCAGTGAAAGTTTATAGGGATTCAAATTTTCCAAAGTATAGAGTCTGCTGTATGGAGA
The DNA here is from genome assembly GCA_963277665.1 of Viscum album. Taxonomy (NCBI): domain Eukaryota; kingdom Viridiplantae; phylum Streptophyta; class Magnoliopsida; order Santalales; family Viscaceae; genus Viscum; species Viscum album. The sequence continues at coordinate 1,999,724,526 of OY728146.1, read as the reverse complement.
GATGTATTTGAATATGGAGAGGATATTTCCAATTAATATTGTCAATGAATTGGATGAATTTCACTACATCGAAGGTCTGACCCAAATGTAGGGAAGGGAAATATAAACCATAGACTTAATACTTTCATATTAGGAAAAAGAGTATGGGAAAAATCTGTTAGGGATGGATTTTTTTGAGGATCCCAACAAATTGTCATTATTAACGATAAGGACAAAAGATATTTTCCTCCCAAGAATGAAGATACCACTATTTGAAAAACCTGTTAGGGGGTTGAATTATGCAGGTCCACCTAAGGGCATTGGCTGCATTGTCAAATAATTATATCTTTGGGATGACAGGTCTGTTATGTAGACTGTTTATATAGGGCCGCCTAAGGGAATGTGCTGCATGGTCAGGAAAAAGAACTCTCAGGTAATGAAAATTTTTTGACCAGAAGTCAGGAAACGATTATTGAGATCTGTAATTATTTAATGTTAGGAGTATGACACATCAAAATGTGAATTTTCCAATGCATGTAGATGTACACAGCCCAGTGCTAACCATAATCATGTTGTGGATGGGTCCTAAATTGAGGTGATGGACATAACTACGTATCCCATAAGGATGGGAATCAAGCCATGAATATTTTTGATATATAAATTAACATCATGTGGGATGATATTGTATGAGATATTAGTTTAGTGTCATTGAGCACGGACCAAGGGGAACTTTCAGCCAAGGGATTGAAAGTCGAATTTGGGGTTATGGACAAATACATGGGGCGGGATTCGAGGGATGCTCAAATGTTCTTACGTATCACATACGGATGGGAATCAATCTGCATGTAGTTCTTGAAATACCCTCTATATAGATTTGGTTCTTACATATGGAGGGTGAATGGGGACATTAGTTCAATGATGGTTTGACCCGAGATTAATGGTTCAGGAATTGCCATGAATGCAGGTAGTCTTTGGAATATAAAATGATTTGAGATCAATGTAAATAATGATTTCGTCTCAGGTGAGGGTGTCAAAGAATGTTGTAGTTTATTATCATACTGGACAAAAGTGCAAATAGTTTAACGTCATATAGCAAGGACGATGGTGAGCCGATGTAAAATTTATTGGTTCTAGGGGAGGATTCAAAAATCAACATCATATAAGATGGAGGTTAACCGAAGTAAGGAGATTGGTTTTGGGCTTGAACCTCAAGAGGTTTTATACATACCCATCCTAGAAGTCAAGGATCAACGTCCACATAGTTCAAATGAAGAATGAATTGTTTAACAAGTTGTTATTGAGGACAACAACCTAATGAATGGTGTTGGGGCTTGCGCATGGTTAACGGCCCAGAGAGGGTGTTTTGGTTGATGATTACTCTAAACTCACGTGAGTCATACTCGGTGTGAGAAACAAGAGGTAGAAACAACCCTAATGATGCATAGTTTAATGTCATGTTTGACATATAAGGGACTAAATGCAATTTAACATCATATTAGAAAATAAGGAACTATTTAGTTTAATGTCATGCAGCAATGAAAAAAGAATGGGATGTATTGTTTAATGACATATATCTTGGACAAAAGAGATGATTACACAGTTTAAAGTCTTGAAGTACGGACTTTGGGGATAATTCATTTTAATTTCATGTAGTAAGGACAACATTGTTTAACGTCATGATGGAAAAAAGGGGAACAATATAGTTTAATGTCATGTTGGATGATGGAGTGTTGTAAAGTTTTGCATCATGTATATATGATATATTAGGGACTTTTTTCACAGTTTAACGTCATGTTGGACGAAGTGGTGCACAGTTTAACGTCGTATAACTAGAATGATGGTTATGCAGTTTAACATCTTTCTGGACGTACGAGACTTCTGTACAGTTTCGCATCATGTTTCTCAGATGTCACAGATTAATGTCATGTGGGACGTATAAGGGACTGTGAAGTTTAATGTCTTGCATCATGGACAACACAGTTTAATGTCATGTTGGATGAAAGGGACTGTGCAGTTTAAAGTCTTGCATCAAGGACTACACTGTTTACTATCATGTTTCATGAAAAGGGACAGTGCAGTTTAATGTCTAGAAGAAATGAAAACACATCTTAACGTCATGTTGGATGAAAGGGTATTTGTGTTACAAAAAATACATCTTCATGAATCTTGCATTGGTTGGAGTTGTGATGAGTTATCCATCCATCGAGATTAAAGAATATGCTCCATTGGAGTAGACCTTATGTATTGAGTAAGGTCCTTACCACATTGGCTCAAGCATGGGAGGTTTCTTTCCTTGAATCATTATAGTTCTGAAAACCAATAAGAATTCTCATATAATTAATGAATGAAGACAATATTTTTTTTGAATACTCATGCCATTCGATTATGATAGACTTATAAGTGGTGAATAGTGCACAACCTTTCTTCATCTAATCGTTCCAATTCATCGAATCGCTTTGGTGATTGTTCATATGTAGATGACTGATCACAAATGGATACTCTGAGCACGGTAATTGAACATCAATGAGAAATACTATTTCCGTTCCATATACTAATGAATATGGAGTTGATCGCGTATTAGTACGGGGGGTGGTCCGATAAGCCCATAAAGCATGAAAGAGGTTATCATTCCATGATTTCATATCCTTATCTACCATCATTTGCATTTTATTTTAATGAGTTTTATTCAAGGGTTCTATCTGGACATTGGCAGCTGCATGATACCGAGATGAATGGTTGGATTTGATGTGGAATTCATGATACAACTTCTTTACCTCGGAAGATCAGATAATGTTACCATTTTCCATCCATATAGTATGAGGGACACCAAATATGGTAATGATGTTAGAGTTTATGAAGCTAACAATTCTTTTAGAACTAACTTCTTTGAGAGGTATTGCCTATTACCATTTGGAAAAGAAAGTAGCAACAATAAGAATATACATAAACATATTTTATGTAGAAGATTGGTAAGGTCCCACTACATCCATTCCCTATGTGGAAAATGACCATGAGTATTTAGCTATATGACGAAACTCTGGGGGATGAATAATGAAGTTGGCACATACAAGGAATGAATGACACTTCTTCGTGAAATGAACATAATCTTGTATCATTAAAGGCCTAATGTATCAAAGCCTTCGAATTTGATCAGACAGTCTATGTCCAGACTGGTGGGCACCACAAGATCCTACACATACTTCTTTCATTTCATTCATTGTCTCATCACCATCAATGAATCTGAAGAAAATTCCATCAAAACCACTTTTGGTAGTTAATTTTTTCTAGGTGATCAGGGCTATAATAATGAGAAAAATTGGCCACACATCACCATATTTGTTCTTTTATGGCTCTATCAGGTGTAAGTGTTCCATTTTGAAGGTATTCCTTGATATGTGTCATCCATCCTATAGTATGACCATATGGTTTAGAAATGGGACTAATTTCATTGATTTCCTATATTCTGGTTTGAACATAAGGTGAAATTTTACAACGGTGGGAAATATTGATGATTGTTTAATCCCGATTTGGATATTCCAGAGCAGTGGGTATATTATCCAGTGAATTAGCATGGGCATTTTGTGATTGGGGACATCAGAAAATTTATTTTCCAAATGAAATTATGCCATTAAAATCTGGCGTAATCATATAAAGGGATTAAATGTTATTTTCTAATAGCATAATCCCCATTGACTTGTTTGATTACCAGGTCTGAATCACATGTCATCTATAAGTGATTCACTTGTGATTGAAGAACCAACTCCAATACTGCGATGAGTGATTTATATTTTTCTTCATTGTATGTAACACCTTCCAAAAATATGAAGGAATAAGGTAACATTATCTTTTTGGGGAAATGAGCACAATTCATAACCCAACATTGTTTAATTTAGGATCTTCCATTTTCTTCCCTGTTGGAATTTTGGAAGCACCATCAATGTATATTTCCCATGTTTGAAGATTATATTGAATATAAAATACTTCCACATCAGGAAGTTCAATATCTAATGATGTATCTTCTACTGAAGGATGTTCAGCATCTAAATCAGCCAGAGCTTGACCTTTTATTTCCTTTTGAGACACATACCGGATATCAAATTGCTGCAAAATTACTTCCCAACATTCCAGACATCCTGTATGCATTGAACGACCAAGGATGAGTTTGAGTGGGTTATTGTGAGATACCAATTAGACCTCATGATGTTGCATGTAGTGCCTCAATTTCTGAAATGCAAAGATTAATGCTATGTAGCACTTTTCAATACTTGAATATTGGGTTTCTGGTTCATGCATAGTCCGATTGAGATAGTAAAGGTTGTTTTCATTCCCAGCATCATTCTTATGTGAAAGGATGGAACAAAATTATCTCTCAAAATCTGTCACATAAAGAATAAGTGGTCTTAATTCAACAGGTGTCATTAATACCGGTAGACTCAAGAGATATTTCTTGAGAATATTGAATGCTTCTTGAAATTCTTTAGTCTAATGGTAAGTGACTCCCTTCTTCATCAATTTGGTGAAGGGTAAACTTTTTCCTTCCAAATTGGTGATGAATCTACGAATGTAGGTTAAGTGTCCTTGAATTCCTTTCAATTCCCTCATATTTTGAGGTGGTGTCATACCAAGGATTGACTTTGTTTTCTTAGGATCAACTTTGATACCACGATGGCGTACAAGAAAGCTGAGAAATTTTCTTGAGGTTACCCCAAAATCACATTTTATGGGGTTCATCTTCAAATTGTATTGTTGAAGATTGTGGAATATGATTTCAAAATCATCCAAGAGATTAGTACGTTGTTTGGAGTTAACCACCAAATCATCCACATAACATTCAACAAACTTCCCTAAAAAGGTTGGAAGATACGATGCATGGAAGACTGATATGTTGCGGCTACATTCTTTAGGCTAATGGGAATTACCCGATATAAAAACACACCCTGAGGGACTCTGAAGGCTATAGATTCTTTATCTTCTGGAACCATTTGGATTTGATTATACCCTTAATATCCATCCATGAAAGAAAGTTCTTCATAGCCAGCTGTTTCATAAATTATGTGTTCTATGATCAGAATTGGATAATAATCCTTGGGAAAATGCCGATTACGATATCTGAAATCAATTAAAACTCTAGTTTTTCTATTCTTCTTTTTCATAGGGACAATATTAGCCATCCACTTGAGATAATGATCTTCTCTGATGAAGTTATCTATGAAGGATTATCCACTATAACTTCAATTTTGGAAGCATAAATTGGGTGTGTTCTTCTTGCAGCTTTCTTGAATCCTCAATGTTCTTCTGGAAAACCCAAATGATGAGTAGAAACATCGAGATCGAGACCTTACATTTCTTTATAGTTCCAAGAAATTATATCTTGATTTTTCTTTAAAAAATAAATATTACCTTTTCTGGTCTTGGAGGGTCATTATCACACTAATTAATGTGGGTCATAGATCTTCTTTTGTACCCAGATTTATTTCTCTGAGTTCGTCCACAGTGTTAGAGATACCCTCTTCAAATGATGGAGGATCATCAATGAGATCTTCCTCTTCTTCTTCAACACATGTAATTTCTTCTGTTTCTACTTGAATAGTAGTTGAGGAATTTGAATTTCCATGATCAAGAGAGATGATAAAATTTGAAAAATTTGAAGAAGATGTTACCATTTCTGACCCTATTGATGAAGAAGGGTCTTCCATGGGTAATAAAGAGGTGATGATGGACTGAGAATCAACATCATCTTTCATCTCTGACATTTCTATAACTTCTTCTGTCCTGGTTGGAAATGTATAGACTTTCGGGATTTTAGTGGATGAAATGAACACATCTCCATTTTAGCTTTCATTATTTCTTGGTGAATCACTAATTTCTCCCTTGATTTTTTTCATGATTGTCGTAATTGACATTATGGAAGTTTCCATAAGAGTATTTGGATTTGGGTATATCTTGTCAATTTGAATGATAGGAAACACATAATCTGTACTCACATGTATGATTGGGTTTACAAGAATATTTTCCAAACCATATGGAGCATTAACTTTGGTAACCTTCCTTGTTGTGGATTTCTCCTTACCCTCCATGTGATAGAATTCCACCTCAATGTATTGAGATTCACATGCTTTGAATGGGGATTTATCACCATACAATGTCCCAATTTGACCATTGAAACCATATTTGAGACATTGATGGTATAATGAAGGGATAGCCGTATGTTGATGTCGCCAAGGTCTTCCAAGAAAAATTTTGAAAGCTATGTCATGATGAAAAACCATGAAATATGAATTGGATAAAAGATCTCTAAACTGGGTTCTGAGTGTGATCTATCCCAAAGGTTCTTGTTCACTTTTATCATATCCTTACAACATCAATGTAGAAGTAAATAAATCCGATTCGGTGAAGCCCAATTGATGAAGTGTAGGAATGGGGATGAGGTTGACTCATGAACCATTATTAATGAAAGCTCTTATGATGTCTATATCATTGAAATTGAAAGATAAATACATTGGTCTAATATGTCCGTGCACAACATCATCACCATCTTCATCTATGAGAGATATCACTGCATGGCATTCTGTTGGATTATTCTCTACATGGTATACTTCAGCAGCAGCAATTTCAGTTTTGAATTCCCGAGGACTTAAAAAATCCTCAATGATTGCCTCCCAAAGATCCTTTGAAAGATTTAAAGAATCCAAAATTGATAACCTGGTCTGTACATGGGTAAATTTTTCAAGAAATCATACTTTTTGTCCAAAGGTCTACATTTCCAAACATTAACATGTGGTTTCTCAAGTGCCTTATAAGTTGATGCTTTGGAAGTAGATGATTCTTGTATCGGGGTAGGAGTTTGAAATATTCCTGGATTTTAAATATTAGACTGACTAGGTCAATTTACTTGATATGAGGAAGAAGGTGTAATGTCCTACTGATCCTCCATAATAATTTTTCCAGGACTGAATTGACCACAAATGGAAGAACTTTCTTGTTCATGTTGATCCCGCTGAAGGGCTCTGCCACGAGTTTATGCTGCATACACAGTTCTTGGAGGGGTAGAATTGGAATAGTGGACTCTGGAATATCCACATCTTCCTCTGTATCCCAGACCTCTAGAACTCCCTCTAATTGCTCTTTTTGATACAGGTAACTCAAGATTATCATGATCTAAACTATGACTGGAATAAGGATCTGTTATGTGAATCATGTTAACAGAACCAAAGATCATATCTTCATCTGATGAAGACACTCCCTGATAAGCAAATTTATGATGTGACATTTGGTGGTATGGTGCCCATGGCTTGGAAGTAGATGGCATAAAATCTCCCAAATTCAAAGACAACTTAGGCTTTTAGACGATCTCATATTATTCTGACGACTCTTCTATCCTTGAATTATGCTATTTCTTTGAATATTTTCCCTCTTATGAAGGGGTTTTTGATGTGTCATTCATAGTAGAAGACACAATTGGTTTTGCCAATTGTGTTTTGAAAATGGAATGAGTTCGGTTGATTGTTTTTTTGAGCATCCAATCATCATATTTTTGCATATTTTTTCTTTTTTACATCTTGCCACTCGCCTTCTTCCTCTATATCTGTAGCAGTAACACATGCTACCTGAGCTGAAGAAACATTTAATTTGACTTGTACCAAGTCCACCATTTTTTACAGGAGTTCTTTGAAGACAAAACATGCCTGAGTGGGATTCCCCAACATCTGATTAAATGGAAAATAGTTGGTACTGTCATCGTCTCCATCCTTGTTCAACATTTTATTCCATGGAAATTGAACCAAATTATTTTCCAGAGCCAAAATGACGTATCCATGAACTTTTTCATTTCAGAAAGAATAAACTTTGCCCTTAAACTCCTAAAATTGTTTTTGTATTTGATCTCTTTGATCATCTTGACAAAACGACCTCTGTTGTTGACGCTCAAGAGGTGGATCCCTTCGATAATATGGAGGTTTTTAAGTAGAAGCAGGTACAGGTGCTTGTTTAAGTGTAACTGTAGCAGTATATACTCTACCCATTCCACTTCCTAGATCTAATGGAATTACACGAGTTTTATCCTTAGTCTTCATAATAGAGTCTTCAATCTATTGAGCGATTTAAGAAAGGACATGAAACCCTCCAGTGTATTTCATAGAGATCAACGATATGCGTAATTCATCACGCAAATTTTCCACACAGATTGGAAACAATTCGTTTTGAGGGAGTGCTAAGCTTAGGAAATATGTTAATCCCTTCCAGTGAGCAATGAAATCGGAAACCCTTTCATTCTCTATTTTCATACAATTTTTAAGATCAAAAAATGTAGTCTTTTGCAACATTGAGCTGAATTGAAGAACGAATCGTTGGCAGAGATCCTCCCATCTGGTAATTGACCGAGATTGCAAACATGTATACCATAAAAAAGAAGGTCCTTGTAATGACATTACAAAACACCAAAGCTTAACTGCTTCTTGTTGCTTAGGGTTACCATCATAGGATCACAAAGAGAGAGAAAATGTGTTAAGTGTTTCTCTGGGTCTCTCGAACCATTAATGATTTGGAATGTCGTACTTATAAAATTTTATGGGGGAGTAATTACATCAACCCATTCTGGGTAAGCTCTTTTGTCTTATTGAATTTGAGCATGTTTTCCCTCCATATGATTCCATCGAGCTATTAATAACTCAATGGTAGTTATTATCTTTTTGGAAACATCTTGTTGAGAATGGACCTTAGTAGGTAAAATAACTGGAGCTTGGACAGGTGTGGTGACTGGTACTTTAATTGATAGTAGCACTACCGGTTGTTGTTTCACATGACCCAAATGATTATACCTAGGAGGGTATACTGGTAAAAGAGGATATTCATTATCCATCTCAGCAGCCACAACAAATTCCCTTGACTTACTGGCTCTAGAACTCTTAGGAGGAAGACTACATTGAAGTAGTGCTGCTTTCAATCTCCATAATTCCTTCATTTCATCCTACAATTGTGAAAATCATTTCTCTAGTTAGAGTGATTGGCCTTCTCTTGAGGAATGGTATGCAACCTGATTCTTTCCATTAACCTTTTTGGATGCCTTTTAAATAGGGGGAGTTTATTATTTGAAGTAATACCTAGATTCTGTGTAATCCTTTGATTTCGTTTATGCACACCTTCTTAATTTTCCACTGTGTGCACAGCCTCTTGAGAAAAAAAATTCTTCATCTGATCCCACTGAGTGAGCCTCATGTTATGGAGGATCAGCATCAACAACATTGATGACATTTATTAATACATAATGAATTTCATCTCTTCTATTGGAATTTTTTTGATACTGTCTTCTTCCATGTCCCTGAGGAGAAACTCCTTTATGATGAGTTGATCCCTCAGGAACATCATGACATACCGTAATTTGGAGGGAATATCCTAATAATTCGGCTTTGCGTTCCTCTTGTGGCTTATTCCCTAATCGAGAGAATACTGACTTTCTCCGAGGAATAGATTTAGGATATGAAAAAGTCCAAAGTATGGTGGACTAGGGTTGTTCATGCTGAATCTGATCAACTCCACAAATCTTATTTGTTGAATCCGAGGGTTGGGTTAAAAGAGTCCCCAGTCTGGCAAGCTGGGGTGGTTCTTGAGTAGTTACATATGAAACATTCTTAAAATCTCTCCTGATCTTGCATACATTAGTCTTGAAATTGGTTTGATGCAGCAACCTACATCCACTCAAATCACCTGGCTCAAATGAACACTGAATGATTTCTGACACTTCTATCACCGGATGAGGCACTCTCTCTTGAGCAAGCCTTTGATTACAAAAAAAGACAATTGGTTGTGGATGTCCATGGGCAATAACATTGTATGGGACCATTTTTGGTGGGCTTTGTTGACTGGAGATTACACTGAAATGCAGTGCCTCATGAACACCCCATCCCCTGATATGAATATCAAATGGGGAATTGGCAATTAAATGACACAATATTTTTTTCTCCAAGGCATGAACGCTGAAGGGGTCTCAATTTCTTTTCAGCCTTCAGATATAGAGAAACTGAGAGAAAGGAAAAATCAATTTGGCGTTGTAACCCTTCTATTAACTTGACATGATTTTCATATTTATCATAGATAATATTTTCTTTTTCAATTGAAAATGAGATTTAAACATGTTTAGATGAATATTGTGAATAAAATCATCTGCCAATATCTCTGGAATGTCATACTGAGAGTCTTCCAAAGGCCAAAACATGACTGACACTTCATCATTCTCCAATTGTTTTATCATATTCAGCACTTCATCTTTATCATTAAATAAAGATTGTTCTACCTGATTAGACCAGTGCTGGTTCTTCCATGGTGCTTTATCAGATTCAACAAGATTGGTAGGGAATTCATTTATCAAACTAGAAGATGAATAACCCAGCGGTGGTTTGGAGAATGACCTACACCTCGATCTATCATCTGATTGAGAAAGTATTTCACCTACTAGCAGTAAGAATCAGACATGATTGGCTTCACATTTCAATGTGCCTCAATATAATAGGGCTTTCTCATCACTACATTTTCCATTGGATAATTTTCTAGGAAATGTGAATAACTACTATACAGATGACTTTCATATCTAAATTCATCATCATGGGGAGGACCACCATGGACGGTTACAATAAAAGATGACACCCTTTTCTCCTTTATCTTAGAGCCACATAGAGGGTTCATGTGGCTCTCATATGACGATGATACTTTGAGAAAAACTGAACTATCATGAAGCAATCCTTCATGAAGAAGTTTCTAATGTAGACCATCAAAATTAATGTTCCCACTATTGGGAAATGAGATAATAGAATCTTGAGTTCCAACTGATAATTTTCTATGGGCTTCAAGAACTCCAGAATTGAGCAATGCCTTGCTACAGATTGACCCTTGATTTCTTGACTGTGATGAATGAGTATTTTTCTTAGAAGCCTTCTTACTCCCTTTGGGAACCACTTGTTAAAGAAAGTGGTTATTATGGGTAGCTGTATGTGCCTGCTCAGGAGAAATAGTCGGGTTAGGCTGATTATCTCCATTCAAATTAGGTGTATGTGCTTGACGTGATTGTCCGCATGACATGGGGGAGTATGACGCACAACCCTCATGGACTAGAACAGAGGTGGGTATATGTTCCGGAGTGATATGTTGATGTGTCACTCCACTGGTAAGGGCATATTTTCATTTCTTTCCCTGAGATGCTGCTGAAGCTGTTATAATATTCTGACAGGCATCCATAATATGATCAAGGACTCAGTTCTGTGCTTTCACCATTTTTAGGATGTGCTTGGTGACTTCAGCTGCCACAATAGGAATATACATCCATTTAGTGCTTGGATTTGGTGTGTATTCGTACTCCTGTACTCCTTTTCCTGTCTGTGAATTCTGATAGTACTCATGTGTGGCGGAAGAGAGTTGAGTCTGCTCCAAATATTTCGTCGGAGCATTCCGACCGACTTCTCCGGATGATACCAAATGAGACTGTTGGTAGGATTGATGAATATTGGAATGTGTATGTTCCTTCTTTGTATTCCTCATCAAGTATTGTTTACGTTTTTCCTTCAATACTAGCAGACGAGACTGCTAATAGAATTGTTGATTGTAAACAGGTGAGTGTTCTTGTTTATCAGTTGCCACCACATTAGATTGGAGACCTTCTTTGGTTGTATTCAGATGAGCCTGGTGACTAGATGGTTTGTTATTAATAGGTTTATATTCCTGTCAAAAATACTCCGCCGGAATTACCTGGCAGGATTGGTGTGTTTCTTCCAGACGAGTCTGCTCGGGAGTAACATCAAGACAGATGGGTGTATGGTCCCGCTCGTTGCATGCCATCAAGTTGGCTTGAAGGACTTCTCCGAAGGGGGAATAAGAACCTGCACCATGTTGACCATATTTATCCTCTGGCAGTACATCTTGCGTGCTCGGGTTTGAGGGACCTGAGATGAACCCCTAAAGGCGATACCCTCATCATGTTGGGGGTGCGTTGATGCACGATTCTGGCAGCGATTGTTGATGGGAGCCCTCGGGAAGGACTCATGTCTCCTTAAATTAAGGCTTAGAGTGACCTTCTCATTCACCTCCTCATAATATGGGAGGGACTTGTGATTGCGTTCTGGGGATAACGACCCGAAATGGTCGGAGATGGTGGTTGGTACCACCTGCTTCTTAATCACTTTTCGTCGTTGTCCAAACAACCAGGGTGAATTATTGACTTGGAGGGATTTTTGAGCAGCCACTAGAGTCGGAATGGTACCGTGTTGATGGTATTCCTTAACCAGTTCATTTTATACCTAGTGTTGAAGAGGCTGAGTAGGTGATGTCATCCTCAGAGCAGGAGAAGATCCATCAGGAGTAGCAGTTGATGCTTTCATAGGAGTGAACATTATAGAATCCATTTTTGTAACAAAGGGAGATCTTGGAAACAAGTTCATGTTTGATATAATAGACATAATCAAGATAAGTTCCTCCAATACATATTTTGGATGAGAAAATATGTTATTTATTGTTTTTCTAGCCCTCCCATTGTGTTTTAAATAGGGGCCTAACAAATAAGTAAAACATCATTTTAACATGGTTAAGGATTCACGTCAGGTTCACCATTTTTTATTTTTTCTGGAAATGGGGACAACCTCGTTTGTTTAAGGTTCAAACATTCCAATCAGATTCTAATGGTTTTGTTCATAGAACCAGAAACATCCAATGATTTATATCCATTTGGACCTACATTACAAAGGTAGGTGCTCATTAGTTGTGGACTGATGAGGCTTAAGAATTTTCTTTTTTTGAGAGGATGGAAGGTCGGACACATCACACCTTTTTGGGGGTAATTATTTTCTACTCCGGGATTCTCATTATAGATTTGAGTTATGTTGGGGAATCCTTAATAAATTTCCATGTATGAAAATGAGCATTTCTTTAGATCTGACAATCAATGATTGATATGTATGAGATTTAAAAAATCATTTATCTTTATTTGAGGTTCTTCATCGATAGAGAATCATCTATATTTTTTATATATTTTTAGTCAATGCTATCCTTCAATACACTATATAGAGAAATCATGGTCATTATGATAACTATACTAGTTTTAAATCCACTTAGTGGGGCACTTGAAGTTTATTATCGTTCAGACGGACATGGATTATTTCAGAGTTAGGATCGTACCTGCAGATGGGCTACCTACGTATCCTTATTTAGAAATGGAATCAGAACCCACATATTTAGAGTAATTAAGTATAAGGTTTATGCATGATTTATGGCCCAAAGGAAGATGTCATAATTACATTTACGCACTAAACTCATGTGAGTCATGCCCGGTTTGAGAAACAAGAAATATTAGTAAAACGTGACATTTGTTCCATGAAAGATGAAATAATAAAGAATGTTGTGAGGATTATGTATGTATGAAGTCCCATATGGATTAATATTGGGATTTACTTTAGGGAATAAATCCACGAAACAAGGTCTATAATAGTATATGTGATTTATGGAGATTAGGATACGTATCATAGGAAATAATCCTGAAAATGATCCCCATATTAGAAGGGACTTAAGATTGTGTTTTATTCCTAAGAAGGAATCCCATATCAAAAGAAAGTAAGACTGGGGCTTACTCTTGAGAATGAGGTCCAGGTTAAGGGGAACTTGTTTCTGGGGCTTACTCTTAAAAAGGAGGCCCGGGTTAGGGAACTTGTGACTGGGGCTTACTCGTGAAAAGGAGGCCTAGGTTAGGGAATGTGTGACTCGGGATTACTCCTGAAAAGGAGGCCCATGTTTGGGAACATGGGGCTTACTCCTAAGGATGAGGCCTAGATTAGGGAACTTGGGGCTTACTCATAAGGAGGATTCCCATATTAAGGGGACATGAGATTGGGGATTACTCCTATGGAGGATGCTAAAACTTGGGAACATAGGTCTTACTCCTAATAAGGATTCCCAGATTAAAAATATTCTTTTCTTAAAGGATAAGGTTTAATGAATGAAATCTCTTACCTTAGTGACATAAAGATATGTAAATCATGACGTTTTGGGTGATTTTCCACAAAATTTCATTCAGATTTGGAAGCCAACAAATGAAAAATGCCATAAATGGATTTGAAGAGGGTTTTGAAGGATAAATATTGAAGAGGAGAAGAGGATTTGAAGAAATGAGTTGAATTAGTAGGAGGGGAAACCAAAAAGAGGTACGCGTGCAAGTCCTATTGGGGCCCGCAAGTACTGGTCACATAAGTATACTTGCGTGACACACAGCTACTTGCGCGACGGTTAACCGATAAGGTAATACATGGGCGAGACTTGTCTCAAGCCCTTTATATTATCCATAAAGGCTTCCAAAAGTGTGGTGTGTGTGTTTTGTTGAAGGGATAAGGTGGCGCACAAGTGTCTTAATTTCCTTTAAGGGTTAGACAGTTAGCTGTGCAAGTGTTGGTGAATTTCAACACTTAGGCCACGTTCCCTCTCTTTAGATCTTCCATTCTAGGTAATAAATTACATTAGAACTATTCAGAAGACTTCAAGAAGAGACCAGGGCACCGAGAACTCAAATCTGACTTTTTAAATTTTTCCGTCCTCAAAATGGGGGGCCCATAAGTGGTATTTATATCCTACTGAAGAACTTGGGAGAAAATCAAATAGGGTGCGCAAGTCACCTACATGACCTATATGTTCCGCGCAAGTATACTTGCGCGACCATGATGAAACTTGCGTGACCCATGTGAAAACAAATCTGTGTTCATTTCCTTGTCAATTTTTTATGTTTCTTCAAAGGATGAATCTTTTTGTGCTAAGGTATTCCCCTTTTTCAGTCGTATAGACACTATGACAGAATGGAGAGTCCACAATGATCTCACTATAATGATTCTTTTTTATTTTTATATATGAATAATAAAACTTATCGTTGTAATTATCCTTTCCACCTTATTTCTTTTCCAACACATTTAATTTTCAGACGTTTGGTATTCCAAAATGATAAAATAAAGGAAGTATCATTTTTAAATCAGCCGAGATTTATTCTATTAACTCATTCATAACTTCTATTCATTCCTACAACCCTTCTCTCTCTCTCGATCCTTCACTGGATGCCCATGATGGAACACCCTTCTTCGTCGACTCCTGAGAAATGTAGAGCAACGAAGAAGAAAATGTCACCCAAGTTAGCTCCTGAAAGTCCCCTAAACCCAAATCTGGTAAATTGAGATTTCGTACCGGAGAAAGAGGTTTTTCCAATATGGCTTCTATCATGAAATTATCTGGTTTTGAGTGTTTTAAAAAAGGAAGTCCGAATAGAGTGGTTTTCGAAGGAAGATAGGCATATATATTCTTAGTTAGTGGGTGAGGTTTATCAATATGTACAGTTCTACTTTGTGTCTGGAGATGGATATGTTGTGAGAAGCCGGATCAATGGGTAGAAATGTTCATTCTCTTTGAGGTTATGGGTTTCATGCCTTATGATACCACATGATGGCATCTGTGAGGATTATCCAAGAGTACCCCCACCTACCTGTGCATTGTTGGTCATAGAAGATGCTCTGAAATTCTTGACCAGAAATGGAACCAAGGGGAGAGCCGTTTCTGATGAACTATATGGAGAATGAAGGATTTTGATTAAGTTTATACAGATCTTGATTACCCCAAGAAATGGTTATTTTGTTGTACTAAAATATCAGGATGTGTTTCTTATTCATCTTATGAAAAATGGGCATAAGATCCATCTTTATAAGTATATCATACACCATATTTTTGAACTGGTCAAATCAACATCCAAGTAAACCAACATATTTTACACAAAGCTTATCTCATCCATGCTTCATGCCAAAGTTATGGAGGGACCTAATGAAAAAGATTTCAAGGATTGTGATTACTTTCCTTCAAAAATCACTATCAAGAGGATGAAAATAAATTGGAACACATGGAAAAGGCTTGGGTATAGGACAATGATAGACATTATAAAAAATTCAATGTTGTTGAACATACCTCAAGACCAAGAAATATTTTTTATCCGGTTTTGGAATCTGATGTAGTTGTTGAGTTCTCTTCTAAAGACGAAGAAGAGGATGTTGTGCCTCCGAGGGAAACTATTTATATTGAGGAAGACAATCCTCATGTTCCACATTAATGTCTTCAAGAAGAGGTCATTGCTCCTAAAGATGTTGTAAATATGAATGACCAACCCAAGGATGAAACAGAATTTGTTTCCAAATAAACTGAAAAGAATTCCATGGAAGAACCTATAGTGGATGATCTACCTATTATGCAAGAGGTTATCCTTGAGGAACTCCAAGTGGAACAATCTGTTCCTGAAGTCATTCCTTCGGCTGAGGAAAAGATGGAGCTGTGTTTTTGGTTGGGCAGACAAGGATTGGCTAAAAAACAATGAGATGAATTTGTGGAAATGGGTAAAGATCCTAGGACTCTCAATCCTAAGAAGGATGCAACTGTTTAGGGGGAGAGAACCCCAAATATGTAATATATTTATGTACCAAACCCAATTGCTTCAATTTCTGTAGACACTCAATATAAGTTCCCCAGTTTCTATGATGTGGATGACTCTTAGAAAGTCTCAGGAAAAGGCGTCGACCTTTCCACTTTGTTCCATTTGAAATCAGTCTCTAATATCGCCCATGCAAAGGAACCTGAAACAGTATCTATACCTGTTTCTGAACCTTCATCAGACCAACTATCCTTGGTGAGTAAGGATAATCTAAGAGAATTTGGTGCTACCTATTTTCCTGGTGTTGAAAAATTCCTGAATTCCCATCCTCCTCTTGTTCCACATCTATTTGAGAAATATGTCTCTTTATTATTGGATAATGTTATTTTGCAGATTCAACCAAAAATGCTACCTGAGATTCAGGCTGACCGAGTTGAAAACAAACTACTTAGTGGTGATGTGAAAACCTTGAGAGGACCAATTAAAGAAATGTAGAAAGAGATGCATTCGGGATCAGAGCTTGATTCTCATCCTATAGAACCCGTTGTTCCTCAAATACCACATGATGTTGTGTCTCAGATTCAACCTTACTTAGTTTCCTTAGATGAAAAGGTCGCTGAATGGAACAAACATATTTTTGAAGTTGATGAGAGAGCATTTTGTAAATATTAACAAGCTCACTAATGAATATACAGTATGTATTCAAAAAAGTGTTGGGCCAACTAAAATCTTTGACCTCACTTGTCAATGCTTTTAAAGCATCAAGGAAATAATCACATCTTTCCCTAGATACTGACCTTCTTAGAATAGTGGTCAAAAAAGAACATTAGATTGTGATTAGTGGGTTTAATAAAGATTTAATACATGAATTTATCAAGAATAGTTAAAAGTTATTGATTTGGTCCAAATCCATTAAAAAATTATTATTGATGGTAAGCAATAAATTTCCTAGAATGTTGATTTATATCTCAACTGAATCTTCAAGTATCTCATGGAAAATATGAGGATTGCCCATGTTAATCATGATTTCAACACCGAAGTCCAAAAGCTCACTGAGTTTACTTGGTTTTTGGAAACGTTTATGGAGAACAAGGATGATTTTGATAAAGCCATGCATTATGGTGGAGAGGTCATTGTGAATTTTATAAAAATTATGAGGCCCAAACTTCTTGTCCAGTGTAAAACCATGTTTGCTCCTATGGATGCACCTCTGAGACATGGTTTACTTACTTTAACCTCTACCCTCACCTCCACTTCCATGTATGTTAGTCAGGAACTGAGTCAGATTAAGAAAGTGATCCTTGATCAACAACTACCTTAGTCTTATACTACACCTACACTAGCTCCCACTATTTTTAACAACCTTCCATTACCCTCTCTATCGACCAGCTCCCTCCCTTATTCTACCTCTACTTCTGATCATGTGGCTTCCTATTCAGCTACTACTAATAAATTCAATGAAAATATAAGTCAGTGAATAAGGACAATGTTTACTCTTTTTTATGGGAATCTTGTTTCATTTGATTTACAATTTGTAATTCCATTCACTTTCTCTATTACATTATGCACGTTTCTTGTCACTTCCGTACTTATTTTTATTATGAATTTTTGATAATACCATATTGGGTAGAAATCTATTATAACTCTATGATATGTTATAGACACCTTGGAAAACTCCATGACTCAATATATTCTACATGCAATTTAAAAATATGTTGTTAGTTAATATAATCTTATTTATATGATTTGTGATCATCAAAAGTGGGAGATTGTTGGACACCACATCTATAAATAATGATTTAATGATCCCAAATAATATTCATTCTATAATCTATGTTAACTATTTGTAATATATCTCACATTGAATGTAAAGTTTCTTAGTAAAAGATATTTAACGCTCTTAAGGGCTATACCCACAGTTTGGATACTATATAAAATCATTTTACTCGCTCTATAATGATTTCTTTGACAAATGATTATGTTTAATTCATTACATAAGTGTAACTTCTTATGTCGGAATACATAGGTTTTCTTAAGTCCGAGACACCATGATGTAGACACTGTGAACATTGGCAAACTATGAAGCCGACACTGTTTACATTCAGACACTGTGAATCCGACACCGTGACATCCAAACACCATGACATCCAGGCACTGTGACCAAGATACCGTGAATAAGAGACATGTTTTCTATTTGACACCATGACTACAAGACTCTATAACTAAGAGACATAGTGACCAATCCAGTCACTGTGTGAAGGAGACACAGTTTCCATGACATACTGTGACACTATTTTCTAATATTTTTTTTTCATATTTTAGTTTAATCTCGAATGGTTATATTTGAAGATTTTAATGCACAGACATATTTAATGTATCATTGAAGACATATCATCGGACAATACAATGTACGAGGTGCAGAATACCTGCAACATGTTGGACCCAATAGATGCACTCCAATATAAAATAGTAATGCAGCCCAGAAAAAGTAGTCATTAGCATTACATAAAGAACAAGATGGTGGGAATAAACATGAGAACAATATTCATTTTAGAGAATTGGCTCATGAAAATCGATTTTTCTGAACAACACATAAATCATACTAGAATCCCGAGAACATCTTCACACTGTCAAACATCACGAAGAACACAAGTCAGATCTTTCTGACTTATAACACTTTGTTTTCCAAATGAGTACTCAAGTTATGCATATGATTCATCTCAGTAGACTGGAGCTACAAAGACTAACACTCAGAGTACTTATAAACATATCTCAATCATTCTTCTCAGTTGTGTATCTTTTTATTAACATTCGAGCAGTGTGTGTTTCTGTATAATAACACACTCTATCTCCTCCATCAAACTGATGGATACAAGAAATATATACTCAAAAATTATTTTAATCTTGTGTATACCCACTAATTAGTGGGGAAGAGGTCTTTGATTGGCCTAGTCATATGTACCCACGATGAACTATGGAGGAGGTCCTTGTGTGACCAGGATTGTGTTGTGTATTGTTGTTTAACCCTGATCCATTGTGTGGATCATTTTTATTTATATAATCTCCTTGGTGGAAGGTGATCATCAAGTGGAGTGGATTAGGTCTCATCTTGAGACTGAACCACTTGTTTCATATCCGTTGTGCTGCTTAATATAGTCTTCCATGTTTTACTTAATTTCTATACAACTCCAAAATCACGAAATTCACTTTGATATTTAGTCATGGAAAGAAGTTATAACGCTCTTGTCTTAGTTTCCTTGCTTAAAATGTAACTTTAATATTTGATATTAATATTACATCGAATTATTCAATCATTAAAGAAGTTATTTAAATATTCAAAATATTATAGAAGTATATCCTTGATTTACTAGGCTTTATCTAACATTTGGGGAAAACCCCTATTTTTTAAATACTTTTTATAGAAATTTTTATAGTTTCTCAATTCACCCATTCCCTCTTGTGTAATATACTCTGACCAACAAATATGATTTGTTGGGAAAGAATGTTTTTATGGAGGGAGGTTGTACAATCTTTTTATTATTTTCCGCTACCTATTTGAAGCCTATTTGATTCATTTGTTTATTGGTTATTTAGGGGTTCTTAGGGTTGAATTTTTTTTAATTTATAAGCTATTCACCATTGGAGTATAGTTCTCCCATAATTTTCACCCACCTAGTTTAAACAATGAAAACCTAAATGCATGGGTTTTTTGGGCTGGCACACAGTTCAAGTATCTAGGTTCCCACCTTTTAGAAACTATATATCCTTACACAACTAACAATTAAGATGGTTTTTTTATTTATAAAAAATATTTAATAAATTCTCATTGAACATTTTTATGTGTGTCGACCATAACTCCTCATAACATGAATTACTATGTCATTGGAGCTCCCAAAAGACCATTTTCTACTCAAAACGTAATGTAATATGACTCTAATATTGGATAATTTTACTCAACTCTTCTTCATTAATAGTTTTTCTCCCATTCATTCTCCCATTCTCTTTTTATCTCTCCATCGCATGGTTTTTTAAACCATCAAGCTGTAAATGTATATAAAAACCATTGTTTTGTATATTTAATCTAGGTCACATTGCCTTATCATGGGTTCCAACATAATTCATTGAAAATAATTAATGAAGGTGTCATGATAATGGATCACTGTATTAAATATAGGTGGTTCCATTTAGATTTTCCTTATTGCGAACCATTGATTTTCAGGATTCAAATTAAATTTATTTGAATTAAATTTTGAAACCTAATTTGATGAGAATTGTGATTTTATTATTCAATGTGTATAAATATGTGCAAACCCCCAAATTCTAATGGAATTTGTTATTAGGATATACATTAGAAATTTTATGAAATTTGTGAACATGTATTTTGAGATGTTCTATTTTATAAATGGAATAAAATTATTTTTCTAAGAAATTATGTTTTTTTTATATTGACTATTTAATTATTTTATTAAAATACAATATTTTTAAAAAAAATATAGAAATAATAAATTTGAAATTAGGGAAATTAAATTTTAATAAGTTCACATATTATTTTCTCATTATTGATGGATATATTGACCATATACAAGAATAGGTTTTTAGTGGGTTACATGTGACAAACATCCTAGTATAGTAATTCCCTAGTAATATATTGACACTTCATAACAGTAAAAATCATTTTTTGGTGGATTTAATCCTAAAAGGGAGGTTGACAAGTACTCTTTGACTAGTGTTTGAGGGACATGTGTACACATATTTTCATGATCACTAAAAGGATATGGTAGAGGATCCCATATCAGGGAACTATTATACATCTTGGTATATAACCATTTTTCATGTTTTTATTATTTTTTAATATATATTTTATTAATTTTAAAACATATTTACTCATTCCTAGTCAATTATATGAACTATTTTATATAAAAAATTTATCGACCCCTGTTAGAAATGTTACCATTAAACTAAATAAAAAATATATTTTGTTTTAAATGTGAAATTATTCTAGAAATAAAGTTTCAATAAAAATTGAATACATTATTAGGATTATATATTATGGAATATTATATTTGAAAACATGGTGAGACACTGTTGGGCTTTTATCACACCCCATACATTTTTTTGGGAATTAGTATATTTCTATATGGCATGTTTGAGAAAGGGGAATGTTCCATTTGAAGATGGTGGATGTTGATATTTTTTTCATTTAGTGGAATGTACATTCAAAAAATGGTTATTCATATTGTCATTTAGGTATATTGATTAGTTACTATTTGGGTTTTTATATACCTTTTTGACTTATGATATAGTTATCCCTTCATAATTTTGATTAGATCATATTGGAATATTTATGTTCCCCTTTCATGTATTTAAAAAATACATTCCTAGTTTTATCTTTTATGATTCCACATAATTTTTACAAACCCATAGGGATTGGGAGATCCCCACGGGAAATATCATTTCACAATCTCTTATAAAGGTACTAGGGTATCTCTTTAGGTACATTTCGAATTCATTGGTTTGTTTGATTATTCTTATGATGAAATTGTTACATCATAATCTTCATTTACTATTAAAAATTAGACTCCATCCATTTTCGGTCAAAAATTCCATTTCGTCCTTTAAAGATTATTTAGGGTACAATTTTAGTAGTTTATCAGGAATTTTTTATGACTCATAAAATTATTATTGATCTCTCTCATGATGGGGTCAAAATGATTCCCATTTTCATTAAACTAATTGATAAAGTAATTAGATTGATTTTAAATTTTAAAATAATATGATTAATGGAATTGATTAAATGGTCACATTATACTATGAACCCACTATTCAGTAATCACAACTTTTATGTCTACTGTGTCACTAGTCAACCTCATTGTTTCACCCTACTTCTATTATGACATATGACTACCTAGTACCATTTGATCAACTAACTAGTGGAATCTGTCTTCAAATAATGATGTGTTGCCTATGAAATATATGTAGTGACGCATTTTATTGACCAAACTTACACTATAAAATGTTATGAAGATGGCGATGGTCTCAAATCTCCACACCTAAATAGTTAGGCTATTAATATTCCACTACCTTGAAAGGTATAGTTTCATTGTTGAATAGTTATATTTGTCGATTTTTTTGAGAAGAGAGAAATTATAGATCATGAAATTATCTTTAATAATATATTATTTACATATAGGTATGATAAACTGATCTATTTCTTCATGTTAACATACGTTTACTATAATATGTCATTCATTATTACAATTTCAGTACCAAATGTTCTTCGATATAGAGGAAATGATTTTATATTAATTAAAAGTAATAGATTCATCCTCTAAAAATGTTAATGATTCCATTCATCTATAAATAATTATATTTCTAACAGTCCAAAATGATATTCCTATATAATTTTTTTCACATTCGTCCAAATTTATCATCTTCTAAACTTATAGTACTAAAAATTTATTATCATCAATTGAAAGATAATATATGTAGTAATCGTTAAAAGAACATATGTAGGAATAAAATCCTCTCATAAAAATTCATAAAACATTATCCATCTCTATTGAGTATATTACCACCATACTCATTGATTATGACTGAAATTTCATTCATCTATATGAAAAATAATTAATGGACACAAATTTTATTCTCAAACATCTTCAAAATTAGAAGGTCAAATCAATAATTCCACATGATTTTCATAGTCATTTACTTCTAAAATTGTATACTATTTTTTAAAAGTTTTATTAGCCAATTTAAATTCAAAAATTTAGTTATTTTATTATATGATGTATAGGTTTAAATAGTTTTCATTTTTATATCCATTAATCTCCACATTTATTCGATCAATTTTTTGTAATTAATACTGAAATTGTAAATGTATGAAAACCATAGAAACTATTACCAAGATAACCATTATGAGTGGGATTATATAGAATAGAATTAAATTTTTAAATACATATTATATTTTTTCCATTAAATATAATCATTATATTTGTAATATTGACCTAATATATTATTGTGTAATTTAAAAAATTGAGATAATTATTTGGTATTGTTTTTTGAGATATTATATAACAAAAAAAATTATATAAATCAGGAATATAAAATACCATTAGGATATCATAAAAACCATATTAATGGAAAATATTATTGAAGAAGATAAATTTTTGGAATGTAAAGTAGTTCGTATGTGTATACTGAAATTTCCATTCCAATGAACGATACTTCTAAACTCATACAAAGAAGCATTGTGGGAGTGTATTGGTGGATTATTACATCCTTTTGATTAAATTATATATTCTCATAATTCTTCTAGAATTAAAAAAATAAGTTGTATCATGGAAATTAATCACTATGAGATTAGTTTCTTTGTTATCGAATATGGTTCCTTGTACATTTTCTATCATGAGACCCAATATAATTTACACTGAAGTCAAAACATCCCAAAAAATATATAAATATGTGTAAAATGATTTTATAAGACATCCATGAAATTTTAGTGTTTATTAATGTGTAAATATATTGTAAAAGAAGAGTAAAAGTATTTTGGTTAGATAAAATTTATCCACTCAATGAAGGGAAAGCACTCCACATTAATCAAACTCATCATTTATATATAATAAAATACATTTAACATTTCAATATGTGTCATAAAACAAAAATTATCATGAAAATGATTAAATTTCTCTTGACCAATAAGGATACTCAAGTTCTATAAGTTCCACCCTATATAGGGAATGTAATCAAGGCTCCAAAGAATATAAAAAGATACATGTATTATTTAGGATCCCAATGATATAATAATATATAGACATATGTACCACATATACTCATGTATGTCCATAAGATGAAAATTCATGAGAATAATTTTTTGACACCATGAAAAAGTTCTATGATTTAGGAGACCTTTATTTATGCATAAATCATCAAAAATATGTTATGACTGAGGGAGTAAATATTTTACAAAATGGGAAACCTTTAACTATAAATCCATCATTTAAATAATGTAGTAAAAATTATATAAACCCATATATTCTCTTTTATGAATGGGATGAAACCTTTTTGTGTTATTTTTCCATCTTTACTCTTCACCTATTGACAATATAATATCATTGGTCCAATTTGTATGTTTTCTAACAATTAATCAACATCATATAATGGAAATAAAAATTAGGATTATATTTCATATATCCCAATAATTTTATGTGATCCTCCCATGTGGCTTGTAAGTCACATCCAATTTCAATTTGTGCTCAAATACAATCATTGTAATCCATATATAAGTACCAATCATGATATATAAGTTTAATTTTTACTATTTCATTGTCTAAAATCATAATACATAATTAATGGACATTTAATTAACATCCACCATGGTGTGAGCCCAAATTTAATACCATTGGTTTCCATATCATTAGGGACAAATCACAATTCCCCTATAAATTTACTTACTAAATGGTGGCGATTGAAAATAGGATTCTTTTTTTTAGCATGGAATCATTTATATTCTCACCTAAATCATCTAATATGAGAATGATAAAAAATTATACACATTCATATATATTTAAAAATCATTTTCTGTACAAATATTTTCTAGTGGTTAGAGTTGTAAGAATGTAAACTACACTACACTATGGTCTTAAAAACATGATATTATAAGGAAAAATATTGTTATGTCTATATAACCATAAATGGATCAAATGTTATTCCTAATTATTTGATCATGAAATACATAAACCATTTTCCTTGTTGCATTATCATAAAAGGTACAACAATCCCTATCGCATGGCTATGCACTATAAAATCATACTATATGGGTTTTGATTCCATTTAGACAGATAAACAATAATATATTTTCATTATCCAAATCCTAGAATCACCACTCCTCATAGAAAATACAATCATTTTAATACATCATAGATGACATGATACTGTAGAGTGTAATTTTATAAATATCTCACAAAAAATAGATTTCATTCATAAAATCATTCCTTTATGGATGAAATGAAAAAGGAAAAACCTACCATTGATGACACAGTAAACCACATATCAATTAGTGATGAACAAATATTTAAAATGCTTAGTGGCATGATATTAAAAACACAATTCTGTTGGAGATGAGATAGTAAATCTAAAAATCATTGATGAGATGTATGTGAACAAAAAAATTTGAATGTAAAATGTCAATTAAACAACCATTTTATTGATGATTATAAAATATACCAATATATTCGTGTTCAAATAATTAATTACTAAATTAAGGAATATATAATATTACTATAAATTAATATCGTCTAATGATATTGTATATATATATATATATATTAACAATTGAAGAGCCATTTAAAATAGAAATATATAGTGAGTGAGTGAGTAAATCCGCATAATCCATTAGTGATCATCTTGTAAGATCATCTTTCTGTTAGAGACGATCCAAAAGTCATTTCTACTAGGGTAAGCGAGTTAATTCCAAAATAATAAAAAAATCACTAGTATATTCACTTTATTAATATAATTGAGTTTGTTAACATTTTTTATCTATTAATACGCTAATAAATAGCTAAATATATTGGTACATTATCATAAATCTATAAAATCAATAATCCATGAGCTAACTCATAGGTGATTTTCTAGAAAACTATATACCTATTGTTGATAAACTGAATAATTTATCACATACATGCCTTATATTAATGACATTTTCATTTAATTGCCATTCATGATATGTTTTGGGGTTTACCACGCATTTTATTGGAAAATGTGGGTTTTCGAATTTTTGGCTAAACTATATGCCCATTTCCAGGTTTAAAAATAAATCATTGTTTCTTTCATAACTCTTTTATTCAAAATTTTTCAGCAAGTAATCTTCACAAATGGAATCCACCAGTATATTAAAATAATCATGTTCATTTGGAATCTATATGAATCCATAATAATGATAGATTAGGATTTTTTTTGTTAAGGTGTTGGGCCGCACGAATGCCCATTTAATGATGTAAAGATATTTTTTAGTTCTTATTATATCATTATATTATTATGTTAATTTGGGGATTCCAAATATCACTTGAGACCACTAACCCAAGTAATGCTCTTAATCCCTCCTCCCCTTCATTGGTGATCATTTGAATTGGGAATTTAAGTGAAACTTCTATGGATTTCAAAAATTCCCAATATTTAAAGAGTAAAATTGATTCCTTCATAACTACTTCATTTATATCTATTTTCCCCCATTCCAGTTCCAACATTATCTCCCATTCCTTCTTATAACCCCCTTGAATGTTTGGATATTTGAAAATTCAGATACTAGTGGATTGACGGAGATATCATCAAGACTCCATCGAGTAAGTGTTCTTCCCTTGCATTTCTTCCATTTCCTTAGGGATTCATCCCTCTTTTTTGATGTTACAAAGAGTCTAAAAGATGGACTTATATCCTAGGGGGTGAAATGGTGTATATCGTTGTCATATTGATATTTTATGTTTCACTTCACTTGCTTGTGGTGCGGCGGTGGTTCCCATGATGTTTTGCACAAAAATTTGATGGTTTCAACTCAAAAGTTAGGGGATTCCATGGTTAACCATTTTTTACATGTTAGTTTTATTGTATTACTATTTTTCCATGTTCTCTATATGCAGTGTTATGCGGGAAAACCATTTTTTAGGTATTTGGTAAGAATTTAATTTTATAATTTCATTTTTTGTTGATGTTGTGAACTTTTCGAATGTAACACATGTGGAATCTTTTATGGTTGTTTCTTAAAATATTAAATTGATTTATTAGTTTATTAAATGGACTAAAAATTATTTTTTAATGCCTTAGTGTTATTCGGGCCTTTTCACGGTCCAGGTTTGGAACTGGTTTCCGTGGAGAACATATTTGTTTCATGAAAAAATGGTATCAAATGAGGATCAGGTTAACATGTTTGGTCATTTTATTTTTGGAAGATTCAGGAATGTCTAGAGTTAGGATTTTTGGGACATGGTATTCTATTTATCATAATTGGGTCTGATCACCACACCTTATGAAATGATTGATGTTTCTAGGGGAAGTTAAAATATATCTATGTCATTTGGTTTTCTTGTATTGATGGTTATTATAGGTAATGAAAAAAGTGTTGGGATAATGGTCTTAGTGAGCTCACAGGGCCTTAAAATCCATTTGGAGTTGAGGATATTCCCCATAACGCTATATATGATGATAAATTTATTGGAATATAGCCTCTGACCTTTTTTCCAGGCAACCCACTAGAAACAGTTTCCTTTCAAATTGTATTGTGTTCTTTTATTTAGAAATCATGGAACATTGGTTCTAAAGTGACATGGTTTTAAAAAGAATAATATTTTTGTGAAATGATTTTAAAATAAAGAGGGAATGGTTTGATTTTTGAATTAGCGGAAATAAATATTCAGAATCGTTTTCTAAATGGAAATGGTGTGCTTACAAATCTTTTGAAAGAGGGAAATAAATTCATGTTGGTTTTGAAAAAAAATTTCCAATAGAGTTTTCCAAAAAAAATCAAAGGGTGTTTTAATAGGATGTGGTTTTATGAAGTGGATGTGGATAACATGAATGTGTGATATTATCTAAATGTTTTCATCTTTCTCAAATGTATTGTAAGATGTGAATTGGGATATCGATCTCGTGGTTAGCGTTTTTTGTGAAAAATGATGTGTTGGTTGACAATTGTGGTTTTTAAAAGTGGAAATAATTTTAGTTTTATCTTTTGGAATTTCCCTTAGTGATCACATTCATGGTGTTTTATAGGGTGATGGATGGTTGATGGAATGACTGGATGAGTGATGGTATGGATATGAGGAGGGGGCTGAGTGTGGCACAAAAACATGCATGTGTGAGGCCCATGGGGTACCATTTGTGGATATGCTAACTGCTGAACCATATGTTTTAAACGATATTTTTTTAAAGAAAAACATGATGTCTTGATGAATTGTTTTGTATGGTGTATATTATGTTTTTTTGGGAAATTTTGATGTTGGGGGATGTTTTGATTCTAAGAACCCCTCCTGTTTGAACCGTGTTTTGGTTTTGTGTTTGGTCGGTAAGTTGGGAAAAAGGTCTGGTTAGTAGTCTCTTCCAAGATATGTTTCATGAAACATTTAAGGTGGTTACCTTATTGAGTTTTTATATGGTTAGTGTAATGTTTGACCAATGGACCATCTTGGTTGGGTCCTTGGGATCTCACGTTGTATAAGGTATGCTCCCAACAATGGTAAATGCACAAATGATGTGCAACCCCTATTGTTTCGCAATTGTAAAATCCTATAGTTGATCAACATATGGAGTATTTTATCGAATTTTGATTATTGAGCCTAAACACATTCTATCATTTATTTGTGGGTATACATGTAGCGGGAAATTTCTCATGGAAGGTTGAAAGAGACATTAGATTCTTAAGTAGTGTGATTCGTTGAAGGTGGAAGTGGTCTGGGGTTGTTAGTTTGAATGAGTGTCTCTATGGTGTCTAAGAGGGACTCTAGGTTCTTCATAGATTCTTCTATGTGGGGGTTTATGTTAAACCACCATAGAGTGAAATTTAGTTATGAGAGACTGTTATGGACACATTTGGAATTTTTCGATGTTTCATGATGTTGTATATGGTCCCCTTCGATGCATTGTTTCTATTAGTTTCAATGTTCACGTTCAGTGATGCCTTGTGATGTTGTGTGACCGTTTGATAGTAATGGTGAACGTTATGTAATCCTATAAGAGTCTATATTATATTGGGAGTATATATCAATTGGAAAACTATCAAAATCCTTTATTTTAGAGGAAGTAGTTTATATTCATTCTTTATTTCTGTTTTTTCTCACCTGATGTAATAAGGTGTGATGTGTGTGAATCTTCTAAGACATAGTTTCAGTTAAATGTTGGGTTAGGGAAATGTGAGTTTGGAGTGTGTTATGTTTTGGAAAAAATATTGAGGATTGCATTGTAGATGATTTTAGCACCAGAAGAAGAATTTCATTTCATGGGGTTTCCAATGCCTAACTAGGAGGCTGAACATGATTTAATCATTTGAGCTCCAACTATTGGATCCAGAGTGAGCTTGGCACATTGTGAAGGGAAAAACCTTTGTCGTTCAAACCCTTTTACAATGTCTTATCCTTACTATTATTGATGGGAATAACTTAAACCTCATGTTTAGTCTTGGATGAGGATATAGTTTTTTCATGATTAGCAGTGACCATGTGCCTGGAATCCATGTAGAATGAATTATATGCATGGTTAGTGCCCGACTACCAAAACTATGCGGACTAACCATGCGGTCGTCTCAACTTTTTAAATTTCGGGGTCATTCTATGATATTTCATGCTGGTCATTTACGATGGTTGATTCTAATGGTGGGGAGACCTACTATGAGTCTAATATATTCTCTATTTTAATGTTCTGGTGGAATTCAACCCCTTGAACATGGTTGTCTATTCGGGTCCCCCCCAGTTTGTGTCTTCATTATGTCTCGAGATAATTTATGTTGTCTCTTATGGTGGGGATCCCATTTGTGTCTCCCCATACAAGAAGCTTAGATTTTTCCTTGGTCTTGACAAGTGTGGAGGAATTCTAATTCAGAGCTATCGAAATACCAACTTCTTCATGGGGTAACTGTTGGGATTGGAGAGTGCACAACAATTTAGATAAATAAATGTATGTGTAAGCTTGATCGTTGTTTTTGTTCATCTAGGTAGATTACTTGATTCTTGTTCATATAGTGTTTAAGGAGTTTCCATTTTGGGATAAATTTTAAATGTTATTGATGAATTCGGGAAATTGATGTATGTTTTGGGTTGTGAGTGTATTCCTTCATCAATTGATCAATGGATGCATTTTTTCTATTTAGGGGCAAACAAACTCGAAAAACGAGTAAATTTATGGTATATTACATCAGTTTGGTTTTTTCATTTAGCAATCCTATTGATTTCATGGGGAATAATATTTTAAATATGGGAGAATTTTCACATCCACAAAATATTTTAATTACAATTTTCATTTTATTTTAATTCTTGATTTGTTTTGGGGGTCTACCACGCATTATGGTGGAAATGGTTGGTTATTAGAATATGGGCCAAATCATAAGCACAATTACAAATTTAAAAATAAATTTCTTCTTCTTTTATTACTCCTACATTTATCAAAATTTTATAATCATTACACATCCCAAATGGAATACCCTAGTATATTAAAATCACCATATCAATTTTGAATCCCATAGAATACATTATAATGATGGAATTTGGTTTTTTATTAAGGTGTTGAGCTAGCCCAAAAGGCCATTTCCTGCATTAAAAATATTTTTTAATTCATTAATATCTCATTCAATTTTTTTTGTTTTTTAGTGATTCTAACACTCAGCCAAGACCACATACCCAAGCCATGATCCAATGCTCTCATCCTCCTTTTTGAAGATCATTTGCATCGGTAATTGTGGCAAACTGTCTATGGATTTTTGAAATCACCAATATTTGATGAGATATACTTATTCCTTAATAACTCATTCATTTATCACTATTGTCCCCCATTACAGTTCCTACATTATCTCCTCACCATTTTTCAAACCTCTCTTGAATGTTTGGATATTTGAAAATTCTGATACTGGTGGATTTAGGTAGATTTCTCCAAGATTCCATCACGTAAATGTTCCTCCATTCCATTTCATCGATTTCGTTAGGTTTTTATCCATATTTCTTGATTTCCAACGTGTCCATAAGATATAGTTCAAACATAGGGTTTGGCATGGCCTCTTTTTTATGTAATCTTGTAATTTAGGGCATCTCTTCAATACCTTGTGGTCCATTGGTGGTTCCCTTGATGATTATCACCAAGATTTTATGGTTTTGACTCAAAAGGTAGGTGATTCCATCGCTAATAATTCATTGATAAGTTATTTTTGCATGTTTTACAAGTTTTCATGTTCCCCATATTCATTGTGTGATTAAGAAACCATATTTTAGGGATTTGGTTAAGCATTTAATTTTATTATTTCATTTGTGATGAAGTTGTAAACATTTCGAATGTTACAAATGTGGTCTCTTTTGTGGTAGTTCAATAAAATATTAAATTGACTTATTAGTTGTTTAATAGGGCTTAAAATTATGCTTTATTAAATCCTTAGTTTCAATTGGGCCTTGGGAGTCACTTCTTGGAATATGTTTAGTCTGTAAAAAATTGTTATACTTATTTGGAGTATTTTATGAAAATGGGTGTTTTTACATGTATCTTTTGTGGTATAATGCAAGGTGATTTTATAACAGATGAATGTTATTTTATTAATATCTCTTTGTCTGCCCATTCTACTTTGGTAGTGTTTGGTGTTGCTTTTTCATTGAAATATTGTATTGAAATGGGTTTTATGAGCAATGTTTTGGTATACTTTTCAGAATAGTTTTATGAAAGATTTAATGGAATTAATGATTTCAATATGAAGATAAACCATATTGGAAAACTATTTTGGAGTGTTTATATTTTGAAATCGTACATTATAAATGTAAAATGGTATGTTTTTTATGTGTTCCATCATTGAAATGTTTTATAAAAATGTTTTAAGCATTTACTAAAGTCTGTAAGAGATATAAAAGTGATGTAGGATGTTTTGTGTGATTGTGATGTAAAAAATGGATTTTGTTTATGAAAATGTTATTCTTTAACAAGTGATTGAGATTTTATGTGAGATGGAATATCATGGAATGGTTTTATAAAATTGTTTAATGGATTTATGTATGTGATAAAGAAATGTGGAATGTTTTGTAGGTAATTTTGGTGTATGTCGGATTTCGAAATCAATTTGAATGAAATGTAGAATTTTGGGACTATGGTAGTATACATGTGGGTTTTTTTGTGAATTTTTGATGGGTAAATTATATTTTTTTCTGAAAATAATATTTCATGACTTGTTATACTTGTTTGAGATCACGGGAAAAACCTATGTATCTTGGTGGGTGGACATGTACATGTATGCTAGTGAATCTGTGGGGGTTGTCCTCGGTTTCCGGTAGAAATACCGATGCTTACAACTATAAATAAACTATTATGATGTTGATTGGGGACCACTAGGTTATGGGTATTTCCCCTACTAGTGGATCGTGCGTAAGAATAGATATTTTTGGTTGTTACTCTCACCGAGAAACGAGGTACCTGGGACCCACAACTAGCTAGTTCCATGGGGTTATTTCCTATTGCTTGTGCACATTAGATCCCCTATACTTACTGTCAGCAAAATGTATATTTTGATGAAAAATTCATTATATTTGGAATTAATTTTAAATGTGTCGATTTGTTAAATTCTCCCACTTGAATTTTTTTTTAAGTTGCATTTTTTAGAAATTATAACTAGAAATAACATATTTTGGAAAACATTTATGCTATTCATCATTGAATGTTTATCACATAAAATATATTATTGGTGGTATCCTACTAGGCTTTGTGGCACACCCTACTTACACCTTTGGGTGTAATTAGACATGGGTTTTTTGATGTTGCAGGTTATGTTTAGTTTATACTGCAAGAGTTTCTTTTTACTATAAGCTTCTTGGTGGTGATGTCTTGTGGAGATGTCTTGAGGGCGACCCCTCTTTCCAAGAGGGTTCAAGTGATTTTTTTTTGGTTATGAACATTATTTATAGTATCTGTGCGTTGTTTTGAACTAAGTAATTCAGTTATAAATTTTGGTAAAATATTTTTTGAATTGAAAATACTAGATTCGTTTTATTGGAATCATTTAATGTTTTAAGATTATAAACCTGGTTAATTTATTCCAAATTTTTAGTTTATGATACCCATGAACTTTTTCTATCCCATGGGGATCGGGAACGCCCCTGGTCTATGTCATGGGCCTAGTTTGGTGCCAGTTTTGGCAGCGACGAGATTTGGTTCATGACATAATCCACAAGTGATAATCCAAACTGTAAGGACTCACATTCGTTCGAAATTATAGGGTGTTTTTATGTGGTCATCCAATAAATCAAATCCATATACAAGGTCACATATTGATTTTTTTATCCACATAAGTGAGAAGGGATATGATATGTTTTATTATGCATACAAATCTAAATATCAATAGAGGGGAATTGTGGTATGAGAAATTAAAAATAAAATTTCTTATATATTGTTTCATTTTTATAGGAAAACTATTCCCTTTACATACAAAAATATAGAATAGATTTTAATTAAATCATGCAGAGGAAATAATAATTTAGCATGGTTCAACCTTAGTGGGTTACAATCAAGGAGCATA
Source organism: Viscum album (assembly GCA_963277665.1). Classification (NCBI taxonomy): domain Eukaryota; kingdom Viridiplantae; phylum Streptophyta; class Magnoliopsida; order Santalales; family Viscaceae; genus Viscum; species Viscum album. The sequence goes on along the minus strand of OY728146.1, from coordinate 1,999,690,885 downwards.
AGAAGGATTTTTTTTATGTACCAAATCCACTAAAGTTCACTTCTATTACCATGTTTGGACATGATTCATTGTCCCTCGATATTTACAACCATTATCCATTTTAAATCACCTTAAACTATCTATTTAAGTAAACCAAATGGTCCCTCAGTATAATCTTTTGAAAATTAGTAGGTAGTTAATTCACAATTTTGTGTGTATTTACATAGTTGATTATTCATAGAGTTGAAATAAAAATTATTTGAAATACTTTTCCTCATGGAATATGTAACACATACACAAGAAAACTTTATAATAAATACTAACCATAAGGCACCATGATACCTATAAAAAATATTTTTGTATGAGACCCCCATCTGAGAACCCTATGTGGGACCCCTCCATGAGACACCTTGGTGATATCCTGCTATAAGATTCATTTGTAATGTTCATTTTTCTGTTCTTATTTAGTTCGATACAATAATGTGACTCTAGGATGAATTTTTTTTTGTGGTGACATTATTCATGCTAAACAAATGGGTTTTCCTAAGAACACTAATTACTAGAACATATTAAGGTTCCCTTGATTATTTCATTAGATATTTCTATCTGAGAAATTTGTGATACCATTATCATATTATTGGGATCTTTTGATTATTTCACAAGATAATATTCAGATCATGTGATATAAGTTTTTTTTATATTAAACAACTTAATAAATATTCTCTTCTTCCTATGGAAAGATTAGATTGAATTTATAGGCATAATCACACCACCTAAACTCTACAAATAAAAATTATTCATCTATTTCATAACCTCAAAAATCATCACTACATGCTTTGTATATTATTTTTTCATGATCACCAACCTCATGTCATGAGTGATTCTTTTGATTACCTAAATATCATTTGAACATTTTAGGTAATCCCATCATGGCATCAATTGAATATAATGCATGGTTATCTTTCCCTGGTCACAATATCCAAATCATGCATGCTTAACAAGATTCCAAATTTACATAAAAAGACTCCATCTTTTCCATCTTCTTTTACTTCATATGTTCCAGAAGATCTATTTATGATGTCAACTTAAATCTGTTTTCAATTTATTTGATCAAATTATGAGATCAAACGAAACATTACACTATCTTTAGGTGCTTTATAAGATCAATTCTCTCATTCATGATATTCATGATCATTACATATTTTCATATCCTACATGATTAGTTTTGACATTCAAAAACTACATGACCAGTTAATACATTCACATCAACTATTAATTCCTTATTTAACAACCAAACATTGTTAAAAATATCTAACATTTTAAAAAAATTAATTCCACTAAAAACAATATTCAAGATGTATTTTTTCAACAATGTCACCCTTTGGGATTTTTTACAACACATATAATATTCAATATCCCACATGTTGGAAAGTCATTTAATGGAAAACATTTTTCATTTGCAACAAAAAATACTCATCTAACACATCCTTTTCATGTACTCCATTCCAATATGAGTAAATCTCAATATGAGAAATAATAGAATCATGAAAAGTTAATCGATAAACCACTTCGTAACTTTCTCTTGTATACTTTTTGAATCGTAGACCCAATGGTTTCTCTTTTTCATGATTATTCATCACTGATAAACCAAATATAGAGACGACATAATTAAAACACACCCAATTTATCTACTCCACAGGAAATACAATCCCCTTATCTTGATTAAGTCATTTTATATCTCCCCCTATGTGTTTGTTTACAGTACTTATAATATTGAAGAACTGAATTCTTCAAACGTATTTCACTAGAAACCATTTTATTATATATATAAAATAAGGATAAATGAATTCATTTATATTTACTCTAAACCAACATGTGTTAACATACGAATGATAAACAGGAATAACATTCAAATTTCATCAATAAATAACTTCCTTAACCAGCACATGCCGACAGAATTCATCATGGACCAAAATTCCACCCCTTTTCAAGAATCATCTTCATTGACTGACAAGATGTAGCAACATCATATTTAAAACTCCAGTTGTTTCTAAGATCCACATTATAACTTCAACACTATATTTATTAATACATTTTCTCAACTTTTATCATGGAATCCAATGGTTTCAATTTTATGGTTTCCAAAAAGTTAAAGGATGAATATCAATACAAAGGGGGGAAAACACTATACCTTAGGTAGAGGGGGTCCCACATACACACTACTATCATGTGGGGGAGTCGATTAAATTCTATGATCCTATTGATGTCATTCAAACAGATTGTTTGGTAGGACTGTCATTAGGATGTCCCCAATATTTCATTGTTAGCCACATACTTCAACATCTTATTGGAACACCACACATTCTTTTTCCTAATGTTCTATTTAATTTAAATGTCATTTTTCCGTGAGTGGTGGACATTTAAAAAAAATATAATTGTTTATTTTTACAATGAATTCTATCATGATTTTTAAACTCAACTCCCATATCCATGAGCTACTACATTATCCAAATTAATTTCATGTAAAAAATATATTTCATGAATTATTCCAATATTGTGATGCTTGATGAAATGAAATTTTTTTATTACTAATCCAATAAATTCATAGTCCATTGTTCTTGAATTAACAACCTTATTTTTACATCGAATCATCTATTGAAGTTTCCCTATATGAATATGAAAAAACCAATAGATATTTCATAGATATCCCACTTTAGAGTAAACCAATATCTGAAATTCCATCGACATACCAAATTATTCTTTTCTCAATATGATTGTTGATTTCATTAATATTTCATTGATTCCGTGTTTATTTCCATGTGTATGAATAAATACCATGTTATGTCTCTATTATATATAGTAATCATCTAATGATATATCTATGTTCTGTGATATTGTAGGATTTACATTCCCCAAAAATTGAAAATGATGTCTAACAGTTAAATAGAGTTGTCACCCATTTATAATTTTACATTAACAAAATTATTTAGATTCCTTGGAATGTTTGTATTTGGAAGTAAATTTTCAATGACTTCCTTGTATCATGTATATAATATGAAAATATTTTTTCCTTCCAATTATTTTCATTTCAAAAATTCAATTTCTGAATTTTTAATACTATTTACTTAATTCATTATTTGATGTAAAAAATATTATGTTATCAACACAAACAAGAACAATGATCCTTTTATTTCAATGAATATTTTCATAAATATTATAATCAAATTCACTATGTTAGAAATGAAATTTTTTGAAATACTAATAATGTCATGAATATCATGTTATGGGTACATTCATTAATAATTATATTGGATTATTTATCCAATAATCATCATTCTAGTCTATAAGAATGAGAATTATAGAAATATATTTATTACATACTTCTTCAGATAAATTCCCATAAAAATTTACGACATTATAACCCTTTGGAAAACATTTAGTTTTCATTACATTTCCATTTACAACATTAATCAAATTGAATCCCACCATGAAACAGGTGAATTTTTTTCATCAACATCGATACCCTAAATCTAATAGTATAACATGCATAGAAGTCATTATTTTTTTTTGTAATGACCTGCCAATTCTCATTTGATTGAGAGTACAATGAGTCATTACTAGGCCTTAAGGGACATACCCCAGACACCAAAGGCTGGCAAGAAATGCCGAAGGGATTCAAATACAAGTGATGGACGATTTAGCCTTTAGGAAAGAAGCCCATAAACCTACCAACCATAACAAAGAATTTAGTTTATGATGCATGAACAAATGAATGACAACTCAACAACTTCATTCCCTCAAAACCACATCAAAGGAAGAAATAATGGAAGGATAACCAAGAATCATATTACCCAACGTATAAACTACAGAAGACTCTCTGAATACCTCAAGACTCCATTTTTCACATGATCCATGCTCCAAAATCATCAAACAGCCCACAACATGAGGTAGTGGTTAACATGTTTGAAACATTACCTTTTCCCCTGTCCTAAAAGATAACATCTACAAAAGAACCAAAGATCCAAAGTAGGGGTGAGTATAAAACTCAATAGGTTTTTTCCACTGACTTTCCTACTCACACCACTAGGACAGAAGAGTAGCAATAATTATATAAAATGGTTTATATAAAACAATTTCATAAAATTATTCTATAACTAAATATAATCATGTTTCTAAAACCATTCATTACCAAAACCATACAAGTGAAATTTAAACTAATTATTCTAGAAAACAACCAAAAAATATTTACAACCATTTCCCAATATCCCTATATAATCATACCCAACCATTACTCAAACCAATGCAACCACTGATGGATGATATGTTATGGAAGTTCCATACTCATGAGCAGTTTATCGTCGATCTACCATGTGGTCACATGGAAATTATTTCCCATGTGCCATTAATTCTTTGGCACTGAGTACTAGGTCATATTTCAACCAAGCCCCGTATATGAAATTATAATCTTCCATTAATACTTTTACATTGAGAACATGGTCATATTTCATCCATTCCCCATAAATGTAATATGAACACACAAGACATATGCCCAATGATGAAGCCAAAATCATCCTTAAAATAAAAACACCTTTTTATTGAAATCTATTGTAGTCAAAACATATCAATTCCAAACCATTTCAACTCTAAAACATTTTATAAAACTGAATTTTCAATGAGAACCATTTCTATAGATTTCTCCTTTTTCATAAACCATTAAGCAATTCCACAAAATCCATCATAATTTTAAATTAAACAACATTTTCACAACTATTCACCAAGATCACTTAATTTCACAAAAACCAAAAATCATCACAAATGAATATTTTTTTTATGAATTTCACAATCAATAAACCAATATGAATCTATTCCAAACAATTCTAGCAAGAGGTGTCAAGAGAGAAGCCACCTACCTAAATTTATTTGATGAAACTTTAACAATAGACGGAGAACGCATAATAAAGCGGGTCAATTCTCCAAGTGCTGCCTCAAATCTCTTATTCTAGGAAGATCATGACTCAACATTGAAATATTTGGCAAAAAAAGATGTTGATAAACCCACTATAGGTTCAGATTTGAGAAATACTAGAGATTAGAGACGTTGATCTAAGAAAATCTAAGAAAACAAGATAAATCCGTAAAGAATGGTGAAACACCCCATAAATTGGACTTTATATCTCAATGGGATGGCTCCGGAATGGATTCAACTAGTGTGGGGAGGGTTCTCCAGCCTTATAGGGAGAGTAATCTCGATGTAGTGGCGTTTTGAATCCAAAACTAAATATAAAGAGCAAAAACGAGTAAGCTCTTAAAAATAGGATCTATATTTGACCTCTGCGCAAGATTTGACCGTAATGGTTTGGCCAACTGTGTATGGATCATGTGACCTTCCTTTTGGTCCCAATACTCTTTATTAAACCCCCCAAATCTCCCATCCTTCACCATTAGCCTTTTTATGGAAACATATTTTTTATGGAAACATCCTGCTTTATGGAAACTCACCACATTATGGAAACAATCCACTTTATTGAAACACACCACTTTATGGAAACACCCCACATTAGGGAAAAAACCCACATTATGGAAACAAACAACTTTATAATAACTCTCTAAATTATGGAAACTCTCTATTTTATGGATACAATATATTTTATGGAAACTCTAAATTTTTCTGTTTTATGGAAACTCTGCATTTTATAGAATCTCTCTATTTAATGGAAACTCTATTGTTTTTGGAAACAATCTATTTTAAGGAAACACTCTATTTTATGGAAACACCCTATTTTATGGAAACCAACTAAAAAACACAAAAATTAAAAAAAAATGCAGAAAAGTATTGTGTACCTGAATCTAGGGGTATTACATTCTCCACACCATTGGCCTTTCCGTCCTCAGAAAGTAGAAAACCCTTGTTGGCCAAATAGAGTTCTGACCACTGGTCAGTTATTTCTTTCTCTCATTCCCAAGTCTCTTCCAGAGTCTGACCATGTTTCCATAAAACATGCAATAGGCCGATGCTTTTCCCTTGCAAGACATTCTCCTGTCTATCCATGATATGTACTGGGATATATACCAGTGATGCATTCAGTTCTAGCCCAACGTGATCCCATCTGATCCCATGGTCTGGATCAGGGTGATACTTTTTATAATGGGATACATGGAACACATTATGCACTGATGTAAATTGTGGTTGTAATTCCCGCTGATTTTCCACCTCTCCAACCCATTCTAGTATCTCAAATGGGCCAATGTATCGAGGAGATAAGTTAACCCTCTTCCCTATGTGATGATGTACAAGATGTGGGGATATTCTCATGAAGACTTGATTACCCACAATGAATGAAAACAATCTTCGATGGTGATTTGCATAAGATTTATAACAATTATGAGCCATATCTATCCCCATTCTGATCAACTGTATCTTCTCTATGGTTTGTTGGAAAAGGCTTGGCCTGACTAGTGATGTTCCACCCATTGCCACCTAGTATAATAGGGAACGTCAAGGATGCCCATTCATTGCTTCAAATGGATCCATGCATATCGATACATGATAGCTGTTATTGTATTGGAAATACACTTAGGGTATATGATCCTCCTGGGAGACACCAAAATCCATTACAGAAAACTACAATGGTTTTTCCAATGTTTGTATCATCCTCTTAGATTTCCCATCAGTATGAGGATGATACACCATGTTCATAGTCAACTGAGTTCCAAGGGCTCGCTGTAATGATTTCCAGAAACAATATGTGAACCTAGGACCTCAATATAAGACTATTGACACTGGTATAACATGCACCATTACCACTTTTCGGATATAGAATTTTAAAATATCCTTCAACATATGAGTTTCAGGAACATGGAAGAAATATCCCGACTTGGTTAGAAAATACACGATCAACGAAATGGCTTCGTGTTTCTATACCATTCTTGACAGACCTGTAACAAATTAAATTTCTATTTGATCCCATTTCCACACTGGTATGGGAAAATATTCCAACATACCAGCTGATCTCTGATGCTCTTCTTCAACCTGCTGACATGTTAAGCATCACGAGAGGAATTCAACCACCTTCCATTTCATGCCACTCCATGAAAATTGCACCTTCAATTCCTTATACATATTCTATGTACCTAGATATACAACCCATATTGAATGGTGGAAAACATGATGTAGTTGTTACTGAAAAACCATAGGCACAACCATATGATCTCTAAAACACAAAACTGAACCCCATTATGTTTCTAGCCATCAATGGTCTCCCTAGATTTTTGTTTTGAGCTTACAACCAGACATTCTGCATCATATATTTGTGCATGTTTGATCATTTTTATTAAATCAAGAATAATAATAGAAGAAAATAAAAAGGTAATATCACCTATTTCTTCACATTCCATATGCATGCCGGCTAAGATAGACATCAAAATCCATTCATCTAAAGATTCTTTCACCAAATGAGCATATGAATTTATAATCAAGTCTCCTGCTACCGAATTTATTTTCACTGGTGTGTACATCTATTCAATGTCATAAATATGAAGATACTTCATCCATATCCTTTTCCTTAGATTCAATTATCTCTATGATAAAATGTGTTTAATGCTTTTGTGATCTATAACACAATAAATTTCTCACCAAAGAGATAATGTATCTATGTTTTCGAAGCATGGGAGACTGCAGCTAACACCAAATCATGTGTTGGATAACTCTTCTCATGAACCCTAAATTTCATTTAACCATAAGCAACCACATGATCTCTTGGCAAGAGAACACAACCTAACACCTTTCTTGAAGAATCACAATACACAACATACCCATGTCCTGATTCTAGTTAGATCAAGATATGAGGTGATGTAATCCGAAATTCTTGTTCCATGAAGGATTTCTGACATTTTTTCATCCATTGGAATGGAGCATTCTTCTATGTCAGAGCTGTCATTGGTGAAGCTAGTTGTGAGAAATCATGCACAAATCGTCTTTAGTAACTAACTAGTCCAAGAAAACTTCTTATCTAGATCTCATTCTTCCTTAGTTTCCAAGATATTATGGCTTCTATATTTTCAGGATCAACAAATAATCCTTCTTCCAAAATGATATGGCTAAGGAAACTTACGTCCTATATCCAAAAAATCATAATTTTAAAATTTTGAATACAATCAATGATCTCCCAAATTTGTAACACTGTTTCCAGGTGCACCTTATGAAAGCCGCCTATCTAATATCCTCTTCCAGAACTCTCAATTGGTGATATCTTGATCGCATGTCAATCTTGGAGAACCGATGAGATCCCCTTAATTGATCTAATAGATCATCAATGCATTGAAGTGGATATCTATTCTATATCGTAACATGGTTAAGCTTACGATAATCAACACACAGCTGAAGAGTTCCATCTTCCTTCTTCACGAACAAAATCAGTGATGCCCATAGAAAAGTACTTGGTTGAATGAAACCCTTGATTTCAAGCTCCTCTAACATCACTTTCCATTCCCGTAACTCTGTTGGTGTCACCTATTAAGATGGAATAGAAATAGGACTTGTCCCCGGAAGGATATCAATCATAATCTCCACATCCTTTAGAGGTGGTAACCTTATGAAGTTCTTGGGAATGACATCTGGAATTTGATCCACAACACCTAGAAAAATATTTTCCTTGATCTCTATCATTGATCCCAAAGTCGATGTTTCCAATTGGTATGTTATAATTCCTACCATTAGTGCCGAAAATATCTTTTTACCTTTCGTTACAATCCCCTATCCTCTAAAGAGATGCCTGATGTCGTCCTCAGTCATGAAGCTAAATGCTCTCCTATAACAGTCGATTTGAGCCTATAACATTGTCAACCAATCCGGACCCAGGATTACATCATAGAAATCCATATCCAACATCGAGAAGTACCATTTTAGCTTCAATCCATAAATAGTTATATCACATTATCAACACACAAAGGCTTGACATTCTCTTTCACCAAGAAGAGTTTGAAATTTCAAAATAGAAGGCATCATTTCCTGTTCTAAATATAGCAAGTCAAAAACACAAGATACAATGAGGGAATGTTATGAAAAAATATCAACGAACACTTCCACAAAGGTATAATTTAAAAGAATCGTACCTCTCACTATAGATGGTTCAGCCTGATCATTGACAATCAACTTCTCAACTTCATAAAATTTATTCTTCACTTTACTATTCTCATTGTTTCCTTACTGAGTAGCCTTGGTTGAGGAGTCATGGTATTTATAGAATCACCATGTCTAGATCTACTCTACTGATGAGAATGATTCGGTTTTCCTCATCCAGTAAAATCATACGATGCTTTTGAATGCTGATAAGTGTCTTGAGCACTTGTCCTTGGAGCACTGTGACAATAGTGCTGATGATCTCTCATCATGTTACAATTACGACATGCTCTAGGGTGTTCCATACAATCTGTCTTTATGTGTTCAAGTGAACTACTTTGAAAACAACCTTCATTTATCTAGGGTTGTGGTGGAAGGTTTACTGATCCAGTCATCGGGGTTTGACTTCCACTTGCACTAAGTAAATATGTGTCCCCTTTCCTATTGTTCCCAGTGGTTGAGTTCACACCGTTTCGTAAAGGTATCATCATTGCTCCACCCATAGATATCGAGATATCAGGTTCATCCGTAGTCGCTCTGTTCACCATCTCTATATAGTATATAATATAATGTACTGAAATCTTTGATTGAATCTCTTGTTGTAGACTTGATTCGAAGATTTTTACCTTCAAAGAGGCACTTTATGCAACATCTGGTGAAAAGTATACTATTTCATTAACATAGCCGCATACTCTGTGACAGAGAGACTCTCTTGATTCAGGTAAAATAAGTCGGTCGTTTTTTTGGATCTTGAATGTGTGAGGGTAGAATTGTTTGTTGAAAAATTCCTCAGAATCATCCAATGTAAGTCCTTCATCCAATTTATCCAGCACCGCTAAATCCAACCACTAATGTGCTAGATCCTCTAGAAGATATGTTTCCAGTTTGAACATTAACTCTATTAGTGTTCAAGTAAAGTCAAAGAAGTGATTTATCCTACACAACAACACTTCCACATTCTCAGGTTCAGAATCACACTAGAAATTTTGTGGATTCTGCTTCATTAACTGGATGGTATGATCCACATGTCATGGCTCATTCATCCAGTTCCTTGTGTCCATATCTTGATAATATTGGACAATACTCTGAACCATCACTTGGGTCACACGTGGTTCAGGTGAAACCACAATCTCTGAAACTTCTTCTAGTTGGTTTCGATGATTTCTACTAGTTACCATTTTCTAATATAACAACAAACTTTGTTAATCTAACTCTTTAGAAACTATTGGCTTAGAATATCAAATTCTCTCACATCAACTATCACCAAATTGTTTTCTAAATCATCCATTTCTCATGATCAACAATTTTTGAAACCCATTCACATTCTTTTGAAAGTTAAATCATTTTTTAAAATATGATCATCATCCTCTTTTAAAAAATATTTCATTTGAAAACTAATTCCTTACTTTATAAAAATGATGATTTCTCGAAATGATATATACAGTCCTAGTGAGAATTCATTCCTCTATAATGCATGGCATGCTACTCTAATTAACTAAACCTATGACAATGAGATTTGAAAATCCTAGATGTGTCTCCAAACACTTATTTACCCCAATCCCTGAAAAATTGAAGTTCCACATAAAAGGTTTATCTACATCATTTTATGCAATATAACCCATGTTTTGACAATCCTAGTCCTCTCTATGATTCCCACCCAAGGAATAGACAAGTAGAGATTTCATCTCCAAAACAAAGAACATAGACAACTACTTGTTAGGTAAGAACCGAACAAGGTGATACCATTTGTAACGACCCATCAAATATCATTGGCTTGAGAGTACAACGAGTCATTACTAGGCCTTAAGCGACATCCCCAAGATGCCAAAAGATGGAAGTAAATGTCGAAGGGTTTAAAATAAAATTGGGGATGATTTACCATTTATGAAATAATCCAATAAACATTCTAACCATGACAATAAATTCACTATATGTGCCATAAAAAATTGAAAGAAACTAAACCACTTCCTACACTCAAAACAACATCAATGTAAGAAACAATAGAAGGATTACAAAGTATCAGAGTACACAGCAGATAAACAACACAAGAATATCCAATTACATCAACACTCCATGCTACACATGATCCAAGATCCAAAATATCTAAACATCACAACATCATGAGGTAGTGCTAAACATGTGTGAAACATTACCTTTTCCCCTGTCCCGAAAGATAGAATCTACAAAAGCACCAAAGTGCCAATGTAGGGGTGAGTACAAAACTCATTAGGTTTTCCCCAATGACTTCCCTACTCACCCAACTTATATAGAAGAGTTAGAAACAATTATATAAAATGGATTATATAAAATAAGTTCTCAAAATAAGTTTATATCTAAATATAAACTTGTTTCCAAAATCATACATTACCAAAACCATACAAGGGAAATTGAAACTGATTCTTCCAGCAATATATTATTCTAGAAAAAAAACCAAAAAAATGTTACAACCATTTCTCATTATCCCTATATCATCATACACAACCATTACTCAAAACCATGTAACCATCCATGCATTCTACGTTATTACAGTTCCATACTCATGAGTGGCTTCTCATCGATCTACCATCTCATCACAAGGAAATTGTTTCCCATGTGACAATAAACATTTGGCACCGAGCACAATGTCATATTTCAACCAGGCCCCGTATATGCAATTTCTTTGTGCCATTAATCTTCTGGCACTGAGCACATGGTCATATTTCAACCAATCCCCATATATGATATATGAACACACAACACATATTCCCAACGATCAAGCCAAAATAAACCATTTAGTAAAATCACCTTTTTGTTGAAAACTATTTCTGTCAAAACCATTTCAATGACAAACCATTTAAAATCCAAATAATTTCAATAAAACTAAATTTTTATTAAAAATAATTTATATAGAATACCTCTTTTTCATCAACCATTTATCTATTCCAGACAATTCATCATCATTTTAAATCAAACAACCTTTTACACAACTATTTACCCAGATCATGCTATTTCTCAAAAACCATGAATCATCAAAAATGAATATTTTTTCATGAATTTCATGATAAATAAACCAATTTGAATCTACGAAAATCAATTATAACAGGAGGATTTGATATAGAAGCCACTTACCTCGATGGTTTTGATGAAACTTTAAAAATAGATGAAGAATGCATGAGGATGCAGGTCTATTCTCCAAGAGAGGCTATAGATCTCATATCCTAGCAAGATCAAGACTCAAAATTGAAATATTTGGCATGAAAAATTGTATATCTACCCATTATAGGTTCTAATCTATGAAATATTGGATATAAGAGAAGTATATAATAGATCCAAGAAAATAAGAAAATTTGTAATGAATGGTGACATACCAAAAGAATCAGACTCAAAATAACTAAGGGAAGACTCTAGAATAGCTGCAAATCATTTGGGGAGGGTTATAAAACCTTCTATGGAGAGTAATATCAATACAAGGGCGTTATGAAGCCAAAACTAAATATAATGTGAAAAAAATATGCTCCAAGAAAACATGATCTAGATTGGACCTCTGCGCAAGATTTGACAACACGGTTTGGGAGAACCATGTATGGATCACGCGAACTACCTATCAACCAATCAATTTTTGTATCAATTTAATACTTCTAAAAAAAATGTTCCATAACTCATTATTACCAAGATAATACTCCACTTCTCTATATTTGAAATATGTACCATTATTAGTTCAGAACATCCTTATTTTTCGTTATAGATTATTTTGAACTTGCCTCTGATAACGTGTTATGAAACTAAAGTCCTCTTACTTGTGGATGATAATTAAAACCATTTTAATTAATCTAAAATAATAATTTAAAGTATCATACTATATCATTTTGTTAATATCCCTTTATAAATTCGGTACACATAAATCAATATACACGTGTTTAGACACTCCTGATGAAGATTAGTCTTTTTTACTTATACCTACGTTTATTAATCAACCCTTGTTGGAAAGCATTTCCAATATGAGTAAAATAACATAAAAATTGAAATATATCACAAGAAGAGTTGAATTTCACAAAATAATCCTATGTTATTCTTCTATAATGAACATGATGTTTTTCCACACCCAATTATTTTATTCCTTATACATAAATCACAAGACTTCTTTTCCACTATCAATATATATATTCCCTTTTATATGCATTCCATGTAAAATAATTTCACTATATTGTCCCATAATGATTGAATGGTTATAGTTAAATTTTAAAAAAATTACTAATCCTCAAAGTAGAATAAAACCTAACAATTTGTTACGTATACATTCTATGATAATGATATTTCCACATACCTTGTATTTTCCCCCAGAATTGGATTCTATTAAGCCAAAATTTATCCATAATTTATCATTGGAAAATCATACAACTCCTTCCTTGAGGTACCTAATTAATATTAGTTTATTCATATTTCAATCCATTTAGGATCTACATAATCTATAAATAATTCACATTGCAGTGTGATTTGATACTTTGAATGGAATATCGATAACCAAATTCTAATAAGTGTATTTTGTTTCATCCCATGTCATTGAAATAAGACATACTGATAAATGATATTCTTGATATTCCTAAGAGTATGATGGCCTATCCTCATCTAAAAAATCTAAAAATTGATTCTGTATTTTAGGTGGCTTAGATATCCCTTGATCTACAAGACAAAAAAACATAAGTTCTTCTTTAATACATTCAAATGTATTGATGATGATTAATATCAAATAATATCTTAGTATCCTCCACACCAAAATTAATGACCATAATTGTCATTCGATAAATGTAAATCCCTGACCCCAGTTACCCAGAGATGGTGAAATATTACATAACATTGGAATGATCACAAATGATCAAGTCTCTAAAGACCGATTAGTTTAGTCACCTTGGAAACACTAGATATATCCATAATTCTTACATTAAATGATAAAATGGAAAACTACAACATCATAGTATCCATAGTACAAACTCATATCCCCTCAGACTATCCCTCCAGTTAAGTCATAAAATACTTTTTCACGTCATGGGAAAAAAATAAAACATAGAAAGGGGTGAGATCAGATGCTCAATAAGAATAACAATATAATGGAAGCATTCAAAAAAGCATAATCATTTAAGGAAATGTATATCTAAAACAAAAGCCTTTTTAAACATGAACTTCAGCATAACATGGAAAATTTTAAATGAAATAATTCCATTTACTTATTCACTTGGATATTGTACTAGTCAAATAATCGCATGCAATATCAATAACCACTTTTATAATGATGCAATGCACAATGCCAGACTATCATAACCACATAGTCAAGGCCTTGTGCCAAGACTACAAATTTGATTTTTTCAAGGCTATGTTCCAAGACACTGGTTTGTATCATGAGACCAACCGATTCATCAAGGAGAAATAACGGACTCCACCCATCACTTACTAAGTCCAATGCATTCCTCAAATGGACAGGTTTAAACATAAAAAAACATTCGTATTAAAACTAGCATACGAAATGTCAATACTTTATCCATAAAACATGAATTGTATAAAAATAACACATCCACAGTAAAAAAAATATCGCAAAACAATCAATACAATATGGCTATTATGTATCATAATAAATCAACTTCAATAATGCTTAAAATCCAGGAATGGTTGTTGACATAGATAAAACTAAAACATTTTTAGAGAAATAACTCTTTTTTGAAATCATTTAAAAGTCAAATAATTATGAAATCAAACATTTACTTTGAAAATATTATTATAAGATTGTAATGGAAGATTCAATGATTTTATAATGGTGGAAAATAGCTGCACCCACTGTATAAGTTAAAAAAGACATTCATATCTTAATTTTGTCGAAATGGTTAAAAAGGACCTTGTATGGAAAAAGGACGGAAAGATTCAATTCAAACCATTTTATAAAAACTCAAACAATATTATGAATGAATTTAACCCATAGTCTTGTAAATGGTAAAAATGTTTAGGAAGACATTTTTAAGAAACATGGATGTGGATGATAAAGAGGTCCCAGTAGATAAATACCTATAAACAACCTCGGATAATTAAGAGATTCTGAAATTAACCCTTACCATGTACATTTCCTGGGTTTAGGGTAGGTTAAAATCCTATATAATGGTTAAATATTTGTTATTAAATTGTACAAGTATCATATACATTATTATGCTATCATATATAATCTTTTAACAATGCTTTGTTAATAATATCTTTGTTTTATCGTTGTTTCATGTGTTAATGGATTCATTTCCCATTATATTCTTTGTTATGTGAGTCATATTTGTTTTTGATGGGATGTATCTTATTTATATCCAGAATGATACCAATTCATTAAAAATTATTTTTAATCATCTAATGAAAATTAGTCTTCAATGGATACTATGAGGAATGAATCTTATCCCGTTCGTGGAGACGGTAATCCGTACGTACACATGAGCGAATATTTCATTAATTTTTTGATAAGATAATATATAATTGGATAATATATCATATATACAGAATAATTATCCTTTTATATTTATTATTTAAATCAATTACACATCATAATTATACTCATCCAAATAATAATGTATTGAATATTAATTAAACCACGACGTGGAGACGGTATTACGTACATATGCACGTTTGGTGACATGTCATTCAATGGATGGATAGAATAATAAATTTGGTTGTAAAATATTTATAATAACATCACCGTATATAGAATATGATGTATTTATTATTTTATAAGGAAAACGACAAATAAAAAGGAAGAGGAAGAAGAAAGGAACATGAAAGAGGTGGTGATATTTTTACCTCTTTTTTGGTTTAGTCGTTTTGATTTGATCAAATATACTCGATAGGTTTTATTTATGACCAAAATAAGGCCTCTAGGATGAAGGTAAGAATTTGAAGAGGGTATTTTATAAGAATCTGGCTCAGCCAAATGGGTTTGATGGTGTGAATTAAACTTAATGGTGTGTGCCCTTTTATAAGAGAGGTGAGGGGTACCTTAGGAAAAGCTAGAAATATTATTTTATAATAAAATAATTTTCGGTTTCTTATAGCTTCAAAATGGATTATTTATAGTATAAGGTGGGTATGGGCCTAAAACCACTCAAAAAAATAGATTGTAGATAGGTTTGGGTTACTATATTAACTTTATCATTTAGATTTAACTCTTAGTTAAATAGTTTGTCATTTACCATAACTCTTTGAATTTTTATATTATATGGTTAATAAAACATACTATATACATACAAGAGAACCCCAAATGGTTCATTATTGATGAACCTATCATTATATAAGTCTTTTGGATGATCCTTATATTTTTAGGAATAGAATATCAATTAATAATATAATATATATTTTTCAAAACACTTTTATGTCAAGTTTGACACTATTGGGTATTTTGTTTTTCTTAAATCCATAGCAGCATTATTGCTTCGAACAAAACTCATCGAACTAACTGTTATATTTCATATTAACATATAAATTTAGATGAATTATTAATAAGTCTCAAATTACATTTATTTGGATATTTATAATATAAATTATTTTAATATTTCATTAATTAGGTAATTACTGCTTCATCATTTTGCCATAAATAAATTATATTATTTAATTTCTAAAAAATATAAATAAAATACCATAATGTAGAAAATATCATTATCTTTCTAATGAGTATTTATAGTCGAATTTATGTAATTTTTATCCCAATATTAATAATGTTTTTGTTATTAATCATTGATTATAACTCTTTTAACTCTTCTTTGAATTAAATAACAATAAATATCCTACTCTAATCCAAGTGGAACAAAGAGGTTCATATTTTATTCCTAAGGTTTTTTTTGGTCGAACTATACTTATCCAATAGAATTAAGACATGTGTTAGGGTAATAATAATATCATTTTTACCCTTAATTACCCTATTTACTTTTATCCAGGTAAATAAAAGTAAAAAGTTACAATTCACCCAAAAAAATTTATCTTATTGAACATCATTTTACTCTTTGATATTAATTGTGACTCTTGGATTTTCAAAATTCCACTCATATAAGTGGTAAACTTGTGTTTTATGTGAAATTTAAAATTCTCCTAGGAGGTGGGTAAATGACGGTGAAAAGTTCTATAAATTTTTTTTATTTCTAAAATTATTATAAATTGAATC
This sequence comes from Viscum album, assembly GCA_963277665.1. Classification (NCBI taxonomy): domain Eukaryota; kingdom Viridiplantae; phylum Streptophyta; class Magnoliopsida; order Santalales; family Viscaceae; genus Viscum; species Viscum album. Next base: position 1,999,673,636 of record OY728146.1, on the reverse strand, counting down.
TAATGAATTACATTGAACTTATATAAGTATTATGTTTTTATTTTTACCTAAAATAAATTTAAATAAAATAAATAATTATTTAAATAAAAATTTGGTTTTAAACTATATCTCAGTGTTTTTACTATTCATAAAAAATTGAAAGTTTTTAGAAAATAACAAAAATTTACCCTAAACTAATTTCGATATTCTAATTCCAAAAATGAAGTCCATTTTGAATGATAAAATTTATAAAATTTCAAAATGGGGTTATTAATATTCATAATGACTCGTTTTATTGGTTGTGGTGTGTTAGAACATGATGTTGCCTACAACACACACTATTGTATTTTTCAATGATAAGTGTTCTGTGGAAGCCTGGGGTGTTACATTCTCCCCTATTTCAAATAATTTCATCCTAGATATTTTTAGAATATTATTGAATAAAAAGACATGGGTGATTTATCATCATAAGTACCATAGGTTCCCACGTTACAACTTCCATCTTATGTTTTTTCCATAAAACATTAACCAGATGAGTCATCTGGTTTCTCGACACTTGTTCTCTTATATCAAGAACCTTGACACACTCTTCGCAATAAGACAGATTGGGTTCCAGTTCTAATTCCTCATAGGTGAGTACATGCGTGGGGCCAGGCATGTATTTTATCAACAGTTATACGTAGAATACATCATGATCTTTGGAGATACTTGGTGGTATTTACAAAAGGTAAGATACATGGCAAATTTGTTCTAGAATTTGAAACGATTTATGTACCGTGGACCCATTTTTTCCTTCTTATCGAAACGCACAACACCCTTACAAGGATATAAATTCACGAAAACATGATATCCTACCCGAAATTAGAAATACTTCCTTTGGTTATCGGCATAGTTCTTCAGACTAAATTGAGTTGCTTTGATGCAGTTTTGGATTACCTTAAATTTTTCCATCGTCTCCTCCACCAGTTTTCAGACTATGAGTTTTCTTTCACCAACATCTTCCCAACTAGTTGGTGTGCGACATCTCTTTCCGTATAATGCTTCATATGGGTCCATATGAATAATTGAATGGAAGCTATTGTTATAGGAAAATTATACCATTGGTAAATATTGATCCACATACCATGATAGTCAACTGAGAATGATATCAACATGTATTCTATGGTTTTAATAGTCCGTTATGATTGTCCATCAGTTTGGGGGTGGTAGGCAGTGCTCAAATGAAGTTCAGTATCCCGAGATTTCAAAAGGCTTTTCCAGAATCTTGATGTAAAACGTGGATCACAATCACAAAAAATCGATATGGGTACACCATGAAGTCTTACAAATTCATTAAAATACAGTCTTGTTAGACGTTTAAGTTGTAAATCTTCACTAATAGTAAGAAATTGTGCTGACTTGGTAAGACGATCAACAATGACCCATATTGGATTGTTCCTTCTAGGAGTCTTTGGTTGTCCCAGGAAAAATTCCATCTTAATATTATACCATTTCTACTCAGATATGGGAAGAGATTGCGTAACTCATCTAGGATGTTCCCTTCCATATTCCACTTGTAGAGAAAAAATTCATCTTGATACAAAATCATCAATCTCCCTCTTCATGTTATCCCAGAAAAAATGTTCCGTAAAGTCTATATTCATTTTAGTGCTCCGAGGGTGTATAGAAAAAAAAGAACTATGAGCATCGTCTGACAATTCCCTTTTTAGATCAGCTATATCAGGAACACAAAGGCTCTTCTCAAATTTGAAAATTCCATCTTTATACACAAGGTCACTCAATCTCCCATCATTCACAACATTAATATTCTATCGAAATTCATCATCATCGGTCTAAGATCTATTTATCTTTTCTAGTAATGATGGTTTGTCAAACATTAGAAAATGTATCGATGTTTCACCTTCCATGGTAATTCCCATATCCATCTTCACTAGATCCCTGAAAATAGGATCCCTTTCAAATCCCATCTTATTCAAAACTCCATGATCCTTTCTACTCAAAGCATCTGCCACCTTATTTTTCTCATGTTGAGTTCATTCTATGAGAAAATATATTTCAATCTCTTCTGATCAGTATAAATCTAACATTTTTTAACATATATATAGTTTCTCCATATCTTCAAGGAAACTATTACAGCTGATAACTCAAGATCATGAGTAAGAAATTTTTTCTCATGAATTTTTAGCTGTCGTGATACATAAGAAATAACCCTATCATTATAAATAAGGACACAACCAAGTCCTTTCATTGAAAAATCAATATAAATAACATACCCATCATTCCCCGATGGTAGAGTCAGTATAGAAGAATTGACTAATCTTCTCTTCAGTTATTCAAAACATTCTTTAAACTCTTTTGTCCAAAAAGAATTTAACCCCTTTCCATGTGAGATTTGTTAATGGGTTAGCCAACCAGGAATAATCCTAGACGAAGCGTTGAAAATAACCTGCTAAACTAATAAAATTGTGTACCTCAGTTATACTAACTGTCCAAACAAACTACAAAACCTTCTTCACAGCCATGCCATCTTATATCAACTGTTATGCCCCAACCCTCATTATACTCGTCAGTGCTGGCCATTCTTGAATTTTATTTTTCATTGAAGGATCAATGGAGATTCAATCCTTAGAAACAATGTGGCGAAGAAATGAAATCTCATGATGCCAGAATTCACACTTTCTAAACTTCGCATATAATTCATTTCTTATTAGAGTATTCAAGATAATGCACATGCGATTTTCATGATATTCGTTGCTTTTGGAGTATACCAAGATATCATAAATAAATATCACTTCATAGGCATCATGATATTCCTTGAAAACTCTATCCATTAGATCCTTGAAGATAGTGGGTGGATTAGTCAAACCAAAAGGCATTACTATAAACTCGTAATGCTCGTACCTGTTTTGAAATGATGTATTTAGAATGTCTTCCTTCTTCACACTCAACTGATGGTATCCAGATAGAAGGACAATTTTTGAAATGTATTGTGCTCAATGCAGTTGGTCAAATAAATCATAAATCTGAGGTAGGGGATACTAGTTCATTATTGTTATAGAATTTATCTCAATGTAGTCAATGCACAACCTCATAGATCCATCTTTCTTCTTAACAAAAAGGACAGGGGCTCCCCATGGAGAAACACTTGGGTGAATAAATCCCTTATTACTAAATTCCTATAGTTGTTTATTTATTTCCACTAATTTCATAGTAGCCATTCTATAAGGGGTCTTCGATATGGGACTTAATCTAGGAATTAAATCAATTGATAGCTCAATTTCTCATTTTGGAGGTTTTATAGGTAAATCTTCTGGAAACACAGCAACATATTCTTTCACAATAGGTACATCCTCTATTTGATAATTCGTTTCCGCACCCATAGTTATTTCATTCTCTTACTCTCAAATAATTTAATTTAGTTGAGCTACAGGGGGTGGATCTAGATATGAAATAGTTAGTGATGTTTTTTCTCTAAAGATAAGGTACTACTTATCATCATCAAAAATTTTAACCTCTTTATTCTTACAATAAATTTTCGCATCATGGCCTGAAATCCAATACATGTCGAGGATTATACAAAATTATATCATGGGTATGATGATGATATCAGTAGATAAATAACTTTTATATTCCTTAATGGGAACTAATTCACAAAACGTTGTTGCAATGATACTTCCCTTAAGAGTTTTGACTGAAAACTCCCTTGTTAAATAAAATTGGAAATATCTAATTTTCATAGAAAACTCATATTTTGTGAAACAATTTGATGATCCAAAATCAAATAATGAATTTTCTAAACATGAGGAAACCATTAAATTACCTTCCACTACATCTTTCAGAGCTTCTACTAGAGCATTAGTGATAACATAAGCTTGGCCATGATCCATTGGCCTTTTCTGAGTTAAGTTCCCCTGACGCTTAGGATATTCCTTTGAATAATGTCTCATCTACCTGAAATTGTATCATTGAACATCAGCAGTTTTTTTCTTCCCCATGCAATGATGATCTTGGTGACCTTTTCCCCACACATGTAATAGACTTCCATTCCCATTATGCAAGTACCAGGGTGTTTTTCCCACATTTATTGCAGGATGGATATTCTACTTTTCTCTTCTTCCCTTTATTTCCATTTCCATAGTGATCAATAGATCTATTCTTCTCTTTCTTTTCTTTAAAATCGTAAGACATAGAGAATTTTTTTTCTTGTTTAGATAGCACATGAGTTAATATATTCGTACAACGAGAAAGATTCTGAGACTAATGCTCAACGGAGAAATGGTTTTAACCCATCAAATAAATGATCAAGCTTACTTATTTTGTAATATATATAATCTGTAGCATGACTCGTGAAACTTGTAATGTTAGCCTCATACATTCGACTTTCTCATCCTCATTTTTCCTCAGACATAGAAATTTCTGTTGTATATCTTCTTGAAGGTCAGGAGGAAAGTATTTTTCTATGAAAATAACTTTAAACTCCCTCAATTCCATATTTGATACTTCATTATCTATGTTTCTATTTTGAATCAATGACCACCATTGATCAGCATCTCAAGTGAGGCGGTAAACCGCCGTGACATCTTTTTCCATTTTGCTACTCCCCAAGGCGTAGAATTTTTTCTCTATGGAATTTATCCATTTCTCAGCTAATAATTGATTTGTACTACTATTGAATGTTGATGATTGGTGCCTCATGAATCATCCTAACAATGATCCTCCATGTGGTGGATCATGGTTCTCTATACGGTTAAGGTTATTTTTCATAACCTGAGTGATTTGTCTTAGTAGAGTGATAAGTTGATCAAAACTAGTTGTATCACTAGCTTTACTGTAATTATCTTGAGAATGAGGGAAATCACAATATGGAGTGTGTGCATTGATATGGTTTCCATTTCTTCCACTGGGTTCCATTTAAAAAAAATGTCATAAAATAGATCAGTTTATAAATCAACATACTTAATTCTAAACATGTGAAACACTTAACATAAATTGAATAGTTTAAGGATATAATTCATAATCAGAAAAATGATTTCTATGAGGAAGTATATACACATAAACCCTTCATAATGGTTGGTAAATAAAATGAGAATTATCATAAGCATATCCCCCGACAGAGTAGTAACCAAGAGTGCAGCAAGGCCCGTTGTCGTGCAACAGTTCCTATTCGAGTCTATCTCAAAGCGATGTTTTTGGGTTTTACACCTAGGTACATCTGTGCCAGAGTAGCCTCTACCTGATCGTATCCAGGAAAAGATGTATTTCTTCGAATACTCACAAAACCTCTACAATACCAAAATTCTAGGATGTTCCTCTATGCTAATCCTCAATGTTTGTCTTAGGGATATGTTCTCTATTCAGAGTTTATCTAAATATAGATTCCAAGGTTTGTATTAACTTCATTTGATTCCAACTATAATTCCCCGACCCTAGTTTCCCAGAGTAGGTCCATTATTACATAAAATTGGCATGATCACAAATGATCAAGTATCGATAGAACGATTAGTTTAGTAGCCTTTGAAAGACTAGATACATTCAGAAGTCTTATATTACATGATGAAATGGGAAAATAAAGCAACATAGTCTACATAGTAGACACTCTTATCTCCTTAGACAATCCCGACAGGTCAGTCATAAAATACTTCATCACATACTAGAAAAAAATAAAACATAGAAAGGGGTGAGCTCAGAAGCTCAGTAAGGATTACAATATAGAAGAAACTTTCGTAAATAAGCATAAACATTTAAGGAAATGTATATTAAAACAAAATACTTTTTAAACCTGAACTTCAGCATAACATGGAAAAAATAAAATGAAATAATTCCATTTGTTTATTCACATGAATATTCTACTAGTCGAATAATCACATGCAATATAAATAACAACTTTCATAATGATAGAATGTATAATTCCATACTATCATAACCAAATAGTCATGGCCTTGTCCCAAGAATACAAATATTATTTTGTCAAGGACTTGTTCCAGGACACTAGATTGTCTCAAGAGTCATGTCGATGCATCGAAGAGCTATAGAGGGATCCACCCATCACATACTATGTCCAATGCATTCCTCATATGAACATGTTTAAACATAAAATTAACATTCGTATTAAAACTATCATATGGAATTTCAATACTTTATCTATAAACCATTAATGGAATAAAAACAACACATCCATAGTCAAACATATCACAGAACTTTCAATACAATATGAAAGTTTTTTATCATAACAAATCAACATCAAATAAGCTTAAAACCCATCAAAGGATGTTGACATAGATGAAATCAATACTACATGGGAAATATCTCTTTTTTGAAATCATTTAAAAGAAACATAATTATAAAATAAAACATTTACTTTGAAAATATTCTTACTGGCTTGTAAGGGAATCTTCGACTATTTTATAACGGCGGAAAATAGCCACACCCACCGTATAAGTTAAAAAATACATTCTTACCCTAATTTTGTCCAAAAGGATAAAAAGGACCTTGTATGGAAAAAGACAGAAAGTTTCCATTTAAAAACATTTTATAAAAAGTCAAAAAACTATATAAATGACTTTAACTCATATTCTAGTAAATAGTACAAATGTTTTGGAATTCATTTTTAAGAATCATGGCTGTGGATGATAAAGAGGTCCCAGTAAATAATTATGTATAAACAACCTCAGATAATAAAGATATTGTGAAATTAACCCATAAAATGTACTTTTCCTTGGTTGAGGGTAGTTTAACCTCCTATATAATGGTGAAATAATTGTTATTAAATTATTAATTAATAATATGCATTAATATGATATCATATATGATCTTTTAACATAACATTGTTAATAATATCTTTGTATAATTGTTTTTTCGTGTGTCAACGGATTCATTTTCTTTTATATTCTTTGTTATGTGAGTAATATATTTTTATGTATGGGATGTATATTATTCATATCTAGTATTATATAAAGAATTTATGAATTATTTTTAATTGTCTAATGAAAATTAGTCTTTAATGGATACGATGGGGAATGTATCTTCTCGCGTTCATGGAGACGGTAATCCGTACGTATGCACGAGAAACAATATTATTCTTTTGATAATAAAATAATATATAATTGGATGGTATATCATATATACAGAATTATTATCATTTTATATTTATTATTTAAATCAATTTCAAGTCATTATTATAACCATCCAAATAATAATGTAATTAATAACAATTACCCCACGATGTGGAGATGGTAAGCCGTACATATGAATGTATGATGAAATATCAATTAAATTGTGGATAGAATAATGAATTTGGTTGTACCATATTAATAACAACATCATAGTATTTAGAAGATACTAGAGTAATTTTTTTAGAATATAAACAACAAAGAAAAATAATGTGGAAGAAGAATGGAACTTGAAAGAGGTGGTGAGATTTTTACCTCTTCTTCGAGTTCGTCCTTTGGATTTGATCAAAAGGACTCATTAGGTTGGATTTATGACCAAAGTAACGACTCTAGTATAAAAGGAGGAATTTTGATAGGGTATTTGGGTAGAGGGTGGCTGTTCCAAAAGTCTTGATGGTGTGAATTAGAGGGAAGGGTAGTGTCCTTTTATAAGAGGGGTGAGAGGAACCTTAGTAAAAGCAAGATATATTATTTTCTAATAAAATCATTTTCGGTTTCTAATGGCTAAAAAAATGATTATTTAAATTAAAAGGTGGGGATGGGTCGAAAAAACCTTCAACAAATAGGTTTTAGAAAGGTTTGGGTCAATATATTAAATTTATCTTTTAGATTTAACTCTTAGTTAAATAGTTTGAGATTTACAATGTCTCTTTCTATATTTATATTATATGGTTAATAAGACATACTATATACTGCCAAAAGAACCCCAAATGGTTAATTATATATACTGCTATCTAAATATAAGACTTTTGGCAAAACCATATATTTTTAGGAATATAATATTATTTAATAATATAATATTTGTTTTAAAAACTGTTATATGTCAATTTAGACATTATTTACTATTCTGTTTTTTCTAAACTCATAAAAGAATTATTACTTCAAAACAAATTCATCCTACTAAACCTTATATTTCATATTAACCTATAAAATTAACGTAATTAATATGAAGTCTAAAATTACATTTATTTGGATATTTATAATATCAATTATTTTAATATTCCAATAATTATTTAATTAATGCATCATCACTGTGTCATAAATAAATTATATTATTTAATGTATAAAATATATATATTCCATTATGTAGGAAATATTTTTATCTCTCTAAAGAATATTTATAGTCTATTTTATCTTATGTGTAACTGTATATTAAAAATGTTTTAGTTATTAATCATTGATTATAACACTTTTAATTCTTCTTTGAATTAAATAATAATAAATGTCCTAATATAATCCAAGATAAACAAAGAGGTTCATATTTTATTCCTATGGTTTTTTTTCCGAACTATCCTTATACAATAGAATTAGGATATGTGTTAGGGTAGTAAGAATATCATCTTTACCCTTAATTACCCTATTTACTTATAACCGTGGTAAATAATAGTAAAAAGTTACTATTCACCAAAAATTATTTTCATCTTATTGAACCACATTTTACTCTTTTATATTTATCATGTCTCTCGGATATTTTAAATTCCACCCACAGAAGTTGTAAAATAATGTTTTATGTGAATTTGAAAATTGTCCTAGGAGGTGGGTAAAAGAAAGTGAAAAGTTCTATACAATTTTTATATATAAATATTCTTATAAATAAAGCCCAATGAATTAAATTTTACTTATATTGGTATTATGTGTCTATTTTGACCTAAAATAAATTTAAATAATCTAAATAAGTATTTAAATAAAAATTCAGTTTTAAACTATAACTGAGTGTTTTTCATTATTCATCAAAAAATGAATGTTTTCAGAAAATAACAAAAATTTACCCTAAGCTAATTTCGATATTCTGAATCAAAAAATGAATTCCATTTTTAAAGATAAAATTTATAAAATTAAAAAAAATTGGTTATTACTATTCATAATGGCTAGTTTGATTGGTTTTAGTGTGTTTGTACTCGAAGTTGCGTACAACACACGCTATTATATTATTCAAAGGGAAGCGTACCATGGAAGATTGGGGTGTTACAATTTATATTGAGGTCTTCATTCCTTCTAACTATAATCAACTTATAATATAATTCTAGTTATGTAAATATAATTTTTATAATTACCATTAATTCTATAGGAATAATGATCGATATGAGGTTTATCTTATTTCATCATCTCAAATCCAATTATTTTTCCATGGAGTATCTAAATCAACAAATTTTGATACATTACCAAATAATTATTCCACATAATTGTGTGTAATAGTTTTCTAACATAAATTATTACATCATTAGATATTTGATCAACACCCATACTAGTTGTTTCTTTTTGATGTGTCATATTCAGCTCTAGAAATTTATTTGACTATTTTTCTAGACCTCTAAACTGTAATTTCCCTTTTTCTGTAGCATGGTTGACATACATTACTGTAAGGATATTATTGTTCATGAGTATATATTTAGAATCTATCATTATTTATCATAATAAAAATTCCTCTCATAGTTCTTCTATATGTTGTAATAGATCTTTTGTTATGGTGTTCATACAATAATTAACCTTGGTATTTTATTCATCAATGAGTTTAAAATTGATTACATTATCATTGTTATATGGATTTTTAGAACTGATATTTTTAGATTTTCAATATTATCATTCATCAAATCTTTTGGAAAACATATATGGAATTTGGAAAAAGAGACTACTCTATTGGATCAATTGTTTTGGAACATTAATCATCTATATCTTCATGAATAACATCTAATTCAACAAAACAGTCAACTAATCCTTTATGTTGTCTTTCTTCATTCTCACTTTCATACGTTCATTAGGAAATACCCACTAATTCCACCATAGATTCTTTTTAATGATCTTTAATGTATTCCACCTATTATTTCTTATATTCTTATAAACCATGTTTTTCTAATAAAAAAATATCTTTTCATTTTTCAAAATTTTCATTGTAATTTTCATTACATTCAATCTAGCTGACAACTCCGTCTTGTGAATTTCCTCATCATCCTTTTAATTTTATTGAAATAACTATTGAAAACTTAATCTAATATGTCAATAAAGTCCCAAATAAAATAATTTCATAATAATATTTAAATAAATCCTTTTATTTCACATTTTTAGTTTTTAGGAAAGAAGTTACAAAAACAAATCAACAATATTTTCTTCTATCACATCATCTCTACTGTCAAAATATTTGTAATTAATTCCTCCACTTTAAATATATTATTTTTCATTGAATCTTTTTATAATATTTCATATCATACATCAGAAGATAAATTTTTAACATATTAAATATCAACACTTTTTGATCATTGTCTTACATAATATAAACATTCAGATTGAACCAATGTGAATGTCATCTTATAATATGCATAATGATAATTAAATATTTGATAATTTCTATTAGACTGTGGATTTATACTGTGAAAAAATTCACATAGGAATCTAATTAATAAAAAAACTCATTGTGGTGAATTCTCATGTTTATTATATTTTTTTCATAGAACCATAAATTATTAATCTTAGACATCTTAATAGAATTTATAGATATTTATTAATTTTTTCATAAATCATATGTGATGACATACATGATATAACATTTCTTAGGTTTTTCAATATAATTATATTTATATGGAACATATACCATTGTAATTTAAATCCAATTCTCTATGTTATTTTATTGATAAAACATCATTATCCACACTATTAGAGAAACCAAGAACCACAGTTGTAAATACATCAATTCTAAATGATTAGAAGTTGTGTTGAGGAATATTTTTTCATAGAATAAACTTTTTTTCCATAGTTATAGGAGTTTCATTGAGATTTAAAAAATCAAAATTTCTCCTTATAGAAAAACAGTAACCTTTCCCTTTTCAATGATACCAATTATTTGTCCCACTACGTTAAACACCATGATATGTGGGTGGGGGTGAATCAGAGTAGGACTGATTAAGAAATCTAACTCCCTGGTTCTTGAATTTTGTTAAAAAGGTGCTCCTTAATATCTTTATAATTGCTTAAAATTAATGGAAACTGAAACCTGAGTAGGAAAAATTAATTTTACTTGGTTCACCCTCATAAGATACATCAATGGATAATAAGAATAAATGTGGTGACATTATAAATCCACTAATGAAAAATTCATACAATGTACGAAGTAGACTCATTATCCCTACCAGTTGACAACTATTAAAAATTTGAAATCTCACTAATCTTTTTGATGATGTGAATGAACTATTAAACATCTAGAATAATATAACAATTAGTTATATGATATTTTACATTTGTGTGTGTATTTATTTTCTATATTCATAAATATGGTGAAACGAACCTCTATGAAACACATTTGTTATGGGATAAAGTAACCCATAAATAGGACTCATTTAGAAGACATGTCTATCAGATATATTCTTAATAACCCTCCATGATACTCCACCATGATGCACCTACATGTGATTTACTAAAAGACCCCTTAGTGAAACCCCTCCATGAGACCCCTCATCGAGACAACATCATCATTTACCATCATTGGATCCCTTCACAACACACCATCATTTGGGCTTTTTTATCACATTGATGATGTGAAACTGGCATTAGACACTTTTAATGACATTCGGTTAATGTAATATAAATGGTTATACCTATTCATGTAAATACATTATATAGAATTAACTTTTCACGATTTTTTCACAAGAAATATTTTCAGGAGTCCATCATGGGACCTTCTTCAGATCATGTAGATCACATGATTACACTAAAATACCCTCTTCAAATTCTGTGAAAAACATTCCATCTAATAAATGATTTTTGGAAATATTATCTTCTTCATATATAATGATTCAATTTCATTTATTATCATAATTCCATATCATTATCTCAAAAGTTTAGGGTAATCAATCCATTCCAAAACCTTAATAATCACCATTACAATATTTTCATTGTCGATTCACATAATTACATACCTCATTTATAAATTACATTTCATTATTACATACATTTCCATTGAGTGTGTCAAGAAATCCCATCATGGGATTAAATTAAAATTGTGATGATATTTTTTTGATCTATTTATTACATACACATATAATCATTTGTGCTTAATGTTATATTTAATTACATGAAGAATACTTCATTATGTAATTTTTTTTATTTATGTTCATTAAACAATATCTCTGTGAGATCTAATAACAATATTTTTTTTATTTGGATATTATGTCATGATCCATTGAAAACATTATGGTGTATTTAGGTGCTTCACATTATAATTTATGAAATTATATATACACATGAATCTTTTATAAATTCATGATCTACACGATCAATTTTAACATTCCACCTCAGTGAGATTAGTTTAGAAATTGTCATCAACTCTTCACACTTCAATTAGAAACGATCCTTTATAAAAAACATCATTCATTTTAAAAAAACAATCAAACCAAAAGAATCATCAATAAGGATTTTTTACAACATGGATTCTTGTGTTTCCCAATGTTGGATAACTATTAATCAAACTCTGTGTTTGAATCATGAAACTATGACCAATAAAAAAAATAGGCAGATAGTTCATGCATTGATTTGTATACATTATGTATAAACAGTGAGATGTAAAATAATTAATATTAAAATTCTTATCATAATATTATAAAATTCATGTTAGTTCAATTCCCCTTCCAATAACCATAGATATCGACTAATGGGGCTACACATGGAAATTTCAGATTTACTATTTCATCCAAATATTGATTCAAATGGATTTTGGGGATTGGATTAGAGATCCAAACACTTCCAAATAGTTATTTCAATGGATCCAGGGGTGTTAGATATTTAAAAATGATACTAATAGAATCTTAATTATTTAAAATCTCTCTTATTCACAATATTCTATATTTTTCATAGATTTATCCACCCAATGGGGATATTATGGATAGATCTTTTTGATGATCAATGATATAAAAAATTTTATGTAGATCGATTTTCAGATAGTAAGGTTGATAATATTTTTACATATATTTTCATTTAGTTTCATGAATATTATATTTTTAGGTTTTTCCATTATAAAAGTAGTCGATTGTTTTTGTAATACGGGATTCATGAAGTGAGATTCATGGATTTGGCCTTTTATTTTTCCCGTACAAGGCACCATTCCTCATTCAATGTGAATCCCATTCATTTGTAAAGATACTATTTATTTCTATTTGTTTATTCATTAAAATTAATTTTATATAAGAAACAATTTCATTAAAATGTACAATTAGATGATAAATATATTTAAATTTGAAATGGGTTTTATTGTATTATTTTGAATTTGGGAATTCTGATTGTAGATGTGTGATATTCCATTAAATTTCAAAAGTAATTAAAATAAAATTTTCCAGGTGTGATTTATTTATTAAATTGATATCATATAGGTGTGGGATATTGTACATGGGAACCTATGGTACATAGGAGGGGGCAGTTTAGGAGAGGAGCACTATGATGGTTTTTATCTAAGTAGCATGGAAAAATTAATCATATCTCACTATACACATTTATCATTGAGGGTTCACATATAATAGTTTTCTATCGTACATAGGGTCATGTTATAAGCATTTTCCACTGATTCATATGAAGAGTATAGTGCGAGGATCCAAACTATCACCAATCTATCCTATACCACGTATATACATCATGTTTCTCTTTATGGAATTTTTCAATATAAATGAATTTGAAATGGTTTATTTTGAATTTTTTTAATATGTTTTATATTAAAACCATCTAAATTTTCTAAAAGGATGGATTTCATTTACTTTCCATTAATCATATTTATTAATTTGTTGTTTACGTCTTATTAGGTGCACTTTGTGAGATTTTACTATGCCTATATTGGTCACACCATGTTTGGACTGTTGTGTGTGTGAATATCTTTTTTTATGTAGCATAAGTAATTAAATGAACTATATAGTGGAAGAGGGTCTTTGTGTTATCTAGGATTGAGATTTTGGTCATGTCATGATCGTGAATTAACCAACACAACACATAGATATGGATTTTTTTGATGTTTTTTAATTTGTATTATCTATTGTATTGTGGAAAATGTCATTACTTGTAATCATTTAATTATTCTATTATACATTAAATTGGAATATTTTCCTTATTTTATATATTGAAAAATTTATTTATTTTAAATTTGAATCAATGATACACAATGATAGTTTTTTATGCCAATGCACTTGTCACTATCCCCGAGGGACCATGAATTACCTATGAGCCTTATTGTGCATTGGCTTGTGTTTTCAATTTTGGGATAAATCAAGATAGTTCATGATTAACTAGTATCAATGGTAAATTTATTTTACCATGGTGTTCATGTCATGGGATGTTCTAGTTGATAGAATATAGGTTTTTGAAAACATAAGGGGTAGGTTATATATTCTTTGTGGGATAGTTCTCATAACAAAAGGGACCTAATACATGAAGAGAATTTTTCATGTGTATATATTATATTGATTTTTTATCTAAAGAATATTATTTTCTTATATTTTTTTAATTAAAAGAATAATTTTCCACATGTCTTATTTTTAATCTTATTTAATTAATATTTAACCATTCCCCCTTGAAAGCTTCTGAGAGTTACTTATGAGGATGTTTTTAATTAGAAAGCATGAGGAAACCCTGATGACCATGTTAATACTGTTGAAATTGTACTATAGTTGGTTCATACAATGATTTGGTTTTTCTACACCCCCCACTCTGATCAAGCTCAGGAAGTAAAACCAGGGATTAGGGGTGACAAATATTGAGCTTTATAGTTTCTCCATCTGAAAAAAACATCCTTCCATGTTATGACTAGTCCATTGGATGTAGAAGACTTGTTATATTAAATCCATTTTACTTCTAACATTTTGATACTATATAATATATCATTGTTAAATGTTCCACCATTAATCTCTAGGGACCTATATAGAGATAGTGGGTCATTATATTCTAGAAAAAACAACATAATTGTTCAGAGTGGAAATACTATAATAACATATTAATCTTAAATCATTCATTGAATAATTAATTATCAATAAATTGATGGAAATAAGCACCATTCAACATGATTGTTAGATTATTATATAATTATCCAACGACATAACTAAAATATTACATTTTACCATGCTTTTATAGAGTGATATGTTTATGTCTGAGAGGTAACATATGGAATTGAAACTAGATATTCAATCATAGATTAATATTCTGAACATTTCTTCCTATATTCATGTCTTTTATTGAGATATTATAGAATTTATTTACATGGTATAGAGGTTATTATTATTTTGTAATCATGATCTACATGACAGAGGATTTAGCAGCTTCTCTATAAAACAATGGAAGTGAAATGGGGTCCATAATGGTGGTGGAAGTAGATACTTGTACTAGACATATACCACACCTATGGAGGTATCGATTAGTGGAAAATTGTCCTGCTTCAAGTATTGTAAGGTAGGGAACATGAGATTAGAACTCCCCATACATCCTAAAATCAATAAATCATGTGGATGTTGTGGTTACATATTGAAGATCATTCATAAATATTATTCTATATGATATAGTTTAGGATTGTAATCACCAAATGTGACGATACTGTTGTCCATTGGTCGAAAGATTATTTTTCAAAAGCCTCAAGAACAAATAAACTACATATCAGAGATGCATCCTTAGTGGATCTAAATGGGAACTCTGCATCTTTGAAATATATTATCTCTATTAATTTTTATTTATGGACAACATAATTTATACTAGTTTTTTTATAAAACTATGTCGATATTCTCCACAAATCTATAAAATCATCTAATAAAACTAAATGATCCCAACTCTTCAGCATGGTTTGAACCCCAGTATATTTCAGTAAAAACCCAATATCATGGTCTAAATAGATGTTACATGAATTCTAGATGATGTTTTTTGATATTTCATAATGTCATAGGACCTAGGGTTTGTATGTCTATAAATGTAGGGTGAGTTAGATGGTCAAACCATTTATTTTGGAAAATAGTGCACCTCATTCATGAGACCCTAAATGGGAGGATCACAGTTTTCAAAATCTTGTGAAGGAGCCCTAGAAACACTGAAATGTTTTTTATTTATTATATGCACACCACACATGTTTTCATCATAGTTTTTATATCAATGGTCATTATCCATGAGAGGTGCGGTGCTATTGAATATTAGGTACTCATGATTGGTGTAGGATTTATCCACCAATGAAAAAATTATGTTCCCTATAAAAATATTGGAAATGATTATTTCCCATATTCTCCATTAAAAAAATATGTTTCTCAACTCTATTTATTATCACAATAATAAAAATTCTAGATCTCCCCATTACATATTCATAGATACTGGTTCATTAAACTTATATAAAATTATATTACATTACTGTTAGTCATGTGAGAGCCCCATATGTATGGATAAAAATTCAACAAATTCCTTTAACACTTTTCAATTTCACTAAAATTTAACCAACTAGGCATAATTTTTATAACCAATTTTTGAGATTTGGATGCATTTTTATTTCTCATGTTCCAACCTAAATCTATGAAAAGTATAATATATGGAGTCTTACATGGGGAATTATATAGTTTTATATTACTTTTCTATAAAATCATTAATGTAGTAAAACATTATCAAATTTCCACAAGGTACAGTTTCTGTGATATTCTCCTAAAACATGTAACATATTTAAAATATATTTTAAACCATGTAGAATATATGATATAAGTCATATATCCTACATTTTCATTGATAAACTGAACCCAATCGACATAATTTGGGTTTAATTGATTAAATCTCCAAGAAAAATATACATTAACTATGTAATTGATCCATCTCATAGGGTGTGTTATCTTGTATGTTATAATAGTAATGAATCAAAGGAATTAATTGAACTACAAACGGATATGTACACCTTGTATTGATATATATATTATCTTTTTTTAATACTATTGTGTTCCTTCAAAAAATTATTATAGGTGTGGATTTGGATTAAAAGGACTTGAATTCTAGAACTATAATTACTTTGTATAACTAGTATGAAACCACTATATGTTATTGATTTTAAATCCATGTAATACATACAAGTTGGATTTGGCCATTAAATTAGGTTCATTAATTCCTTAAAATGAAACATAATATTCACCTAATAAACCTGAAAATTAGAATTCATGGTGTGCGATCATATGATTTTTCTTTGTGTCCCTAGAAATATACAACCTATGATCATCAACTTGGATTCAAATAATTTATATTCAAATACTACATTGAATTCTTTTCCATTGGATCAGATTGGTAATATAACGAGTTTATTATAAATGGGTCATCTGTGGGTTCATTCTTTAGATTGTAATCATACACAAATAGTCTAATATCAAGATGGAACAGTATGAGTGCTCCCATATTATAAAGGTCAAGGATTCCATGGGACATCCATGGATGCCTTATGGTTCTTCTAATTAAATATAATGTCTATAAACTTGTAGTATATGATTGAATGAATTGGGTTATATTCATCGAGACATGCTTCTTAGGATGATGATGGTATGTTTGGGAGGTATCCCAAGAGGTACCCAAGTCAATATTGTTTCATTAATTTTAGTAATTTAATTTTTTTATAACTTTACACAATTAGATTTTATACTCATGGATTTTATTTTCATTATATGTTGTTCTTGGTGGCCTACATAGATTCACCCACACCATATTGGGGACACCATTTAGTACTCAGTCAAATTTAATTATTGTAGTAATTGATAATGCAATTCTCAATGATATAGATGCTTGATATATTCTAGGGTTATTAGAAAAAGGCTGATCTAGTTTATGGAATGTTCATTAACATAGATGATTTTGTTCTTCTATTTGTTTTAGTACACATATACAATTTTTTTTACAACCATGTATTTCCTACATCTCATGTTGTATCCCCCTAAAATCAACTCTACATTGTTTCAATAAATAAATCATGAATTTTTTATCTAAATTTTTTATTCATGCTTCTGTAAATTCTATGATTCATTAGATTTCAAATATTTTTCACTCTAATAAAGAGGGTATAGTCTCCCCACATTACGATTATACCCCATGATTCTATTCAATCACCTAGGGCATACAAGGATGCAATCTTGATGTGCTATGGCTAACAATAAAGGTTTCATACCGATAAATTGTTCATAGAATGTAAAAATGTGGTATCGGGCCCTTTTAGTTTTCCCCATTTTTAGGCTCGTTCGAGTTTGTACAAATGAGACTAAAAAGTGTCGAAACATGTTAACAAGTCATGTATGGGTGCAGATAACCATCATGTGGGGAAAATTAAGGTTCCTAGTAAGGGACATATTGTTATGTATTCATTGTATTATATTTTTTCTATATACACTGTTTGGGGAAACACACGTTTTACAACATTATATTTTATGAATTTTCACCCCTTCTCTGGTATTTCGAGGGATAATTATCATATGGATCATAATAGAGAAAACAATTTTCATGTCATGAATATTATATCGTGTTAGTATTTTATTTCCTGTTTTTTATAACATATTGTGGGTTTATGTTTTCTTTTTCATGGTAATACTAATGTTTTTAGTACGGAATATGAGAATAGAATTAGTTACATAATGTATTTAAATCACCCTAATTGATTTATTCCTGCATATGAAGATGATATAAATATATCTATCTAATATAATAAATTTTATATATATGGAAACATGGTATCATAATTATATAATTTTGGGCGGATTCCTATAATATAATTTCTTACACAATGTATATTATAACATATCTTTAATTTTTGATTGAAAATATGTATAGATGAACCATAACATATATTATTTTTAAATTCTATGACTAGATGTAAATGGTAAGTTGTTGTTAAATTAAATTTGAATTGTATCATATAATATGTGTGTATTTATACCTTGGTAATGAAAACATATAAGTAAACCTTTACATGTGATCTTTGTAAAGATAAACACTTTTTAGTTAAATAGGGATGTCAATTACAATGTAATGATCTTTTCCATAATATCAGGGAATTAGGGCCATATATATAAAAACCATTTTCAATAAATCATGAAACATCACCGGATAAAATATCCATGGAATAGGGTAGTTTGTTAGTACATCTTTTTAATGGATCCATATACCGATCTTGTCATCATGTACATACCATTATATTCCTTGAATCAGATTCTAATGAGTTTTTATGGAATTGTATATATATACCTCAACAAGGCCACTGGTCGAGTGCAATGATGGTAGAAATGACCACACTATGGAGGTGGCTACACGTAGACAACCTATAGTTCCACATATGGAACCTACCATACTACAAAAATGTATTCCTAGACTAGTCACAAAAAATTATCCTAGAGATGGTTTTATATATATATGTTAAAGTCTATGGAGGTTACTCCATGTCCTCCTACATCCATGTAACAATTAAACATGGAATTCCAATAGTAGTACCCACCAACCTTAGTAGTGGAAGGTGGTACCCATGATGATACATCTTGGTTGGAGGGGATTCTTAACATCCTCAAAAAC
This sequence comes from Viscum album, assembly GCA_963277665.1. Lineage (NCBI taxonomy): Eukaryota > Viridiplantae > Streptophyta > Magnoliopsida > Santalales > Viscaceae > Viscum > Viscum album. The sequence goes on along the minus strand of OY728146.1, from coordinate 1,999,653,975 downwards.
CGAGAAAATCTTTTAATTGTTAGGTTGAGTCTCATATAAAAGATTATTCATGAATCATACAAGTAATGGCAGTATGATCTTTCATAGGAAGTTTAGCATCATGGTGAGATCTAGACATATTTAATGAGTACATTCAATGCATATATTTTTGTAGAGATATTGAGAGATGAAAAATCTTGAGAATTACATAATTAAGAGTACATTTTTATCTTTTTTATCAACTATTTAGCTCATTTCATGGGGGAAAAATATTTTCTACATATACCTATTAGTAATGAGATGTCCAGGTAAAGTCATTTTTAAGAAGGGTATAGGTATTCTATATGATCTCATTTGAATTAATTTTGAATGACTAGCATCTCTAGGATGGTGAACAAAGCCCTAATCTCAAAAAGAAATATAAGGGAAGGTGAAGTTACAATGATTTGTGGTTTTGTTTTTTTTCTAGATCGTGTATCATGAAGTGGGAGGAATTTTCACCTTGAATTTTCTTAAATGGTTATTTTTAGTTAGAGACTATGTCTATGAGGATTTGTGACTTTGTATAGTTATTTAGGTAGGGTAACATATACACCCAGTGTATTAGAGGTTGTGTATGGTATCCCAGTTATGGAAGAATATTCTATCTATAGTGAATTTTTTTACCATTCCACTCGTTCCCAATGACTGATTATTTTTACACATTTAGAATTATAGAATAGGATATGGATCCACACCATGAAATTATTTGAATTAACACATTCCTCTTAGGGTGAATCCATAGTCAAGGTCATGGGCAATAAATACACATTTTTCAATTCAAGAAGAGAAAATCCATTAAGGGAGGTAATGGTGTATCTCAGGTCCCTAGATCTTGTTAGTTATATGTATTGTACCCTATAGCTAAGGAACATTATGTTCATTATTCTATAGTATTTGGTAAAATTTCAGTTTCCTCAACTCTAGTATCTTATTTTTTGGACTCTAGAACATAAAAATCATTCACATCGGTGAAAGTAATTGGAATTATCATTATTGATAATGAGTACATATGTGGGGTGAGTATTTTGACACACATTTGTTAACATAATCAGAGATAATTTGATGATATAGGTAGTTGCATCTCATGTTAAGTGGGAAACATTTCATATGTATCATTTTTTCCATCGAGATGATGTGTTTTTATATAATTATTGGGATATAAATTTTATTACCCTTTCATACCATATCAATTATTATCTCCAGAGGGTGTCATTACCATCATCCAGTGGTTTTAATAATTTTCAAAATGGAGAATGAGATGTCCTAGAAAATCATTTTGGACAAGTGAATCATGGTTTGGGGGGAGTTTTGGCCCATATTTTCAACCATTAAATGGATGAATAAATAGAATGACATTCTATATTTTCTCCCATGGTAGACTATTTTAGATATGTCTTTAGTGAAGACATTTATAGGATTCCTTGAATGAGTGGTTGATTTATAGCTATATACAGTTATTTTTTTAGGAATAGATCTAGAATGTATACATAAATAAATTATGGATCCTACAGATCATCATAAAAATAAGAAGATGATAGAACCCAAGGATAATAATAGTATTATATTACATTGTAATTCAAAATGGGGTTGACCTATAGGATTCTCCATGAATGTAAGTGGTTCTGTAATGAAATATATATATTTTGTGGTTTAATATGCATACAGTTATGAAATTGTACCAAATTCTGCTAACAGATGATCTATTTTACTGGCTATGATGCGTTAGGGTCTTCATGAAGATGGATTTTAGATAAATTTCTCACTAGTTGAGAGTTTGTCCCACATATATACAATGTAAGAAATTATTATGTTGTTATGGGATTTATGAATATATAGTAATTTAGTTTGGTTGAAAACCAAACCTATAGACTTTATATCCATGGGGTAAAATGTTTTCCACGTGCACTAGGATGTCATTGTAGTATTTTGTATTACTATAATCTCTGTGTAAACTCATATAAGATAAATTCAAGAAAAGAATTTACATCATAATTATTTAATTAAGTAATAATATGATCTATGAAAATAAAATTAAATTCCACATTTATATCAATATAATTGATTTACTTGGTTACATTATATAGAAATCGTGGGATCATTAGATCTAGATAAGGTTGGAGTAATTGTTTCAGGCAACCATCAGATCAATGTTATTGACATAGAGATATTATTTTGGATAAGTAGTTAATATTTGTTTATCATAAAAATAAAGTCATGCATTGATTTACTACATTTAGGATTTATGAAGAAGGATGTAATTTTCACAATATGTGAAACTTATGAGGGGCCTTTATAGAGGTGAATGATAGGCTGAACATACAACTGAACCTCATTTTATCCTTAAAATGAACGATGCTACATAGTTTGTTGTTAAAAATCAGGAATTGTTCTAGGATATATTTCTATGAAATAGTTATAATTAGTTGTTGATGGGTCTCTTCAGTTGAGGCCACATGCGTGTAATTACCCAAACATGGAATCAAGATAGCATTTTTTGTTCATTCCATGTGTGGTTTGAGACATTAACTTCTTGGGGAAAGATTAATTTTATATGAGGTCCATAGAAGACATAACTACATATTCTCTCAGGGTGACATGATCAATTAGTAGTGGTTATGGTTTGAATTGAATCATTATTTGGAGGGATATGATTCTGGGTGAGGAAGCATCATCTGGTTGGGTTATTGTTGATAATGAGATAATTCATATCCATTGGAGTTTCGGAGTTATAGTAAAAAGTTCAGAGGAACTAATGAGATATTCGTATGCTTCTTTGGGGGATGAAAATCATCAAAAATGATGAAGATTAATTATTTGTACATCTAGTATTGGTTGTTTGGAATGAAAAAGGAGATCATGTTATGGTTTACCCTATGTTCAACAAATTAGTTTGTGAAATCAGAGTAGCGTCGGCTTACTTCCCTCTCACAATATTCAAATTTTATTGAACATAAATGGGTCAAAATCAACATGTAATTCATGATGGTATTAGAAAAAAAATCATGGGTTATAGTTGTTGTATAGGGTATCATGGAAAACATGAAGATGGTTGAATACTTATTTCCTAACAGAGGTACCTTCTCAATGGATGAGATTACAAGAATATATTCAAAAGAGGTCATCCAACATCATTTGATACCACATACCACAACGTTGGACTATTAAGATATTTTTTCATCTCATTTTTGGCATTGGATGAAAATGGGACACAGTTTATAGGTTCATTTTAGTAAAACATATTTCCCTTAGACTGCATTCAGTCTGAAATAACCATACAGGTCTTGCAGGTAATTCTTATAGAATGTGTCCTTGATTTCAATGGATGATATTAAAATCATTGGTCTCTTTATAGGGAATATCATATTAATAATTTATACTAGACTATTTATACAACTCCTTTCCAACCACTCTATGGTAGGCTTTTTCATTTACCATCATGTTGGTTAGAGGTAGGGATGGAAGAGATACTAGAACAATAACTTCCCCAAAGAACATATAAAAATATAATGTTAGTTTGGAAAATGTATGTCTATAATTTAGTCTTGTAAGATGTTAATATATTAATTTACATCTATGACCACAAGAGTTTGAAAATTTGAGACTATGTCTTCTTTTGATTCTATCCTACTTTGTGAGATTCATGATTTTTTAGGCAAGGATATTTGGTAAATAGATTATTTGTTTATTTTGAGATATTAGGGAAGTATATTCCAATAACCCAATGAATATTTTCTATAAAATAGTGATGTATTGTTCATGATGTATTCCATGTTTCAGAGATCCATTTCTGTTTCCATTACTCCTCTCTTATCGTTGATTTTAAGGATTTGGAGGAAGTGTATGATTCTTCTTTAGAGGAGTATCATGATCGTATAATTAATTTCAGCACGAAAAATCAATGAGGATGGATGGTTCAAATGATTTAGGTGTTATGGTATTATTGTGAAAACCCTACACCCAATAACATGGATTCTGGGTTATACTTTATTGTATAGGAATATATATAAAGAATGACATCCTGAAGGAATAAACAATATATTAGTTTTAGGTAACCATATTAAATACATGATACCTATTTTAAAATAGGATAATGAAATATAAAAAAATTAAAATCACATTATCTTTATAACTCAATCCAAGAAATCATATTCATGTTTTGGTGAGTGGAAATTGAATAAGGTTGAGATCAAATGCTATGTAATGTTTATGTAAAATAAAATCTATCAGGAATCAATAACCGTAATAAATATGATATGGTTGATAAATAAACACAATTTTTATTTATATAACATAACTATGATAGTGATATATGTAATAATCAATATATAATGGAAAATAACTGAAATCACATTCCATTTAATCAATAAACAGAGAAATAAATACATCTATAAATAATTTCACAGAAAAAAGTTGATGGATAATTATAATATATAAATTCTCAATGATATAAACAATTAGTTACTATATGAAATGTTTCTATGGAACATTATAAATTAACCATCATGATCTTTCATAATATTGTTTATAATATACTAATTAAAAACCATCTGATGTGGCCAACTGATTAATCTCATGAGTCCACTGAGGCATTGAAGGGTCTTCTATAAGTGGTACCCAAACAATTCCATAACCATCCAATTAATTTATAATATATTTAATAATTTATTTACAATATATACAATTTTACATATAATAAAGTTATAATATTAAGTATAGGATAATGATTTATCATTATTTTCCATTTTAATAAAATAACATTCAAAGAGTACAACATATGAAAAAATGGTTTAAGATTTATGAAATATTAATATTCTTAACACAATAATATAGATGTCATAGATAAATTTTATTTCATATAAAAATTATTATAATATTGTTACTATTTCAAGACAATGTTTACAATTCCAATAAAAAAACGATGTTTCACAATAAATATTACAACATATAAATTTTCATGTAAAATATTTTTAGAATAAATAAATAAATTGGGACCATAAAATAACATTATGTATGAATGAATAATTTCATTTCATGAGAAATGGGAAGTATATACACTACATAAAATTGATATTGTGTATAATAAATAATAAGTCTCATCAGAATGTAAATTAAGATGAAATATCTTAACTAATACATCCTTTGGGTTGGATGGGATTTAAAATCATGTATAGTAGTTATAAAAATTTAATTAACATACATCAAAACCATATTTATTTTTTTAATATCACATATTATCAAGTTAAAATTTCATATCATCCAATCATTAATTATAATTTTTTGGGTGTTTTTGTTAATTTTATTGAATTCTCATATGTTATTTCCAATGAATGATCCAATTCATGTGTCTGTTATAATGTTCTAACATATCCAGAATAATAATCAGAAAATAATTATACTATTAATTTATAAATTAACCCTTTATGATGAATCATCAATGACGGTTATTGAAATTTAAATAAATTGTGGTTTTGGAGATGGTAGGTTGTACGTACTCATGAGTAAAAATAACATTTCGATCATCATTATGGAATGGAGTTATTTAATATTTTTCATTTCCTATACTATCATAATATCATTTAAAAATTATTATATACTTATATATATCATCCATGTGGTGTGGTTGTAAAATTAGTGTTGCATGACTTAGTGAAGTCAGTAGTCCACATGTAAATTAAAAATACTATCATCATTACATGAGTAAAAAGGTAAGAAGTTATATTATATAAATATTTTCTTTACATAATTTTAAATATGTTAGCAGTATCATAATTATTTAATTTATATCACATTTAATAATTAACATTTTATTTTATCACATTCTATGAAAAGTGTTAGCGATAGATGAATCACATCGCTTCGTGAGGTGGTAGTATTCAGTACACACATTTGACATTAACAAATATCCTACCGATTGGTAGATGAAAATATATAAATATAATATTGACTAAAAATACACAAATATTTTATAATTTTTAATATTTACCTCATATATATCATTATACCGAATTTTGTAAACTAGAAATGTAAAATTAAACAAAACAGGTTCTTGAGGCGATATTCCACAATAAACATGGATAATAATTTTATAACTGAATTGATTGATGTGGATATAATATAGTTCTTGAATTTATTATAACAACATACCATTATAAGTAATATAATAAAAATATTATATCATCATGGTTTAAGGAAAATTGAGTGATTTGAGGAATGATGTAAAACAAGGATGCTTGTGGAAGAAGATTACATCTTCATTAGGTATCCCCCTTTAGGTTGTGTTAAATAGCTACTAGGTCAGATTTATTCCATATACATTGATTTTGGAATGAGGCGACTGAATTTTTAAGGTGATTTAAAATATAATGGAAAATACAAAGGTCTTGATATGTTTGAATAAGTGAAGGGAGTGGGTGTCCTTTTATATTTGTGGAGGATTGTGATTATCATAAATAATCAATCAGTTTCGGTAGTAGGAGGTCATGATTACCTAATGTTTCTAAAATGTAGTATGTTAAATTAGTGGAGTGTTTATATGGTCAATAAAAACCATAAGACCACAATTATGCACAACTTTTGATCACTTTTTTCCTAAAATTATATGATTCTTATTTTTACAATTTTTTTTTAATATGGTATCTAGTTTTCATACCCAAGTTATTTATCCATGATTACTAATTAATATATCGATTACATGATGGTCTGAAAAAATTAAATTTATTTATATAATATATCTTATTTCATGAATATAATATGTGTTTTGAGATGTAGTTTTAATGAAACATCAAATAACGTGAGAAAAAACTACTTTAACCGTAATTATATCAACAATGTTTGCACTATTTAGGGGTTAATGCATTCATTATAATTGAGAATTTGGTCCCTAAATAGGACGTAGTAAATATTTAATTATGTTGTTAAATTTCATGGAATAATATATGGTTATTAGTAATTATAATCCACTTAATGAAACATTATTTGTTATGAAATAAAACCAATTACATCTTTGATATAATTCATATAATTGGAATATAAAAAATATCATGAAAATGATGGAATTAAACTATATTATTATAAAACCTATCTAAAATTATATATTCATCTAAAAAATTAACTTATGTAATAATTTACTCAATTTACATCAATTTTTAATATTTTTAGTATCATGTATTTGATTTAATTTTTAGGTAAATAATTATTATGAGGGAATTTTATAAGAATATTGTGTAATTATTTATTCTCAAGGAGGTGGTATTCCACACATCCATGAGAAAGTTTAACTATTTTTATGCATGTTAAAGGGTAATAAAGAAATATATATATATATATATATATATATTATTTAATGAAATATTATTATTTAATTACTATTTTATATATGTTTATTAGGACTGATTTAACTAAACCATCTGTTATAATTTCCATGGTTAGTGTGAACGGATCACATCGCTTTGAGAGGGTGGTAGTCCATACTTCCTCAAACGATGTTAGTATATTAAAGAAAAAAGAAAGGAAATAAATATAAGTATAATAAAAGGATTTTAAAATTTTTGAGACCAAATAAATATCATTAATAATATATATAAACATATTTTCCATCATAATGTCTACCATGAGAGACCGTATGGAAAAATTGTATAATCATCATTTCATGAGGAATTAGTTCTCAATTCACAGAAACATAATGTTCGTTACAAATTTAATGTTAGTGTGGTTAATTGTAGGATGAAATATCATCATAATAAAAACATGTATATTGAGGATGCTTTTTTGATACACAATAATAGAATAATTAAATTTTAGGGAATGAATAATGGAAATTAAATGGTAGACAATGAGAAAAGTCATTACCTTTAAACTGGGTAACTTCAATTCATTTAACAAAAAATGAGTTATTGGAATGATTTAGGAACAATGTAATGATTCTAGGGAGAGGAGAGGAATAATGGGAGAATATTTGGGTAGATCTCACATGAACTAATTTGGTTTTAGAGGTGTGATGAATGAGTAGAGATGGTTCCATTTTATAGGGAAGGAAAAGTACTAAAATGGTATTCATGAAAATAAGTTATGTGTTCCCATGTTATTACCAATCTAAACGACATAAAAACCCACAAAAATGATGAATGGGAGAATAATGGCCTAAATATTTCTATCTAATGAGTGTTCGACAGGTTTCTCTGTCATTTGGGCCCTTAAACATAAGGTTTTAGTCCATTTTATATCTAATTACATCTTCATCACTTTGATTATTTTTAATCAAATTCAGAAGTTATTTTTATAAAAATATACTTTGACCATATTACAAAAAAAATTATTATCTTGATTAAAATGTTTTATTTTGTATTTTCATAATTCAAACCACACTAGTAGAAAAATAAGGATTAATTCTAATCTCTTAGATAGACGGATTAACTTGTTTTACTAAAAAATTGTTAAAAATATTGTTATGTTTTTATTTTTAGTTTAATATTTATATTGATTATAATGAATTATATTATATTTATATACAGTAAATGTATCCAAGGTGACTTTATATAGAATTCATAATATAATTTTTCAATAATTTTTATTTAGATGAAAAGTTAGTTTTTAATTAAAACCCAATATTTTTCACAATTCACTATAAAATGAAGCTTCTCATAAAATTAAAAATAAAATCATAAGAAAAATGGGACATTATTCAATTAGAAAATATTTATATTTAATACATTTAAATTCATAAAAGTTTTAAAATTATTATTTAAAATAGACTTGCAATTATAACGCGGTTAAAAATTCATGAATATAGGTTTTTATGTGAAAAATTGGGTTTGATCTTATCTTATGCTCACTAGATCAGATGGATGAACATAAAAAATAATTAATTAAATGATTAAAATCTATATTACATTTTTACCACTCAATAATTGTAATTATTTTAACCTATTTGGATAAAACAACATTGTGATCATAATAATATATCCCTATAAAAATATATACTAAATATTCAAATGGTTCTTGAGTTCAGCTATAATCTTTTTAACAAATAATTTAGTAGTATAAAAACATTCATTATTATATTTTAGTTAATTTTATTCAGAAAATATAATTTATATATTATTACATTATACAATAACTTTTCAATTATAGATTTTTCCTCAGTAAGACTTGATATTTCATATAGCGCAATCCATCAAAGAAGATCCCTTTTGCAAGTAAAACAAGCAATAGAGAAATATCATTGTTGTGTATGATGATAGCTAAGCCAGTGTCATGTGAATTACAAGCTAACTCTGTGTTTCATGCATTGAAATATAAAGAATATATTTTAAAAATTAATTATAATATATAATTTATGTACATTATATTACATTATATGCTTGTTTTTTTGTGTCATACATGCTCTCGAATAGAAGGATATTACCTTAGTTTTTTAGGGAATCAAATTTTTTAAAAAAAATTATATTACACAATGCATGTTCATAAATTTCTTTTTCATTGCAATGATTATACCTTATCTTTTTTGGGGCCTCAATGGGTTACTTGAATATAATATAGGTCTATAAATAATATTCACTAATATTGAGATATTTCCTAGAACGAAATAGATAGTATTATACACAAGAGACTTCTATATTCTATTGAATATGAGGTCAGGACATGGTGGTACCAACCGTGGGGTCCGAATGTTGTCCAAGTAATTTCAAAAACAAATAAATAAAAATTTCCATTTTTATTTGAGTATTGAATAATTGAGTTGACATTATTTATAAAAATTATATAAAAAATTTTTATAAACATATACCAACTAGAAATTGATGTATTTGTGATGGGTCTTACTAAAAATTATACATTTTAGAAAATATTACCACAAATAGTTTTTTGTGACGGGAGATGTACCCATCACAACTATAATATCCAGATTCTTTGAAAACCATTTTGTGACATGTGGATATATCCATCCGAAATGTGTATTTCTAATGAGATACTTTACCCATCACCCAATGTTTCTAAAAAACTTTGAAAAAATAATATTATTACCAAAAATTAATAAAATAAGAATAAAAACAGAATGAATAATCTAAAACACTAATATAAATATAATAAAAATAAATATATAATAAATCTAATTAAAATATAATAAATATTTAAAAATATATATTTAAAGTAAAAACTATAAAAAAATATATATTTTTCTTTATAAATAATATAAAAATAGTAAAAAATAATAAAAATATATATAAATAATAATAAATAATAATAACTGAAATAAAAAACTAATAAAATTAAAATATAATAAAAATAAAAAATCTTTTACAACAATATACAAATCAAACTATGTAAACTAGACATATATGATTTAAAAAATATTTCGAATAAATTATAAATTGAAATTATTTTAAAATGACAAATCAATGACAGCGAGGGGTTATCTGGAGGAGGGGTGGAGATAACTTTATCCCTAAACCTTGTGTCATAATTCACATGTACACCATATTTTTCTTGTAATATTGTGCCTACCATAAACACATCTCTTTATCCTATTGGTGTCGCTATTATTGTCGACGAAGATCCTCCTACTCTCTATGCATGGTCTTTATATGCTCACACAGATCTCCTAGTAGTTCCTGATATGGCCTAGTATGTGATGATTTTCCTCTTGGATATCCCCTCGAGACGGTTTCGGACAACACATCGATACCAGAATAACTCTTAGGTGTAAATCGAGATCCAATACAGAAAAATCATCCTTTCTAGAGGGCATACTGAGTCTCCAAAATCTATGATGTGTCAATAAATACAGGTTCACTTGTGTTCTTATCCTTGGTCTCGTTCGGATCGCACCATGATTCATAGAATTCACGGCCTCATAGAAATCCTTCAATTATGATTTCAAATTAAAATATTTAATATATTAGTTGTGGTAAATTTAAAATAAATTATTGAGATAAATTTGTCTCTAGAGATAACTTATAATGTCTACATTGATGGTATTTTTGTATATCCTCTTATAAACATTGAAATCTCTAACATCAGAATGTTCTACTGTCAATATGAATATAAAATGACTGATTCAAAAATATTGTTATATAAATTTTAAAAAAAATTACTTTCCATATTTCATTGATGAATTCTGAATGTATCAATACTAACCCTATTTTTCACTTATGGAATCATGTGATTATGTCTACCTAATGATGATATCCTTTGAAAATTAGTTCTTATCCATTATGAACAAAATCAATCCCAATATTTAGATGAGCTGTAATCGGGGCGGTGGGCACAACAAGACTGATCAATTTATATGACTATTTCATTCCATAGGTATGTCCTCCTCAGTTTGTGAAAAACCCAATGGCGATTCTCCCACATATATATTTTCCCCGCATACTAGCTACATTCCTACAAGATATCATCGATGTGTTATTGTAAACCGTAAAAATAATTAAAAATATCTCATTATTGGCTAATTAAATTTCAAAATAATAATTTCTCAATAATGTACCTTCGAATGATCAAAGATATGGGTATTAACATAAATGGGAGTTTCATCCCATGTCACCCATGCTCTAGAAGACTAATATTTCAATATACCTCTCCCCGGTCAAATAGGTATGTGAGAAAAGGTGCAAAAAAATACAACAAAATATTAATCAACTAAAATGTAAATTAATTAATAAAAATTAATGAAAACTATCTAAAATTCAATACTAAATAGACCTCTACATTCATGGATAAAACTCATAATGTGGACATTGCTCCAGGATGGGGTTAGGAATCATCAGTCATACTAGAAAAAAAACCCGTATTAGTTGTTTCTAGACCATCAGTAGTCTGAGGGACAGTTGATGCAACATCAATATCTTACTATGTTAGATTATCCTCATCCAACTCATGGAATAGATCAAATAAAAATAATTAACCATATGATTCGTGAAATTAATATTGTTATGAAGTAGTTTAAAACTATATTTATATATAGATATGTATTATTTATGATTATAATAAGAATTTAAATATATCAAATTTTATCTCGATTCTCATCATAGTATATGATGATGTTAATATCATTATATTAATCTCATTATCATAAATTTCAATAAGAGTTTCAACATCATCATTTATTTTTATTTCAAATTCATTTTTATATCAATATCATCATTTTCACCATCGACCCATAATTGTTGTGTTTTATCATCGATATTCATGTCTCTTTATAGAAAATATGGATTTGAAGTTGTATCTAGAAATTATATAAATCCTTACACATCAATAGAGCAACATTTACTATGGATTAACTGATTTTCGTGAGATTTAATTTTTATTTATCTCCAATAATCTATTACCTCCCTTGAAGTATTACAATAATTTTAATAATAAATATTATGTGTCCGATGAGCCAATAATAAATCTCCATTTACTTCTAGAATAATTGTAAATATAATATCATTCATTACATAATGAAAATGAACATGAAATCCTCCCTCAGTATAAATTTAGTGACATATAATCATCATTACATTATCTTAACTTAGATAATACATTTAAATTATACCATCCCACATGGGGTACATGGCAACTTCACATTCTGTGTGATGAAATACTATCAAGAAAACACCATGTTTCATTGTTTTCATGATTTCCCATATCCATTTGTATGGAATAAAAAACCATTCACCACATATGAATTATAAGAGTTTACCATTATAGATGGTCAGTTACAATCACATATCAAATATATATTTTTGTTGGGATACATGAAAATTTTTAAAACAAATTTCAATGAAACATGTAATAAATAAATTATATATGTTACACCATAAGAAATTTTAATTAACATTTTTTTTAACTAGTGGGAAAAATTATTTTTCTGACGCACATCAAGAGAACCCATGTAATTTGCAGAAAATATTTTTTCATAATATTACCATATATTCTCCAAATAAAATTATATTAATTAACTAAAAACAATTATTGAATATGTGGTAGAAGCACTCAATGAAAAAATGGTTTTATTTTCTCATAGTTTTATAGGAAAAATGTATGATCCCTATGATGTTCATATTATAGAATCCATCATTCTTGAACTCCGCCAATGACACGTTCTGTATGATAAATATTTATAATTTATTATTCATTTACACATCAAAATTTCCCTCGTTATGACCCTATGTTTTTACGGATAATGAGATTGAAAATACAGAGAGAATAAAAAAATTTCTACAACAAATAATATTCTAAAATTGATCCCTCAATCGATGATTTATTATGAGCATTTTTATTCAATTTTTGCATGAATCTCATGAATGACTATATCTATTAGAACTATACTGGCCCTCTATATTTTTATTCATTAGAAAAATGTAATATAAAATGTTCCATTGAATCAAGGAAATTTGAAGGGTATATTTGTTTCAATTTACATTTAATTAAGTCAAAATTTTCATATAGTCTACTTAGAGAATCATATATTGTTCTCAGCACAGAAATGTCTCCGAAAATATGATATTTTTTAATGAATACAAAATCATAAAATTTAAAAGTCCTTTAAATCCAATTTGTAGAAGTGATTTCATTATTAAATGGTAGTAATTAATTTATAATCTAGTTATATGTCCATTTTTGAAACATAAAGAAATTTTTTAATCATAACGATTTGGAACACTCAAATATGAAATCCACTAAAACATAAAAATCTATGTTATTTTGAAACTATATATGTATTTATATGATTCATTGTCGTTTATGATCTGAGATTTCTATATAGTTTATGTTCTGTATTCTTGTAAATTTGGTCCTGATCAAATTATTCGATAAAATTATATATGGCGTAATATGGTATGTCCAGAACTATAAAAAATATATGATAAAAATACATCCTCTAAATATTAAATACATTGAACATGTGACAGACTAAAAAATACAACCAATATGGAAGATTCCCTAAAATTCGTTGTTATATCAAATTATGTTCACCCAAAAACTCATTTTTTTTAAATTTGATCTTAATATAAGGGGATGTATTGAATAGATAATATATTTTAACTCCGTACATGATATAATTTAATGAGGTACATCTCCTTCAATGGTTACTTTTCTATAATAAAATAGTTCCCTCAGAAATTGATGATATGTTGGATGAAATATGTGATGAATGTCTAAAAATGTTTACATTCATTAATGGTAATGAACTTATTGTTATTTGACATACAATACAAATATGATTTTGGAATGTGAGTAATCTATCCATATAACACTAAATATTCATGGAAGTAACTAATTAAATACATCAATGAAACTTTATCTAGGATATTTTTATTTCTAGAAACATCATATTCATTGACACCATTACACTGTAATAAATTTTACTTATTAATTAACTGACTCAAAAAAATATCGTAATTATTCTTTATGTGTCCTATAATTAATTAGTTCAAAAAGATAAATTGATCATTAATTCTCATCAATGGAGGAAAATTATACGGAGTCATAAATATGGAGAAATAATAATATTGACTACTATAAGAACAAACTGGATAGAAACCATTAGCGGAATGACCCAATCACACATTTCGAGATTCTGAAGAAAAAATTGATGTAGTTGGTAAATTTTTTTCCATTAATCACCCTCAATGGTATGATTTAAGCATTCATTAGTTGATATATTAGGTTTATTCCCTAACATAAATAACTTTGTGTTCTAAGACATATATAGGTGCTACAATATAAGTGAAAGTGGAAATTACCTTAACTATTTTCAAGGAATCTGGCCACACATCCTTAGTTGATCCTGAACATACAAATATTTACCATAAATATAAAAACTAACCAATAACTCATTTTCACCATTATATAAAATTTATCATTTTAAAATGAAAGAATCATCTGATTTCAAAGAACAATATTACAAACATGGGACTTGTTCTAAAAAACAATTATAAGAAACACATTTCTTTTAGGACAAAATTATTTAACATAACAGAAAATCTAATTAGAAATGTTTTTTACATTCCATTGTCTAAATTAAGAGACATATATTTTTCTACCACATCAATGTTTGTTACCATGAAACTTTGATCACATTAATCATCAGTAGACTTCAACAAATGATAAAACTAATGTCTTTACAATTTAGGAGTAAAATAAACATCCTATTGTGTTTATGTTTTTTGAAAATATGGACCTGTACGATCATGTAATAAAATTTGAATCCTGGATTGATCAGGATCCAAATTATTAGAAATTTCTCTCGAACTGCATGCACTAATTTGATATCAAAAAATTAATCTATTCGAAAACCAGAATGCAATACATGACCCAGAAGTTTATCAAATGTGTCAAACATGATCAGATCACATTTTTTACATGGACACATAAATTTCTCTTGACAAAAATATTATGGTTTTGATGATGCAAATGATAAAAAATGATTCATCACCCTCAATATATATATGATTTATACCAGAGTATTTTAGATTCATGTGATCATTAATCCAATCAAAATCATGTAATAAGGATTATTGTCAACTATAATCATTTATATTTCTTAAAAAAAATTAAAAATAAATAATTGTTTTACAAATAACTTGATATAAATATAAGAAAAATAAAAAAGAGTATAAAATTTAATAATAATAAATTACATGTAAATTTTTTCATTTTTATCTATTTACGACATATTTTTTATAATTACAACTAATTTATATATTTTTCAATATTTTATAACGACTAATTACTAATTATTTTTAATTACTACTAATTACTACTAATTACAATGAATTGTTACTAATTAGCACAAATAATTACTAATTTCAACTAATTATTTCTTATTATTACTAGTTTTTACTAATTAACACAAATGATTACTACTTATTATTTATTATCTCAAACTGTAACTATATATCCTAGATTATTACTAATTATCACGAGTTATTACATATTATTAGTTATTATCATTAATATTTACTAATTTACACTAATTATTATTAATTAAACTAATTATTACTAATTTTTATTAATTATTTCTATTTACCATTAATTAATACTAATATAATTATTAGTAGTTTCCACTTAATTTTAAAATTATTAACAATTTTGACTAATTATTATTTTTATTTATTAATTACCAGTAATTATTGATATATATTACTATTTTTAACTTGATTATAATTATTACAAGTTGTTGTAAAATAATTTTAAATTATAATACATTTTATTTATGTTTACTCTTTTTAAAAATTAGTAAAAATTATTTGACATTTTTATAAATTATTTATAGTTATTTCAAATTACCAATAATTACAACTATTTTTTTAAATAATTATTACTAATTTTTTTGAAATATTTACTAATTATTACAAATTATATATAATTCATTTTAGAAATAACTAATTACTACTAATTACAAATAAATAACACTTATCTTTTATAATTATTAATATTTTTGTCAAATTATTACTAATTATTACTAATTATTAATAATTGTCACTCATTATAACTGATTATTTTTAATTATAAATAGTTAAAACTAATTACTTCTAATTAGCACTAATTATTACTTATTTTTAAAATTACATCTCATTTATACTAAATATTATTAATTATCATGAATTATGAGTAATTGTGTTCAAATATAACTACATATAACCAATTGTTAATAAATATTACTTATTACAACTAATTTTAACAAATAACTAATAGTTTTTGCTAATTATTACTAATTTATACTAAATACCCTTATTTTTAATAATTACAACAAATTATTACTAATTACCAAAACTTATTTCTAATAACAATTATTTTTTACAAATTATAAAAAATTATTACTAATTATTAATAATTTAATTTATTTTTACTAATTACCATGAATCAATACCAACTAAAAATAATTATTACTAAATACCATTATTATTTTATAATTATCTCTAATTTTTAATAATTTTTAATAATTATATCAAATTATTAATAATTACTAATAATTACTTCTAATTATTAATAATTAAATCTAAATAAAAACTCATTATTACAAATTATAACTAATTATTACGAATTTTGACGAATTATTAATATTTATTTTCAATTATTAATAGTTATTAATTATTTTACTATTTATTTCTAATTAATGCTGATTTTTACTCATTATTACTAATTTCAATTTTTACAATTTTTAATATTTCTTATAATTGTCTCAAATTATAGATAATTTCTAATAATTTAGAGTAAATATTTCTAATTACCACTACTGTATAATTATTATAACTAATTTTTAATAGTTACCAAAAATTATTACTAATTATTACTTCGTATTACTAATTATTATTATATACCTCAAATTTTTAGTAATAATTTTATAATTCATACAAATTTGGACAAATTTTAAATACTTTTTTACTTATTATTACTCATTTTTAAAATTTATTTTGAATTATTTCTAATTTTTAAAAATTATAAATAATTAGTACAAAATTACAAATAATTACCCCTGTTTTATACGAATTACTACTCATATTTTTTTAATTTTTAGCAATTTTTACTTATTTTGTCTAATTTTAAGTAATTACCCCAAATTTATGGTAATTATTAATAATTATTACAAATTATTTGTGATTATTTCTAATTTTTACTCATTTCTAATAATTACAACTAATTACCCAGAATTTTTACAAATTAATAAAAATATTTACTAATTATTACTAATATTTACTAATTATTTTTCATTATTACAAATTATCAATAATTTTTTCACTTATTAATAATTTATAATAACATGTATTTTTTAGTATAATTTTATTAAAATATGATAATTTTTTTTGATATTGACTTCTAATTATTACAAATTAAGAGAAATTATGACTTATTCCCCCAAATTATTACAAAATAACCCAAATTTTTACAAATTTTTACTAATTATTATTGGTTTTCATTAATTTCTACTTATTTTTATTGAATCATAAAAAAATTGATACAAAATTTTTCAAAATTTTTAGTAAACATTCTAAGTTTATTTTATATTGATATATAATTTTCTTATTTATACTAATGTATAAAAATTTATCTTATTTTATAACAATTTGTTACAAATTTTTACTAAGTTATTTCAATTTACAATTAATTTGTACTAATTACCACTAATTATTAATAATTATGACTAATTATTACTTATCACATCTAATTATTACTAATTGTTGATAAATAAAACTTTATTTTCATAATTAAATCTATTTAATTTTAATTAAAAAAATTTGTGCAAATAAAAACTAAATATTTCGAAAAATAAATAATGAAAAATAAATCAAATAAATTCTGATTAAATGTAATTAATGATAATTAGTAATAATTAGTAATAATATTAAATAAAATAATTAAAATTTGAAAATAAATAAATAGCATGAAACTGAATCTCTCAATTGATTTAAAGCTTCATTGTTGATTACCTGAATAGTTTAAAAGAGAGAAAAGATTAAACTAAAAAATATTAGGTCCAACAATTTCAGAGGAGATTATAGAAGATGGGAATGATAAAAATTGAAGGGGTGTATATATATGATAGATTAGTTGGGGCAGTACAATTTCTAATGGGATTCCAGTGGAAAATATTAATTTTTTGGCTAGAACAGTTACAAATATTTCTACAAGTATTTAATTGTGCTCTTTGCAGTAAAAAATATTATTTCCACTGAGACCCGTCACAAATACGTTCATGCAGACACTTTATTTGATATGGGAGTTGTCCTGTGACAAAATAACTAAAATATGGGATTATTCTTCATGATGGTGGTTTATCTACTTCTCAAATACTCATGTTTCCCTTTGGCACGCTCAACACACCAATGTTATTTTCACTGGGAATAACCTCCCTTTGAAAATACATTTTTATCTACTATACGCGAAAGGATATGACTCTTGTCCCAAGTAGTCAATTTTGACGGACTATTTGAAACATGTTCAATACCCCCCACAAATAGCCCATTGTAAAAAGCCAAAAAAAACCCATAGTATATGGAATGATATTATTCCAGTGGACATTATTTTCACATTCAATGATTATTTAATAGTAGTGGGGATTATTAGTAGAGTAAAATACTGGATATTATGACATTATATATTTAGTATATATGACATATATGTGATAAAATATTAATAAAATATATGAAGTAGTTATTTTATCCTAACTATTTATTGATTTCTTATTTATTGGAAATTATTTACATATTATTCAGGGAACCATATCCCATTATTTCTGGAATACACTATAAATGTGTTGATCAGAACAAATCCATGTGTATTACCAATAGAATGAGATAGTATCTCTCCTCCCATAACCAATACAGATAATGGATTCCTCTGATCATGAGATTCAAGAATTCCTTCATGGATCGAAAGCACAAGATCAATATGATCGTCGGTATGTTTAAGGAATCCTTAAACATCCATCCTCTATCACAGAATTTGAAGATCAATATCTATGTGGATTCTTCAAGATTGTGTGGATGATATAGAGTAGATTTATCTAGAATCATTCTAGCAAACCTTGTCAAACACGTGTGATAGACGAATGGGCTATCAATTGAAATGTGGTACCTATTTACTTATTTTTTGTTCTTCATTATATAAACCATAGATATTCAAACCACATTTTAGGTTCATATTTTTGGAGAATAATAAGTTACGTAACCCATGTGTTGAAACTATATAAACCTCTAACCCTGTGGATTCTACTACACACTGCATCACCTACAATGGAAACGTCTAGAATCATGTTATGTAGTTTTTCTTACGGCAGTGTCATGGATTGTTTAGATTGATGTGTAATAATGATACCCTTCAAAATACCAAACATAATTTTCCCATTATTCCATTCTAGAATAAATTAAAATTATTGAAATCATTCTTCATCACATTACGTTAATAGGTATGACAATGCCATTTTTGACACATTAAACTATTTGGGATTTGATTACCTCGACATGGATATGTAGGACCACCCCAATGAGGCTCATTCCAAAATCAAAACATCTAAATTCAGGTATGATGTTAAATTGGAAAGTTCATTGCTAAATGTATTTAAACAATAGCATGAATCAGGGATAGAGTAACATTCAAAAAATAAAATTATCATTATTATTTCAGTTAGATCACTAAGATAAGGGAAATCATCCATAGACAATGATTTCCAAAAACCTTGAAAAACATGACTAAAAATCATAATAATGTCTCTAATTAAGATAAATGTTAGTCATAAAAGAGTGTAGATGATCCAAACCACACTTCTTCACGACTGTGGTGCATCTTATTTTATGATTGGAATGTAACAGTGACCATCTACATAAAGAAATTAGGTCAATCCTAATACTAAATAATGTTGTAGGTTCACATTTTGATTGTTTCACATTTTCTAGTGAAACAGAGTCTAATAAAAAATTGTCAAACACAATTTAAATTCAGAGGATTCCATAGCCAATATATATTCTTAAAAACAATCACACTCACACACAATGATATGTATGCATATATGTATATTTATGAATTGAAAAAAGTTACATGATAATTGAGAAATACATTGATCATGTTTGTTCCTATTTGGGATATTACACTATTTAGTTTCTTGTTTGGGTCATTTATACCAATATTTAATTCAAGGATCTTAGTAATGTATCAACCAAATTCAAAATATAGGTTTGATCATCAATAAGGGACATAGGAAAACTACTCACTCAATGTTTGTGGCCTCACTGGGGATGTTGTCCCCAACATAGTTCATTCAATGACCAATGGTCAGTAACATGGGTTTACAGTAATTCCTCAATGGAATGATCTTCATCATGGAGGATGTGAATGGATTTTTTAAAATATAAGGCCTTGTGAATCCTTTTATCAATAGAGGAGGCTCAGGGTTGATGAGATAGTGGTTCCCATTGCCACCACTAAGAGATTTGGGAACCTCTACCAGAAATAAAGTAATGGGCTACAATTATATCTGAGGGAAGAGAAAAAAGAGGGATACAATGTTCTACCTAATGAGTAACATATGATGGATACTATTACTTATCATCATCATCACCACTTTTGGGTATCAAACATTTTTTAACATGTTACATATGATATTTTCTTAGGCCCTGACCTCGATCATACTATACAGCGTACCAAGAAGGTCTTACCAAGGGTGTAGAATAGTACCAGTCATAGAATAGGCTGACAACCTTGTTTACCCAAAAAATATTGGATGACATATGACAATAACTAATAAGGGATGAAATAATATTCAGACCCAAACAATATATTTCAACCAATATGAGGTCAAATATTTGAAGTTAGTGAATATGCCTTCCTTATATGAATAGCCCTTTCATATCCCAATAGATAAATAAAAATGGTATAATGATCCTATAACAAGATTTTTGATTGTTATTTATCAACATATTATAATGACAACTGTTCACACACTTTTTGAAATATATAATATTAAAAATTTACAGCATATCATATAATTAATAGAATAAATACTGAATTATAATCCAGTGACTAACTAGATAGAAGATCTTATTATATATAACACTATAGGGGTATCTTATTTGTATATTAAAATAGATAATCAAGGGAAATAATATACTATTTACAATTTTCAACAAGATCATCATGATATACAAGAGATGGATGATACATAAGATCAAATATATAATCCCATCCCATCAAATAATCGATGTCATATACATGGGATTACACAAGGGATGAAACATACTCCATCCATTACTATACAAGAGCCTATAGTATATTATCCAGCAAAATATAAAGTATGGGTTCCCTAATAATACCATATCTATTGAATAACATTTTCATTATAATCATACAGTAATATCAGGGATTGCATATATCCCTAATCATGCCTTGAAAATTGGTCAGCATATGTTGATCTTGATAGGGGAAGAGTATTATCGATATATCATGTCTAATGAAATGTGTCACTAATATTTTTTTCTACTCTTTCCGATGAAGATAATGGTCAATGTGCTTCAGATGTTGTAAGAAATAGACTACATATTCTTTCTACCATATAGAGGATCATTAATGAGTTTCAGTGAAGAATGTAAATATTTATAAACAATATATTGCGATTTGAACTATGGTTTTTAAACATTGAACGAAAATTGTCTCAAGGAAGACCCATATTCATGCGAACAATAAAATGGGTTACCAATTTATTTTGGGTAAACCTTCTATAGAATGTTTATATTATTATATAAATTGAAACTAATCATTGGTTTAATTCAAAAGTGACCAAAGTTGAGGCTTATATACCTCATCAATCTTATTCATCAAATCATTATATGTGAAAAATAATTCAATGATAATCCAGAGGGTCCTCTACCCAAATTGAGCAGTATAATCCACATATAGACATGGTCACTCGATATAGAATATTGATAATGTGGTATTATCCACTATGTCATATTTTTTAAAAGATGGTTTATATTTGCACTCATATCAATTATAGTGTCTTCAAGGAAATACAATTCCATTCTTTCGAAAACTGGGGATCCATGAGATCCTTATCTAAATGTTTTTATAATAGCCACCACCAAGGTTCCCCTTATGGAAATATGGTGGTTTGTAATGAAAATACATCATTTTTAATCAGTTCATTGAATTTAATACATAAATAATTACTACAATCAAGCCATATCATCGTACAAATTTCATTCATCATATGAAGTTTTTAAAACTATTCCTCTATATACATAGTTTCATGATGAAACCAGATCATATACCTATAAAATTTGAACTATTCTGTAGTGATCTACGTAGGATAAAAACCATTTTGGATGAACATATAAGAAATAAATCCTGATTGTCATAACTATTAGAGGAACATTCATATAATGTTGAGTTGGGTAATATCAATATGTTTATGTGTACGGATGATTAGAATTCTCCTATCATGTTTTGTTCTATATTTGGTTCTCATTATGTTCTCCCAATAGCAGTCAATATGTCATGAATTAAAAATAGAATATCATATTATAGATAAAAACCCATCCTCTCAATTTAATGATAATGTTTCGTGAACAATATTATAACTACTTCAGTATAATTTTTTATTCATTATGGTTTAATCAATATGGATTCCATTTGTAGGGATTAAAATCTAAAATTCAACAAGAATCATGAAAAAAATCATTCTGGTTTCAAATATTGTCTTAGGTCTCCTCTACAACTGATCATGAATGCCTCCTCTATCATATATATATTGGGATGAAAATAATATTGAAAAATTAATTTCACAATACATCTAAGAAAAAACCAATCCTAAAATAACATATTGTAATATTATCACAACAACCTAAATTTACTGACAAAATGGTTCATATTCCACATCATCAGTAGAAAAAAACATCTCCCTCTTCAATCACACCTAAAATACATGACTATTAAGGTCAATATATATATGGAATACAATGTTATCTAGCAAGAAACTTCACAATGACCACCAAACCATGAAAAATGGTATGATGGTATAGGGAAACCATGATTAGTATGAATATTATGTTCATGAAAAGCACTAAATCTATCCCACTACAGAACCAAATGAAAAAATAAAAAAGGTAAAAAATGGGCTAGCCTTAGAGGAAATACATGAACATACCCGACCCCTAGAGTTGGGATAATTTTCATTATTTTCACTGACACATCCAAAATTGGGATTATCAAAACCCAAAAAGATGAAGATAAAATCAATGAATGAAAAATTCAGACCTACCCCATAGAGATAGGGTCATTATTACCCCATCCTCAACCTCTAATGATTACATCATTCTCTATATTGGGGCATGTGATGTAGAAGTCATCCTAATCATCTTTTTTAATATTTTCCGCATTTCAAATAGAGTAATTTTTTGTTGTGATTTTAAGATTCACCCTTATAATCTCCTTTATCACTCTATTTATTGTGGAATTACCCAGATGATGGTTAAAATAACGTTGAATATGTTATCCAAAATGGTTTTCTGAAAAGAAGAACATCTGTGAGAATTTGTTCTATGGTAATATTGGGGATGACATGAATTGGGATAATGAATGAAATTTAGTAAATGTAGTCATCATAATTCTTTTGGATGACATACATTATGATATAGGCATTGTGGAACTATATGACGTATTGGATATGAAAAATGAAACCTAATCTGAAGTATATTATGAAGGAAAACACACAAGGAAACAAAGGAATACAAGAACATGGAATATAACAACATCTAGGTATTACATTAATGGAACATGTATGCTAATGATAATGGGAATGGTGTAGATATATCCTATAAAATATTTCATGAATCCAATCAAAAAACTATATAGGAACAAGTTTCTTAAAATGAAACTAATTTGGATAAAATAATGCACATAGAACACAATATATCAAAGTTGAAATTCATTGTGAGTATTTTTTACCATTTAATTAGAGTATTCAATATCCAAATAATCATACCCATCAAGGGAAACAAAAACTAGTTTTTTTAAGAGTATGTCTTCCAAATGAAACATCCCTCAAATATTTTTTGTATATAAACTATATAACCGAGAATGACTAGTGATTCCCGACAGTAACGCACAATTAATATTTTAATTGTGAAATTAATCCAAGATCTACTCATTTGGAGTATCATTACAGAATTTTTTTTGGAAAAAAACATCATTGAACAAATTTCTATTTTTCTTAGTAAACAGTTTCTCATCGGATGATATTTGATTCCATTCATGTTCTTGTGACCTGGAGGAATGAAATAGAGGGTTGGAATGAATATGTTCACCTTGAAATAAAACATTATCCCATGGGAGTAGATGGGACACCAGCTACACCTATCTATTTTTAATCCCACCCTCTTTACATTTAATAGAATTAGATAAATAATGAAAATGAACAAATAATATATCTCTTATTGCAGCCATATATTGGAAAAAGAGATTATTGAGAGGTATCCTTGTTCTGATGTTTTTATAAGTCATTGGAAGGACCATCCTTTGTTTGTAAAAATTATCTCCTAGAAAAATATATGTGAATATTGGATGTTTTTTCCAATAAAATACATTATAAATTCAACTTCACATTGTGTAAAATTATAATCCTTTACTGTAGAATTTATATTCTTTCTCCTAAAGATAGTGTTTTTTGTTTCATTTAAATGCAGAAATGCCTAAATTATTCCTTGTAAATATACCTCCAATAATATTATTTACAATTGATACAGATAGAAAACCTTTAGATGATTTGAAAACAACACTAATAACACGAACCTATCCCAAGGGATTCTAGGATTTGGTAGTATTAGCTCAAAATTTAGAGGATCCATTCCAGAGAAGAAAAGATAAAACTAGACCTATACTAGTACATGAAAGAATAAAATACAAGTAGGGAATATTTTAATATCATTACCATAATAAAAAATAAGAAATTAACTCTCGTCCTAATTAATTTTTAATATTATAAGACAATTCCTATAAAACGAACTCTACAACTATAAGTATCTCACCAGGAAGGGAAGAAGGAGAAGATACACTAAAGATTCATATACAATAGTAATAATTGAAATTTATTCAAGAATGAGTTTGTTCCAAAAAAAATTTATTGTTCTAAGTGACAAATAACCACCTTCTAGAAAAATCTTGGTGTCATAAGGTGAGTATCCATATGGATTCCCACATTATTACCCCTATTAGTGTATAGTGGGATAAAATATTCATGACTACATTATATTAATTCATTTTATATATATAATGGTTGATTCGATGGGATTAAATATAATGAATCAATTGTATCTAATGAAATATTTATATATTAATTTATCAGATTAAATAATATAATGGAAAAAGATCCCTAATAAGAATACACAATTTTTTTTATGCTTAGAATACATAAAATGGATGATTAATTACATTATATAATTATTGAACAACTTAATCAATCAATTTTTAAACTATATCCCACAATGATTTCTGGGTTACCTTTTATATCACATCCCTCCAATGGTATGAGTGGAAAAAAGATAAGAGCATGTAATGAATAATGGAAATCCAACTAATTATTTAGATTCCTAATAACTAGCAAGATTTAATTCCTCTAACATTGGGTTGATTAGTTCCATCAGACCAAACTAGTTTCTATATACTATCCCCATGTATATAATACTAATCAAACAAATATTTATTGTAAGAAATTTTTAGATTATTTCATTTAACAGATCTTTCATTTTATTATTAAAATGAATATGAACCTCAACCCATCAAAACCCAATATTGGAATGAAATAGGCCTTTTTTTTTGAGGAAGAAGATGTTATGATATTCTATTATCATCATGTTGAAACTCCATAAAAACCATATATTCTGTTGAGACTCATAGGCTTGTGCCCCAATTACAATTAAAAAAATGTTGAGCCAATTTTGAGCCTCCCATTTCTCACTTTGGCCTCCTAATATCTGTGGTTCAACTATTGAGAATGAGTATGTCTACTTGTGAATATTAAAATTACAATTTAATGTGGTCTAGAATTAAAATTTCATAATAATTTCTGATCTAAGGCATAAAAAAGGAGCTTCCAATATAAATTCAAATAAAAATAAAAACTCATCTTAGTGAATAACTCCCTCATGTGAGGAATAGGAAAAATGTGCATAAATATGATACCAAGAATGAAATGACTAATATAAATCCATTATTTAATATAATATTACCTATATTTATTATAACTATTCTATGATGCCTTTTTTAATCCTTTATAGCCTATATGAGTTTGATACCGAATTGATATGAATAGATGTTTTTTTAAAAGGTAAATTCAAATGGATTTCTTGTGATCATTTCATTTATAGAAAATTATTGTTAAGTTGTAAAATATTGGAAAATTAAAACAATATATTTTTATAGAATGATTTTTTTTTGTGGTTCACTAATCATTTGTTCACTATGAGTCTAGAATCAATCACATTCCAACCTATACACTACTATTTCCATGGTATATTCAATTAAATATGTATATATGCATGTTAAAAATTTAAAGGAATGATCAATGCTAATAAAATCCCCTTAGAAAGGTCATTTTTATTTCCCAGTTTAATTATCTCCTCCCTAATAGATAATTTATATTGTATCGATATGCAAAAACCATCTGAGTTATATAGGGAATCCGATGGATTTATATACGTCACATAAATCCATAAATGACATAAGAATATAGTAAATGAGAATGATATAGTATTAAATGATTATAAATAAACATTTTGATTCATATTATTCCTAGTATATAGTGGTATCCATATATAATAGAGGGGAAACAATTAGTGGTTAATTAATGATTTTTGTTTTGGGAACATCAAATTTGTTCTATTTATTTTTTGTAGAATTTATACACTATAACAAAAATACTACTTCCATTATTGATGAAGAATTAAATCAATAACATTAAAATATTTTTTGGACTATGTTAGAATGTGATGGGATTTTATAAATAATAAGTTTTGTAAATTTAAGGGGATTATATTTAGAAAAATGTGATAATAGAAATAAGATATTAACATATTTTCTAAAGCATGATAATACCATTTAAATATCATGAATATCATCCTTTATCACTTAAATATATATGATTAATATCTTGTAATATCTATATAGTACCATCTATAACTAGATTGTAACTGATATTATACTAGTATATCTCATAGCGTTTCATCAAAATGAAAAAATGAATCACTCCAACCGTTGATGAATGGATGATTTATGTGTGCCTTTATAACTAAAACACCCGAAGGAAACACATAATGAACTCAACTTATTTTAAAAAAAAATTATGTTATTTCACTTTGATTACATTAAAAATATGTAAATGCCCTTTTAATTGTTTATATCTATTCATTATACCAATATGAACCACATAAACATCACAATTGAAAGGGGGAAGAAGTTGTGAATTTTTTCTGAAACATCACCTGAATGGGTACCAATAAACAAAATCAGATTATCATGAGTATTATATAAATGACCATGAAAATTAAATAAGAATATTGGATGAGGAGAAATAACATATAAAATTTATATTTAAAATATTATTCAAAAATTAAAAACAACGATTCATCGACATAAATTAAGTTCATCTTTGAGAGATCATGAAGCGTTTAGAAGACCATCAAATTTTAAGAAGCCAAAGTTGTTGATGAATACCATCCAGAAACTCAAAATTCAAACTATAGTAATGATTCATTTAAAATTGATGGTGGTCATGTGATATTATGTGAAATTACATCTTTTTACCCACAATATTAGAAAAGTTTCTATGAAACCAAGAGGGTAATTCAAGGAAGGATTCCTCCCTTAGTTTTTTACTAGTAGGCTATATTTATCACCGTATATTGACTTGTAATTATGATTATTTGTTAATATTTAGTTATCCTTTCAACATAAGTATAATTAGAAAAATTTTATTTCTGAACCCATTTTTTGTTTTAATCACATTATGTACGTCTTGTCTTTCTCTCCAAGAATTTTATCACAATGTGGTCCACTTGTAGGACTAATATTCTTAGATCAAGTCATTTTTCCAAATTAATAAATGTAATCCACATTATTATAGAATATAATAATGGAATATTCTCATTTATATGTGTTTATATAATGTTATTATAAAAATTGTTAACTGCAATCAAATTGGGCTATTGTGTACGTACATGTTTTGGAGATTGTTTTTGCATATGAATATAAAATATAGATAAGTTCTTAAGGATTGTGCAAATGGATAATAAAACCCATAAAATATTATGAAAACAATTATAACGGTTATAAAATATGCTATATCACTTTTATACCATACACCTACACATATGCCTTTTTACTCATATGAAAATTCATATATCCTAATAAATATTCTCATAATGAAATAGTGAGAAAATGTCTAATATTCTTTATAAATTATCTCTCAACGGTATAATTAGTGAAATAGATTATATTATTTTTATTCTTCTCTATCATTAAAATTGATTCAAATTTATTTCTTCTCCAATGAAATATGTCATAGCCTACTAACATAGAAATGTTTCCTCTACACTAAATGAAATTGTGAAAGTGGAGTTATCCTCATTTAAAATAGTTCATGTGACATTACTTTATAATTGTATGATACATTGTTATGTAACTGTAGAAACAAGTTTTATACTAAATTGGTCATTCAATAGTTTTATATGATGTTTAATGATGTGTAGGATTTGTGTTTTAAAATATATGAGGGTGAGGATTATCTTTTTATCAATTAATTATAATGATGGTAAAAAATAAGATATTGTTCTCAATGAATGTACTATATCAACCCTTTATAATTTGTATCACTTTTGAATCACACTACCCTTATTTATTTTTGTGCATGTGACTTTTAATTTGTGGATAATAACATGTAAAAATCCACTTTTATTTATTTTATTTCTCTTATTATTTTTTTCAATGAACTAAACAACTATTTTTATATACAATTTTTATTAGAGATAATGTGGGAAATATGTATAAAATGATGATATAATATGTATCATGAAACTAATCCAAAAAAAATCACCCTCACACTACATCATAATAATGAATCATTCCCATGAATTCTGAGAGAAACACCCTCTCCCCCAGCAAAGATGATAACAGGAAAATAATGTACGTAAGAGATGGGTTGGTATTGGAAACTATTTTTGTAATGTGGACAAATAAGATTAATTTAATGGTTTGATTTGTTATTAAAGTTAAAATGTCACATCTTACCAAAATAACATGTAGAAAAGGATTTTCAATGGAATGACAGCCTATATCAATGGTGTCGCACACTAAAATTTTATAGATTTATGTAGAGTCATTACAAGTTCCAGTTTCAATTCAGGAATCTAGAATTTCATGAAGTTGATTAAAAGAAATAATATGAAGTAAATGGATTTTAATATCATTCATATAATAGATTTATAATATTCATCATTTATAATAATTAACTATTTTTAGAGATTCAATTAAATCATTTGATATATTTGAAAATAATAATTATGGGAAAAATATTCCATATCAATATTCAATTTAATAAATTCTTCCAAAAATTATGAAATTTGGAAAACAAACCCCTCATGAATATAAAATTATCTTAGATAATCTATCTAAGAAAAATTTTAATCTAAAAATCCAAAATAATGAAAAAATAATGATTTTTTGGTATTGTTTGTAAATATAGATAAAGCTTATATAAAAAGTTATATATAATAATTTTCTATTCGAATTTTAAATTTTACAATAAGAAGTAAAACTCCCTCACACATAGAAAATAGATTTTAGTCATTGTTTTTAGTATAAATTATTAAAAAATTAAAAAATGTTTTAGGGAATGGACAACATACTAAGTGGTGACATATGGGTAATCAATCTACTAGGTTTCCACCATGAGATTTTTTATAAAATCATCATACATGTGTACAAGTATCTATTGATTTTTGGTAAGATTTTTTCTAGATGTATTGTGAAAAACATATATCACACCAAATATGTAAACAATAGTGACAATAAAATCACTGAGACCTCAATAATTATGTTTCCAAGGTGATCCATTAACATGAAAATTTACAAGAAGAGCTTCTCTCCAATATGAAAATTAAAATTATAAATCACGTCATAATTGATCGATTTTGTCGTCGCCTTAAATGAACTGGAATTCCCATATAAATCATGGAAAATTTCTTCTATGTTCTAAATCTAAAACTTCTTATTCTCACCTTATTCCGTGTTATTCTTATTATACTATTTAGTTGGCTAATATTCATGGGTCTCTACCTCCAAATGTATGTGGAAAGATTTTTTTAAAAAATTTAAATGACTATATTATGAATATAGAATTAAAAAACACATGACATACCCAAAGTGGATAATATAATTGAAAACTAAAATCCTTTAAATTTGGATTTACCATTTTTTCTATGATTTACATAACATCAATGTTTAAAATCTCTTATTGTTCATTATTTTGAAGGTGATTTGAACTAGGGTTTTTTAAAAACCTACATACATACAAAACATGTTTTTCATTTGGTAATCGGAAAAATGTGACCCATGATCATTAATATAAAATCTTAGTAAACCAATGTTATTGAAAATATGATATCATAGAAAATCATCCACCACTCGAGAGTCAACTGTCCAAGTAACATTTACATCCACACATTTAGAGAGATAATCAAAATAAAATAATATGTATATGAAGACAAATTATTTTTGAATTTTGTACATTAATTACATTATTAATACATTAACGATATCACACAATAACATGGTTTTATGGGGAATTAATTTTCTTAAATAGATATAACCTATGAATTGGCATCATTTAAATAAATTATAATTTTTTTTAAATTTCTATAAAAATTATTCTTTTAATTTATAATGTAGTTGTGATTTTAGGGCCTATGGTGTGAGTCAATATAGCCCCAAATATCTAATGTGTTGATGAAGCTCAAAATAGAATTAAAATCCTACTCATGGACAATCCTACCGAAAACATCGTCACTATAAATTATCCACCAAAATGGGTCATCAAAAATATACCATCATGACTCGTGATTGATACTATGAGATTTTGATCTACTAATGTCAGTGGGTAACCTAGATGTCACTAGAAAATCAAAATTTATCTATACCATGTGGTTAAGTTCTTCCACATTAAAAAATTATCATCGTGGAAGACGTATCTATTGGGGAAGGATTAGACAACACAGAGGTTTAATATTGTAGAAATTCTACTATTGCAGTCACTAACCACATGGTCCATTAAACTATTTTCTCAAATATCTATATCATAACCTTTTATGTAGAAAATCTACTATATGAGGCTGGTCATAGCATTAATTCATAAATAGAGAATGAAGGTAAACATGATCAAAAAAGAAAAGTATATTTGATTGAATATTATATAATTTTTTTAACACAACATAAAATGAAATGAATTTATTTTTTACTGGTCATGTAGTACTTTTGGGAAGGATCAAGGGTTTGTATGCCATAAAAAACCACATGAGGATCCCTCTCAACCCATAATGATAAATATTCCACAACTGTAATATTTTTTTCTGTTAGTCATAATTTCTATGTTGAAATCTCACCCTAATGGTTGTATAATGAGAGGAAATGAGAAACAATTTTAATGTATCAAAAAAATGCTATCAATTTTTATCTAAAAACAGATTTTTTTTCAGAATTGAATAATCGGAAGTGTGATAATACAATTTTTTTTTAAAAAAACATCCTTAAAAACCAACATATACAAAGATGGATTTCTCCCCATGAATAAATATTTCAAATTATTAGGATGAAAATAATTTATTTTTTTCATCACGAATTTCCAAACTAAAAAAATTAAACATAATTGTGACCTACTATACCAAGATATGTAATATCTCATAAATTAATATGAAATATTTTTAATTGAAAGTACAGATTATAAGAAATATATTTCGAGGGAAATAATAAAAGGAAGAGATATAGGCTATGAAATTTTCTACAAAAACATCCATATAATTCTCTATTTATTGACAAAATATAATAAACATATAATTCTTCAATGTAATGGGATAATTATATTTATCACATGGAATACATGTATATGATAATTTTATCAATAGATAAGTAAATGATGCATTTTATTGATGCCAAAATGCTATATATATTTGAAAATAACTAAAAGTTCTATCATAGAAATAATAATGGGACTTAGGAACCTATCATTCTTCCATTTAGTCAATGAAATAAAGAGGAAATATGTTATTTCAAGTGGCATGGTTTAGATTATAGTAGTTGATATAGAATCACTAATTTTTTTGAGCATGTGTTGGCAATAATTCATACATTTCATTTGATAGTAGTATTATTCTAGTATTTTAAGGAATCACATTAATTAGCCAACCTAATTTACTATTAGATATGGGATAAAGGATTATAGTTGTTAGTGACTTAATACAGTCTAATTTTACCACTTCATGGAGGGTTGGATTTCAAAGTCGATGATAATTCCTTACAAAAATATCCTCATAATCTAAAATTATATAGTGCATGAAAAAATTATCGAATAATCCTATGAAAATCATCCCATTAACCATCCATACACAATTATATAGTCATTGGAATAGTATAACAATTTTGATTCAATATCTAGCTATATTTTTTATGGAAATAATAACGGTAATATTGTCAATACCCTCAACCTATGAATATTTTAGATAAAATATATGTGGGTTTAATTTTAATCATATTTCATTATGGATCATGGGTTGAGATTTAGTGGGAGTGAGGACTATAAAACTATCAATATGGTAATGATTATACATATATAAATAGGATGAATGAAAATGTGATTTGGAAAAATATTATATGATCATGTGTACCACATAATTAAAAAAATAATGAATTTATGACACACACTCCATATATTTCAAATCACAAAAAAAAATCATTACATTAATAAAAACCCAATTCATCAATGAGTGAATAAGTGGAAAATAAATCTTACCATTGGTCAAGGAGAGAATATTGTTTGTGTTTGTGTGGGAGTTTGTGCTATTTTAGATAATTTCCATAAAATATATATAAATAATACAGTTCTCTCCAAAAGTGTGTTTCAAATTATCAATGATATTAAAACATACATTTTCTCCTCCAAAATACATAGTAGTGTACCATTCGAATTGATGAATATTGACATAATTTTTTTAAGGAAATGTGTTCCATGTGTGAGAGGATCATTTCCTTTTGATCGAGTATCTTTAATATGGGTAATTTGGAAGAATACATGGTTAATTAGATTCTTTAATCCCATTAGTATTTCCCTAATCACTTCAATTTGGTGTGTTATTCGATGAATGGAATGTTACATGATGATGTATATTGGGTAATAATCTTCAACTTGAAAATAATTATAAGTAGTGTGAGGTGTCACATTAATCAAATCAAATAAATAATGGATTCCATAAATAAATAATGTATCTTTCTGGATTTAATGTACAATATAAGTTCAAGATCCTTTTTTTGGTTTGCATTGTTAGTTGTATCAAGTGAAAGACATTTATTACATGTTTGAATGTCTCATTCACCTTCAGTTTCCATTTATATTTTAAAATTTCATTAAGAAATTTAGTATAGATAGAAATTTTACTAACTAAATCCAAGAAAGTAATATTATCATTTACCTCTTTAAATGTATCCATGGGGTCTTTATTAATTTAATTTTTTAATATTATTATTGTAATGAGCCAGTAGTATGGTAAAAGGAACATTAATTTATTTTTTAGGGTAATAATCATCAACCTTTTTTCTTTTTTTCCTCCACTAAAATGTTAGGTTGGTGAGAAATACTAGTTTAAAGAGGGGGAATAACTATTCTTCAGAATAATTAGAATGAAAAATTTCATTACCATGGTGATGATCTGTAACTCAATCATTATAATTTCACCTTAGTATTAACTATTGGTTTGAATTGCAGTTTTCCATACCATGAATCTTTATCTTGATAATGGAGTTGTTCAATTGCCCCAATTATGTTTTTTAGGCTGGAATATCCCATTATGGGGTATATTTGAACTATATATTTTTGAATTCCATGTTTATAACCATTAAATATATTCTTCGTTATTATTTTGTGGGTGGTGGTTTAGTTTGAGATTGTGAAGGTTAATAAGTTGTGTACCATGGCCCTATTGATAATAATTATAATTTGGGAAACTTGTGTTACCTTCATTTCTGAATTGTGGTTGTGATTTCTAGATGTGGTATGTATTTATCACGTAATATTATTCTATAAATGCGGTTCTTTTTTAAATAGACAACCATGAAATATTATTTTACATGGAACTCATGAATGATGAAGATGGAGGTACTGATCATAGAAATGAGTATTTTTTGAACAAATACAACAATCCAATATAAGGGGTGGAGAGTTTGAATTATATTTTTAATTATTCGTTTATATTAGTGTATTATTCATTTAAACATGTTTATTATGTACTTATTTTTGTAGGGATGAATTTTCTACTTCATGAACTCCTCAAGAGGCTGAAATTTCTTGTTTACCAAATTGCTCTACAGTTTGAGCCATTTTCTATATTATGTCACATGGGGTGAGTGGGATTTGTTGACAAGAGAACCATTATATATTTAATCTATAATTCCATGATCTATGGGTAAAAATAAAACCATATAAAAATTAAATTATATTTTATTCAATAATTTGGGGTGGGGTCATGATAAAATAATCATGAATCTTCCATAATATTCATGAAGGCTCTCTCATTGGGATTTTAAATGCAATGTATTATTATCAAATGGATATAGATCAATATGTTTGGATAAAAATCACTAGAAAGAATAATTTAGGTTCAATCAATATCCCAATTATTGTAGGATGATTAGATTGTAAGTATTTTTCTATACCATTTTGATTTAAAGGGAATTCTATATACATTTTGAGGTCTTCAGACACCTATTTTCAGTTTCACAGTATAGTTCCCTATGTTAATATCAATGTGTTTTTTAGGATCATCATCATAAGGATCATGTAATTTTTTATGGATGTATTTAAGGAGAAACAATTTCTCTAAATTGACTAGAATCATAATATATTGGATGCACATAGGTATTTACTCCACATTAGAGGTTTTCATGACAATAAAGGATCAATTATTTACAAACATGTTTTCAGGTAACTTGTTTGGTTCAATTTTTATTGTTTTTAAACATGTTTCTATTTGAAAATTTTTTCTATATTATAGTTGATCATTAATACTCTTTTTTAGTTATATTTAAGAGTATTTCCAATTTTTATGTCTACTTCAATTATATTTTTTTATGATTTGGTAAAGAAAATATTTTTCAATGTTCACCATCAATTTTTTTGATTTCGGTAGAATGAATTAATGATAAAAACCCAATACATAATTTATCATAAAATAAATAAAATAAAATAACGATGATGTAGAAAAATTTTCTGAATAATAGAGAATATAAATCTATAAGGTAGATAGATAGGGGACATTAAAAAACAAACAACGAAATAAAAATGGTGGGGTAAAATATTAAAAAAAGTAAGAACAAAAGAAAACATTTATTGAAAATAGAGAATTATTCTTTGATCCCCCGCAATGGGAACACAATTTTATCATCATTTAAAGATCATAAATTAGATGTTTATATATTTACAAGAATATATGGAGAATATCATGAACTCTAATTTATCTCTCAATGGAGGATTTTGTAATAAATTATAAAATAAATATTTGATTATTATAAAATATAATTAGGTTTTAAAAAAAATTATTATTTTTTATTTTGGATGCAATCATAAATAATAACCACATAAAAGAATATAGAAATCAAAAGATTTAATTAAACATGATAAATGTAAAGAAATATTAGTTTTTTCATATTTCATCAAATAATGATATAGGGTTTAAATCATTTAATATATGGTTATAACACCAATAATTATATTATTACTATGTTTATACTAGTTACAATCCTATTTTATAATCAAGAAACTAGAATTATTTATCAACTACCACAGATGATTCTATGATTTGTGTCTTAGATGATTTCAAAAATTAACATTGTAAACCAATTAATAACTAGACATGTTATCTATGATTAAATTTAGATTCATTTTGATACCACAGAAAAACATTATATGTCCATGGAAGTGATTATGTGAATTTAATATTTTGATATGAAGTACCCAAACCTCAAAATTTAATGGATGGAGATGTATTTGTAAACAGTGTGTGAAATGTCACTTCAATAGCCACCAAAAAACATGATCATGTGAGTTTATGTATGACATAATAATACATAAATAAAATAAATATGAATATTTTATAAATAAAAAAACATAAAAATCAATAATTAAAAATATCATTCAAATATTACAAATAATATTAATGAGATTTACATCACGTTCCTCCATGGGTTCCCTTAATGAGTTTAGAAGTCCCTATATGTGGTGGATTCGATAAATGATGACGAGACATATAAAAAACAAAAAACTAAACCTTTGGTATATAATAATATGCTAATTAGGGTATGAGTTAATTTTTTAAAAAACACATTTCATTTCCTCAAAATAAAGTATCTATCAATGAGAATAGGTGGGATCTTCATTTCAAACATTCTCCCTCTATTTTTTGCTGGTTAACATACTTAATCATGTATTATTGATATGAATTTTTCTAGAGAGGTGTGATTTTTTGTTTTATGATGAATGCAATTAAAAGAAGACTAATTTCAGTTATGAATCTGTTGTTAAGGCCCAATCACTATAGGCAGGTCCAATCTAACCCACATAATATTTTTTGGCAATCCAGACCACTTTTGGGACTCTTGTTCCCTAGACATTCCTAGGGTCTAGTTTAATGAATTGAATACCTATGATCAACAAATAACTAAATAATGAATTTTATATTATGTATGATTTTGTATTATTTTATTACAAAAATAGTTAATTTCTATCAAATTTTATCATTCTGAAATAATTTCTTTTTTAGAGTTTTGTTGATCACTTGAATAAAAAATATATAGTTATAGAAAATTATTTAATAAGGGGATACAATAACCTATAATAATCTAATAAAAAAATGTGTGATATGATAGATGATAAATATCTATTATATTAGTGATATAATACACATTTTTCCTCAATTTTTTTTAAAACCCTCCATCATTAATTTATGTTGTGAACATGGTAATCAATTTTTACTCCATTTCAACCAGATTACGGTGTCCACTCTTGGAAAAAGGAATCAATATGTAATATGGATCTAACATTATATGGATATATGATTCCATCTATTCATTATTTCTACTATGTAATAGGAGTCACAAGGGAGAATAATTGTATCACGAACCGAAAACCTTGGTTTTTCTGATGAACATATATAGTAAAAAGTATTATCAAATCCACGAAAATTATTCCATAATTGAATCATATCTCTAAATAACACACAATTTATGTCTTTTTATATTTAATGCAAAATATTTTCTTTGATTTTGGATAATAAAAATTTCATAAAATTTTAAACATGTACCTTCTCAACTATCCTCAATACATTGAAAGACGTAGAGGGAATTAATGAAAGAAAATATTTAGTATATATTATTTATACCCTACGATATTTGAGACTATTGTCTACAATAATATGGATGAACAAAAATAGGTGAATCCCAACATGGAGGATGGTAAATATCCTACCTTTTTCAATGTCAACATGTACCATAATTTGGTGTAGGTGTAAATATCTTTTATAGTGAATGAAATATATTTTATCTCCTATAAGTTTACTTAGATGTACAGATTTTGTCATGAGGTAGCCACCAATTATATGGGGATACTAATGGATCATCATGTATTAAGTAGAAATTATTGAGTACACATGCAACTATGGCTTACAAATTATAAAAAAACGAGGATAATCACATCAAGTCAAAAAAATTTCCGCAATACAATTTCATTAATTGTTTAACAATATAGCCATGATAAATAATAAGAATGAAAAAATGGAAATGTTAAATATATAAAAAATAATTATCAAAATAATTTTTTCCATATCCCAATAAAATAATTTATAATCAATGCCACAACATTAATTGAATCCTACAATATTTCGAATGGATACATTGGATATAACTAAATAAACATAGCTCAGAAAGATGAAAAAACACTTCTATTAGAGAACCATAACAGTTTTTGTTGTCATCAGGTGATGATATTTAGCTTAAATATTTTTTACACTACAGATTATTGTTATCTGTATAATTTCATCATGACCCTTCTGGGAAGAATAATATAGTGTTATTCTAATCATCTACTGGTCAGGTCTCTAATTGGTTCATATGGCCTTGTAAACCACGACATAGTTTTTAAAACACATTAAAAGTACAGCCAGAAAAGTAATATAATAAGATTTTATGTTGAGGAAATATTAGGAAATTTTATTAGATTTAGTGTACAAAAAATTTCAATCATGCTCAATCTTTAAAAGACTGGGGAATTTCAATAATTGTTCTATATCAAAATCTTAATGTATTTAGGGGACATATTGGGAAACTGACAGTTATTAAAGGTCTCAATTCAAATATATATGGGATTTATTTTATTATTAAAAGATTATAGATGAATTGAAACACATTGTATATGGTTTATTACTTCCATAAAGACATGTATAATCTCATGTAGTATATTATTTCCATAGTAGTTCTTCTTCCATAAGATGAAGGGAATCCAACCAAGGTTTCTTTTGAAAAAATAAAATGGTTACATGGTTTAATTTTTATTCATGAATGATATTTCATATAGGAAAATAACATTTATTACATTTATTATAAAATTATAAATATTGAGAGATAATATTATGATATCATGAAGAGCTTCCCCAAGTTAATCATTGTGCAATAAAAATTGTGAAATATTTTTAATCAGCATGAGATATATTGGGTGTCCTGTATTGCACCACACAATTATATACTAAGACATCTTATATTGAATGTATATTTTTTATGATGGTATTTTTTTCTAATAGTTATATATTATGTTACCATCACTAAAATATGTCGATGTATATGAATTTCATTTTTTTTGTAGCACCAGCTACTTAAGAAAACACATTAGTGGATACATTACTCCAATGTGAATAGGTTATCACTTATTACAATACTCCCAAAATTCATGAGATGTATATTTATTGTACCTCCTAAATTACAAGAGGTAATAGAAGGGAACATATCACTGGAAATTTTATTGGACATTTAATTTTATTTATCTCCCCAATGAGTTTTATCTTCTAATATTTATTCTTGGTATCATAATGTTGATAAAATAATGAATCAAAATACTGGTCCCTCATTACGGGATTTAAGATAGTCTATGGATATTCTTGGCCCTATTAAATATCAAATATGACTCAAATACAATGATCAACGAAATTAACGGTGAATATTCCATAAATAGATAATAATTTATACCAATTAACGATTATGAACAGGATATTAGAGAACAATTCCATCATTAACCAATATATATTAATTTCCCAGTGTCACATGAAACCCACTATTACAAACTATCTAATATAGCCACAGAATTGGTAGATAAAGAAATGGATGAATTGATTATTTTCATATCTCACAAATGGATCATCATCCCTTCATCAGCCATACTATATACAAAATCAATGAGATTACACAGCCCTTACTATGATGATATGTTACCAATATTTC
Organism: Viscum album; assembly: GCA_963277665.1. Lineage (NCBI taxonomy): Eukaryota > Viridiplantae > Streptophyta > Magnoliopsida > Santalales > Viscaceae > Viscum > Viscum album. The sequence continues at coordinate 1,999,613,685 of OY728146.1, read as the reverse complement.
AATACATAAATGAACACTTTAATTCCATGAACATTGAATTCTTTGAGAATTGGACCCTTCCATTTGATAGGGATAAAATGAACATTCCCATTACCATTGGGTTAATTTTAACTTTTTAATGTAATAACTATTTTAGTTGTATTATATAATTTATGCTTTGATGGAGTACTCCATAAATAAATTTTAGGGTAATATCCAACATATATGTAATAAGTTGATGTTTAAATATTTATTTCTCACCTATATAGGGCCAGGATCTTGTATCTAGTCAAGTTTTTGGGTTAATTATGGATCCTTAAAAAAATATTAAATGTATTTTTCTAAAATATAGTATTAATGTCAGACATATGCAAACAATGTTTGACAACCTCCAAATCTAAAAATTGATCTAGATATTAATGGTCATATTCCATGTGGTGAATGGTTGTAATTCATAAAATAAACTATGTATAAATAGATTTTTAAATTATTTTATTACATCAATAAATTGATTATCCAAATGGGACTATTCTATACCACTAAATGGGGTTTGAAAAACAATATTGTCAATATAGTGATGTCATACATCATGATCGTGTTTTGTGTCCCTCACAAATAAAAAAAATAGAATTAATTTATATTCAACAAGTTCTAGGGACATTATGAACAAAAAACATCCAATACATGTATTCTCCACACTATATTAATATGAAAAACAAACATATGTAATATTTTTATAAATAATTGTATAATGTCATTATGAAGATTTTTTATAAAAATAAAATGTGTTGACAAACAACACATCCTCTCTATATAGTTTTTGTGACACCCCATGATTTCATTGTAAATTATCTCTTCAATATAATTCAATAACATTTACAATACGCAACACTGAGTTCGAGTGCACAATGACTTACCAAAATATGCGTTCAAAAAGCGGTTCTGAATAATATTAATGAAAATTTAAATTTTATATACTCCATTTATATTAAAAATCTTTATTATATCATTTTTATTCATAATTTAGAATCAAATTCATTTTTTTTCAAATAAAAGAATAATTTTTCCAATAATTCAATTTTATCCCCTCTTAATAGAGAACCCTTTTAAAATCCAATATTAAACACTTTTATATATTCAATTTAATGAAAATAATTTTTCTTTAGAAGCTGGATAAAAGAATTTAGAATGTATACATTTTTGGTACTTGTCTTATAACTTTCTTATTTTGATTAATTGTGAAAAAAAACAAATTTAAATTGAAAACTAATTTGTTAACCAAAATAATTTATTGGGATAAATTATGCATTTGAATTGTTGGAAAGTGTATTTATATTATATTTTATCATTTCATACAATGCAGTTCATTATATGTAATTTCAAATTAACATTTGACAAAAATACATGTAATTTTTTTGATTGTTTTTACTTTTTAAAACCTGCGTTTTGGTTTTGACAATAGGAAGTAATTATAAATTAATTAAATAAAATTCAATTTTTTTAATTTGGAAAAGTATAATTCATTTTGGAACTCATATTTTCAAAATTATCTTAGGGTGATGTTTTTGTATTTTTCTGAAATCATTCACTTTTTGATAAATAATGGAAAACCTTGTTGTATTTTTTAACACCGACATTTAATTTAAATTTATCTTAAGTCAAAATAAATATATAATACCTTTATAAGATCAATGTATTTTATTGGAGTCATTTTATTTGAATATTTGATGTATAAAATATTATTAAACTTTTTAATGTCTTTTACCCACTCTCTAGGCTAATTTGCAAATTTGTATAAAATGTAATTTTTTCACATCTGTTAATTTAATTTTAAAAATCCCAGAGACACGTCTGACATAAATATTTATAATTTGGTTCAATATGATGAAAATAAATTTTTGGCCAATAGTATCTTTTGACTTTTATTTACCATCGTTAAAATTAAATAGGGTAATTAAAAATAAAAATGATATTATAATTATCCTAACACATGTCCTAATTCTATTAGATAAATTTATTTCGATCAAAACCAAAAAAAGGAATGAAATATTATCCTTTTGGTCCACGTGGATTAGATAAGGACATTTATTATTTATTTATTTAATGAAGAGTTAAAAGTGTTACACTCAATGTTTAGTAACAAAAAATTTTTAACATAGGGATATACATAAGATAAATTTGACTACAAATATTACATAGAAGTATAAAACAATTTCATACATAATGGTATTTTATTTAGAATTTTTCAAGATTAAAATATTAACTTCATTTATCACCCAATGATGATGTTGTAATTACATTATTAATGAAAGATTAAAATAATTGATATAATAAATATAAAAATAAAATGTAAATTGATGATTTTTATATAATAAAAGAATTTTCTAAGTTAATAATACATTCTATAGTTTATTATATAATTTTACAAGTGATAATGTAGTTATGACTAACAAAAAAATATTAAATAGTGTCAAAATTGACATGAATGAGTTTTCAAAACAAATATTATATTATTAATTGATATAATATTTCTCAAAATATATGGATTTGTAAAAGTACTTAGATAAGGTTAGATATATCAATAATAAACCACCTGGTGTTCTCTTGGTTTTTTATAATAATTTTATTAACCATTTAATATTATAATAAAAGAGTACATGGTAAAAGTTAAACTATTTAAATAAGAGTTAAATATAAAAGATAGGGTCAATATAGTGACCCAAACATGTCTAAATCCTACTGGTTTGGTCGATTTCAACACATCCCCACCTTAGCTTCTATATATATCAGTTTAGAGCCATTAATAACTGAAAATGTCTTTATAATAAAATAATATTTCAAACTTTTCTTAAAGTGACCCTCACCACTCTTATAAAATTGTACTCCCCCATATCATAAAATCATACCTACAAAGACATTTGGCTCGGCCAAAACCTACCCAAATCTATTTCTAACTTTTCTCACATCATCCTAGAGGCCTTATTTTGATAATAATTCCATCCTATGGATCCATTTTGATCAAATAAAAAGGAATCACCCCATGAAGATGTAATTATTTAATCACCACTTCTAAAGTTCTTTTCATATTCCACATCTCCTTTCATAGTTGATTCAATAAAAAAATAAGTACTCCAGTACCTCATAAATAATGTGATTTATTATAAATATGTTACAACCATATTCATTATTCTATCCATCCTATGAATGAAAAAATCACCATACGTGCGTACGTACAACTTACCATCGCCACGTCGTGGTGTAATTGGTTATTCAACACTTCATAATTTTTATGGGTATAATAATGAGTATAATTTATTTAAATAATAAATATAAAATATTAATGAATCTATATATATAATAAAAATCCAAATAAACACTATTTCACCACCATTAGAATGATATCGTCATTCGTTCGTGTGTACGGCTTACCATCTCCACGACATGATGATATTAATTTCAACATTCCCCATTCAATGATGATTATAAAAATATGTTTTACTAATATATATTTAATATATGATTTAATAATTCTAATGGGGATATATATAAATTTATGTATATTTATGTATTTACATACATATATCTTGTTCACTAACATCTGTTCAAATACAGTATGAAAGCGGAAACATAATTTATGCGTACGTACATCCTATCCTCTCCATAAATGGTGTTTTCCATTTCATTCAACAATTTATTATATATATATATATTAAAAATATATTTGTTATATAAATAATTTTTTATATTCAGGATGTATTTAAATCTTTATCTATGAGATACGATGAATAATAACAAGTTAAAATGTGTACAATAAGTAAAGAGATTTTTATCCGAATTGTTAATTTATGATGGAATTAATTATTAAATGGGTAGTATAAAGTCAATAATGAATCATGTATGATATAATAAATAGGAATATGTTTCTATTATAATTTAATAACATACTATGTTCATTATACAATAGTTTAAACATACCATTGACTAAAGGAAAGTACATGGTAATGGTTAATTATTCAATATCATTATTATCTGAGACTGTTTATGTGTAATGATTTTTTGGGACATATTTATTATCCATGTCAATGTTTCCTAAATAAAATTTTAAAATGATTATTTTGAGGTACTCGTTCACTAAAACATCATTTTAAATGTTTTAAATATTTATTCATATAAATATTTCTAATTAATGTCCATATTTTTAAATTTATTTTAGAATTTTTTTATATGAAAATGATAGTTTTAAAATGATAATTTCATTAAAAATATTTCATGTGTTATGGGGCACTTTGATTCAAAAATCTCATTTAAATGAATTCCTTTAAAAATGTGTGACTTTTAAATTATTTCCATAAAAGGGTATTTCTCTCAAAATGTTTTACAGATCATTTTCAATTAGGAAAACATCCTTTACTGGATATTATTCTTGACTATGTTTTATTTATTATAATACAATATTCCATATTATATTGAATGATTTATGATATGTATGCATGTAGATGTGCTATTTGTATACCCATCATGGTTTGTGGTTAAGGTATTGACATTTTGTATGCTAGAAATAATATGAATGTTTATGTTATGTTTCTACATTTTCATATGAGGAATGAACTATACATAGTAAGTGATGGATGGGGCTCGCTATAGCCCCTTGATCCATTGGTATGTGTCATGAGACAAATGAGTGTCTTAGCACAATCCCATGACAAAACATTTATTTGTAATCTTCGCATGAGGCCTGGATTATGTGGTTCTGATGTCCGGAATTAGGCATTACCTCATTATGTAATTAATTATTACATGTGATTATTTTATATGTAGAATATAAATGTTCATGTTTATATGGTAAGGTTTGATTCATTTTCTCTATATTATATTCATCATTTAGTTCAAAAGGCTTTTGGTTTTATTACACACCTTTCATTAAAAGTGTGTAGCTACCACTAAATTATTTACCCCAACTGAGTATTTTAGCACACCCATTTATTAGGTTTGGTTTTTCCAAGATTACAAGAAGTGTATTATGTTTGATATGTGGGGTTAATCTTGAGGAATAATGGCATTTTAAACAGATCATTTATGTTTTGTTTTATGTTTGAATGTGTAATCTAATGTTCAAGTATGTAATAAATTTTCCAAAAATTCTAAACTGATAGGTCCTTCAGGACTATATTATTTTTAATCATGCCAATATGTTAAAATAATGCACTAGCTACGGGATTCTTGGGTCAGGGTGTTACCATTGGAATCATTGGAAGATTAACAATAACCTTGGAAACTAGATTTTGAAAAACTCTAATGATCTAAAATTACCCTAAGATAGACATTGACAATTATTATAGAATAATTTCATAGAATTTTGGTAATGTAATAATTTTGTAAATTTTCCATGAAATAAATCTATTTGCAGATATGATCAGGTAGAGGTGGATATGGGACCGATTAACCAAAGAGTGAAAACTCGGACAATGTGTTTCTAGCTTGACTTGGGGTATCCAGGTACATGACGAAGAGCTTTGTAGAATTATTTGTTACTCCCGTGGGATATGTCAGGAATAATTCACATTTTATATACAATCCATTAGGAATTATTTATGATTAAATATTTACTCAATGAAATAATTTTTTATGAATATAGATTATATGCATTGTCTTGTTAATTTACAGTAGGTATTTTAAAATTTTGGAATTATGCATTTTGATTCATAAACTAACCATGTGTATGCCATTGTTTAGGAATGACACTCTATAAAAAGAATGAGAACTCCAGCAATACAGATGACACAAAGAGTAAGAAGTCAAATATTGTTCAGGGTATTAAGCCATATTTTATATGGGAAACATTATCCAAAGTATTCTCATCATATTTTGAAATAGTATCATGTGGTAATTAGATATGTAATGAATTCTCAGAGTCTTATGTCGTCAAAGAGATTAAGGAAAAGAAAAGTATGATATATGGAAAGATGGATAGAGGGAAGAAGATAATAAAGGATTTTCCCATATGTCATAATTGTGGATAGAATCATCTAGGTAATTGTTTATAGGGAATGGGAGTTTTTTAAGTGTTCAGAAAAAGCACATCAAGTAGGTGATTTCATAACCGAGAAAAATGTATCAAATGTACAGCGCTTCATCTACATAGAGTTGGGACACTACGCGAATCAAGGAATAAATCATAAGTGTATTCCCTAAATGATGCTATTGTATAATAATCAAGTATTGATAGTACCATAGATCAAAATGAATGATTAGTTTTCTTATGTTGTTATTAATTAATTATGTCATTTTAGTATATTATTAATTATTTACATGTTATATTAATTATAGAGTATATAAGTATTGTAACGATGTACTGTTTCATTAAGGATTTGAGATTGTGTGGAACCAATAAAAGATACTTAATAGTAGGTAAAACATTTTCGAAAACATATGGTTGAAATAAATAAAAATCATAAAATAGCCATGAGGCTGAAATATTGATTTTGGAGTAACATATGATTTATTTTGATAAATTATATTCGATATTCTTGACTACTATGAAATAAATTAATTGTTTCTTTATTCCATTATTGTTAGAGTTTACCTCATTTTTGGATAAAAGGAGTATATCTAGTTTAATAAAAGGAATAAGGGATGATGAATTTAATCAATAATGATTTATGGTAATTAAGGTTGTTACATTGTATTAAAAGAATAAATGATGAATGTATTCACTTGTTACTACATGGTATAAAAATTCTTCATTGTGTTTACCTGCCCTATATATTTTGGACGATGAATTTGGTCAGAAGTATTTTGGATAATTCTTAAGGTTTGAATGAATTAAATTTTACATTAGATACTATTATTATAGTTAAATCATTTTGTATATTACTTTTTGATTTTTCTAAAAAGGAAAAAATGGAGGTTGTGGGACAACCCTTCAGTTATGGAAAGGTCGCGAGACATGAACCTTCTACTGAAGGGCGATAAGGGTGCACCACCTACCAATAGCCTACATGATGTCCTAGTTTGTGTAATATAGTTTTTTAAATATTCTGACAAATTAATTAAATATTCATTATTTTTGTAACCCAATATGATTTCGATAAAAAAATTATTTCTATTTTGTTTTAGAGTGAATGATTAGTTTGTGGTAGAAATTAGTTGAAGGATAGAACTATACTTGTCTGGTATCTTTTTTCCTATTATTCTATGAATAAATTAATTATTAAACTTTAGGAAAGGTATCTTAAAAAAAAATTTGTCCCAATACCTTATTTCTTTTGTTGAAGTGATGATATTTTAAATCGTCGTAGATTGACGGATTTGAGGCTAGAAATTTTACATTTTTCTGTGATTGATGACCTTAATAATGTCCAATAAATAATTACATTTTTCGTCTAATTATGTGTCTATAATTTCCACCAATTTTCTCTTAATTGAGATCATAATTCAGTGGTGATCTTTTCATTTACCTTCACACCAATTTATGACTAAATTTTATTAACCCAATTTCTAAGGTGGGTTTTCCACCAATGAATGTTTATATTTTTATCAAATTATTTACGAAGAAAAATATCAAATTCTGAGGAAGAAATTTATTGATGGAGGTGAAAATGTAACACCCCAAAATTTCATAGTACATTATCTCTTCAAAGTATTTTTATAACATGCACTACACGAAACACCGAGTTTAAGCGCAACACGACTTACCAAAATAGCCGTTCAAAAATCATTTATTAATAATATTAACAGAATTTTGAAATTTATATACACCATATAATTTTATAACCTCTATTATGGGTTCCTTAGACATAATATAATAACATATTCATTTTATTCAAATAAAATAAGTATTTTTTAAAAAATGAAAATTTCAAGCCTTTTACTATAGAACCATTTTTAAAACCTATATTCGAGACATTTATATATTCAATTTAATGAAAAAATGTTATTCATTATAATTGTAATATAAAAATTGATTTTTGATTAATTTTCGGTACTTTTCTGATAACATTATTATATTGATGAATAGTGATAAAAAACTAAATTTTAATTGAAAACAACTTTTTTAATCAAAATAATATATAGTGTTAAATTATGATTTTGAATGGTTTAAACGAATAATTATATTATATTATTATCATTTAATAAAATGTATGTCATTATAAGTAATTTCACATTTAAATTTTACACAAACACATGCCAATCTTTTCATAGTTTTATCTTTTTAGAAACTCGTGTTTTGGTTTTGACAACAGGACATAATTTTAAATTAATTAATACAACATCCATGTTTTGATTTTTGTAAAATATATTTCTGTTTTGAATTCAGAATAGCAAAATTATAATAGGGTGAATTTTTGGAAGTTTTCTAAAAACATTCAATTTTTTATGAATAGTATAAACATTGCGTTATTATTTATAACTGACTTTTTATTTAAATAATTATTTATTTTATTTAAATATTTTTATGTCAAAATAGTTATATAATTCCTATATAAGTTCAATTTAATTCATTGGAGTCATTTTATAATATAATTAGATGTGTATATTTTTTAACTATTTAACTTCTTTTACCAGCCTTCTAGGAAAATTGTGAATTTTTCATAAATCCTAATTTTATGTCACGACCCGTCCTCGGGGCCCGTGCCGTGACTACCCCAAGACCGCCTTCCATAAGCCAGGGGCTGGCGACTAGCACCAAGGCGTAAATCCCGGTAAAAAGGGATGGCATTGACTTTGTAAGGTAAACAAGCACCACAGAGTAAGCAAGCGGAAAAGTAAACACTAAGTAAAAACAGAGTACAACTGACGTGCAGAAAATTAAATGGGCCAGTATACAAACCCAACTGAAATTAAAGTACAACTCGAAAGGGAAAACAGAAACTGTAAAGTAAAAGCCGCTACATCGAGCTGTCCACTGGAAATTCTACCTGAAGGGTGGGTACAGATAGCTCCAATGCTCCTCGGGTCCCGCCGTCCGCTCCGAGCACGTCCCGCCCAGTGGTCCACCTCCAGGTACCGTCCTGCTCTGCAAGTCTCAGCCACGATCAACGTTGTCCGTCGTCTGCAACCAACACAACGTGGTGCGGGCATAGCCCGTGCAGGGGTGAGTATAACGATACTCAGTAGAGACCCCGAGACCCTCAAGGTCTCACTAAAACCAACAAGGATAACCACAAGAAGATCTCAACAGATAACCTCTACATAGATATATGCCCATACATATACCTAAGTTATCATGTAACCCATCTCAATCATGAGGCAAACACAAGGTCAAATGTCTTAGCTCAAACCAGGATTTTCATCATCGAAACCGTTACTGCTGAAGAGCTGTGTCTCTGGAGTGTACAGTGGTCCTGTCACAACTCCGAGGTACTGCCCTCTAACTTAAGACTGCTATAATACTCCACCTATCGAGTATTGTGGGCCAGCCGCTACCACCAAGTGCTCTCATGTGCCGCTACAACCAAGCGCACCACTGTCGCGGGTCTGCCGCTACAACCAAGCGCTCCCCTGTGCCGCTACAACCAAGCGCACCTCTGTCGTGGGTCTGCCGCTACAACCAAGCTCTCCCCTGTGCCGCTACAACCAAGCGCACCTCTGTCGTGGGTCTGCCGCTACAACCAAGTGCTCCCCTGTGCCGCTACAACCAAGCGCACCTCTGTCGTGGGTCTGCCGCTACACCCAAGCGCTCCCCTGTGCCGCTACAACCAAGAGCAGCTCTGTCGTGGGTCTGCGGCTACAACCAAGTGCTCCCCTCTACAGCTACAACCAAGCGCACCTCTGTCGTGGGTCTTCCGCTACAACCAAGCGCTCCCATGTGCCTCTACAACCAAGCGCACCTCTGTCGTGGGTCTGCCGCTACAACCAAGCGCTCCCCTGTAACGCACCGGGTCGTCCGATCAGTAGTCGTCGGGACTCAGTCAGCTACACGGTCTCCGTACTCTGCACGCTCGTCTGTAGGAGGGTCTGATCCACGAGCTACTGGTGGATACTCCAAGTATCACAAAGTCCCGCAAGGAAGTATCACCAAGGAGAGCCTCGTCATAGGGGTCTCAACGCAACAGACGACGCGTCAATCGGACGCCTGGTTTGTGAGTTATTAGCCTTTTCGTCCCGGGGGCCCAGTTGGTTTTGTGTGCGAACCAATCCGGCTGTAACTCAACTATACCCCGAACACTCATAGGGTATACTCATAGGGACCGTTTTTCAACGTGATCACCAACGCCGCTGACGGTTTGTCAAACGGACGTCTGGTCTGAAAGATATCAGCTTTTCCGTTCCAGGGGCCCGGTTGGATTTCAGTGCGATCCAACCCGGCCACTATCCACTGTAACCAAAACTCGGGCGAAGGATGCCAAAAGATCCGTATCATCAACAGGAACTCAACGCAATAGACGGCGCATCAATCGGACACCCGGTCTGAGAGTTATTGGCATTTTCGCTCCGAGGGCCCGGTTGGTTTTTAAGGAAAAACCAACCCGACCGCACTCCACCTGCATCCAAACCTCAGGCGGATTATGCCAAAAGATCCGTCTCACTTAGAGGAATTCAACAAAGCTGACGGCACGTCAATCGGACGTCTGTGGCTCAAGATATGAGTGTTTCCGCTCCGAGGGCCCGGTTGGTTTCGTGTACGAACCAACCCGGCCGAACTCAAAGTACTCCGAAACATTGAGTGCGATATACCGAAACGACCGACTCGTTCCAAGGATTGTGTTGCCGCTGACGACGAGTCCTTTGGAGGCCCGTAGCTCAAGTTACGGGCGTTTGAACGAAAGTCCTCCGAAGACGGGGGGTCCGGGCCCGGGCCGGCCCGGGCCGACCCCCCCTGGTTGGCCCGAACCGGGTCGGGTCTGACCCGGTTGGCACGACCCGGCCCGGCCAGGGCTGGTCCGGCTCGGCTCGGCCGAGCGGTCGACGCGGGGGAAAGCCGCCGCCCCGCGTGACACCCCCGCGGCACCCGCGTGGTGCCGCCCTGGACACCCGCGGGGTGCCGCATGACAACCCCGCGGCACCCGCGGGGTGTCGCCCTGGACACCCGTGGGGCGCCGCGTGACAACCCCACGACACCCGCGGGGTGTCGGCCAGACACCCGAGGGGTGTCGCGTGACAACCCCGCGGCACCCGCGGGGTGTCGTGGGACAACCCCGCGGCACCCGCGGGGTGTCGGCCAGACACCCGCGGGGTGTCGCCCTGGACACCCAGGCGCGCTGGACCCGCGCCGCCGCGGGTCCACGGGCGCCGCCGCCTCCGGCCGCCGACGCCGCCGCGCCGGCGACCCGCGCCGCCGCCGGCTTCCGCGGGCCGCCAGAGTTGCTCCGGTGGCCCATTTTCCTTCTCGTCTGCGCCGTTGCTCCTCCCGGGACCCGTCCTTCACTACGGAAACATCAAACATCCGTTACAGCACGTTCCGTCGTCGCCCGTCAAATCCGCACAAAACGAAGAACGGCGGAGGGTCGTCGGGCAGTGTTCGTTTGGCCCGCACCCTCCGCATTAGGGATAATCAACGGGAGAAAATAAATTGTTCAACACATGAACCAACAATTTTAACAAAATAAAATTGTTTCTTTGATTCCGGTTCATTAATTTTTAAAGAATGTTCACGGGAATATAAGGAGGGGTATTTCCAAAATATAAAATCCCTACCTCGTTGGTCGTCACGCGTGAGCGTTCTTCGCGGAATTTTCTCGTCGCGGAAGGTAGAGATCGTCGCGTCGTCGCGGAAGGGCGTCGCGTCGTCGCGGAACACGGCGTTGAGTCGGCGAACTCAACGCACGATGAAAGATCAGATTTAATTTAATTAATTAAATCTGTGTTTTGGTAAAGAACCACGAAGGAGATAAAAAGGAAGGTCCGAGACCCTTACCTCAAGCAGCCGATCGAAGATCCGTCGCGGAGGAAGAGACGTCGCAGAAGAACGTTGTCGGCGTCGCGGATCACGGCGTCACATCGTCGATTTCTGGGCTCGGCATTCTTCGCGTTCTTCACGTTCTTCGCGAAGGAGGATGAAGGTTCAAGGATTCACTCTCTCAATGAGTAATCCTCCAAAAGAAAAAGGTTGGTCTTATTTTATTATTATGCCAACACACGAAAAAGGGTAAGTAACGACCCACCAATTCGTTGAATTAATTCAACAAAAGAAACATCTCATTTAATATACGAAATAAACCACCCAATTAAATGGTCTGTTAAGAATTTAGAAAACAGGTCAGTTGACTTTCATAATGACGGGTTTTCGCGGGTGCGTTACTTAGCGGAAAGAAACGGCGGGGTTCGTCCGGGCCCCACCTCACAAATATCCTGCAAAGGGGGTAGGATATTTCTGGATAGCATCCTATCCGGTTTAACTCAGTTCAAGCCACCTTTAAGTGGCTTCAAGTGGCTTCCCAGTGGCTTAAATGAAATAAAATAAAGTTGTCGAAAAATTATTTTATTTCTTAACTTTAAGCCCGAAAATTAAAAACCACACTTGAGCAAACGCAACTCCGGAAGAGGCGTTTCTAAACGAATATCGGCGCTGCGATTTCATCGGTGCCCGATTCCGGGCACCAGTTTAAAAGTTAGAAAAACCCGCTCGTCCGTTCACTAAAGGTACCCGAGCCAAACTTCAAAAAATGATTCCGGGCACACCGGGCCTCCGAATCAGGCACCGTCAGAAACTGCGTTCTTGTAAAATTCCAAAGAAAATTAAGAAAAAAATTTCCATGAAATTTATGGGTCTTTACATTACTCCCACCACAGGGCCTTACATCCCCGTAAAGCTTCAACACAAACTAGGGATACCAAGGCGATACTGAGCACGCATCTGAGCCTCCCGCTCCCATGTGATCTCCTGGAGGTTCCCGTGCTGCCATCTGATGCGCACAAGAGGAATCGATCGCCCACGTAGGACCGCTCCTGTCGATCCTCTATCTCCACTAGAACTTATGTAAAAGTCGCCTTATCATCCATCTTTTGCTCCCCATGGTCAAAGATATGCGTCGGGTCATGCACGTATCTCCTCAGCTGAGATACGTGGAAGACATCGTGCACCCGGTGCAACTGAGGTGGCAGAGCTAGGCGACAAACCACCTCGTCAAATCTCCACAAACCACGTCGAGGTAAGACCCGTAAGAAGACGTGGTCGCCATCCTCGAACTCTAGTGGCCTCCACCTCCTGTCAGCATAAGGCTTATGCCGGCTCTGAGCTGTACTCATCTGCCCCTGGATGACCTGGACCATCTCATGTCCCACAAGAGCTGCAAGATTTCTTCTTTTCCGATAAGAGAAATCTGGTCCCATCCCCAGGATGAACTACATTCTTTGCCTAATACAGTCAATCCAGACATGGATGATACTAATCCATACCAAGGATGACGTCGTAAGGCCTCGACGCTACTACCAAGATATCCAACCGTTACTCTCGCCTCCAAGGGTTGAGTCACACTGTCGGCATCAGTGTGTGGTAACTGGGTCTCCTACAGTAGATGTCTCACAAGTGAGGGTCAAGTCAACAGTCAAAACTGGAACCTCTTAGTAACAACAAAAAAGTGGACAGGAATGAAAACATCACAAAGGTATGTGTCTTTTATTATTGCAGCTCATAATCCAAAGACGCTACACAACAGCAACAAGGAACTAGAAGTACAAAAGTCGTATCCACTAGTTCCGCTCCTGTCCAACTGCTCCCAGAGCTCCACGATCGAAGGCCTCATCTGCCTGAAGCTGAGCTCTCCCATGTCCACCAGCTCCCTGCGGTCGGGGTGGACCTCCTGGTGGTGGCGGTGGCAACACCTCAATGTGTCTCCCACCATCGTCTACTCGGCCAGCTCCACTGACTCATCCGCCTGTACCCTGCGGACCACCATGGCTGAATCTCTGTCTGGGAGGTCCCTCTACCGCCTGCTGCTCATCTGTAAAACGAATCGGGCAGTCTCGAGCCATGTGACCAATCCCGCCACAGGAGTAACACTGCCCACTCTCGGCACGCCTGGCTCTGACTCCACCCCGGCTCCCCCGCACAACTGAGCCTAAGTCGTGCAGTCGGCCATCGGTAGGTCTGGCCCTCTTGGACCTCTGCGCATATAAGTGATGTCTCGTCGTGCATCTAGAGCATCAAACTCCACCATCGGCCTGCTGCGGCGTACAGTAGGCTCGCTGCGAGGATTACCATGAGGTCTGCTGGTATCCTCACTAGCCTGAAAACTCCCACCACAGCCTCCAGCCAATCCTCAGCCGCCTGCGGGTCCGTCTCTCCCCGGAACCTGGGTGGCCTCTGGCGCTGGAACCTGTGAAGTGCGCTCAAGCGACGTGCATCATCAGCGGTTGGAAGCATTGGTGGCTCGGCGGGAAGAGGTACTGCCGGTGGCTCAGCTGTCAAAGGGCCCTACACTGAGGCCTCGTCGCTGGGCGGGCTGTCGCCACGCTCAACCCTCAGAACCCTAGCTGGTCGTCCGCGAGGAGGCATCCTGAAAGAAACAACGTGATACGGTCAAACGATAAGAACCTGGTGAGATGACCTGGTTTGAGCTGACTTTTAAAAACTGCTGGAGACACACACGCAATCAGTGTCTTCAGGCGTTAAGTCGGAAATCAGAAGTCAGGGTCATGGTGTATGGATACGTCGGCCGCCGCACCAACACTGGACTCCCTGGACCGATAACCACACTCAATACGCTAAACACTATTGTTTCACACAGAAGGAAGATCAGAGTCTGCGGTAGAACCGACCACCTCTGATCCCTATTTGTCACGACCCGTCCTCGGGGCCCGTGCCGTGACTACCCCAAGCCCGCCTTCAATAGTCCAGGGGCTGGCGACTAGCACCAAGGCGTAAATCCCAGTAAAAAGGGAAGGCATTGCCTTTGTAAGGTAAACAAGCACCACAGAGTAAGCAAGAAGAAAAGTAAACACTAAGTAAAAACAGAGTACAACTGACGTCCGGAAAACTAAATGGGCCAGTATACAAACCCAACTGAAAGTAAAGTACAACTCGAAAGGGAAAACAACAACTGTAAAGTAAAAGCGGCTAGACCAAGCTGTCCACTGGAAATTCCACCTGAAGGGTGGGTACAGATAGCTCCAATGCTCCTCGGGTCCCGCCGTCCGCTCCGAGCATGTCCCGCCCAGTGGTCCACCTCCAGGTACCTTCTTGCTCTGCAAGTCTCATCCACGATCAACGTTGTCCGTCGTCTGCAACCAACACAACGTAGTGCGGGCATAGACCGTGCAGGGGTGAGTATAACGATACTCAGTAGGGACCCCGAGACCCTTAAGGTCTCACTAAAACCAACAAGGATAACCACAAAAAGATCTCAACAGATAACCTCTACTTAGATATATGCCCATACATATACCTAAGTTATCAAGTAACCCATCTCAATCATGAGGCAAACACAAGGTCAAAAGTCTCAGCTCAAACCAGGATTTTCATCATCGAAACTGTAACTGCTGAAGAGCTCTGTCTCTGGAGTGTACACTGGTCCTGTCACAACTCCGAGGTACTGCCCACTAACTTAAGACTGCTGTAGTACTCCACCTATCGAGTATTGCGGGCCAGCCGCTACCACCAAGGACTCCCATGTGCCGCTACAACCAAGCGCACCACTGTCGTGGGTCTGCCGCTACAACCAAGCGCCCCCCTGTGCCGCTACAACCAAGCGCACCTCTGTCATGGGTCTGCCGCTACAACCAAGCTCTCCCCTGTGCCGCTACAACCAAGCGCACCTCTGTCGTGGGTCTGCTGCTACAACCAAACGCTCCCCTGTGCCGCTACGACCAAGTGCACCTCTGTCGTGGGTCTGCCGCTACAACCAAGCGCTCCCCTGTGCCGCTACAATCAAGCACACCTCTGTCGTGGGTCTGCCGCTACAACCAAGCGCTCC
Organism: Viscum album; assembly: GCA_963277665.1. Classification (NCBI taxonomy): domain Eukaryota; kingdom Viridiplantae; phylum Streptophyta; class Magnoliopsida; order Santalales; family Viscaceae; genus Viscum; species Viscum album. The sequence goes on along the minus strand of OY728146.1, from coordinate 1,999,597,852 downwards.
CCTGTGCCGCTACAACCAAGCGCACCTCTGTCGTGGGTCTGCGGCTACAACCAAGCGCTCCCCTGTGCCGCTACAACCAAGCGCACCTCTGTCGTGGGTCTGCCGCTACAACCAAGCGCTCTCCTGTGCCGCTATAACCATGTGCACCTCTGTCATGGGTTTTCCGCTACAACCATGCGCTCCCCTGTAACGCACCGGGTCGTCCGATCAGCAGTCGTCGGGACTCAGTCAGCTACAGGGTCTTCGTACTCTGCACGCTCGTCTCTGGGAGGGTCCTCTCCACGTGCTACTGGTGGATACTCCAAGTATCACAAAGTCCCTCAAGGAAGTATCACCAAGGACCGCCTCGTCATAGGGGTCTCAACGCAACATACGGCGCGTCAATCGGACGCCCGGTTTGTTAGTTATTATCCTTTTCGTCCCGGGGGCCCGATTAGTTTTGTGTGCGAACCAATCCGGCCGTAAGTCAACTATACCCCGAACACTCATAGGGTATACTCATAGGGACCGCATTTCAACGTGATCACCAACGCCGTTGACGGTTCGTCAAACGGACGTCTGGCCTGAAAGATATCAGCTTTTCCGTTCCAGGGGCCCGGTTGGATTTCTGTGCGATCCAACCCGGCCACTATCCACTATAACCAAAACTCGGGCGAAGGATGCCAAAAGTTCCGTATCGTCAACAGGAACTCAACGCAATAGACGGCGTGTCAATCGGACGCCCGGTCTGAGAGTTATTGACATTTTCGTCCCAGGGGCCCGGTTGGTTTTTAAGGAAAAACCAACCCGACCGCACTCCATATGCGTCCAAACTTCGGGCGGAGTATGCCAAAAGATCCGTCTCACTTATAGGAAGTCAACAAAGCTGACGGCACGTCAATCGGACGTCCGTGGCTCAAGATATGAGTGTTTGCGCTCCGAGGGCCCGGTTGGTTTCGTGTACGAATCAACCCGGCCGAACTCAATGTACTCCGAAACCTTGAGAGCGATATACCGAAACGACCGACTCGCTCCAAGGATTGCGTTTCCGCTGACGGCGAGTCGTTTGGAGGCCCGTAGCTCAAGTTACGGGCGTTTCAACGAAAGTCGTCCGAAGACGGGGGGTCCGGGCCCGGGCCGACCCGAGCCGACCCCCCCTGGTTGGCCCGGGGCAGGTCCGGCTCGGCTCGGCCGAGCGGCCGAGCGGTCGACGCGGGGGGAAAGCCGCCTCCCCACGTGACACCCCCGCGGCACCCGCGGGGTGTCGCCCTGGACTCCCGCGGGGAGCCGACGTGACAACCCCGCGGCACCCGCGGGGTGTCGCCCTGGACACCCGCGGGGCGCCGCGTGACAACCCCACGGCACCCGCGGGGTGTCGGCCAGACACTCGCGGGGTGTCGCGTGACAACCCTGCAGCACCCACAGGAAGTCGCCCTGGACACCCAGGCGCGCCGGACCCGCGCGGCCGTGGGTCCACGGGCGCCGCCGCCTCCGGCCGCCGCTGGCTTCCGCAGGCGGCCGGAGTCGCTCCGGTGGCCCGTTTTCCTTCCCGTCTGCGCCATTGCTCCTCCCGGGACCCGTCCTTCACTGCGGAAACATCAAACATCCGTTGCGGCACGTTCTGTCGTCGCCCGTCAAATCCGCATAAAACGAAGAATGACGGAGGGTCGTCGGGCCATGTTCGTTTGGCTCACACCCTCCGCGTTAGAGATAATCAACGGGAGAAAATAAATTGTTCTACACATGAACCAACAATTTTTACAAAATAAAATTGTTTCTTTGATTCCGGTTCTTTAATTTTTAAAGAATGTTCACAGGAATATAAGGAGGGGTATTTCCATAATATAAAATCCCTACCTCGTTGGTCGTCGCGCGTGAGCGTTCTTCGCGGAATTTGCTCATCGCTGAAGGTGGAGATCGTCGCGTCGTCGCGGAAGGGCGTCGCGTCGTCGCGGAACACGGCGTTGAGTCGGTGAACTCAATGCACCATGAAACAACAGATTTAATTTAATTAATTAAATCCGTGTTTTGGTAAAGAACCACGAAGGAGATAAAAAGGTAGGTCTGAGACCCTTACCTCAAGCAACCGATCGAAGATCCGTCGCGGAGGAAGAGACATCGCAGAAGAACGTTGTCGGCGCCGCGGATCACGGCGTCGCGTCGTCGATTTCTGGGCTCGGCGTTCTTCGCGTTCTTCGCGTTCTTCGTGTTCTTCATGAAGGAGGATGGAGGTTCAAGGATTCTCTCTCTCAACGAGTAATCCTCCAAAAGAAAAAGGTTGGTCTTATTTTATTATTATGCCAACACACGAAAAAGGGTAAGTAACGACCCATCAATTCGTTGAATTAATTCAAAGAAATAAACAGCTCATTTAATTTACGAAATAAACTGCCCAATTAAATGTTCTGTTAAGAATTTAGAAAACACGTCAGTTGACTTTCATAATGACGGGTTTTTGCGGGTGCGTTACTTAGCGGAAAGAAACGGCGGGGCTCGTGTGGGCCCCACCTCACAAATATCCTTTAAATGGGGTAGGATATTTCTGGATAGCATCCTAACCAGTTTAACTCAGTTCAAGCCGCCTTTAAGTGGATTCAAGTGGCTTCCAAGTGTCTTAAGTGAAATAAAATAAAGCTGTCGAAAGATTATTTTAATTCTTAACTTTAAGCCCGAAAATTAAAAACCACACCTGAGCAAACGCAACTCTGGAAGAGGCATTTCTAAGCGAATACCGGCACTACGATTTCATCGGTGCCCTCAGAATTTGATTCCGGGAACCGGTTTAAAAGATAGAAAAACCCACTCGTCCGTTCGCTGAACGTACCCGAGCCAAACTTCGAAAAATGATTCAGGGCACACCGGGCCTCGGAATCAGGCGCCGTCAGAAACTGCGTTCTTGTAAAATTCCAAAGAAAATTAAGAAAACTATTTCCTTGAAATTTACGGGTCTTTACATTTTACCACTTCTATGAATTGAATTTAAAAAATATGAGATACGTAGTAGAAATCAGTTAGTTAAATGTGGTTCAATAAGATTAAAATAATTTTTGTAGAATAATATCTTTTGGATTTTAGTTACCACTATTAAAAGTAAATATGGTAATCAAATGTAAAAATGATATTATAATTTCCCTAACTCATGTCCTAATTACATTAGAAAAGTTTATTTCGATCCAAAACATCCTTAGGAATAAAATGTGATCATTTGGGTCTACTTGTATTAGATTATGAAATTTATTATTATTTTACTTATAGAATAGTTAAAAGTGATAAATTCAAAGTTTAATAACTAAAACATTTTAAATATAGGATCATAAATAAGATAAATTACCAAATAAATATTCCATATAATATTATAAGTTTACATAAATAATTTTATTTTATTTATAATATTTATATATTGAATAAATAATCTTATTTATGACACAATTATGATGCAGTAATAACATTATCAATGAATGATTAAAATAATTGATATTATAAATATTAAAAATAAATTTAAATTGAGGGGTTTAATGACATCCATGAGTTTTATAGGAATTAATGACATTTTAGGTCTGATTATATAAATTAATTTTAAATTGATAATTTTGATATTACTGTTACAAAAACGAAATACCAAATAGTGTCAAAATTGACATAAATGATTTTTTAAAACAAATACAATATTATTTATTGATATAATATTTCTAAAAATTTAAAGTTCACCCAATGTACATAGATATAGTTATATATATCAAAAATGAACCACATGGGGTTATCTTGGATTTTTATAATATCATTATTAACCATTTATTATAATAATACAAGACGACATTGTAAAAGATAAACTATTTAAATAAGAGTTAAATAAAAAGATAGGGTTAATATGGTGACCGAAACTTGTTTAAAAACTATTGGTTGAGTGGATTCCGATTCACCCCACCTTATCTTCTAAAAAATAAATTTGGAGCCATTATAAAACGAAAATGTCCTTATAATAAAATATTATTTCAAAATTTCCTTAAAGTGACCCACTCCTCTCATATAAAAGGGTACACCCCCTTCTCTTAAAACCACACATGGAAAGTCATTGGTTGTCCAAAACCTTCTTGAATATCATCCCAACTTCCCTCACTTCATCTAAGAGGACTTACATTGATCATAAATCCATCCTATAGATCCCTTTTGATTAAATCAAAAGGAAGCACCCGAAGAAGAGGTAATTATGTAATCGCCACGTTCAATGTTACTATCTTCTTCCACTTTCTCTTACATTGTTGATTTAGTAGCAAAATAATAACTTGAGTAACTTCTAAGTTCCGTGAATTTATTATAAATATGGTAAAACAATATTCATTATTCTATTCATCCTATGAATGACAAAGTCACCATGCGTGCGTACGTACGGCTTACCGTCTCCACGTCGTGGTATAATTGTTTATTCAACACTTCATTATTTGGATGGATATAATAATGTGTATAATTGTTGTAAAAAATAAATATAAAATGTTAATGATTATGTATATATGATATAACATCCAATTAAATACTATTTTACCTTCAATAGAATGATATCATCGCTCATGCATTCGTATGACTTACCATCTCCACGACGTGATGAGATTCATTTCCACATTCACTATTCATAGATGAACATAAAAATATATATTAATAATAGGTATATAATATATTAAATAAAAATAAAACTAGAGATATATAAGGGTGTGTTTGTATTTATTTACATACATATATCTTATTCACATACTTCTGTTTAATACCATATATATATATAAACAATGTTTATGCGTACATGTGTCATACCGTCGACATAAACGTTTATTTCCATTCCATATATATATCTTTAATTCGTATTTATATTCTAAATATATATGATATATAAATCATGATTTATATTCTATAATGAATTTAAATCATGATCTATGTGATACAATCAAGAATAACAATATAAAACACGTATGATAAACCTAGCAAATTATTAACCGAAATGTTAATTTAACATGGAAATCATTGTTAAATGGGTAGTATAATGTCATAAATTAATAATGAAAGATATAATAAATATGAATATGGTTATGGTATAATTTAAAAAATATACAACATTCATTATACAAAAGGTTAAATGTACCCTCAACTAATGGAATGTACAAGGTAAGGGACAATTTCTCAATCTCATTATCATCCTTCATAATTTATGGGTATATATTTTCTGGGACTTATTCTTAATCCATGTCCATGTTTGATAAAAGGATTTTCAAAATGATTTTTAAGGTACTATATAACTAAAACATAAATTTAAAAGTATTAAATATTTATTCGTCTAAATCATTCTCATTGATGTCTATGTTTTCAAAATGGTTTTAAGGATTTTTTTTATATGGACATGATTGTTTTAATATGATAGTTTATTTAACATGTTTCAAAGTGGTATGGAACACATTTATTCAAAAATATTTTTCAAATGACTTCCTTTATAATTTTATGACTTTTAAATAATTCACAAAAGGGATAATTCTATCAAAACATTTTATTGACCATTTTAAACTATGTGAACATCCTTTATAAGATATTAATTTTTTTTAAGGTTGATTTATTATAATACAATATTTAATATTTTATTGACCAAGTTGTGATATGTTGGACTTCAGATATTAAATTTTTATACCCTTTATGGTTAATGTCTGAAATATTTATATTTCTTATGGTAGTTTTAACATGAATGATTATGTTACATATCATAATTTTCATATGAGGAATACAGTTGACATAGTAAGTGACGGGTGGGGACAGATATAGAGCCATGATGAATCAGTAGGTATCATGAGTCAAATTAGTTTTTTCAAACAATTCCATAACAAAACATTTATTTGTAATCATGGATTTCAGCCTTTACTATGTGGTAATGTTGTCTGATGCTAGGCATTCCCTCATTATGAAATAAATTATTTCATGTGATTATTTGACTAGTAAAAAATCCATGTTCATGTTTATATGGTAATGTTTGATTTATTTTCTCCAAATTATGTTCATGTTTATGTTTAAAATGTGGATGTTTTTATTACACATCTTTCCATAAAAGTCAATTGCTTCCACTAAATTAATTACCCATACTGAGCATCTGAGCTCACCCTTTTCTTATGTTTTTTTCAAAGATTACATGAACTGTATTATGTTTGATATAAAGGGTTATGAAAGGATAATAATTGCATTCTCAAAGGATTATTTATGTTTTGTTTTATTTTTGAATGCGTAATGTAACATTTATGTATGTAATATATTTTACAATACTATTAAACTGATCTTTCCTTTGAAACATGATTCCTTGTAATCATGCCAATGAATAAAAATAATTCACCACCTCCGGGATTCTAGAGTCGGGGTGTTACAGTTGATATCAGTGGATGTTTAACAATAACCTTGGAAACTAGATTTAGAAAAACTCTAATATATAACATTACCCTAAGATAGACTTTTAATATTAGTAATAGAAGAACTTCCATGAATTTTGGTAATGTAATAATTTTGTGAATTTTCTAAGAAAAACATCTCTGTCAGGATATGACATGGTAGAGGCGTGTCTGGAACAGATTTACCTAGGAGTGAAAACTCCAACAAGGAGTTTCAGGATTCACACACAGTAGCGCAGGAAAAGTTTTTTTATAGCAGTTTTTTTTATTTTTTACGTTGGATTTTGACCGACGTTATTAAATGAATTGTTATAAACACAGTTTTGTACATCGATTATTTTAAAACTGGCGTAATAACCCAAAATTCAAAGCGTTATTCACTTGTGTTCAACAAAAACCAAAGTGGAAAATGCTTTGGAGTCATGATTTATTATGGCAGTTTTTAAATATCGGACGTGGTATCTACTTTTAAACATCTTTTATAGAATAGCAGGCGTAAAAATTATGCCTCCGAGTTGTTTATCACGTTGTATATTTTAATAACTGATGTTATAAACTAGTCTGCCAAGTATTTTTCACTTCAGTTAAATAATAAATAACGTGAAAACAAATTTACTACATCATTTATCAAATAACCAATGTAAAAACCAATTTCATTCCATTTATTACATAGGTTATGAGATAACCGATGTAAAAACCCATTCCCAAGCATTTTTTATGTCAGTTTTCAAATAAATGATGTTAAAACCCAAAACATGCCATTTTTACTTCGGATATAAAATAACCGACATAAAAACCAATTTTTATAATAAAACTGTTCAACCAATACTATTACCTATAAAATAAAAAATGGAACAAGCCAAAAAATGTCCAAAACCAAAAAAAACCATCCCACCCCACTGGACATCCCTCTCACACCCGTCGAACCCCCCCTCCCCACCAGACTCCCCACACCCCTAGACAACCCCACCCTCTTGGATATCCCCAAAACTACTAAATACCCTCCCACCCCCTGGAAAATCTAAACACCACCACCCCCACTCCCATGGACACCCCTCCCATCCTCCAGGACACCAACCAACCCCCATGGACACCCTGGACACCTCCACACCACTAGACAACCCTCCCACACCCCTGGAAACACCCCACCCCACTGGACACCCCCCCCCACACATGGAATCCCCATAGACATTCCCACAACCTCCTAGATTTCCCCACCCTCTTGGACATCCCCCACCCGCTTGGATCGCGCCCACTCCCTTGAAAAGCCCTACCCCCTCCTGGACACCCTCTCACCCCCATGGACACTCTAGACACCTTCCCTCTCCACTAGACAGCGCCCCAAAACCCAGAAAACCCCCACCCCACTAGAACCCCCCACCCCTAGACACCCCCTAGAAAGCCCCGACCCTCTTGGATATCCCCCTACCCCCTGGATAGCCAACACACCATCCTGGACACCCCCTCCCTCATGGAAACAATGGAGACCCCCACCCCTCTGGACAAACCTCCCACCCCATGGACACCCCGACACCCATAGACACCCCCTAGACAACCCCCAACCCTCTTAGATAGCCCTCCCAACATATTGGACACCCTCCCACCCTCCTAGATAGCAACCAAACACCATGGACACCCTGGACACTCCCTCACCTCACTAGACATCCCTCCTAGAACCCTAGAAAACCCCCCCCCCCCACTAGACATCCCCACCCCCTGGATAGCCCACCCACCCTCCTAGACACCCCCACCCCCATGGACACCATGGACACCCCCACCCCACTATACATCCCTCCCACACCACTGGAAACCCCCCCCCCCCCCCCGGGCAACCCGACCCCCCTAGACACCCTTAGATAGCCCCAAACCCTTTTGGATAGCCCTCCCACCCTCCTGGACATCCTCCCTCCACCAAAGAAACCCTGGACTCCCCCTCCACCCACTAGATAACCCTCTCACAATGGTTAAAACCACCCAACCCACCAATGGACATCCTCCACATACCCTTGGACAACCACTGGATATCGCCCACTCCACTAGGCAACCCTCCCACCCGCCTGTACACCCTCCCACTCCTATGGACACCCTGGACACCTCATACCCCTATTAACTACCCCCACACACTCGATAACCCACCCAACCCACTAAACACCCCCTACAACCCTGTACACCCACTAGATAGCCCCTCCCCCCTCCTGGACAGCCCCCACCCCTAGACAACTTTCCCACCCTCAGGGATACCCCCACCCCCATGGTCACCATAGACACCCCCACCACACTAGAAAACCCTACCACACCTCTGGGAATCCCCCATGGACATCCCCTACACCCAAGGACACCCCCTGGATAGACCCCCACCCAATTGGACAGCCTCCACTACCCTGAATATCCCTCACATCCTCTTGGACTCCCTCCCACCCCCATGGACATCCTTGACACCCCCTACCCCACTGGACACCCCCACACCCCTGGACACTCCTATTCATCCCCCACCCATCTTGGAAAACCCCCAATCCCATGGAAAGCCCTCCCACCCTCCTAAAAACCCTCCCACCCCCATAGACATACTAGACACCCCCATCCCACTAGGAAGTCTTCCCACACCCTAGGACCCACCCTAACAAGACACCCCCCACAACCTTGGACAGCCTCCACCCTCCTGGACAACCCCCACCACCTAGACATGCCCCCCTCCTAGACACCCCCACCCCCATGGACCCCCTAGACACCCCTACCCCAATGGACATCTCTCCCTCACCCATGGAAACCCCCACCCCCTGGACACCCCCACACCCCTGGACACCCCCATGACAGCCCTCTCCCCCCCACCCTCCTGGACAGCCCCCACTCCCCTAGACAGCCCTACCACCCACATGGGAAACCTCTAACCCCCATGGATAGCATGGACCTCCCCCACACCCCACCCCACACCAATGGATATCCCTCCCACACCCCTAGAAACCACCCACCCCATTGAACAATTCCCCACACCCCTGGGCACCCCCTAGATAGCCCCACTCCCCTAGACATCCCTCCCACCGTCATGGACACCCTCTCACCCCCATGGACACCTTGGAAACCCCCACCACACTGGACAGTCATCCCACGCCCCATAAAACTCCTCCACCCCACTCAGTATCCCCCAACACCCCTAGACCCCCCCCCCCCAAGACCAGAATACATACCAGAAAAACTATAAGAAGTAGACCAAAACAAGTAGTAGACCAAAATTAAACATTCACATATATAACATTAAAAACTAAAAATGTCAACTAAAAAAACTAAATCCAATCTAAATGATTACCAAATACACCTTTATAATTCAAATATTCAAAATTACGTTTTACACTACAAACAAACTAAAATCCAATCCAACCTGTAAAATTATTTGACTATTCCACTTGTAAGTTTTTCAAATCTAGAGAACAATAGGGTGGATGGTCATCAAATAAATACAAAGTAAAAGGATACTAGTTAAAATGTATAAATTATAAATCAAATGAAATATTATGTCAATTTTTAAAAGTAAATATTACAAAGTCAAACTGCACAAGTGTTCCAGTTGTAATTATTTCATACATAAATCTTAATATATAATATCTGTATTCGACGACGCCTTATTGTTAAGGAAAATTATATATATGTGAGTGTAAATTAAAAATATTATTTTTATTTAAAACATCCTAAAGTACAAATTATACATGGATATTTATCTTTAATTTTACATATTTGATATTTGAACTACTTTTTTCTGTATTTTTTGAAAGTAGACCCATACCCTATTAAAAAATAATAAGAATGGGATAAATTTAAAAATCGTTGAAATATATTCAACTATTATGAAATTGATACATTCTTATCCAAATTATTCTTAAAAAATTCCTTCACATCTCCATGGAGAGAGCATATCCAATGAAGTGTCTTCTCCCTAGGGGAAAAAACACCGAACATCTAATGATCACTAATAAAAGAAAATTTATGGTTAGTTGTATTTTTTTGTTAAAAGAAAATGAACTATTTTCCTGAAATATGATTCATACCTCTAACAAAATGGAATCATCCAACAATCTATGATTATATTCTGTTCAAATCGTTCATCAATATAAGTCATTCTTTATTCCTCATCTAGCACATGTGCTTCAGGGGAAATCAAATCAGGGTCATCGAATCCATATACATCTGTCCTCTCATTATTCTGACACATGTAATAGATATACCTAATACAAAACAATCATATGTATACATTTTTAATAAATATAATATAGGAATAAGGTGTTAATACTTTCATGGGAAAATTTCCATAACGTTGATTCCCAACATATCATCAGTAACATCCTCCATGATATCATTTTTCAGAATCCCTACAATTATAGGACATCCACAAACATGAGCTTCAGTTGGATACTCGTAATGATCTACCATCAAATTTTCATATCTTGAAAATTTGTTAGGACTACTAGAATTTGTATCTGAGGTCATATCCATTTGTCATTGTTGTTGTTTATAAAGTATCCCATTACCTTTTAAGTATACATGTAAAAGTCAATAGAAAATTATATTAGATTTCAAATTTAAAAAAAACATTAATAAAAATATAAAATAGAAAATACAACATACATTCCTCTATAGTAATCAGTTGCAGAAGTATATAAGGCCAAAGAAAAGGGAGATTCTATGTCCTAATGACATCACCTCATCTATAGGCAATGGTACTTGAGCTTATTTATCTATAATATCATGTACAATAACCCTATGATTCTCTAACTCTGAATGTTGAATATCAACTCTATCTCATACACAATATACCTACCCATATGCAAATATATGAAGTTGAGGATCATTAATAGACAACTCACAATATGTAGGAAGCTGTGGCGGAGGAGTAGGATAAAAAATGGGGACCACAGGATGAGGTGGGGGCGTGGGAGATATTGCGGGAGGTGGAGAATAAATAATGGGATCTTTTGGGGGAGGTGCAGGAGTGGGAGCTACGGCATAAAATGTTCATTGCATGTCTACAAACATAGATTGTATCAATTCTCAAATATTCTCCACCTTCGTCACAATAATATTTTGAACATCAGCCTACACAGATTTAATTTTTTTATAAACACCCACAACGTATGATGTTGATGAACATGGAAACATTTTTTCTTACCGATACACCCATCGATTGGCCTCGTACACGGCCAGGATGTTCGGGCTTTCCCAATACGACAGATAAAATATCTTTCCACCCCGTAGCTGTAAATACTCTTTATGAGCTCTACTCCCCTGTACAATCCTGTATTAATTAATTGAACATATCTGTAATGATTCAAATTATATAAAAAACATGGATAAATTAAATAAATAAAATAAATATCTTACAATACTATCAGCTATGATTCTCAAATCTTCTGTAATATATTTTCCCTTTTTCCCATCTGAGCTCTCTTCCATTATTCATGTCTATATAGAGGGGATGGAGGGGAAACCTCTCAAGAGCATAAAGACTCACCTCTCAGTGTTTGTAACATTTCTACCATCATTTTTTCTTAAAATATTTTATAACCTCTCCATGATAAACTATGAGGGTATAAATTTTTAGATTGGCTCTCATGATGTGATTTCCTTGTTTTCAATAAATTATGAATAAAAAAAATATTAAAAAAATAAATAAGATCATTTATAAAATAATCCTTATAGAAAGTTAATATTTCCCTTAACAAAAAAGAATATTTTCTTCTAATTTCAAAAAATTTTCCCCATGTCTCTTCATCTATGAATGGATATATATGACATGGATTATCAAGACTCCTATAACCAAAAATGAAATCAGATGTGAGGGTTGATTTGAAATCCCTCCATCTCATAACAGCCATCGATAACCATTTCTTCCTGACTACTCTAGTTTCAAGAATATCAAATTCCATCTAATAATGAACATATAAAACATATTATACTAGAAACATTTAATGAATTGGAAAACAAAAGCATAATATATTACCAAAATAATCTCCCACAACTGGTATATTATAACATTGTCCACACTTCTCAAATCATCAAACAAAATTTTTACATTTCTATTACCTGAAATTGATACAAAACGCTTAAAATATATTTTATTTGTACCTCTAGGAATATCATTCTCATCAAACTGAATGAGTATCCTCCATTCCTGCATATGGGAAAGTGATAATTTTGGTAAATGTGTGCCCCACATTTACCAACTCATGAAATATTCTTTTCCATTATGGTAGAAAATGAAGAATATTAGGGAACATAAAGAGGATCATGTGAATGTTCTTCCCTAGTGGTCTCATCATTATGCTCATCTCTAAAATCATGTAGTTGATCAACTGATTGATCTGTCCTTATCCTTCAAATAATAAAACATTAGTTCACAAATATAAAAATTCAAATACTACAATAATAATGTAAACAGAAAAATGAAAATTGAACTATGTTATGTAATAGTAAACATTCTTAATATGGTAAGAATGTTAAAAAATGGTAAACATGGTAAACATGGGAATCATGGGAGTATAATTTTCATTCAACAAAATCAATAAATATATATGTTATGTAAAAGTAATCTATGGTAATCTATGGAAAACAATATTGAACATGGAGAACATGGTAAACGTGGTAAACCTGGTAATCATGGTAGACATGGTAGACATCGTAAACATGGTAAACATGGTAATCATTGTAAACATGGTACAATAATTATCATTCATAAAAAATAATAGAATTATAATTTACGTAATGGTAAAAATGCTAAACTAAACTAAAAAAATTAAAATAAACAAAAACTTTTACTTATTTGTTTTTATACACATTTTATTAACGAAAAAATTACAATATCTATGTTTTTATGAAAATTAAAAATATATAAAATAAATAAACATATGTTACCTGTAATATTAGGAATGTACAAATCGATTATTTTCCAAATTTCTCTCATCTTGATAGTTCCCTAGGAAACAAACCATGTCGTCCACATGCTAATCATTATGTTCTACTAATAATTCCATGGATGTAGGGATCTCACAAAAATCAGCATCTTCATCAAGTTGATCCCCACCAACATATCTTTTTTCCATTGTAAAACTACATTCCATTACATATCTTATTGATCAACTACATCGAAAATCTATTTTTCATGTGTTTCCATTATAAAAGAATCTGTTGGGTCTTCCAATCTATTTAGATTAGCAACTATCATTCCAAAATCAATGTTTCTGACCCTATAGTTACCGATAAACCATTTAATGTTAAAATATAAAATTCAATTTTAATGCAATAAACCTCCCATATTTCTTCAATGACTACATAATATCTAGTTGATGTAGAAATTTATTTTTTGACTTTAGAACACGAAAAATGCATTTCGTCTGCCAATACCAATACACCACTATTCTGAACTGCACTTCTCGTGTCTAATGTTTTCATATGAAAGGTATTTCCATTAATGTCTTAACATGACCATGTTATCACCATTAAACATGGACCACTTACTAACCATCTTAATGTCTCTGATAAATTTGATCTACCAAGCATGGTATTTTTAACCCATGAAAAAAATGTTTTGTTGTGATCATTCAAACTCTTTATTTGTTTCTTCATTGGATGACATTGTTTCAACTCATTAATATGAAATATGATATAGAGTTGAGCATCAGCTATGTAATTCATGATGTATAATTCTAAATTCTTCACTTGTTCAACTAAAAATGATTTGACATTCATGCCATGAATCTACATTCCCTCATTATTAACTCATTCATGGCGAGATGGAGGCAAAACTATGTTCTCTACCACAACCAAGTAGATCATAGAAAACTCTATAACCTCCTCATAAATACACTTTTCAATAATGGAGTCTTTAGGTCGATATGGATTATTAACATACACCATCAATATTTTCATATACCTTTCAATATGATACATCAAATGAAGATATAATGGTCCAAAGGGATTTATTTCTCGAACCAGATGAATCATAAAATGCACCATTAAATCCATAAAAATGGGGGGAAATAATGTTCCAATTGATAGAGTATATAAATTGATTGCTTTTCAATTTTTATTAAAGCATTTACATAAATCACCTTATTACAAATTGAATTGAAAAAATAACACAACTTCATTATAGACATTTCTGACACAGATGAGAAACATTCCACACAATGCAACTAGTATAAATTTTTTCATCATGACATGAAAATGAAGAGATTTAATACCTATCAACTTCAAATCCTTCAATGAGATAAAAATTTTTACATTTGAAGAATAACCTTGAGGCACTTGGATATCATGAAGGCACTGATAGAAGCCTAGTTTATCCATCTTGGATAATGTTTGACAAGTCGGGGGAAGAAATATTCATCTTCCAATAAGAGTCGGAGATAAATTAAAACATATTCCCATTGATAGTTTGTTTAATCTTGCATTTAACACTTTTTGTTCATTCCTTTAATATCTAGGAATGTTCCAATCAAACTGTTGCAGATATTCTTCTTCATGTGCATGACATCAATATTAAGTTTCACTTCATGATATCTTCAATATTGTCCCTCAAAAAAAAATTGACCTTTTCTTCCAAATATGTCTATCATTATTATATATTTTTGTCTTTTACAATGTCACATAATGTTTTTCCACCCCCTCAAAATATTCATCAAGGGATAAATGTTTTGGAGAAATATCAAATTCTTGTAAGCCATTGAATGCCTTTTTTTAGTATTCTATAAGAGCGGTCCCCAGGAAAAACACTTTTGATGACCCATGTACATTATCATCCTACCATGAAGAAATTTACAATATGAAGTCTATTCTTCACCAATTGGGAATTCTGTATACCCCTTAACACTATATCCAGACAAATTTCTATATGCTTGGAAGTCATTTATGGAAAACATAAGCAATGCATGCGGTTGAAAATATTCCATTTTGTAAGAATCATACACCTTAATACCATCATCCCATAAATGTTTCAAATCATAAATCAATGGTAATAAGAAAATATCTATTTAATTTATAGGATCCTTCAGACGAGTGATCATTATACTCAAAATGACATATTTGCGCTTCATTCAAAATTCTGGATAGTGGTTTTAAATTACCAATAAAATAGGCCATGAATTATGTGTGCTACTGAGCGTTCAGTATAGATCCACTCCATCTGTGCACCACCCTAGTCTGAGATTTATAATTTCATTTCAAAATGTAGGATACTTCTCATCAATTTTATTCCATTGTAGATAATGAACTGGATGACATATTTTTCCATCACATATCCATTCATCAGCATCCCTTATTAACATTTTTGCATCACGTGAATTAGCAAATAAACATTTAAAACGATGAATTTTTGAAGATACCAAAATACATTTTAAGGGATCTTTATATTCTCAACATCAGCCTGTGATTTTTCATTCAACATATACCATGATGTCTCACATTTAGAAAACTCTAACATAAAATCACATTCCTTCCAATATATCATACAGTCATTCAGACTAGAATATATTTTATTTTATCCTAATACTATTGAGCATAATATTTTATTAGCAATATAATGTGAATATGGAAGATAATTGTCTTTTGGAAGAATGTCTTTCAACCATTGTAGCATCTCTGTAAAACATCTATCACACCGCCCATGTTTAGCCTTCAGGTTAATCAATCATAACACCACTGAAAAAACTGTAACATCTGTACAACTATGATACATTGGGTTTTCAGCATCACCATATTGACGTGAAATTGTCAGTTCCATCTCCATTTGTTCTTATCCAATACCACTATTTATTTCTTCCAGTCCATCAAAGTTACCATCATTAAAATCATCAACATTAGTAGATCTGAAATTCTGTTCAGTTTAACCATGACAAATCCAAAGGCTATCACTTAGAGCAAAACCATGACAAATAATTTGATCTTTGGTCATCCTATATTTCAACTTCTTCATATTCAAACATTTTAGGCATAAACAAAAAAATGTCACTACATGGAACATTTCATTTAGAAAATTTCAAAATGTCATCAACAACTTCTTCATATTCATTAGTCATTCGATGTTCCGTAATCCATATTCAACTTGTTATTACCTATAGCAAATATCAAAATTATAAATCATGTTATGAATATAAAAATATATATTTATATTAAAAATATATAAATTCTAATGTAAAACATTTCTCAAATATAAAACAAATCAATGTGTATTTGAAAACAAATTCTTGAATATATTTAAAAAAAGAATATATAGTTATATATTATTATTTTAAATTCATCCTGAATCCTTTCATCATAAGGTACACAAATAACATGTTATAGTGCAACTGGATACCGAATTCCCATATCTATAATAATGAAATATGAAGAGTAAATATTAAAATATATATAAATTCACTACTGAAAATTAAAAATATCCCAATGATTTGAAACCACTGGGATAGCCCCTGAAACAGTTGGGATAAAATAACCCAATGGTTTCACACACTGTTGGGATGATGGTCATTGCAATAGCCCTAAACCAAAAATTTTAAAGGAACTGTTGGTATAGACTTCCTGTAGTAAAAATATTACAATGGTTTCAATGAAACATTAGGGATATATATATACCAAGGGGGTGTCAAAGGGGGTAGGAGTTGTCCATTGTGTCCAAGGGGGTAGGGGCTGCCTAGGGGTATGGGTTTTCCCAATTCATTTAATTTAAATAAAATATTCACTTGAATCTAGTTTGAAATATAGGAAAATAGACATAGTTTTTCTAAAATTAATCCTTATGAAATCTTTTACAACCAAGCATTCAATTTTACCAAAGAGACGCACCACAATTAGGGAGCATAATCAATGATGACATGATTAGGGAAATGGTTATGCAATATTCAAGTAACCATACCAGATGAGGCACCTAGATTATCCTCTACGAATAATCAAGTGTCAGAGAACATGGTAATATTCACGAGCTTAGGGGAAAATCAAGAACATATTGTAACCTAATCCATCATTTTGGCATGCCGGATGCAATCATATTTCCCAAGTCCTCGAGGGGAACCATCACCAAAGAAGAGCGTTTTTATATTAAGGGTCAATTTTCTAGAGCATAATCTTAAAATAGTGCAGTAAGAATTCTCGAATAATCCACTACCAATTATAGGTTACCATGCAATGTCTAAAATGGGGGTGATCCAAGGAGCATCAAACATTCAACAAAATATAAATAATAATCAAAAGGCACACATAAGCCCCACACCCACAAGAATCACCCCAGAACACCACACTAAGGAAGACCCCATTCATAAGGGCCATCAATGCACAATGGAAGTTCCATACCAAGGACAGTCACATTTCCTTTTATAATGATACAGCAAGAGACATATTCCAAGGTGAGTTTTCCAAGGAGAACCCACTTTCTAAAATTCCAACCAGGAACCAACAATTCATTTAAATGAAAATCATTTTAAAATGTATCCAAACACCACATTTAGGAATCCATGGAATATTTGAAGCACATCTGAAATGTCACAACATCATTTGGAAATCATAAAATGGTTATAAGGGCCAACCTATCTTTTAATCAAACACTTGATGTTCAGGATACTCCTAGGGTTTCATGTTCTAGAAGGGGGATAAAGAGGCATTTTTTTGTTAAAATTAGATAGGGGAAATGGTGCAAAAACATTTTTATGAACTCGGGAACAGCACACGGTTAGGATGCATCGCCTGGACACCCCCACCCCCTAAACAGCACCCCACACCCTCGGGACATCCCCACCCACCCTGTACACCCCCACCCTTCGATAACCTCTACCTCCTTGGACATCACAGTCTCTCCATGTACACCACCACAACCCCTAGACCACCACCCCCTAGACAACCCCCTCACCCATCTAGAAACCACCCCCACCATATGGACTCCCATATTACCTTGTAACGTCCCCTCACCCCCTGGACCCCACTCCCACCCCTACCCTAATGGACACCCCTTGGACAACCCACACCCCCAGGACACCCCCACCCCATGGACAGCCCAATCACCCCTAGACATCACCACCCTAGACACCACACCCACCCCCACGACACCCCCACCCCCTTGGAAAGCACTCTCACCCCTGGAAATGACTTCCACCCCCTTGGACACCCCATGGACACCACCACCCCCTGAAAAGCCCACCCAACCCTAGAGAGTCCCCAGCCGCTCTGCATATCCACATCCCATTTGAAATACACTCACCACCCTCGACATCACCCCCAACCCTATGACATCCTATGAACACCACCACCCCCTTGGACAACCCCCACCCCTAGAAAGCCCCCCTAACCCCTCAAGACAACCACCCACACCGCCTGGACACCCCCTAGACACCCCATTAACCCACTAGACACCCACCCCCTGGACAACCCAACACCATTGGAAATCCCCCTCACCCACCTGGACACCACCCCTATCCCCTTAGACACCCCTTGGACACCACCACTCCATTGGATAGACCCCACCCCCTGGATAGGCCCCAACCCCTCTGGATAACAGCCCCACCCCCTAGACACCCCCACCCTTGGGACACCCCATACCCCCTTGGACATCCCACTCACCCCCTAGACACCACCCCCAACCCTAGGACACCCCCATCCCCAATGGAAACGACCTCCTCCCCTACCCCATTGGATACCCCCTTGACACCCCCAACCCCTGGACATCCCCCTCAACCACCTGTACACTACCCCCACCTATTGGACACCACCACCCTTTTGGAATTCCCCCTCACCCCTAGACATCACCCCACCCCCTTGAACAAACCTGGACACCCCCCTCGGACAGCCCCCACCCCCTAGATAGCCCCCAACCCCACTGTACAACTACCACCCCCTGGACACCCCTCCCCCTTTAGAACCCCATACCACCTTGGACTTCCCACTCACCCCCACGAGACACCACACCCACCCCCTGGACACCCCCAACCCCTGGACTCTACCCCCACCCCTACCCCGTTGGAAACCCCTGGACACCCCCACCCCCACTGAACATGCCCCTCACCCCCTCGACCCCACCCCCACAACTGGACACCCCTACCCTATTGAAAATCCCCCTTACCCTTGTACACCACCCCACACCTGGGCAACCCCCTCACCGCTTTGGACAGAACACACACCTTGGAAAACCCCCATCCCTTTGGACAACCACCACCCCCTAGACAACCTACCCCCTAGAAACCCCTACCCCCTTGGATAGCCCACTCAGCCGCATGGACATCCCACCTACCCACCCCACACACACACCCCTGGACAGCCCACCCCGTTGGACAACCCCCTCACCCCCTGGACACCCCCACCCCACCCCCTTGGACACCCCAAACCTCTTAGAAATTCCCTACTCCCCCTAGACACCACCTCTACCCCCATTGACACCCAACCCCTGGATAACCCCCCCCCCCTCCCCAGGACACCCCCACCCAGATGGAAAACACCCCTCCGCTTGGAAAACCCTTGTACGCGCACACACACATGGTAGAACACAAAAAAGACGTAAACTTTCATGATATCAATTACATTTTTTTATTTTTACATAAACAAATTTAATAAGGTTTAAATAAAAACTTCAAAACATACCATGATAATAAGAATAATGACAGAAAAATTACATATAAGAAATTATATTATGGATTTTCAAAAAATAAAAACATAAGCTGAGTTGTGCGAGACATAAGTGTGTGTCACCTGTCGACCAGATAGTTTTGATGATAATAAAGATGATGAATGATGTTGGAAAAATTTAGTTTGAGGGCATGACATTGAAGAATATTTTCTAGGTTTTCTACATGAGAGAGATGATTTTACGGATGCCTAATTAAAGAAAACAAAATGACTAAGTACGTGATGAGATAAATCAATTAAGAGAATTATCACTTCAGTTATTTAAAAACCAATGTAATAAACTATTTTTTATCTCTATAATGTCAGTTATTAAATAACTGACATAGAAAATAATTTATCACGTCATTTATTTTATATCTAATGTGATAAATGGAACTTTACCACATTGGTTCTTTTGATAACTGACGTGATAAATATTCAATATTTTCATTATGGTGTCAGTTATTTTTTAACCAACGTGATAAAGCACCGAGATTTGATTAATCTTTTCGGAAATAAAATAACTAACGCGATAAAGCTAATATCAATTTTTATAATGTCAGTTATAAAATAACTAAAGTAAAAATTGATTCAAATCGATTTATCATGTTCGTTATACAATTAACGACGTTATAAATTAATTTTTACAACTTTTCACATCGATTATATAGAACCGATGTGAAAAATAAAGATCAGTTAAATTTTTTTCCACTAGTGTCAGTATATCATGGTCCCCAACAACAGGTCTTACTCCACTCTTAGTTATTACTCTTACTCCACACTTAGTTATTACCCACCCGAGGGATATGCGTGGGAAAATACATATTTTATTTACAAGCCATTATGTAGGATTTATGAGTAAATAATATCTCAGAGAAAACATTTTTTATGACTAATGATAATATGGAATATCATTTCAATTTACATTAGTTATTTTAAAAGTTTGGATTTATGAATTGTGATTCCTAAACTAACCTATTGTATTCCATTTTGTAGAAATGGAACCTAGTTGAATGAATGAGAACTCCAAAAATACACATGATTCCAAAATAAAGAATGATCATATCTTCCATGGTATTAAGCCAACATTTAGAAAGGAAATATTCTCCAACGTATTCTAATCATATTATAAAATAGTATAATTTTTTAATAATATAAGTAAAAATTCTATGTGTCTTATTGCTTTGATGGGATAAATGAGAATGAAAGGATGGTAGAGGAAAATATAGATAAAGGGAATAGTGAAATGAAGGATTTTTCCATATCTGATAACTGTATACAGAATCACCTTGGTAAATGATAGAATAGAAATAGATATTTTTTATAATTGATGAGAAAAAGGAAACCAATTAGGTGATTTCAAGGGTATGAAAAATGTTTCAAATGTACAATTCTTCATCTACAAGGATTTGGGACACTACATGAATCAATGTCCAAATCATCTGATTATTCCCCATATGATGCTATTAGATAATAATCATATTATAATACTACCAAAAATGAAGAGGAATGATTAGTGTTCTTATATTTTTATTATGTAATTGTTTAATTTGATTATTTTATTAATGATTTACAAGTTATCATATTTATAGAGTATATAAGGATTGTACTGCAGTAAAATTTCATTTAGGATTTGAGATTGTGTTGAACCAAGAAAAGTGAATCAATAGAAGGTTAATCTTTTTGGAAAACATATGGTCAAGAGAAAGATAAAACATAAAATTGTCATGAGGCTGAAGTAATGATTTTGGAATAAGATATGATTGATTTAGATAAATTATCTATCATATTTTAGAATACTTTGAAACTAATTAAATGTTTGTTCATTATATTATTAATGGAGTTTACTACATTTATGGATATAAGGAGTTAATCCAGTTTCCTATAAGAAATAAGGGATCACGAATGTCATCAATAAGGATTTATGGTAATTCAATGTGATACCATTTTTTTATTCAATACATGATGGAGGAATTATCATGTTATGAAGTGGAAAAAAGAATCTTCATTGTGTTTTTCATCCTTATAAATTTTGGACTGTAAATTTAGAACAAAGTATTTTGGATTAGTCTAAAGGTTGGAATAGATTATGTTTTACATTCGATAATATATTTAAGGTTAAATTATTTGTACTATTATTTTAGTATTTTTATAAAAAAGGAAAATCGGGTGGTCGGGTGACAACCCGCCACGTCCGGCTAGGCTGCGAGACTCGAAGCCGCAACCGATGGGCGACAAGGGTGCATCACCTACCACTGGCCTATGTGATGTCCCGGTTTTAATAATATGGTTTTTTAATAATATTACAAATAAATTATAATTTAATTATTTTTGAAACCCTATAAGAATTCGATAAATAGAATATTTTGGAATTCTATAATCTTTTCGAGTGAAAAATGAGTTTCTTGTTGGAATTAGTTGAAGGATGAAACTAAACTTATTAAGTATACTTCTTACTATTATTCTATGAATAAATAAATTATCAAGCATTAGAGAAGGGATATTTAGACATAAAATTTGTTATCCTAATTCGTTATGGTTTGATGAACAGATGATATTTCAAATCATCATAGATTCATGCCTTTGAGGCCCTTAATTTTACACTTTTTTATGATTGCTGGCATCAATAAAATCCTATAATTATGTATGTCTTTCGTAAAATTATGAATCACTAATTGTCACCAATGTTATATTTATAAAAATCATAATTTTTTGGTTAATTTTTCACATCCCTTTCCCTCTTATTAAGACAAAATTGTATTAACCCAACTTCTGATATTTTTTTCCACAAAAGTATTTTTCTATTTTTAACCCATTATTTTCGAAGAACAATTTCAAATTGAGGGGACCGAATTTATTGAAGAAGAGGATAATTTAACACCCCACGATTTTATAGTACGTTATCTTTACAAAGTAATTCAATAACATGCGCTACATGCAACATTGAGTTCTAGCGCACCACGACTTACCAAACCGGTCTTTCAAAATGCAGTAATGAAAATTATTAACTGAATATTGAATTTTATATACTCCATATAATTTTAGAATTCATATTATATATATATTAAACATAATATATGAATAGATAAAATATTTTTAAATAAAAGAAGAATTTTTCAAAAAATGCCATTTTACCGCCTTATAATGGAGAACCCTTTTTAGAACCACAATTCAGAAATTTTATATATTAAATTTATTGAAATTAAATTATTGTTTAGAATAAGGATTTAAAAATTTAGTTTTGATAAATTTCTGGTACTTTTTTGATAACTTTTATATTTTGATGAATAGTGAAATATATTAAATTTTATTTGAAATCTACTTTTATAATAAAAATTATTTATAGTTTAAAATAATTCATTTGAATGGTTTTGAAGTATATTTAGATAATATTTTTTTTCATTTAATACTATGTATTTCATTATATGTAATTTCACATTTAAATTTGACATAAACACATATCAATCTTTTGATTGGTTTTCTTTTTAAAACCCACATTTTGGTTTTGACCATAGGAATTAATTTTAAATTACTTAATTCAAGTTATATGTTTTGAATCTGGTTAAATAGATTTATTTTTTGAATTCTTAGTATCAAAATTATCATAGGGTGAATTTTTGGTATTTTTCTGAAAACATTCAATTTTTGATGAATAGTGACAAACACTCAGTTATTATTTAAAACCGACTTTTTATTTAAATAATTTATTATTTTATTTAAATTTATTTTAATTCCAAAAAGATATATAATAACTATATAAGTTAAATGTAATACATTGGATTCATTTTATAATTAAAGTATATGTATAAAATTTTTATCATGTTTTTATCATATTTTACCCTCCTTCTCGGCACAATTACAAAATTGCATAAAACGTAATTTTACCACTTATGTGAATTTAAATTAAAAAACTAGATATATAGGGTTGAAATTATTATGTAAAATGTCGTTCCATAAGAAGAAAATAATTTTTAGTGAATAGTAACTTAGGAGTTGTATTTTCCACGGTTACAAGTATATAGGGTAATTAAAAGTAAAAATGATATTATAATTACCCTAAAACATGCCCTAATTCTATTGGATAAATGTATTTCGATCGAACCCAACATGTGGAATAAAATATGATGCTTTTGTTTTAATTTTATTAGATTGGGACATTTAATATTATTTTATTTAAAGAAGAGTTAAAAGATTTAAATTCAATGTTTATTAAATAAAACATTTTAAATAACGGTTTAAACAAGAGATAAATTTGAATATAAATAATCCATATATATTTAAAATTATTTCCTACATAAATTTATTTAATTTATACTATTTATAGATTAAATAATGAAATTTATTTATGACACAATGGTGATGCAGTAATTATTTTATCAATGTAAGATTAAACTATTTGTTATTATAAATATTAAAATAAATGTAAATTGAGGATTTTAGGCCATCCACGAATTTTATAGGTCAATATGAAATTTTATTGCTGATTAAATAATTTTTTTTGATGTGATAATGTTGTTATGAATTTTACAAAAATAAAATACAAATAGTGTCAAATTGACATAAATGAGTTTTTAAAAAAATACAATAAAATTAATTGATATAATATTTCTAAAAATATATGGTTCAACACGAGTACATAAATAAGGTCAGATATATCAATAATGATCCACTTTTTTCTGTCTTGACATTTTGTAATATGTTTATTAACCATTTATTATAATAATACGAGAGGTCATGGTATAAGATAAACTATTTAACTAAGAGATAAATAAAAAATATATGGTAAATAAGGGGACCTAAACTTGTCTAAAACATATATTCTGAGTGTATTTAGGCACATACCCACCTTAACATTGAATGTAATCAATTTATATCCATTAGAAACCGAAAATGAATTTGTAATAAAATAATATTTCAAACTTCTCCAAAACTGACCCTCCCCACCCTTATAAAATGATACATCCCCTTATCATAAAATAACATCTCCAAAGTCATTTGGATGGTCAAAATCCCACCCAAATCTCCTCCGAACATCCCTCAAATGAACATAGAGGCCATACATTGACCAGAAAGGCAACCTATGGTGCCCTACTATTCGAATCAAAATGAAGCACTCGATGAAGAGGTAATTATTTCATCACCACATTCAATGTTCATTTCAACATCCAATTACTCTTTCATTGTTGATTCAATACCAAAATAATAAATCCAATTCCATATAAATATTTTTATGTTATTATCAATATGGTTCACCCATATTCATTATTCTTTAAATCCTACGAATGACAATTTCACTATACGTGCATACATACAACTTACTCTCTCCACGTCATGGTGTAATTTGTTATTCATCACTTCATTATTTGGATGGGAATAATTATGAGTATAATTTATTTAAATAATAATTATAACAAATTAATTATTTTTTATATATAATAAAATTCCTAATTATGCACTATTTCATCATCTATAGAATGATATTGTCGCTCGGGCATAGGCAAGGCTTATCGTCTCCACGACGTAGCGAGATTAATTTCAACATTCAACATTCAATGATAATTATAAATGTATATATTATTAACAATTATGTAATATATGATGTAATAATTCTACTGGAGAAATATATATATATATATATACTTAAATATATCTTAATCACTTACTCCTGTTTAGTAAGATATGAATATGGAAACATTGTTTATGCATACATATGACATACCATCTCCATAAATTGTGTTTTCCATTTCATAATTCTGTCTGTTATACATATTTATATTCTAATTATATAATATATATAAATCATGTTTTATATTATAGAAGTATTTAAATCATGATCTATGTGATACAATCAAGAATAACAAGGTGAAACATGTACGATAAAGAAAACGATTATTACACGAAATGTTAATTCAACACGAAATCATTATTTAATAGGTAGTATAATGTCATTGATAAATAATGTATGATATATGAAATAAGAATATGGTTCTGGTATAATTTAATAATATACAATGGTCATTATACCGGATGATAAACATACACTCGACTAAAGGAATGTACAAGGTAAGGGTTAATTTCTCAATCTCATTATTATCCGAGATTGTTTATGTATTTGTATTTATTGGGGGAATATTTATTATTTTTGTTCATGGTTCATAATAGAATTCTAAAAATCATTATTTTAAGGAACTCTTTAACTAAAACATATTTTTGAATGTATTAAATATGTATTCTTCTAAATCCTTCTCATTAATGTCTATGTTTTCAAAATGGTTTTGAGGATTTATTTATATGGACATGATTTTTTTAAAATTTTAATTCTTTTCAATGTTGTCTAAGTGGAATGGGAAATTTTGATTCAAAAATAACTTTTAAATGGATTACTTTATAAATTTGTACATTTAAATGATTTCACTAAAAGGGATATTTCTCCCAAAACGTTTTACAGATCATTTTCAACTATGTCAACATCCTTTGCTAGTTATTATTCTTGATTATGGTTTATTTTTTATAACACTATATTCCATATTTTATTAAATATTTTATGATATGTTTGACTATGGATGCGATATTTTTATAACCATCATGGATTATGGTTGAAGTATTGAAATTTCATATACTAGTTTTAATACAAATGTTTAAGTTATGTTTCAACATTTACATTTGAGGAATACAGTGGACTTTGTAAGTAAATGGTGGGACCCTCTATATCCCCTTGATGCATCAGTCGGTATCATGAGAAAAATTAGTGTCTTGGCACAAGGCATTGAAAAAAAAAATATTTTTAGTCTAGTCATGTGGCCTTGACTATGTGGTAATGATGTCTGGCGTTAGGAATTCCCCTATTATTAAATTAATTATTACATGTGATTATTCGACAAGTTTAATATCCATGTTCATCATTATATTGTAATGTTTGATTTATTTTCTCCATATTATATTCTTGATTATGTTTAAAATGTTGTTGTTTTTATTACACATATGTCCATGAAATTTTATAGATTCTGAAAAATTATTTACCCTTTATGAGCATCTGAGCTTACCCTTTATTATGTCTTGTTTCCCCAGGATTCTAAGAATTGTATTATATTTCAAATGCGGGGTTAATATTGGAGAATAATGAGTTCTAAATTGATTATTTATGTTGTGGTTTATGTTTTAAGGTGTAATATAATGTTTATTTATGTAATATATTTTTAAATATTGATAAACTGATCGGTCCTTCAGGAATTGATTCCTTGTAATCATGGAAATGTATTTAAATAATACACCAACTCTGGGATTCTAGGGTCAGGTTGTTACAGTTGGTATCATATAATGTTTTTCAATAACCATGGAATCTAGATTTAGAAAAATGATAATGATTGTACAATACCCTATGATAGTCAGTGAGGATTAGTGTAGGGGATCTTCATAGAATTTCAGTAATGTAATGATTTGGTGAATTTTCCATGAAATACATCATTGTATACATACGATCAGGTAGATGCGGTTCTTGCACAGTTGTATGTAGGTGTGAAAATTCTTACTAGGTGTTTCAGGAAGGACCTAGGGCATCTGGGTAAATGAAATTGGGACTTGTTTCACTGTTGGATACGACACTCCCCGGGGATATGCTATGAAAAATTCACATTTTCATTAAATGATATTTTAATGGATTCAAAAGTATTTGCTTCGTCAAAGAATAAATTTTTTAGGATTATTGATTTTATGCACAATCTTTTCAATTTATGTTGGTTATTTTACATTTTGGATATTATGCATTGTGATTCAAAAATTTACCTAGTGTATGCCATTGTATAGAAATGGAATCTGATAAAAGGAATGAGAACTCCATCAACACGCATGATCCAATGTAAAATAAGGATCATATAATTCATGGTGTTAAGCCAACATTTAAAATGAGAAATCGACTCCCATGTATTTTCATCATATAAAGAAATAATATCACGTGTAAATAATATATTTAATGAATTCACTGAGTTTTTTGTCTTTAAAGGGAAGAGAGAGAATCAAAGGACTGTATAGGGAATGATGGATAAAGGGAATATGGGAAGGTAGGATTTTCCCATATGTGATAACTATGGAAATAATCCCCTTGTTAAGTTGTTCATTGGAATTGGAGTTTTTTATAAGTGTTGTGAAAAGGGACACCATGTACGATATTGGAATGGTAAGAATTTTTTTTTTCAAATTGACTATGATTCATCTGCAAGGAGTGGGGACCCTACGCAAATCAATTTACAATTCATCAGAGTATGACCCGAATGACGCTGTTAGATAATAATGATGTTTTGATACTACAAAAGATGAAAATGAATGATTAGTGTTCTTATGTTGTTATTATGTAATTGGGTCATTTGTGTCTTGTATTAATGATTTACAAGTTATAAGAGATATATAGTATATAAGGGTTGTACTACAATATTATTTCATTATGGATTGGATATTGTGTGGAACCATGAAATGTGACTCAATATCAGGTTAAATTTTTTTGGAAAACATATGGTTGATAGAAAGACAATCAATAAATTATTCATGAGGATTAGGTAATGATTTTTTGAACAATATATGAATTACTTGGATAAAATATATTCGATATTCTTGACAACATTGAAACAAATGAATTATTTTTTTATTCCATTATTGATGGAGTTTACAACATTTTTGGATATTAGGAGTATATCCATTATTAAATAATGAATATTAAAGTATGAATGTAATAAATATGGTTTTATAGAAATTCATGGTGTTTCCATGTTTTAAAAGAATACAAGTTGAATGTATTAATATGTTATTATGTTGGAAGAAGAATCATTATTGTGTTTTCCTTCTTTATAAATTTTGGACTGTGAATTTGGATAGAAATATTTTTATAAGTCATAAGGTTGGAATGGATTATATTTTACATTGGATCCTATTTTTAAGGTCAAATCATTTATTAAGATAATTTTTGGATTGTTATAAAAATGACAACCTGGAGGTCGGGCTATAACCCATCGCGTCCGGTGAGGGCGCAAGACTTGAGCCCGAAACCAATGGGATAAAAGGGTACATCACCTACCACTTGAATTTGTTATGTCCTCGTTGGTATAATGTAGTTTTTTTAATATTAAAAAAATTTAATTATAAATATATTATTTTTTTAACCCTATACAAATAGGATAAATATAATGTTTTCGAATTCTATAATCTTTTGGATTTGAAGGTGAGTTTGTGGATGGAATTAGTTGAAGTATAAAATGATACATGTCATGTATATAATTAATCCTCTTATTCTATGAAAAAATTAATTCTTAAACATTAGGGAATAGATTGTAAAACAAAAAATGTGTTATCCTAATAAATTATATTTGTTTGAATCGATGTTGATTTAAATCATCATACATTCACGGCATTGAGGCCCTCAATTTTAAAATGGTTAATGATTGATGACCTCAATCACATTCTAAAAAAATTATATTTTCATACAATTATTCATCTATAATTGTTACAAATATTCTACTAATCAGAATCATAATTAGGTGGTCACTTTTTTATTTCCCATTCCCACTTATTAAGACTAAATTTTGTTGACCCAATTTCTTATGTGTTTCTCCACAATAGTATTTTTCTATTTTTAACCCATTATTTTTGAGGAACAATATCAAATTCTATTAATCCAGTTTATTGAAGGAGGGGATTTTGTAACACCAAAAGATTTCATAGTACATTTTCTCATCAAAGTATCTCAATAACTTGTGATACACGCAACAACGAGTTCGATCACACCACGACTTACCAAAGTTTCTGTTCAAAAAGCAGGTATGAATTGTATTATCTGCATTTTGAATTTTATATATTACAAATAATTTTATAATATATATTATGTGTTTCATTGACATAATATAAAAACAAAATCATTTTTTTCAAATAAAAGAAGTGTTTTTCCGAAAATGATATTTTACCGCTTTTTAATGGAGAACACTTTTTAAAAATAATATTCGACACTTTTATATATTCAATTTAATGAAATTAAATTCTTCTTTTTAAGTAGGATATAAAAATTTAGTTTGGATAAATTTTTTATACTTTTCGGATAACATTCGTAATTTGATGAATAGTTAATAATACTATATTATAACTAGAAACAACTATTAAAATCCTAATTATTTATAGTGTTAGGTTAATCAATTTCATGGTTTGGAAGTATAACTAGATTATATTTTTATCATTTAATATAATTTAGGTCATTATATGTAATTTCACATTTAAATATAACATAATCACATGTCAATCTTTTGATGGTTTTTACTTTTTAAATCCCGCGTTTTGGTTTTGACAATGAGAATTAATTTTAAATTAAGTAATGAAACTTCTATATTTTGAATTTGGTAAAATATAATTCATTTTTTAATTATTAATATCAAAATTAACATAGGAAGATATTTTGGTATTTTTTTTAAAACAACTAATTTTTGATGAATAGTGAAAAACACTATGTCATTGTTTAAAACTGACTTTTAATTTAAATAATTATTTATTTTATTTTAATTTAATTTAAGTAAAAATATATAAATAATACCTATGTATTTTAGATGTTATTAATTGGAGTTATTTTATAAAATATTTAGATTTATAAAATTATATTGAACTTTTTAACGTCTTTTAGCCACCTTCTATGAACATTTTAAAAATTTAATAAAACCTAATTTTACCACTTCTATTAATTGATTTTAAAAATTATGAGAGAAGTCGATGACATCAGTAAGTAAAATTTCGTTCCATAATTTTAAATTAAATTTGGTGAATAGTAACTTTGGACTTTTATTTACCACAGTTAAAAGTAAATAGGGTAATTAAAAGTAAAAATGATATTATAATTACCATAACACATGACCAAATTCTATTAGATAAATGTATTTTGACCAAAACTGACATTGGGAATAAAATATTACATTTTTGGTTTACTAGAATTTGATTAGGACATTTATTATTATTTTATTTAAAGATGAGTTAAAAGTGTTCAATTATGTACATAATAACTAAATAATTTTTAATATAGTGTTATACATAAGATAAATTCAACTATAAATATTCTTTATAAATATAAAAGTATTTCAAACATAATGGTATTTTATTTATATTTTTTAGTTATTAAATAATTAAATTTATTTATGACACAATGATGACGCAATGATTACTTTATCAATGAAATATTCAAATAATTGTTATTATGAATATAAAAATAAATTTAAATGGAGTATTTTTAGACCATCAACAAATTTTCTCGGTTAATATGACATTTTAGGTCAGATTAAATAATTTTTTCAAGTGATAATTTTTTCATGACTTTATCAAAAAAAGAAATACTATATTATGTCAAAATTGACATAAATGTGTATTTAAAACAAATACTATATTATTAATTGATATACAATTTCTAAAAAAAATTAAGGATAATCCAGTTTACATATATAATTTTAGTTATATCAATAATTATTCACCTGGTATTCTCATGTATTTTTATAGTATGTTTATTAACAATTTATTACAAAAATACAAGAGGACATGATAAAAGTAAAAATATTTAACTATGTGTTAAATCTAAAATATAGGGTTAATATGGTGACCTAAACATGTCTAAAACATATTGGTTGAGTGTCTTTAGACCCATCCCCAGATTTTATTTGATATAAATCAATTTATATCCCCAAGATACCAAAAATGGATTTGTAATAAAATAATATTCCAAACTTTTCCTAAAGTGACGCTCACCTCTCTCATAAAAGGGTACTTCCAATTATATTTAAATTAATACTACAAAGAAATTTGGGTTGGCCAAAACCTACCCAAATCTTCTCGCAACTTCCCTCACTTCAACCTAGAGGCCTTAATTTTATCATAAAGACAACCAATGAATCCCTTTAGATAAAACCAAAAGAAAGCACCCGAATAAGAGGAAATTATTTCACAACAACATTCATTATTAATTTCTTCATCCACATCAAATTTCATTGTTGATTAAAAAAAATTACTCCATTGCATTCTAAATATTTTGATTTTGTTAAAAATATGTTACAATCATATACATTATTATATCTATCTTATGAATGAAAATGTAACCATACATGTGTAAGAATGGCTTACCGTCTACACGTCATGGTGTAACTTGTTATTAAACAATTCATTATTTGGATTGGTATAATAATGAGTATAATTCATGTAAATAATAAATATTACATAAAAATGATTATGTATATATAATATAACATCCAATTAAACACTATTTCTCCAACAATAGAATGATATCGTCGCTCAAGCGTACGTACGACATACCATCTCCACGACGTGATGAGGTTCATTTCTACATTCCCCATTCAGCGATGATTATAAAAATATATATTATTAATTATTATGTAATATGTGAAATAAAAATGAAACTGGAGATATATATATAATTACATATATCATATTCACTTACTTCCGTTCTGTATGATATGAAAATAGAAACAACTTTTATGCGAACGTACGACCTACCGTCTCTAAAATGGTGTTTTCCATTACATATATATATCTATTATAGATATAAATATTCTAAATATATATGATATATAAATCAGGTTCCATATTTTGGATGTATTTGTATCATGATCTGAGTGATACGTTCAAGAATAATAAGTTAAAACATTTACGACAAAGAAAGCAATTTTCACCCAAAATGATAATTTTACATGGAAATCATTATTAAATGGGTGGAATAAATTCATAAATGTATCGGGTATGATATAAGAAATATGAACATTGTTTTGGTATAATTTAATAACATACAATGGTAATTATACAAGTGGTTAAACATACCATCAACTAAAGGAAAGCACAAGGTAAGGGTTAATTTATCAATCTTATTATTATCTATGATTTTTTATGTGTGCGTATTTTTATGACATATTTATTATCCATTTCCATGTTTCATAAAATAATTTTCAAAATGATTATTTTAGGATACCATTTAACTAAAACATCAATTTTAAATGATTTAAATATTTATTCTTCTAAATCATTTTCATTAATGTCACTGCTATCAAAATGGTTTTATGGATTAAATTATATGGACATGGTTGTTTTAAAATGCTAACTATTTTAAAAAAAATCAACGTGGTATGAGAAATTTTGATTCAAAAATATTTTGTAAATTAATTACTTTACTAATGTGTTATGTTTATACTATTTCAGATAAAATTATATTTCTCTCAAAATGTATTACTGGTAATTTTAAACTATGTCAACCTCCTTTACTGGATATTATTATTGATTAAGGTTTATATATAATAATACAATATTACATATTGTATTGAATTATATACGATATGTTTGACTGTGGATGTCCTATTTTTATACCCTTCATAGATTATAGTGGAAGTATTGACATTTCGTATGCTATTTTAAATAGGAATGTTTATGTTAGGTTTCAACATTTTCATATTAGGAATGTAGTGGACTTACTAAGTAATGGGTGAGGCCCACAATATATCCATGATGAATCAGAAAGTATAATGAGATAAAATTAGTGTATTAGCATAAGGAATTGAAAAAACTTTTATTTTTACTATGGGAAAGAGGCCTTGATTATGTGGTAATGATGTCTGACATTAGGCATTCCATCATTATTAAATTAATTATAACATTGGCTTATTTGACTAGAAGAATATCCATGTTCACCTTTATATTGTAATGTATGATTTATTTTCTCCATATTATGTTCATGTTTATGTATAAAACACTTTTGTTTTTATTACAAATCATTTCTTAAAATATTATAGCTTCCACTAAATTAATTACCCTTACTGAGCATCTGAGCTCACCCCCTTCTTATACTTTGTTTTTCCAGGATTCCCATAGGTGGATTATGTTTGATATACTAGGATAATCTAGGGGGATAATGGTGTCCTCGATGGATTATTTATGTTTCATTTTATGTTTGAATGTGTAACATAACATTCACGTATGTAATCTGTTTTCCAAGGCTGATAAATTTATCGGTCCTTCGGAACATGATTCCTTGTAATCATGCCAATGTATCAAAATAACACATCATCTCCGAGATTCTGGTGGCGGGGCATTATAGTTCGTATGAAATGATTTTTAGAAATAGTATTGGAAACTAGAATTAGAAATACTAGGACTAGATAACATTACCCTAAGATAGACAATGAGTATTTGAATTTAAAAAAATCATAAATTTTTTGTAATGTAATGATTTTATGAATTCTCTAAGAAATATATCACTCTCCAAATACAAGCAGGTAGAGGTGGCTCTTGTAAAAACATACCATGGAGTGAAAACTCTTATATGGAGTTTGGTACCTGACCCAAGAATCCTGGAACACGA
The DNA here is from genome assembly GCA_963277665.1 of Viscum album. NCBI lineage: Eukaryota > Viridiplantae > Streptophyta > Magnoliopsida > Santalales > Viscaceae > Viscum > Viscum album. Next base: position 1,999,563,469 of record OY728146.1, on the reverse strand, counting down.
TAATGGGCCACATTGCACTATTGGTTACGACACTTTTGGGGGATATGATAGGGATAATTTTCAAATTCATTACAAACCATTATGGAGGATTTAAGAGTAAATAAAAACTCATTGATAACGTTTATTATTATTATTATAGATTATATGAATAATGTTTTCAATTTACTTAAGGTATTTTACATGTTTGGAATTATACATTGCTATTCAAAAACTAACCTATTGTAATCCATTGTTCAGAAATGACATCCAGTAGAAGGATTGAGAACTCCAGCAATACAATCATCCAAAGAGTAAGAAGGATCATATCTTTCATGGTGTTAAGCCATCATTTAGAATGGAAGTAGTCTCCCACATATTCTCATCCTATGGAGAAATTATATCATATGTAAATAAGATAATTATTGAATTATCTATCTCTTATGGATGAGAAGGGAAGCAAGAGAATAAAAGGATGGTAGAGAAAATGATAAATAATGGGAAGTTGTGAAATAAAAACTTTCCCATATGTGATGATTGTGGATTGAATTACCTTGGTGAATGAATGAAGGGAATGCGAGTTTTTTATAAGTGTGGTGAAAATGGACCCCTTGTACGTGATGTTAAGGGTATGAAAAATGGTTCAAATATACAATGCTTCAACTGCATGTATTAGGGAAACTACGTGAATCAATGTCCAAATCATCAAAATATACCCCAAATGATGATATTTGACAATAATAACGTTAGGATACTACCAAATATAAAGGGTAATGATTAGTTTTAATATGTTGTTGTTATTTAAAAGTTTCATTTTACTATTTTATTAATGATTTACACGTTATAATAATTATAGAGTATATAATCATTGTAATGTAGTACTATTTCATTAATGATTTGAGACTGTGTGGTACAATGAAAAGTGACTCAATAGCTAGTTAATCTTTTTGGAAAAAATACGGTTTAGAGAAATATAAACCATAAAATAGTCATGATGATGACGGTATGATTTTGGAATAAGATATGATTGATTTGGATAAATTATATTCGATATTCTTGACTACTTTGAAACAATTTATTTGTTTGTTTATTCCATTATTGTGGGATTTTAGGACATTTTTGGATATAATGAGTATATCAAGTGTTCTATAAAGAATAAGGGAGCATGAATGTAATTTATACAATTATATGGTAATATAGTGTGTAATTGTGTCTTAAAAAAATACATATTGATGGCATTCACATGTTTTTACAAGGCAAAATGAATTTTCATTGCGTTTACATCAATTATAAATTTTGGATTGTGAATTTGGACATATGTTTTCTGGATATAGTTAAAGGTTGGAATGGATTATGTTTTACATTGGACACTATTGTTAAGGTAAAATAATTTTTTAAGAATATTTTTGGATTTTTATAAAAAGGACAACCAAGATGTCGGGTGACAACACATCACATCCAGCAAGGCCACGCAACTTGAACCCCCAATAGAAGGGCGACAGGGGTGCATCACCTACCACTGGCCTATGTGATATCTGATTTTGTATAATGTATTTTTTTTAAATAGTCTAAAAATGAATAATAAAATTATTATTTTTGGAACCCTATACTATAATGATAAATAGAATATATTTTAATTCTATTATCTTTTGGTGTGAAAGATGAGTTTGTAGTAGAAATTGGTTAAAGGGTGAAATTCTACATTCAAGTATATTATTTTTCCTATCATGATATTAATAAATTAATTCTTAAAACTTTGGGAATGGATCTTAAAAGCAAAAAATTTTAATCCTAATAACTTAAATTTTGATGAACTGATGAAATTTTAAATCAACCAAGATTGATAGCTTTGAGGCCATCAATTTTACACTTGTTTTTTATTGATGACCTCAATCACTTCTTATAAATATATATGTTTTATCTCTAATTATTCATCTATAATTTCCACCACTGTTCTCTTAATCGATATCATAATTTGGTGGTGGCATTTTCATTTTCCTTTCCCTCTAAATAAGAATAAATTTTATTAACATAATTTCTGATATGGGTTTTCCGCAAAGGTATTTTTCTATTTTTAACCAATTATTGTTGAATAAAAATTTCAAATTGATAGGAAATATTTTATTTAAGATGGTGATCATGTAACACCCCATGATGTCACAATATTTTCTCTCTTCAAATTAATTCAATAACATGTGCTACATGCAACAACGGGTTCGAGCGCACCTGACTTACTAAACCAGCCATTAAAAAAGCAGTTATGAATAGTATTTACTAAATTTTGAATTATATATACACTATATAATTTTAGAATACATATTATGTTATTTATAGTCATTATATAAGAATAATTCATTTTTTCTATTAAAAGTAGTATTTTTTCAAGAAATGCAATTTTACCACCTTTTAATGGGGAAACATTTTTAAAACCAATATTCAAAACTTTTATAAATTCAATTTAATTTCATTAAATTATTATTTATATGTAGGATATAATAGTTTATTTTGGATACATTTTTGGAACTTTTTTGATAACTTTATTATTTTGATAATAGTGAAAAATACTAAATTTTAATTGAAAGATACTTTTTTAATCAAAATAATTTATATTGTTAAATTATGAATATTAATCGGTTGGAAGTATAATTATATTATAATTTTATCATTTAATAAAATTTAGGTCATTATATGTAATTTCATATTTAAATTTTACCTAAACACATGTCAATCTTTTGATAGTTTTAAAATTTTAAAAACACGCATTTTAGTTATGACAATTGGAATTTATTTTAAATTAATTAATGAAGATTCAATATTTTTATTTTTGGTAAAATAGAATTCATTTTTTATTTTTGAATATAAAAATTATATTGGTTTAATTTTTTGAATTTTTCTGAAAACATTAATTTTTTGATAAATAGTGAAAAGCACTACATTATTACCAATATATACAGATAATGATAATGGTCCCATATCCACCGAAACAGAACACTATATGCCTAAATCTTTCAGTCTAATCAAGGGCTCTATATTACCAATATATACAGATAATGATACTGTAAGGAATCGGTGCGGCTACCAAGAGATCCCAACCTAAAATATAACCTCCATGAGTAATCTCACAATCTTGGAACCAGAGATTGATAATCAAATCCCCTCTCGTCAGAGTCTCTAAATATATGGGTCATGCCAAGGACTCTATAAAAAACTTCAGAACCCAAACAAAGTCAGTGGTAAAAAAGGAATGGCTGCCACCTATGACTATAAAAAACATATAGAGAGGAAAATACATAGATCATTCCTCTACTCGTCATTGGATCACTCGGGTCATAAGCATCCATCAACTGAAACTGGCATCAGCCTTTTCCATCGGCTTCATGAGCCCACAGTACCTCACCTAGGGGAGGTGGTGGTATCACAACATACCTTACTCTCTATAATGAACCATACTTTACATACATTGTTATTACGTCATAATTGAAGCATTCTTATTACAACATATAACATAACCATGAACTGACCCTATAGGTATAGTGTATTTAGAAACTGGGAAACACAAACAAATGGTTCATAAATCATCTACATTTCCTCCCATTTATTTCATCATGTCTAGAGTTCCTTTTTGTCATATCCAACTTAATACCCTTATTCCTGACCTAAGTAAAAGAAAATATACAAAACGGTGAGCTCAAATGCTCAGTAAGGGTAAAAAAATGAAATATCAATCCTATCATATTCATAAGAACATAACATTTTGAATATCTTAACCTACACAAGATATCATAATATCATAACATGTGATAAATCATAGTGGTGAAATGTAATCCCAATAATCACAACATAAAACATGAAACATTGTGGCATACACACATAATCATATGAAATAATTTCTTATTCATCAAGTCTCATTTCCAAGACTATCTTAGCGGACAAAGTCCATTTCTGAACCTTCTTCACTCCTTGTTCCAGACATGTATCACTGAAACGGTTTATATTTTCGTTCCAGCCATGTCTATCCCATGAGATATAAATATTTACCCAATGCATTTGAGGGAGATATTGGTCCCACCCATCGAATAATGAAACCATTCATATGTGTTCCAAAAAATCATAAATCATACATCATAACATAATCCATGTTATAAAAATGGGATTCATAAACAGCATTCCATCATAACATAATCCATAAAAACACCTCATAAAAATAATTCCATCATAACATAATAAAATAAATGTAATAATAGGGATAGAAACAGAACCCTATATTATCTTATATGGAAAATAATTTTGATAAAACACTTGAACTCCATTCTTGAGGAAAATATCCTTTCTACTTCAAAAACAATTTTCCTTTCTTAACATGTCATTCAATTATTAACTAAAATAAGTTGATTAAAAATAGACTTTTAAACATGTAAAGGAAGATTCTTGGAAACATTGTTTTATGAAATCATAAATATCCATTAATGTCGTATAAGTTAAAAAACATTCTTCTCATACTTTGGTCGGAAAAGTCAAAATGCACCTCGTTCTAAATACGACAAAAGATTACTTTCATATATTTTAGTAAAAACTCACCAAAGGGTAAAATTATTTTTAAAAAAATGTAGGAGGATAGAAATAATATTACATATTGGGGAAACATGGATGTGGATGATAAATATTCCCTAGTAAATTCTGATGTATAATCAATCTCGGATAAAAATGAGATTGCGAGATTTTCCCTTACCTTAGCTCTGATATGCTTTGTACGAGTCTGAACCTCCATTATAATTATTTAAATAATGTCACTAACTTATTATCAAATCATACTCGTTGTTATGATATCATATATGGTCAAATTCATAGCTTCTTATTAGTAATATATCATTGCTACTTGTTATTCAGGTATTTATTGTTTTATGTTCTTATGTGTTTTTTGTCGAACAATTCGTATTTTTCTTTTTAGGTTATAGATTCCCCATTTAATGAATTGTATTAGTTTAATATATATAATATTTAATCATTCAATTCATTTATATAATCATTATTCAATTAATATAATGTAGAACGAATCGCATCACATCGTGGAGACGGTAGACCGTACGTATGCACGAGCGATTAAATCATTACCATGATCGTGGAATTGTATTGAAGTGTATGTATAATATTTCATAATCAAAATCACTTTACAATAATCATATATAGTTATTATTTATACCATTATACCCATCCACGTAAGGTGGTGGGGGAAAACATATTACACCACGGCGTGGAGACGGTATTCCGTACGTACACATGCGTGGTGATATCATTTTCCATAGGATGGATAGAAGGTGAAATAGGGTTGTTTCACATTTATATTAACATATCAGTATATTATTGATACTTATGTTATTACTTCATAATTAAACAACTAAATAAGAATAAGTAGAAGAAGAAATAGATTGGAAATAATTGGTAGCAGATATTACCTCTTTTTCGACGCGCCTCTTTGAAACCTCCTTTTAGGGCACTAAGATTAATCGTTGAAAAATACCAAGACCTCTAGGATGTTTCTAGGGAAGTGGAGAAGTAAAATTTGCAGGCGTTGTCCAATCTTGAAGGCTTAAAGTGGTGTGAGGAGGAGAGGGAGGAGGTGCCCTTTTATAAGGGAGGAGAGGGGCACTATTGGAATCCTCAAAAATATTAATTTATAATAATTCAAACCCCACATAAAAACATCCAAAAATGGCTCATATTAAAATAATAGAAGATATAGGGTTGTAATATCATCATACAATAAAATTTAGACAATCTTGTAATTTATTATAAACATTATCAACTTTATTTATCCATATTTAATCTATTTAATTTTATTTGTGGTAATAAGATTCTAAATATTAAATTGTTATAAATAACTACTTATGTATTGTGAATTGTCCATAATTGGATAAATTATAAAATTTTAGACCATATAAATTTTAATTTATAATTTTTCAATATTTTTTTTGATTTTTAAACCATTTTATAATATGCTATTTTTATAAAATAACATTAGTGTCAATTTTGACACTATTCATTTATTTGAATTTAAATAAAATACAGACATAAGATATGTTCGAACTAAAATATTTAATAGATTCATAACATTTCATTTTTATGTATAATATTAGTGGATCACATTAAAAAGTTCATATAATATTTATTTTAATACTTTTAAAATCATTTGTTTGATGTTTCAATCAATAAAATTGTTTCAACATCACTATTGTGTCATATTTAATGATAATTATATAATCCATAAAAATAATAAATAAATTCATATGAAGTAGATAATTGTATTATATTTTTGGATACTATTCATGTTCGATGTTTCATGATGTTTATCACTAAATTAAAATTATAAAACTTATAATATTTAAGAGAGTGACATGTTGTCACTTTCTTTGGTTTTAATAATAATTAAATTATTGTAATGGTCGAAAGTCCATAAAATGAATTTATTCAGACCCTTAGGAGATAAGGGTCTACTTTTAGTCATCCAATAGAATTTTTCACATGTTAGGGTAATTTTATAATCTTAATTTGACCCTTAATTACCTGATTTACCTTTAACAACAATAAATAAAAATTATCGTAGTTACTATTCATAATATAAAAAAATAAAAGTAACCAAATAAGATAATTTGGACCCACTGATTCCAAATATGGAATCCATTTTTCAAAATTCAAAACACAGAAGTTGCAGTAATTAATTTAAAATTAATCCCGTTGTTAAGCAAATGGGTATTAAATGTTGAAATATTGCCAGAGATGGAAATGTTTTTACCTATGAATTAAATGTAAAATTATTGCTAATGATATACATTATATTAAATGGTAAAAATATACTCTATTTATACTTTAAGACCATTCAATATTATAATTTATCCATACAAACTGTTACAATGGAAAAAGTTGTTTTTAATTAAAATATAGCGTGTTTTTTCTATTTATTAATATATTAATGTTATCAGAAAATTATGAAAAATTTATCCAAAGTAAATTTTTATATCATGATTCTAAAAAGGATTTTTATTTTGTCAAAATGAACTTATAAAAATTTCAAAAATTGTATTTAAAATGGGTGCGCCATCAAATAGTGGTAAAACTGCATTTTTTTAAAAATTCATCTTTTATCCAAAAAAATGATTTTGTTTTCATACCTCATTCTAAAAAATGTGTAAGATAAATTATAATGTTATAAAATTTAAAATTAGGTAAATACTATTCTTAACAGCTAGTTTATAATATTATAATAATATATCATTTTCTGGTGAAACTCGGTATTGCGTACTACACATGCTATCGAGAATTGTCGTGATTGCGTGTAATGAAAACCAAGATAGTGTTGTGTGAAGTGAAAGATTCCTTTGCATATAACATAAGATATAAAAAAATATTTCTCATAAAATCTTAGGCTGTCACATTCTACCCCCCTTAAAATGAATTTTTCCCTCAAAATTTTTCACTTCTTAACAAACATATGAGGATACCACTCCCTCATCATATCCTCAAGATCCCATGTAGCTTCTTGTAATTGGTGGTTCCTCCATAAAACATTCACCATGCGAGTGGTATTGTTCCATAGAACTATTTCGCTATGATCTGGAATCTCTATCGTCTGTTCTTCATAAGAAATATCATGCTCTAGCGGTACAATTTTTGAGCTTAGTACATGTGAAGGATTGGGTATGTACTTTATCAGGAGAGATACATGGAACACATCATGACCTTGAGAGAGATTCGGTGGAAGCTTCAATCGGTATGCTACCTTCCCAACACGATCTAGTATTTTGAACGGATCGATATACCTAGGGCTCAGCTTTTCCTTCATTACAAATCTCATTACTCACTTCAAATGAGATATTCGTAAGAACACTTTATCACCCACTTCATACTCTAGGTATTTTATTCGGTTTCCGGCATAAATTTTGTGTCGACTCTATGATTCTCTTACGGTTTTTTGAATAGATCGAACCTTTACTTCCATCTCATCAACAAGATCATGTCCTAGTAGATTTCTTTCCCCAACTTCATCCCGGAATGTTGGAGTCCTGCATTTCTTTCCATTTAGGGCTTCATAAAGATCCATCTGAATACTTGACTGAAAGCTATTATTATAAGAAAATTCCACCAAAGATAGGTGTTGATCCCAACCACCTTTGAAATCCATAGAGCATGGTCTTAAAAAATCTAAAAGAGTTTGAATTGTTCTCTCAGACTGACCGTCTGTCTGAGGATGATAAGAAGTGATGAAACTCAACTCTCTATCTAGATTATGCTGAAGACTTCACCAGAACATCAAGGTAAAGCTCGTATCCCGATCAGATACAATGGAAATTGGTACTCCATGAAATCTTACCACTTCCTTTACATATATACTGGAAAGATGATCTATAGGGAAATCTTCCTTAATAGAAATGAAGTGTTCCGACTTCGTAAGGTGCAAAACTATAACCCATATGGCATTATTGCCTTTGGATGTTTTAGGAATTCCAGTGACAAAGTCCATAGTGATGTTTTCCCATTTCCATTTGGGTATGGGTAATGGTAGTAATATCCATTTAGACTTCTGTCTCTCAGCATTAACTTTCTGAAAAACCAAGCATCGAGATACATATTCAACAACATCTCCTTTCATTCCATCCCACAAGACGTACTTTTTCCGGTCCCTATACATCTTTGTGCTTCCTGGATGAATAGAGAATGATGAAATATGAACCTCATCCAGTAGCTCCTTCTTTAATTCTGGGATGGGAGGAACAGAAACCCGATTCCTGAACCTTATTATCCCATCCCAATCAATGTTGAATTCAAGAACATTTCTCACCTTCTTTTGAAACTCAACATCTTATTTTTGTGCCTCTTTAATCGTCACATGTATAGATTGTTGAAAATCTATTTGAGAAAATTATGATTTTCCCTCTTACATTATAATTCCAAGATCCATACTATGTAAATCCATAAATATTGGATCTTTTGTGATCCTCATCATGGATAATCTAGCATGGTCTTGTTGAATTGATGCGTCTGCCACCTTGTTTTCTTTCTTAGGGTGATAATAAATTGAGCAGTCGTAATCCTTAATCAGCTCCAACAATCTTCTTTGGTGCATATTCAGCTTCTTTTGTTTTAAACTATACTTTAAAATTTTATGATCCGTATAAATATCACACCTTTCACCATAAAGATAATACCACAAAATCTTTAATGCAACGATTACCGCAGCTAACTCCAAATCATGAGTTGGGTAATTTTGCTCATGGATTTTCAACTGTCGTGAGGCATAAGCTATCACCATATCGTTTTGCATGAGAACACACCCCAATCCTTTCTTGGATGCATCACTGTAGATCACAAACCTTTCTCCCCTACAAGGTAGTGTGAGAACATGTGCACTGGATAACCTTCTTTTCAACTCCTTGAAATTCTCTTCACACTCCTCCATCCATATGAACATAATTCCTTTTCGAGTCCACTAGGAGAGTGGATTAGATAACATTGAAAAATCATTCAAAAAACGTCGATAATATCAAGCCAGACAAAGATAACATAGGATCTCAGTTACATTTGTTGGTCTCGACCATCTTTGATAACCTTTGTTTTAACTGGATCCACAAATATCCCCTCTTTTGAGATTATGTGACCAAAAAATGAAGCTTTTTGAAGCCACAATTCAGACTTGGTAAATTTGGCCTAAAGCTTCTCCTTTCTCAGGGTCTTTAATACAATTTTTAAGTGATCTTCATGTTCTTCCTTTCTCTTTGAATAGACAAGAAAATCGTCTATAAAGACTACCACAAACTGATCAAGATAGACTCTACAGACTCTATTCATTAGATCCCTGAAGATAGCAAGGGCATTAGTAAGACCAAATGTCATCACTACAAATTCATAGTGTCCATACATTGTACGGAATGCTATCTTTGGTATATCCTCCCTTTTGACCCTTAATTGATGATACCCTGAATGAAGATCAATCTTGGAAAATAATTGAGCTCCACGTAGTTGATCAAATAATTCATCAATGCGCGGGAGATGATATTTTTTCTTGATAGTGATGTTGTTAAGTTCTCGATAATCAATGATGAGTCACATTGATCCATCTTTCTTCTTAACAAACAAGACAGGTGCTCTCCAAGTTGACGCACTTGGGAATATGAATCCCTTATCAATATTCACATGGTGTTTCTTCTTCAATTGATGCAACTCAATTGGGTCCATTCTATAAGGTGTATTTGAAATAGAAATAGCACCTGTTATGAGTTCTATTGAAAACTCAACTTCACGATTTGGTGGAAGGCCTAGAAATTCTTTCAAAAATACATCATCAAACTCTCGTACCATGGGCATATTTTTAATCTTGATTTTCTCACCAACAATTTGAGATAAATAACATTCATTTATTGGAATCAAGACCCATAATATGGAAGAAATTTCCAACGGAAGGTAATATTCATCCTTACATTGATAAATGATAGTAAATTGATCCGGAATATTAAATGTGATTTCCCTTCATTGGAAACTGATATGATCTCCATATAAATAAATCCAATCCATGGGAAGATTCACATCAAATTATACTATATGAAGGATCACAAGATTTGTAGGATGCACTTTCCTGCAATCTTCAATCAGAGAAGAATTGTAAACTTTTGATGCGACTGTTGTGCCATTAGGGGTTGTCATAGCTAACTCAACATCTAATTGTTGAGGTAATACGGTGATACCCTTAGAAAATTTTCCAGATATAAATGATTGGGGGGATCCAGAATCAAATAAAACATTTTCTACTTTAGAGTGGATTGTAAGTGTACCTTTCACCACTTCATTATCAGAATCTACATCACTGATAGTAATTTCATGTGAATTTCCTTTGTATTTGGACTTAAGAGTTTGTTAATGTCGATCATCATCAATAACCCTTGAATTTGGCAATTGATTGGAAGAATTACCCATCTTCTTGCACTTGAAAAATTAAAGCTTTGGAGGTTCATTCTGTATATCCCTTTATTTTTTCGCATCATTAGACATCTTCTTCCCATTATTTCGACATTCAACTGCCCGATTACCATCTTTTCAACACTTAAAACAATTGCATGTCCCATTAAGACAATTCCCTCCATGTTTCATTCCACAATTTGAGCATAAAGAAAAACTCATCTTCTATTCTTTGTGGTCTGTAAATAATCCTTTGAATTCCATTTTCCTCTTCTTTTCAATCCCATATGACTGATGGGTTACTCTAATCTCCATCTCACCCTTGAGAGCTCATCGAACTATTTCTTCATTGCTATTGAAGTCCCTTATGTCTAACTCCCTTCAAAGGCTTGGTTTTAAGCCACTAATGAATCAATCGATTTTATTCTTAGGTTGGATAATAATTCTGGAAGCGTACCTTGCAAGTCTTGTAAAATTTGCTTCGTAGGTACTAACCGATTCATCATCCTTTTATTTATGTTCAACAAACTCCTTCTCCATCATTATTCAAAGAATACAAGGGAAGTACTTATTAAAAAATATGTTCTTGAACTTGTCCCATTCCATGGAATCAATTTCATCTCTTTGCCTCAAACTCTTGATAAGATTCCACCATATATCAACAACACCTTCCAAAGGATACACTGTTAAGATGACTTTGTCATGTTCATAACATTGTAGAACTGAATAAATATTTTCAGTGGTACTGATCCATTGTTCAGCCACTAATGGATCAGAAAACCCACTAAATGATGTTGGAAACTACCTCATGAAGGATTCAACAAAAATTTTCTCCTTCCTTTTCTCACTTGGAAGTCCTGCATGATTCATAGCTTGAAAAATTTGTCTGAGCATGCCTACAAGATTTTTCAATCCATCTCCCATAACATTTGGTTGCTCAGGGGGACAATCATTTAATTTTCCATCACATTCAGCATTAACACAGTTCGTTCGGGTTCCATCAATTGACTAAAACCAATAAGCATAGTGTGAGAAACACTAATTATAATTGGAAAACCACATAATCAAGAATAAAATTTTACATTTAAGGTCTTATCATAGGTTATTCATTTCCATTTCTAAAACACTAATATTTTGTTCTATGCCTAGACATATCCATAGTGTTCTAACTAAGGATTTCACATCCTAGTTTTCAAAGGTTGACTATACCTTTCCTTTGATACCAACTATAATGAACAATACATTAAATACATTGTTATTACTTCATAATTGAAGCATAATTATTACAACATATAACAAAACCATGAATGGACCGTATATGAATAGTGTCTTTAGAAACTGGGAAACAAAAACAACCGGTTCATAAATCATCTATGTTGTCTCCCATTTATTTCATCATATATAGAGTCCCTTTTTGGAATTTCCTACTTAATACCCTTCTTCCTGACCTAGGGAAAAGAAATCATACAAAAGGGTGAGCTCAAATTCTTAGTAAGGGTAAAAAAAAATATCAATCATATCATGTAATGACCCATAAAATTCAAGGAATTTTGTTTCTTAATTTTCTTTGGAATTTTACAAAACTCAGTTTTTTACGACACCTGATACAGAGGCCCGATTTACCCGATATCATTTTCTGAAGTTTGTCTCAGGTACATTTAGTGAACGAACGAGCGGGTTTTTCTAACTTTTGAATCGGTTCTCGGAATCTAATTCGAAGGGCACCGATGGAATCGCAGCGCCTGTATTTTTTTAGAAATGCCTTTTCCGGAGTTGCGTTTTCTCGGGTGTGGTTTTTAATTTTTGGGGTTAAGTTAAGAAAATAAAATAAAGTGTTGCGACAACATTATTTTATTTCTCTTAAAGCCACTTAAAATCCACTTAAGTCAAGTTGAAGCGGATAGGGTGGAACAAAAAATATCATAACCTCTTGGTAGGATATTTGTGAGGTGGGTCCCAGATGAGCCCCACCGTTTCTTTACCCCTATGTAACGCACCCGTGGAAACCGTTTTTTTTAAGAAAGTCAACTGACACGTATTCTAAATTCATAACGCCCCTATTAATTGGGAAGTTAAGTCTTTACCATTAATTCACCAAATTAATGGTTAGTTTCTTAACATGTTTTTAAACTGTTGGCATAATAATAAAATAAGACCAACACTTGTCTTTTGTAGGGGTTGTTTAATTTAAAATATTTGTGATTTATATCCCCGGTTGTTAAATATGATTGTCGTGAGATTTTAAAAACCGCTAACGTGGTCGGTGCGGACCAACGAACAAGTCCGAACCCACCACCATTTTTGTTGTTATGCACGGATTGGTGGGCGATGACAAACGGGGTCACATGTTAATTTTGAATGATTGCAGTGAGGAACGAGTCTCGGGACGAGCACTGGCGAAGACTGCGCGCAAAACGGACCACCGGAGCGCGCCCGGTGGTCCGTGGAACCCCTCGCCGGCATGCCACGATGGAACGGCGGTGCTGGCCGCCAGGATGTGGAGTCGCTGGCCGGTCCCGTGGCCGCGCGGGACCGTGGAGGAGGGACGTGACTTAAGCCGCGTCCGGGTGTCACGGAGCGGCCCCCGCACGGGGGGTCGCGGCTGCCTTGCGCAGCGCTTGGCCAGCGCCAGCGCGCCGGCCGCGCCCAGCTGGGCCGGGCCACGCCGGCCGGGTCGGACCCAGGTTGGGTCCACCCGGATCGGGCCGACCCAGGGGGGTTGGGCCGGGTCGACTCGGGCCCAGACCCCCCGTTTTCGGCACCTTTTCGTTCCTTTGCCTGTATCATGAGCTACGGGCCTCCGATCGATGCGCCGTCAGTAGTGATGCGATCCTTGGATCAAGACGGTCGTTTCGGTATATTACACTCAAGGTTTTGGAATACTTGGTGTTCGGCCGGGTTGGTTCGTACACGAAACTAATCGGGCCCTCGGAGCGGAAACACTCATAACTTGAGCTCCAGAAGTACGATTGATGTTCCTTCGACTTGGTTGGATTCCTCTAAGTGAGACAGATATTTTGGAATACTCTGCCCAAGGTTTGGACGTAGATGGAGTACGGTCGGGTTGGTTGTTACCTAAAAACCAATCGAGCCCCTGGGACGAAAAAGCCAATAACTCTCAAACCGGGAGTCCGATTGGCGCGCCGTCTGCGATGTTGAGTTCCTGTTGACGATAAGGAGCATTTGGATACATCAATTCTGGACTATGTGTCTGTTGATGTATCAGCCTCTCAGCTCGTGGAGCGGACCCTCCCGAACGAGCTTGCTGTGTGCGGGAACCCATGTGCTGGCTGTGACTGTGAAGATGATGTTGACGACTGTTCAGAGATCCAATGTGAATTCGATGGCGATGAATACAACACTCAGCGATCCTACGTGGATCAGTGCTACCGATCCTGTGTGGGTCCAATCCTGTGTGGGTTAGCGCTCAGCGGTTCTGTGTGAGCCATCGTCTACAGATCCTGTGTGGGTCCGATCCTGTGTGGGTCTTTGTGGGGGTTAGTTACCTATCGATCCTGTGTGGGTCAGACCCTTCCTGGGGCTATTGCGGGGGTTAGTACATATTGATCCTTTGTGGGTCCGACGGCTTAGATGAATCAATGGATATATCTGACCATCTTTATCGTCATACGATGAAGTATACCTATGTGAGCTTAATCATGTTTTACTTTCCTATGTGGATTGTGTTGTGCTATCCTGTGTGGATTTACGTTTTGCTTTCCTGTGTGGACTGGGTTGTATTTGAGATCGGGTGTTGGAGCCAGACGAGAATTGATGACTTAGGTATATGTATGGGCATATACCTAAGCAGTGTCGGATGTTACTTCGTGATTGTATCTTTCCGTTGTGGATTATCCTTTGTGGATTCCGAGAGACCTTCGGGGGTCTCGGGGTCCCTACTGAGTAGCTTATACTCACCCCTGCACAGGCTATGCCCGCACTACGTTGTGTTGGTTGCAGATGACGGACAACGCTGATCGTGGTTGAGGCTTGCGGTTCAAGACCGTACCTGGAGGTGGACCACTAGGCGGGACATACTCGGAGCAGACGGTTGGACACGAGGAGCTGTGGAGGCTATCTATACCCACCCTTCATGTGGGACTTCCTGTGGACGGCTCAACGCTGCGGCTTTACTTTTCAGTTGTTGTTTTCCCTTTCGAGTTGTACTTTACTTTCAGTTTGGGTTTGTATTCCGGCCCACTTACTTTTTCCACTTACTATTGTACTCAGTTTTTACTTAGTGTTTACCTCTGCTGCTTGCTTACTCTGTGGTGTTTGTTTACTTTACAAAGGAAATTCCTTCCCTTTTTACTGGGATTTATGCCTTGGTGCTAGTCGCCAACCCCTGACCTATGGAAGGTGGGCTTGAGGTAGTCACGACACGGGCCCCGAGGATGGGTCGTGATAGATTGGTATCAGAGGAGTTTGGTTCTACCGCAGACTCTGATCTTTCTTCTTTTGGAAGCAATAGTGTTAAGCGAATTGAGTGTCGTTATCAGTCCAGGGAGTCCAATGATGGTGTGTCGGCCGACGTATCCGTACACTAGGACCCTGACTTCTGATTTATGACTTAATGCACGAAAACCTTGGTTGCATGTGTGTTTCAAGTTCTCTTTGTGATTATTATATGTCAGCTCACTAGGTATACTGTTTTGACCGTGGTGCACCTCTTTCTTTTCAGGATGGCCCCATGATGGCATACATCTAGGGTTCTGAGAGTTGAGCGTGACGACATCCCGCCGAGCGACGAGGCCTCAGTACAGGGCCCTTAGACATCTGAGGCACCGGCGGTACCGCTACCCGCTGAGCCACCGATGCTACCGGCCCCAGCTGCTGACGATGCACGCCGCCTTTGTGCATTGCACAAGTTCCAGCGCCAGCGACCGCCCAGGTTCCACAGGGAGACGGACCCCTTGGCAGCCGAGGACTGGCTGGAGGCAGTGGTACAAGTTTTCCTTTTAGTGAGGACACCATCAGACCTCATGGTGATCCTCGCAGCGAGCCTACTGCACGTAGCAGTGGGCCGATGGTGGAGCTTGATGCTCCAGGTGCACAATGAGGCATCTCTTCTCTGGATGGACTTTGAGAGCCTCTTCTGCTCGGAGTTCGTCCCAGCAACCCTTCGTGCGGTGCGCATCCAGGAGCTTCTTCAGCTGCATCAGGGCATCTTGACGGTTGCCCAGTACTCGGTGAGATTTAACGATATCTCGCGCTATTTGACCGACATGGTATATGACCCATTCTTCCGGGCCCGGACCTTTGAGCATGGATTGAGGCATGAGATCAAGGCATCACTGATCTCCCTCAGCATTCTGACCCAGGAAGGTGTACTGGAGCGAGCCTTCTGATCGATAGCTTTCTTGCTGAGCCTTCATTAGCAGTAAGACCTACCAGAGGGCGGCATGTAGCAGTGTCTTATGCAGCAGGTAGTCGTAGGATGACTCATGGATCTAGGAAGACCAGACCTTCAGGCAGACGACCTCAGGACACTGCCTCAGCAGTGCGGTGCACACAGCACAGAGCCAGTCATTCTAGAGTCAGGCAGTGCTATGCATGCAGCGGGCAGGGCCACATGGCTTGTGACTGCCCGAACCACCGTGTTGAGGAGCAGTAGACGGTTGAGGGACCACCCAGGCATAGGTAGAGGGTCGACCGTGGCGGTCCGCAGGGAGCAGGCGGACGAGGCAGAGGAGCTGGCTGAGCAGCAAGTGGTGGGCGGCGCTTTGAGGATCTACCACCACCACCACAAGGAGGTCCACCCCGACCACAGGGAGCTAGCGGGCAGAGACAGGCGCAACTCCAGGTAGTGGAGGCCTATGAACACGGCGCACCCGTGATGATTCGAGGTACTATCTGTGTCTATTCCACCTTTGCTGAAGTTCTAATAGACACAGGAGTGAGTCACTCTTTCATAGCCACTGCCCTTGTTCGGAGCTCGGAGATTCCGACAGAGCCGTTGGCTCGATCCTTACGGCTAGAGACTCCTACGGGAGCAGACTCAACGATTACTCACTGGTGCCGGCAGTGTGAGCTTGCTCTAGGAGGTGAGAGCTTCGGCTGGGATCTTCTTGTAGAGGCGTCGAGGCCTTACGACGTCATCTTGGGCATGGATTGGTTATCTACGGTCCATGCTCAGATCGACTGTATTAGGTGCAAGTTGCGATGTGTACACACCGACACGAGCAGGATCACCTTCACCAGCGAGAAGGGAGCCTTCGCAGCACAGGATGGACTTCTGTAGAGGAGAGGACAGCCCATCACTCATCAGTTGGATAGCCTCATCCTAGGAGCAGTTGACGTGCGGAGTCCTAGTTTTCCTATAGTGGTGGATCAGTATGCAGACGTCTTTCCCGACGACGTTCCAGGACTACCTCCTCTAAGAGAGGTAGAATTTTATAAGTATCTATACCTTGGGACAACCCCGATATCCACTCCAGCATATTGGATGGCTCCTGCTGATCTTCAAGAGCTACTGGTACAGTTGGAGGACTTACAGGGAAAGGGATTCATCTGACCCAGTGTTTCACCATGGGCTTCCCCGATATTGTTCGCCAAGAAGGCGAACGGTAGCTTGCGACTTTGTGTCGACTATCATCGCCTGAACCAGGTGACAGTAAGGAACATGTATCCAGTACCGAGGATTGATGACCTCTTCAATTAGCTCAAGGGAGCACAGTGGTTCTCGAAGATAGACCTCAGGTCAGGCTATCATCAGCTCAGAGTTCGGGATGAGGACGTACAGAAGATGACCTTAGGATGTCGGTATGGCCACTATGAGTTCTTGGTTATGCCTTTCGGCATGACCAATGCTCTGGCAGTGTTCATGGGCCTCATGAACAAGATCTTTCAGCCATACCTCAATCGATTTGTCATAGTCTTCATAGACGACATTTTGATATACTCGAAGACTGAGGAGGAGCATGCCTACCACTTACGGGTTGTCCTAGACACACTCCAAGAGCACCGGCTTTATGGAAAGCTCTTAAAGTGTCAGTTCTGGATACGCGAGGTCCACTTCTTGTGGCATGTCATCTCTGAGGTGGGATTTGCAGTGGATCCTACGAAGATCGAGGTAGTTCTAGCTTGGGAGGAACCCATGAGTGTGACGGAGGCGCAAAGTTTCTTGGGACTAGCCTGATACTATTAAAGATTTGTGCCAGACTTCTCCAGAGTTGTGGCACCACTCTCAGCTTTGACGAAGAAGTGGAAACCATTTTTGTGGTCAGACAGATGTCAGTAGAGCTTCCTGGAGCTGAGACATAGATTAACCAGCACACCTATCTTGAGGTTGCCAGAGGAGGGGGTAGGGTACGTAGTCTACTGCGATGCATCAGGGACTGGACTCAGTTGCGTCCTGATGCAGGAGCGGGTAGTGATCGCCTATGGATCACATCATTTGAGGTCGCATGAGCAGAACTACACTACCCATGACCTGGAGTTAGCAATAGTTGTCTTCGCTCTGAAGACATGGCGACACTATCTGATTGGTGAGCGCTTTATAGTCTTTTCTGACAATCAGAGTCTCAGGTACATCTTCTCTCAGAAGGACCTGAACCTAAGACATCGGTGGTGGCTCGAGTTCCTCCAGGACTATGACTTTGAGATAGTCTATACTCCTGGGAAGGGGAACGTAGTAACCAATTCTCTTAGTATGAGGACGGGCATTCAACTACTTGAGGAGGCGAAAGAGAAGCTAGACGCCTTGCTGATATCCTTCGTGGATAGGGATGGAGCATCCTTCCTTCAGTCTCTCACAATCCCTCCTCCACTACTGCAGTGGGTCAGAGAGGCACAGTGTGGGGACACTGACTGTGAGACGCGACATGCACAGATATCCTCAGGTCAGGCACCTGATGGTTTCTTCTTTGGATAAGAGCACGACGTCCTTTTCATAGGATGTACCTTGGTACCGGTTTCATTAGAGGAGGAGGTGATGAGAGAGTTTCACACTTCTACTTTGGTCGTACATCCTGGAGTGGCGAAGATGTACCAGGACCTCAGACGAAAACACTTTTTTCCAGACATGAAGAAGGATTTGGAAGAGTTCATTTCTCGATGCCTCACCTGCCAGCAGGTGAAGGCAGAGCATCAGGTACCAGCAGGCTTGGTACAACCCTTGGAGGTCCCAGAGTGGAAGTGGGATGACATATTTATGGACTTCATGACTGGACTTCCATGCACTTCTAGAGTTCACGACTCCATATGGGTGATTATCGACCGACTCACCAAGTCGGCACACTTATTACCTATCAGAGAGCAGGGCTCTGTGGAGATTTTGGGACGTCTCTACATTTAGGAGATTGTACGGCTTCACGGTGTTCCATAATATATCGTCTCCGATCGAGATGTTCACTTTACATCCCGGCTTTGGAAGGGGTTGTAGCAGGCGTTCGGGACGCAGCTACATCTGAGCACCGCCTTTCACCCTCAGAAGGATGTTCAGACGGAGAGGACAATTCAGACTCTCGAGGACATGCTCCGCGTATGTGCCCTCGACTTTGGTCACAGCTAGGAGGACCACCTACCCTTGGTGGAGTGTGTGTACAACAACAGCTACCACTACACCATCAGGATGGAACCATACGAGGCGTTGTACGGCCGACCTTGCAGATCACCGTTGTGCTAGACAGACCCTGGGGAGTCAGCACTCGTGGGACCAAAGATGGTCCAGGCCACAACAGAAAAGGTCCATGTCATCCAGGAGCAGATGAGGAAAGCTCAGAGCTGGCAGAAGCCTTATGGTGATAGGAGGCGGAGGCCACTGGAGTTCGAGGATATCGACCATGTCTTCTTGCGGGTCTCACCTCGACGTGGTTTACGGTGATTTGGCTGAGGCGACAAGTTGTCTTCGCGCTTCATCGGACCCTTCCAGGTCCTCACCAGGATTGGCGAGGTTGCTTATCGCCTGGCTCTACCACCTCAGTAACACCGGGTGCACGACGTCTTCCACGTATCCCAGCTGAGGAGATACATGCACGACCCGATGCATATCATTGACCATGGGGAGCTGGACGTTGATGATGGGGTGACTTTTGCGGAGGTCCCGGTGGAGATCGAGGATCGACAGGAGCGGGCCCTATGTGGATGGTCGATTCCTCTTGTGCACGTCAGATGGCAGCAGAGGAACCTCCAAGAGAGCACTTGGGAGCGGGAGGCTCAGATGCGTGCTCAGTACCCACTTTTGATTCCCTAGTTTTTTATGTATCTTTACGGGGACATAAAGCCCTAAGGTGGGAGTGATGTAAAGACCTGTAAAATTCAAGAAAATTTTATTTCTTAATTCTCTTTGTAATTTTACAAGAACGCAGTCTCTAGCGGCACCTGATTCCGAGGCCCGGTGTGCCGGGAATCATATTTCGAAGTTTGGCTCGGGTATGTTTAGTGAACGAACGAGTGGGTTTTTCTAACTTTTGAACCGGTGCTCGGAATCGAATTCCGAGGGCACCGATTGAATCGCAACGCCTGTATTTTCATAGAAATTCTGTTTCCAGAGTTGCGTTTGCTCGGGTGTGGTTTTGAATGTTTGGGGTTAAATTAAGAAAATAAAATAAAGTATTGTGACAACTTTATTTTATTTCTCATAAAGCCACTTAAAATCCACTTAAGTCATGTTAATGTGGATAGGGTGGAACCCAAAATATCCTACCCTCTTGGTAGGATATTTGTGAGGTGGGGCCCACACGAGGCCTACCGTTTCTTCCCCCCTATGTAACGCACCCGCGAAAACCCTTTTTTTAAAAGAAAGTCAACTGACGCATTTTCTAAATTCTTAACACCGATATTAATTGGTCAGTTAAGTCGTTACCATTAATTCACCAAATTAATGGTTTTTTTCTTAACTTGTTTTCAAAATATTGGAATAATAATAAAATAAGACCAACACTTGTCTTTTGTAGGGGTTTTTCATTTTAAATCATTGTTATTTATATCCCCGGTTGTTAAATATGATTGTTGTGAGGCTTTAAAAACCGCTAATGCGGTGGGTGCGGACCAACGAACAAGTCTGAACCCACCGCCCTTTTTGTTGTTATGCGTGGATTGGTGGGCGACGACAAATGGTGACGAAAGTAAATTTTGATGGCGTGCAGTGAAGAACGAGTCCCAGGATGAGCACTGGCAAAGACCGCGTGCAAAACGGACCACCGGAGCACGTCCAGTGGTCCACGGAACCCCCCCGCCGACATGCCACACCGGCACAGCGCCGCTGGCGGCTGGAGGCGGCGGTCAGCAGTGGCATGCCGCCAGGATGCGGGGGCGCCCGGCATGCCACCGGGAAGACCCGCCATGGCAGAAGTTTCGGCGGCGCTGGCCGGTCCAGCGGCCACGCGGGACCGCGGAGGAGGGACGCGGCTTAAGCCGCGTCCGGGTGTCACGGAGCGGCCCCCGTGCGGGGGGCCGCGACTGCCATGCGCGGCGCCTGGCCGGCGCCAGCGCGCCGGCCGAGCCGCCCGGCCGGACCGCTGGGCCAGCCCACAACGGCCGGGTGGGACCCGGGTCGGGTCGACCCGATTCGGTCCGACCCAGGGGGGTTGGGCCGGGTCGGCCCAGGTCCAGAACCCCCGTTTTCGGCACCTTTTCGATATTTTTCCCGTATCGTGAGCCACGAGACTTCAATTGACACTCTATCAGTGGCGATGTGATCCTTGGATCGAGATGGTCGTTTCAGTATATTACACTTAAGGTTTCAGAATACTTTGGGTTCGGTCGGGTTGGTTCGTACACGAAACCAACCGGGCCATCGGAGTAGAAACACTCCTAACTTGAGCATCGGACGTCCGATTGACGTGCCGTCAACTTGTTAGGATTCCTTTAAGTGAGACGGATCTTTTTTCTTACTCTGCCAGAGGTTTGGACACAGGTGGAGTACGGGTCGGGTGGGTTTTGACCTAAAAACCAACCGGGCCCATGAGACGAAAAAGCCAATAACTCTCAAACCGGGCATCCGATTGGCGCGCCGTCTGCGACGTTGTGTTCCTGTTGACGATACAGAACTTTTGGATACATCAACTCTGGACTATGTGTCATTTGATGTATCAGCCTCTCAGCTCGTGGAGCGGACCCTCCCGAATGAGCTTGCTGTGTGCGGGAACCCTAGTGCTGGTTGCGACTGCGATGATGACGACGACGACTATTTAGAGATCCTCAGTGGATTCAATGGCGACGACTACAGCACTCAGCGATCCTACGTGGATTAGTGCTACCAATCCTATGTGGGTATGATCCTAAGTGGGTTAGCACCCAACGGTTCTGTGTGATCCAGCGCCTACAGATCTTGTGTGGGTCTGATCCTGTGTGGGTTTTTGCTGGGGTTAGTTACCTATCGATCCTGTGTGGGTCTAACCCTCCCTGGTTCATTGAGGGGGTTAGTTACCTATCGATCTTTTGTGGGTCAGACCCTTCCTGGGTTATTTCTGGGGTTAGTACCTATCGATCCATTATGGGTCCGACAACTTAGATGAATAAATGGATATATCTGATCATCTTTATCATCATACGAAGAAGTATACCTGTGTGAGCTAAATCCCGGTTTACTTTCCTATGTGGATTTTGTTGTGCTATCCTGTGTGGATTTACATTTTGATTTCCTGTGTGGACTGGGTTTTACTTTAGCTCGGGTGTTGGAGCCGGATGAGAATTGATGACGTAGGTATATGTATGGGCATATACCTAAGTAGTGTGGATGTTACTTTGTGACTGTATATTTCCTTTGTGGATTATCCTTTGTGGATTCTGAGAGACATTTGGGGGTCTCAGGGTCCCTACTGAGTAGATTATACTCACCTCTTCACGGGCTATGCCCGCACTACGTTGTGTTGGTTGCAGATGACGGACATCACTGATCATGGTTGAGGCTTGCGGAGCATGATGGTACCTGGAGGTGGACCACTAGGCGGGATGTACTCGGAGTGGACGGTTGGACCCGAGGAGCTGTGGAGGCTATCTATACCCACCCTTCTGGTGGGACTTCCTGTGGATGGCTCGACGATGCGGCTTTACTTTTCAGTTTCTGTTTTCCTTTTCTAGTTGTACTTTACTTTCAGTTTGGGTTTGTATTCCAGCCCACTTACTTTTCCGCACTTACTGTTGTACTCAGTTTTTACTTAGTGTTTACTTCTACTACTTTCTTACTCTATGGTGTTTGCATTCTTTACAAAGGCAATGCCTTCCCTTTTTACCTGGATTTACGCCTTGGTGCTAGTTTCCAGCCCCTGGCCTATGGAAGGTGGGCTTGGGGTAGTCGTGACATGGGCCCCGAGGACTGGTCGTGACATATCATATTCATAAGAACATAACATTTTGAATATCATAACCTCCACAAGAGATTATAATATCATAACATGGGATAAATCATAGTGGTGAAATGTAATCCCAATAATCATAACATAAAACATGAAACATTGTTGAATACACAAAAAATCCTAGAAATCATTTCTTATTCATCAAGACTCATTTCCAAGACTATCTTAGCGGACAAAGTCCATTTTTGAACCGAGTTCACTCGTCGTTCCAGTCCTGAATCACTGAACCGGTTTAACTTGCCATTCCAGCCATGTCTATCTCATGATATATAGATCTTTACCCAATGAATTGAATGGAGATATAGGTCCCACCCATCTCATAATGAAACCATTATTATGTGTGCCACAAAATCATAAATCATGCATCATAGCAAAACCCATTTAATAAAAATGGGATTCATAAACATCATTCCATCATAACATAATGTATAAAAGAACATCATAAAAATAATTCCATCATAACATATGAAATCAATGTAATAATAGGGATAGAAATAGAACCATATATTATCTTATATGGAAAATAATTTTGATAAAACTCTTGAACTCCATTCTTGAGGAAAATATCCTATCTACTTCATTTTTTTCCATTCTTATCATGTCATTCAATTTTTAACTAAAAGAAGTTGATTAAAAATAAACTTGAAAACTTGTAAAGGAAGATTCATGTAAAAATTGTTTTATGAAATCATAAATATCCATTCATGTCATATGAGTAAAAATACATTCTTCTCGTACTTTGGCTGGAAAAGTCAAAAAGTACCTCTTTCTAAAAACGACAAAAGATTCCTTTCATATCATTTACTAAAAACACACAAAAGGGTAAAATTGGATTTAAACAATTGTAGGAGGATAGAAATAATATTACATGTTTAGGAAACATGAATGTGGATGATAAATATTCCCCAGTTAATTCTGAAGTATAAACAATCTCAGATAAAAATGAGATTGCGAAATTTTCCCTTACCTTAGGTCTGATAAGCTTTGTACGTGTCCGAACCACCTGTATAATGATTTAAATAATTTCATTGAGTTATTACAGAATCATACTCATTTTTTATGATATCATATATGGTCATATTCTTATCTTCTTATTAGTAATATTTCATTGCTTCTTGTTATTCGGGTGTTTATTGATTTATGTTCATATGTGTGTTTTGTCGAATAAATTATTATTCTTCTTTTTTAGGTTATAGATACATCATTTACAGCATGGTATTACTATAATATATATCACATTTACTCATCAAATTCAATTATATAATCATTATTCAATGAATATCCTGTAGAAAGAGTCACATCACATCGTGGAGACGGTAGGCCGTAAGTACACACGAGCGATGATATCGTTCCCACGATCGTGGAATTTTATTGGAGTGTATGTATAATATTTCAGAATCAATATCACTTTAAAATAGACATATATATTTATTCTATACTCCATTATACCCATCCATGTAAGGTGGTGGTGGAAAACAGATTACACTATGGCGTGGAGACGTTATTCCGTACGTACGCACGCGCGATGATTTCATTTTCCGTATTATGGATAGAAGGTGAAGTAGGGTTCTTTAATATTAAAAATAACCTATCATTATATGAGTGATACTGATGTTATTACTTCATAATGAAACAACTAATGAAGAAGAAGTATAAGAAGAAATAAATTTGAATGAATTGGTAACAGATATTACCTCTTCTTCGACGCGCCTCTTTCAAATATGCTCTTATGGAACTAAGATTGTTCTTTGAAGAATACCAGGACCTCTAGGATGATTCTAGGGAAGTGGAGAAGATAAATTGGTAGGGTTTGGCCGAGATTTAAGGCTCATAGTGGTGTGAGGAGGGGAGGGAGGGGGTTCCCTTTTATAAGGGAAGAGAGGGGCACCTTTGGAAACATCACAAATATTAATTTATATTAAATCATACCCGACATAAATCATCCAAAAATGACTCATAATCAAATATTAGATGATATAGGGTTTTAATATCATCAACCATTAAAATTTAGACATGTTGGGAATTTATTTTAAACAATATCAACATGAATTATCCATATTTAATCTATTAAATTTTATTTGTTGTAATAAGATTATATGTTTTAAATTGTTATAAAAAATTACTTATGTTTTTGTGAATTTTCCATAATTGTATAACTTATGATATTTTCGACCCTATAAATTTTAATTTATAATTTTTTAATATTTTTGTGATTTTTAAACCGTTTTATAATATATTATTTTTAAAAAATAACAATACTGTCAATTTTGACACTATTAATTTGTTTGAATATAAATACAACCTAGAAAGAAGATATGTTCGAACTAAAATATTTAATAGATTCATAACATGTCATTTTTAACTAGAAAATTAGTGGAGCACATTAAATAGTTCTTATAATATTTATTTTAATTATAATAAGTAATGTAAGAAATATTGGTGGTTCAAATTATATGAACCATAAAAGAATGAATAAACATGATCCTTGAAAACATATAGATGGGATGACATATGGAATTTTCTCATTAAAATAAATATAGAAAATAATTTAATTTGTAGTCATGGTTAATGATCTAAACTATTATAGTGGATTGGGTTCACTCCCCAAACCGTTATACTAGTCATGGTTATCCCTGAAGACTATTAAAGTAGAATGATAAATTACTAAACTAAAATTGCTCCTCATTATGTTAAAATTTATATCATTATTACACCAATATTACCAAATTAATCGGGGGGATATATAAGTAACAACAATCCTTTATTATAATCTGACCACTAACTATGGTCATAATGTTACCATTGTTACATAATAAAGACCATATATATGTGTCTCATATGATTCATAAATATACATCATATTTGAACACATGAAATTAAGTATTTTTCAAAATTAATTTTCAACATTATTTAAAATTAAATGAAATGGAATTCATAACAAATTTATCATATAAGAACCCCTAAAATGAAATTGGATTCATTGAATTTTCTTCATTTAATAACCTATATAATTGAAAAAAATATCAAGGATATCTAATATATATAAACATAAAACATCAAGGTAAAGATTAATTATCATAATATTAGATCATATAAACAATAAATTATATTTATCATTGAATTAATTCCTCTTAGAAAGAAAATGATTTTAAAATATCACATAGAACATTTCAATTGTAAAATAAAATTTTCATTTTAATGATGCAATTTTTTTGAAAACAATTTATTCTGAAACAATTTAATATATTTTTTTTGAAAAATGAACTTATTAAAATACAATGGAACATTTATCATATTTATTTTTATTGAATTAGTGAAATTCCATTCTCTATATACACATTAATACAAATAGTCCTTTCACATTCTTAGTAAAATCCAGATATGAATATTTTAGAAAACAACATAAATATTAAATTTATAATTTTTTTAAAACAAATTGTAAAATGACATTAATTAATCAAATGGGAACATTAAAATAATATTTAAAATTTGTTTTGAAAACATTTATATTGATTAAGGAAGTTTTTTCGAATAAAGATGGAAATAATGTTTGTTTTTCATTAAAAACATTTTTTTGTTATCAGGAGTATAAAGAAGGGAAAAAGATGTGAAAATATGTTTTAATGAAATAACTAGATTATATTAGTACTTATGATTATTTTGAGTTATAATTTATATATTTCATAATCATAATATTAATAATAATCAATCATGATAAACAATGAGATTGTAACATAAAACATTTAGCACATTTAACTTTTTTGAATCCTAATATGAATGGATGGAAGTTAATTTTATGCATATATATATCACCTAATTCCATTATAATAATAATAAAATACTTAAATTCGTAGTATATACCCCACAAAATATAATTGAGTGGTGAATATGCCATGTTTCCCATGGAAATGAAATTGAAATGAAAATTCATTACCTTGAGTATCCAATTTTTCAAACACATTTGAAACTACTATATAGATAATATATGTTCATTATACATATATTTCATTAAAATAATCATATGAATCATTAAATAAATAATTTTATTTTATCGTTTTAATTCCATTTATTAATAATTCCCGGTTATACTCACGTTTCAGGTAATAATAGTTTCATTTTTCTTGTATCATTTGTTTTGGTATAGATGATAAATTTTTATTGATCAAATTTAAATAATATTATTTATCTTTACCATGATATAGGTATCATATATATATATATATTAATAATATATTTTTATTGTGAAATCCATTAATGTTAGAGAGATAAAATAAATAACACTGTTCATGGAGATGGTAAGATGTATGAACACATAAACGCTATCTCAGTTTTATCAAAGGCTTAGCTGATAGAAATTTAAATAATATTACCTCTAAAGACTAATTTTTTTCATATGTATCTCATATATAAATTAAATTTACCCTTTTTACTATCCATGATATGAATTAGGGAAAATGTATTCACATCTCTCTTTGTGGAGGTACACAGTCGTACAAATGAACGATGTTAGCATATCCCCCATTGAATGGATAGTAAGAAGGTATATATAATATAATAATTACATAATTATAATTATGATTCCAATGCCATATAGAATCGTTTAACATATACTTTTTTAGTATCCAATTGAAATATAAATGAATAAGACATCACATCGGTTTTCAAGGAGGTAGTCTGCTGTAGCGACCCTGACTATTGTAGCGTGAATCACATGTAAAATTTATTACATTAGTTTTTTATAAAATGAATAAAATATTTATGGGATTTATAGATTATTATTCTAGGTAAAATAGATACATACTTGAGTCAGTTGTTACATTTGATAAAAAAAATTAAAAATCTATTTTTAGTGTAAAATTATTCCCCCCATCTTATCAATAAACATCATTTATAGTTCACTTCCTTGAATCCATTGGAAAAGGAAAAATTAAGGGAGATCTAAAAATGTAATTATTGTCACAGTATAAGGAAATATATAATCAATAATAATAATAATCAAATTGGATGATTAAATAACATAATAGACTAGTCATATAATTAATAAAATTCAAAGGTAGTGCATTGCGAGAAAATTAAAATGAAAAAACTCTAATTGACTAGAATAAAAATGGAAAATTTAAAAAATTAAAACACATTAAATTTAATCTATAATATGAATATAATATTTTTTAAAAGGAATAATCATCTTGAAAATGTAAATAACTTAAAACACGTGTCATTTAAAAAATAAATGATAATTAAAAGAATCTACAGATAATAACATTGTGGAAATCAATTAGATAATAAAAAATAAAATCTGATTGACTTCTATTATTTATTATTATATTTAATTTTTAATGGATTGAACCTCTCTGGTCCATTACATTGTGAAAATACGGTGTTTTAGGTGTTCCGTGTGGTCATGGTGACTTATCCCCAGTAATTTTTTTTCCAAATTTCCAATTCTGTGAAAAGTTCCATCAGTGAACAGTGTTCTATCAATAAAGTTCAGTGAATAGTGTTCTATTAGTGAGGATTCAGTGAACAGTGTTCTATCAATGAGGATTCAGTGAACACTGTTCTATCAGTGAGGATTTAGTGAACAGTGTTCTATCGGTGGGGTTTAGTGAACAATGTTCTATCAGTGAGGATTCAGCGAACAAAGTTATATCAATGATGATTCACTGAACAATTTTCTATTGGTGAAGTTCAGTGAACTGTGTTCTATCAGTGAGTATTCAGTGAACAATGTTCTATCTGTGAGGATTTAGTGAACAGTGTTTTATCGATGAGGTTCAGCAAACAGTGTTCTATTAGTGAGGATTCAGTGAACAGTGTTATATAAGTGAGGATTCAGTGAACAATGTTCTATCAGGGAGGATTTAGTGAACACTGTTCTATGGGTGAGGTTCAGTGAAGAGTGTTCTATTAGTGAGGTTCAGTGAACAATGTTCTATCAGTGAGGTTTTGTGGACAGTTCTATCAGTAAGGATCCATGAACTGTGTTTCTAGAACTGTGAGGACTACCGGTAAACTCTATCGATAACCTCTAACAGTATGTATACTGTAATGGTAGGTGTACAAAACGGTAGGTCTACAATGTTTCCATAACGATGAGGTCTATCAGAAACCTCTATCTGTATCCCCTAACAATAGGTGTACAATAACAGTAGGTGTATAGTAACGGTAGGTCTACAGTGTTTCTAGTACGGTGAGGTCTATTGGTAACCTCTATCTGTAACCTCTAATGGTAGGTTTACAGAAATGGTTGGTGAATAGTAATTGTAGGTCTAAAGTGTTTTCATTCTAGTGAGGTTCATGAACAATGTTTCCAACTTCCTAGAGCTTCACCCCTTTGACGTTTCCTTTGACGTAAAATAAATTTCAAGCCATATTGTAAGGACTCTTAAGGCTGATTCAAAGACCATAAATCCAATATTAGTTATTACTATGGCTCATGATGTTTTTACTTGGACAAACCAAGTGGGTTAATGCGATCCGCTTTTAATGGGCTATTAAGCATGTCTTAAACTGTCACCCCATTAAATCATCAAAAGGGACAACATATAATCCACCTTTGTTCTTCCTCTTTGTTCTCAGATTTGAGACTCTAGAACCTTTCAATCCTTCCCATCAGAGTTTCACAATAAAACATTACTCCTTGGATTGGTTCTGCTCTATTTTTATGCAACCGTCCTATATCGACCAATTTTCGATATAAGGTATGTTTTATAGTCATTCCTTTTGGGATCATCTTCTCATGTTTCTACTTTCCATATTATACCATGTAATCTCCATGCTTCTAATGGGGTTTTTCTTGGGGTTGTTTAGTGCTGTCGTACAGTGGCATCCTCGGGTGGATGCAGCTGTCACGAGAGGAGGATCGTTACCCGTAGTGTGGATAAGGAACATGAAGAACTGTTTGAGGTAGGGTATACGTTGCTTCTCTTTTCTTTTACGTGAAACTGTATTTTTCACATGTTTAATCCCACCGGATGACAATAGAATGGAAATAATAAATATTTTAACCGGACAAATAAATTGATATTGATCGTATGTTTTTGCCTCATGTTTTTATATATATTGTGATATCGATTCTTGCTTTGATTAGTTGTTCATTCTTGATGGAAATAGGTAAAGAACATAAAGTGGGATTAATTGATAATTTTTTGGCTAAAGATAAAGAGTCTTGAAAACGAATATTGTTCTTGTTATAATTTTATGTTAATCAAATTAGTGCAGTAAGCATGTTTATTTATTTGTGATAACATACTTATTATGTTTCCTGAATTTGGAACCAATAAAAAACAAATTTGGTAATTCAATATGGATTAATGAATTGATTTTTTGATAATTACTTAAGGGGTTTTGAGTTACCCTCTTGATTGTTAAAGGGCCACGATCCCAATTAATTCGGTGTTTTTTCTACTACTTGTGATGTGATGTGATCCTGGATGGATTTTCTGGTATGTGGGGGCATGGAGGCTTTTGGTTGTGGCCCTAGATGATTCCTAGAGTGGCGATATACATCATTTTATGCATGTGGGTGTCGGGGAGGACTCCAGGGATGATGGAATGGAATGGATGTGATAGTTGGATGCTTGCTGGTTTTTGATTGGTTGTTTATCTGCTTTACTTCTCCCCACTACTCAAGGCAGAAATACTTACATGCCCTTCTTCCGAAATAGGATAACACATGTGGGGTATGCCACATGCTTTCC
The DNA here is from genome assembly GCA_963277665.1 of Viscum album. NCBI lineage: Eukaryota > Viridiplantae > Streptophyta > Magnoliopsida > Santalales > Viscaceae > Viscum > Viscum album. Next base: position 1,999,532,550 of record OY728146.1, on the reverse strand, counting down.
GTGTTTAGCTTCTCAAGTAAGAATGGGTAAATTCTGTTGGTATATGAGGTAAAGACTCGACGGGTAGTACATCTACTCACCGTGTTGAGACCCCATATGTTTAATAGCATATAATGTTTTTCTAGAAATCTAGGGAATGTGGGAAATTATTTCTATAATGAATAATTGAATAAATGGTGTTAACCCATGGGGATGGAGATGCTGGAACATAATAATGAGGTTGTATTTTTTGACGGAACAGTTGACTTTGGGTGTGACACTAATGAAATTTAAAGAAGTATTGTTCATGGTTAATTAATTTTTAATGAACTAATTAATGTAAAGTGGAACTGATAAAAAGGGAATGAAATAATGTAATAAAAATAATTAAATGGTTGTGTGATTATAGGATACCTAGTATTAGAAGTGGAAGCCCAGATTTTGAGAGACATAAGATGCAGTTGTGTATAAGAATAGGTAATGCCCATAGTGTGGTTTTGAGATATTATATAGCCTGTGCTTTTTGTGATTCTATATTCTAATCCACTCTTTCAGTATGGGAAACTGACACCCCATGAATTATGAGTCCTAGGGAGGGGGGTGTTTTCCCCAACATTCTGGTGGGAGGACGGATGGATGAATACCCCCTTTGGCCCCACTCTTTTCTCTTGGTAGTTACTAGTGTAGGTAGGCACATTGGTAAGTTTTCCCCATATGTTTGTATAGAGGGGAGTAATTTCTTGTGGTTATTCACACATATATATTCGGTATATAGTTTTCTATGTACTACTATAGGTGTAAAGTGTATAGGCTGTTATGGCTTGAGGATCCTTACTCGGTGTATGGGCTGTAATGTCTTGAGGTATAATACCTGATGTATGATACATGTTATGCGAGCTGTGGTGGCTTCTGAAAAATACCTGGTTACATTGTTGTGTGGATGTGGTGTTTTTGTTGAACGGGGTGCATATGTGGTGCTTCGCCCAGCTGTTTACGGGAAAGCCTTTGTTAGAGAGAGATGCTCAGGACGTGCGACGTTGGGGAAAATTGGAAAACCATTCTGGAAGTAGTATCGGGGTACCCTTGATATTCTTTATTATATGTAATATTATTGTATGCGTTACTTGGTGAGAGTATCAATGGTGAGGTTTGGAACATAGTATACATGTTTTTTTGAGATTTAGTTTCACTTGTTGTTCAATGTTCTTTAGCATGCTTTCTATACTTTTTCTTGAAAGGCTTTAGGGAGGATCCTACTGAGTATACCGTTATACTCTCCCTATGTATATATAATCTTTTTTTCAGGTCACATGGAGAAGGTTGGAGATCAAGCAGGTTTCAACAAGATTGGGGTTGCAGGAACAATTTGGTCGTGTGGTTGCTACTGTTTTTACTATCTTTTGTGTACTTTCAGTCTTTCCACTTTCAGTTGTAGTACTTCTGCATGACCATTCTTATGTTTACTTGGGTTTTCGTTTATATTGCAATATGAGTTGGAGTTTATTGTTTTCTATCTAATCACTCTCTTCTGCATGTGTTCCCATAGAGGATAATGCATGCCATTTTGTGTTTTACTATACCCTCAGTGCTAGTCGCCATCCCGGGGCCTACTGGAGGTAGGGCTCGGGGGTCATTATCTCTCTTCCCACAATTCTAGCCCAAGAGAGGTACACTTTGTGGGGATGGGGATGTGACATAATTCATTTGGAACATGATAACTCTATCTTCATGACCATTCAATATATAGTTTAAAAATAATGGGTACAAACTCCTCATATTTGGTGAACAGTTTTTATACTAGATTAATAATTCTACTATTGAGAATAATAATACATTGAGAGGCTATAAATTACTAGGATACACACATTTATTCATGTAAAAATAATTACTCATATATCAAAAAATTAATTTAATTTGGAAATAATTTGACTTATCATCATATATATATATATATATATATAGATTTAGTAAAAGGAATGATTTTTTTAGTATCTCCCGTGTTAATCAAATTTAATTTAAAGAAAACACCATATGAATAAAATCATAAAACGTTTAGGATAATATTATCAATATTAAAATAATATTTATATTTATGAGAAAATTAATTTTCAATGAAAATTTTTCATAATAATTTAATTATTTAATGATAAATTCATCAATCACAAAACAAAGAGATATTCTACAAATAATTTTACCACTATGTAAATTTAAATATAAATACTTCTAAATGAAATAATTAAAATTAAAAAATAAAATACCAAAATGTATGAATTAAATGTGATATGAAAATTTTTGGGTGAATTATATATACCTTCTAAAATAAATTATTTTTATAACATTACAACATGCCTCAATGAAGAGAATTTTTGACAAATCACTTACCTCATCATTTTCATTAGTTAAACATGATTTAAAATCACTCATATGGGAGTAATTTTTTTTATTAATTTATTCCATAACAAAATTCATATTTATAATATCTTAAATGATCCTACTATATCATTTTACCACTTATTTTTAATAATATTTTATTATTTTCATAATTTTGGGTGTTAATCGCATTGCTTTCTTATTCATGATTTTTTATGAATGTTTCATTTGTTAGAATATTTTATAGTCACATATTCTATAGAATAAAAATGATGGAATATTTATTATATTTATATGTAAATTATTCTTTTAAAACCACTCACAAATGTTTGTTTTGAAAAATTAAGTGTGTTGCGGTAATAGAGTCGGTAGGTCATACATACGCATGAGTAATTATTCCATTTTTCTATAATTCTTCTGAAATTGTGGAAAGTAAATGTTTTCCATTAAATAATAATAATAATGTCATAAATGTAATATTAATTAGATAAATATACTTATATATATAATCCATGTTTTGGGGTGATGAAAAGAGAGTCACGTGGTTTCATGATGGTGGTAGTCCACACATACATTAATGAAGTTATCATTTTTTCAGCGTAAGTAAAACATGATACACTATACATTCAAAATTAAAAATATTCCTTTAATATATTAATTATTTAATTTATATCTCATATATTCATTAACATAGTCATTATCATCTACCATGTTGTGCATTTGGGAATGAAAAATCACAACACTTTGTGAGGTGGTAGTCTATCGTACACACGATTAACATTATAACATCTACTATGAAAATGAAAGAAAAGGTTATATATATGATATAATGGATCAATATATATTATAATGTTATAAATATAGTTTAAATTGTTTATATCCATCATTATACCGAACTATGAGCATTTGAAAAGGAAAAGACAATGACATGGGTTAATGAGGTGGTAGTCCACCATACACATGAATGATAATTTAATAACCAATTTGATGGAAGTGGGTACGGTTGTAAGTAATAAAAATATAATAAATAATATTATTATATAGAAGAAAATGTTTTTATATAAATATGGTATAATAATAATTATAGTATGTGGATGAATATTTAAAATAAAAACCCTAATTGAATAACATTACCAATTCATCATATATCCTCCTTAGGTTTATTCAAATCTAAACATCATAGGATTTATTCCTAAAATAATTTTTCTAAAATGAAAAGAAGGAAATTTTTACTTAATTATTGATGTTATTTTGTGAATGTATGAGTTTTATATTTGGGATTATGTTAGTGGAGTGAGTTCACATTTATAATTGAGAAGGACTGTCATATTGTGGGAATTTATAGAACTATTCCATAATGGGAATTCACTATCATAACAAGTGGAAATAAAACTGATAACTAGTATTTTATTTGAATGAAATGTTAAATCCCACATCCACCTCATAAAAAATGTTTTAAATATTTTATTCCATAAATTATATGTTTCATTACTTTTTTGACCTTGGTTTTCACAATGATAACTATAATTTTTATCCTAGGTTTTTTATCCTTAATTAATAATATAAAATGATCCTAATTAGATAAATTTTTATAGAGTAATTATAAATATTAAAAATAATTTCTCAAATAAAAAACCATTTTGAGTTGAAAATTAATATTAATACAAGCACATTTAATGTGATAAAACTATGTTTTAACTATTACATCTCTAACCGAGTTATTAATTTTTAGGGGTCAATATAATTACTATAAAATAAATATCGGTCCATAAATGAACAATAATTAATATTTTTAAAAATTTTCAAATCACATGGAATAATATACGTTTTTATATAATTTTATATCATTTAATGAAATGATATTTTTTATATAGTAACAATAATGTCAAATTTCACATTAATAATTTAATTTCAAAATATAAAATATCTAGAGAATGATGAAAGTACAATATATTATTTTCATACCTATATAAAATGTTATATTTATCTATAATGTTAATTAAACAGTACAATTAAATTAATTCACATTAATATTAATATGTTAAGAATCATTTATTTTAAATTTATATGAACTAAATAATTTAAGGAGTTGGGGATTATTTTAAATTTAATGTAATTACTTCTACTCAAAAAAATTTAAAAACATTGCAACAATAATGTAAACAAATTTTGGTTTGAATGTTATATTAACAAACTAAAATATGATGTTTTCACCTCAATGACAAATTTTTATATAAGTTAAATGCAACAAAGGTTTCTATTTGGTCCTCTTCATTTATTAACATATTATATAGGACACAATCTTGAGGATGAGTCCCATAAACTCATAAAAAACAAAATAAATGTGATATAAATTAAAATAATTCCATCCAATGGTTTTTTCATAAATTTCTAGTCTATTTTAAACCTTATATTGTTAATTTAAACAATGGTAGACTAATTTTTACATCAATAAAGTTAATTAATTTTTTCTATTTTCACTGTTCATTTTGATAAATATTTTAGTTTTCCTAATTATATATTATAAATTACTGGGATTCAAAATATTGGTCCCATTATAAAAAATTACCTTATTATAAATGGGAAACATTAATTTAAAATTAATCTCATTGATTAAAAGAGATGGTTGGTTCTTAATGAACATATGTGAAAATGATTACAAAGTTATTTTGTCAAATTTTAGTATGAAAATGATCCTAATGACCTAAATTGGATTAATTGATATATAATTGAATAAATAACGCAACAGAATATATTAAATATATAATTTAACATAATAACTAATTTCAATGTAAAGGTAGTCTTCAAATAAAATTCACTATTTTTCACAATTCCTCAAGAAAAGATTTTTTTTTTGAAAAATACCAATTATAAAGCCAATGATAATTATGAAAGTATTATATTAAAATTTAAATAAATTTTATAAAAATAAATGTAATAATATTTCCAAAAATAAATTTTTAATTATTTTCTCAATGAATGATCAAAAAATCTATTATAAACATATAGAGTATTACAAAAGAAAACATTTTATTTTCTTCCAAATGACTCTTTATATACTTATTATCAATATATTAAAAATGTATATGTATAAATTATATATTCTTTTATTATTTATTTACTCGTATTCATACCCAAAATTTAAATATATTAATAAAATGTTAATTTTTAATAAATATTATAATTGAGTATTTTTTGTAACTCGATCTTACATGTCTCATACGCTATCAAATAAAAGGTTATTCCTCAAAATAGTAGTGGTGTTAAATTATATCCATAAAAAATAAATTGTTTCATCCCAATTTGAACTTGTTATATATAATATATGGGTTGATAATTGAAAATACCATTGTTCAGAAACTGGCTTTCTGAAAAGGCATAATAAAACACCCTATTAATAAGATCGAATGGGATTATAAAAAGTCATCTATAATTACCAGATAACAATTATTGAATGTGGGATAACATAGGTGGGAAATGAAATCATGGATATGAAAGAGTATAATAATTCCCAAAATTTATGGGGACAAATATAGTTCATTAATAACAGGATAATTGTTGATCTAGAGAGGCTTAATGATAAAAAACCTATAAATCAAAGATGTTTGAGATGGTCATAACTATCATGAAAATAATGACATTTTGGAATTTTGTTTGTGAAGTGCACTGTGTTGCATTTGTTGTCAATGAGGCATGAAGTTTTCTTGGAATGAATGGATGTCAAGAATTGTCAAGATGTGAATGCCAAAGGTTGTGATGGTGTTGGTGGTAAAGGAGAATGGCCATGGTACTAAGATGCATGTCACTTAGTAGATTCACTAAGTGGTATTGGAAATTGTGGTTGAAACATTCTCCATGGACATCTGACGATTGCCGAGCTGCTCTTTAAGTTCATAGAACTTGTATCCTGATGATACAAAGTCACAACATTGATTGAAGACCATGCATTGTCTTCACAATGCATGAGGAGTTGAAAGGAGTTCCATCCACAACTACTAAGTGGATGATGTGCATTAATGAAGTCCATGCACTATCACTCAGTGCATGTGAACATGAAGATGATCCAATTGATCTCTGATTAGATCAATAAAGAACATTGAAGAAATTATGTGATTAAGGAGATCAGTTGAAGATGAAGACCCTTCGTGAATTCCATTACAAAGTGATGAATAAATGTTGAAGAGGAATGAAGGAATTCTTAAGAAGAAGAAGAATAGAGATGGGAAGAAGATGGCTTGAATGGCACTTGGTTTGGCAATTTTTATATGGAGTACTTTGTTTTTATACAAAGGATTCATTCATGCCTTTGCCAAAAAATATGGCCAGCCATGGCACCTTGGGGGTTCAACCCCAAGGCATGGGCACTAGGGCACCACGCCCGGGGGAACCCGTGGGGCGAGCCAGGGCGGCAGGACGCACCCGCAGGACACCGCATGGGCGCCTGGGGAACGCCCAGAGGAGCGCAGAGGGGCCGTGTATAAGCCCCGAGGGCACGCGGTGGTGAAGCCCGCGCGCACCTGTGTGTGCATAGCGGGCGCTAGAGCGCGCCCGCAGGAGGCATGTGTGGGCGCAGAGCGCACCCGCAGGGAGAACTCGGTGCGGGGCGGCACCGAGAGGGGAGGAGATTCAACTGGCCGTCTAAGGGAGTGCCAGTGTGATAAACCGCGAGAAAACCGCGCCCCGTTTCGATGTGGGACGCGGAAAAATTCCCGGGAGCGAATCTGAGCCGCTCGATTGATCGCGCGGACGATCTAAGACGCACATCTGATCTGCGGCGAGATCTCCAGATCGCGGCCGTCCGATGTATTTCAAATGCCACATCCAACGGCCCAGCGCTCGTCCTCTTCCCCGAGCTCGGCTGAGGCCTCCCCGCGCATTCCCGCGAGCTCCCCTCGAACCAGAGGCAACCTGAAGATGGATTTCGAGTTCCCGGCCACCTCTGAAGGATCCAAGACCTCCATTGAGCTCGTCTCTCCACACCGAACACGTCCATGCATAAAAAGTGGTGTGCATGCAATGTATGGAGAATTTCGAATGAGGCCGAGGCAAACGGAGTTGCCGAGGCATCGGGGTATTCATGTTTTGCATGGGATGGCCAAAACCGAGGTCGTGCATGCGTTCGAAGTCGCATGCACGTAGAGGAGAAAAACATTAATGGATCCCGCGTGAAACAGAGAATAAAAACGGGATTTGCGGATCGTTTAAAGATTTAAAAGATCCGAAATCTTCGGGATTGAAGTTATCCCACGCGGAGGATTTGAGGCGTTTCTCTGCCTATAAAAAGAGAGGCCGAGGCTCTCATTAAGCTTGCTGATGCGCTGAATTTTTGAAGTCCCGTGAGCGCATCTCTCTGCCTCGCGATGGTTTGAAGCCCCGCACAAAGAACTTGTGCGGATGAAGGTTCCGGAGCCACCCGAGGCTTCGAAGGTCCCCTGCGCGCTAATCTTTGTGCGGCAGGAAGTACCCAGGGCCGCAGCATCCTTGCGCGCCCGTGGTTGTCACCCTCTCTGCTCGGGAATTTGCGCGACAGGAGGAAGCGCCCCGCGGTGCTCATGCACCTTGCGCGACTGCCCCTTGCACTGAGGGCTTGCACGGCTGTTGAGAGTGGACACACCCCCTTGCACGACTAGTTTCAGTTCGGGTGTGTGCAAGTAAAGGCCGTAGCCTTGGGTGTGTGTGAAACAAGAAGACCACCACAACATGGGTGTGTGCAAAAACAGAAGAGGACCCGAGGCTTTCATGCCTCGTGTGTGAACATTGAGAAGGCCGACCCTTTTGCTTGTGTGCCAAGTGAAGGAAGAGCACCGTGGGCAGTGTGTGTGCAAAAAGGAGAGAAATGCCGTAGCCTTGTGCAAACAAAGGAGACCACACCATTGTGTGTGTGTGCTAAAGTGAAGGAAGACCCGAGGCCATGTGTGTGCACAAAGAACAACACCAAGTGGTGTGTGCCAAGTGAAGTGGAAGACCACACTTTGTGTGTGTGTACGAATTGAATAATCCGTAGTCTTGGTTGTGCATTTGAACAAAGAATAACACACTTTAAGTGTGTGCATTTGAAGAGGCCGAGGGCTGTGACCTTGTGTGTGCACACCTTGAAGAACAAACTAAAAGAACACTAAAGTGTGTGTGTGCAACAAGAAGAGGAGGAGGCCAACTCATGTGTGTGCTAAAGTGAAACAATTGTGTGCAAATTAAAGAAGTGGCCGAACCTAGGTGTGTGCACTAAAAAGTGTATACACATTAGAAGAAGAAGAAGAAGTTCCACACTAAAGTAAAACACACTTCTAAGTGTGTGAACAATTTGGATAAAGTGTGTGAAGTTCAGTAAAGGCATGTGCTTAAAAGAATTACACCCTTTAAGGGTTTATTGCACCATGAGGAGAAAGAGGAGAGTGCATGCATGCATGCATGCACGTGCACACGTGAACAGAGCCAAATCAGTGGTGTGCATTTTAGTTGACCAAGAACAGGAGGTTCTTGAAGAATTTGAGAAGGCCATGCTATCAGTGCATGAGGATGAAGAGCTGCCATGCACTCAGTGCATGAAGTTGAAGTGATTTGAGACTGGACCAGACTGAAGTTAGAGATATCAGTTGTCTGAGTATTCAGTAATTGAGAAGACCTGATCAACTCAAGTGATCAGAGGTACAGAGCAAGGCCAGCAGTCTTTATCCCAGACTGCTGAAGATACTTGAAGAAGAACTTAAAGTGAAGAAGAGATACTCGTGTGACTCGAGGAGCCAGGAGAAGACCCTGTTGGACTCAGGGAGAAGAAGTCTTCAGTGGGATTCTGGAGCAGGCCAGTGGGACTCTGGTAACACTGTGGGACGCAGTATAAAGTCTCTCATGTGGGACTTAGGAGAGATACAGTGGGACTCTGTATCGACCATTGTAATTTTAACAGGTTATAATGGAGAATCCATGCTGGGAGAGCATGGAAAGGATGTAGGCCTTTTGTGCCGAACCTTGTAAATCCTTGTGTCCTGTGCCTTTTCATTACTTCATTATCCGGGAAAGGTTGAGAGATACAAGAAGAGTGGATCGAGGCTTTAACCAACCATAGAGGTTTAATTGATAAGGAATCAATTAGTAAAAATCTTTAAGGGATCACTGATTCACCCCCTCCCCCTCTCAGTGATTCACACTGATCTGGGCACTTCAATTGGTATCAGAGGGAGGTTACCTCTAAAAGATCCAAGAGAGTCTTTATGGAGTGCAGATTTGAGGAAATGAATGACCAGCCTCAAATGGAGATATCTGCCAATACTCAGAAAAACAGAATGAAGAAACAGGAAAAGAAGATGAAGAAGAAGGCCGGTGCAATCAGAGAAACTCCTTCTATGGAAAGAAATGTGAAAGTCACATCAGATGACAATTACTTTTATCATTCTTCTGATAAAGCTTGTCCTAGCTGTGATGAAGTTGAAACAATGAATGATCTTCAGAGTGCACTCAAATATCTTTAGAAGACAGTTCCCATGGAAGTGGAAAAGTGTATAGCTACAGGCATCCATGATCTTCATGAAGAAAAATCACAGTTAGAATAAGAAGCCAATGCTATGGAAGATCAGCTGGCTAAAAGGGTTGGCATAACCAACACTCTCAGAAAGCTGGTAAATGCCAAAGATGAAACAGTTTCCCTTTGCAATGAAAGATATGAAGACACTGCTGAAGAATTGCAAAGAAGCCTTTCTGAGAAAGACATATTTTTGATAATGATCAAAGATGTTTTCCATGCACTGGAAAAGAGACAGAGAGTTTCAATGGTTGTCAAAGATTCTCAACTTGAAGACAAAGCAAAAAGGGTAAAGGAGATGGACAATTCATTGCAAGAAATGAAGAAGGTGCATGAAGACCAGATGAAACAACTGGAAGAGAAATGGGAAGGAAGGCTAAGAACTATTGAGGATGAGAAGAACTCCCTCAATATGAAATGCTTAGAACTGGAGGTGATATTGAAAAGTCAGCAATCACCCAAAGCCAAAGCCTCCCAGTCAGCTGTAAGAAGAAATGTTGCTACACAAGTATGCATTGAGAAGGATGATTCTAAAAGAAAGACATCCTCTAGTGAAAGTGCAACAACTTCTAAAAAGAAGGTACCATCCATACCATCTTGTACTGATGCTTCTAATTGTGTTTCCACAAAAAGTGCAGGATGGAAGAATAATTCCAAACAAATATGGATGAAGACAGTGAAGAAGCAGGGCTCTCCTGAAACAACACAACTTGTCAAGAAAAGTACCCAGCAATCAGAAGTACACAAGAGGTCAAGATTTGTGGGTCAATGTTGGTGTTGTAACAAGTATCGGCATTGTGCAAAGGATTGTTGGTACAATCCACTGAATGCCAAAGCACAGAGGAAGCCCATGCCTAGGGGGAGTAATCCAGAAGAAAAGAAGCAGCATCCACAGGTCCAGAGACATCTGTTTACTGCTAACAGATTTGGATTGCTTGACAACATCTGGGATGTTTGCAAAAGTGGTCAAAATGATACATGTCAATCTCCAACTGTATCCAAAGATGAAAAGAAGAGAAGATCACTGAACCTGGCTAAAAAGGAATCCTTGGGAAGTAAGAAGAAGAAAGTTGAAAATGCTCCCAAGAAGAGATTGAGAAATGAAGAGAAGTCCTTGGAATTCAAATCCAAGAAGGGTGAGTCAACCAGAAGGACCACCAAGAAGAAGTTCTTCTACTGTGGAAGGAATGGTCATACCATGGATCTTTGTAAAGAAGCCATGAAATTCAATAGAATCCAACTGGACTCAAACAGACAATCAATCCAGAAGAAGCAGAAGGGATTGATTGAAAACAAGTTGCCTAAGAAAGGTAGCTTGACAGCATCTAGGGAACCATGTGGAACTTCCAGAACTGGGGCCACTCATCCAAATGATTTACTTGCCATATGGCCACATCAGTTGCAACTTGCCAGAGAACTGCAAAAATTTGAAGATGAAGCCCTTGCAATTGCTAAAGAAAAAGGGAAGAAGAAGGTTTCACATGAAGATGTTTTGAGAACCACACCAGCACAGTCATCAATGAAGATCAAATGTGCAAGTGTGAAGACTGGCGAAAATGGGACATCTCGGTTGAGAGAATCTTCTCAACCTTGTTGTTCACATTGATGAACCAAGGAGGTTCCATCTTATTCCCTTATACTATTGGTATTTACATGTGCTGACATTGTAGGGAATTGAAGATGATGATCATTCTCAGCTGGAGGATGGTTTGGACAGAATGGAGTGCACCCCTTGAGGGGGAGCAAATCTGAAGAAGATGATGTTCTGAGATTAATATCATCTTAAGAAAATGGATGAAAGGGGGAACTTTATCTTTGCACCTGAACATTCTAATGTGTTTTGTGAAGTATGTGTAGGATTCAGCAATTCATTGAATATCTGAAAAAAAAATATTCAACCCCTAAGCATGATCTCACATGTGTAGAGAATTGTGAACAGCATTGAGTTCCTTGGTGACATCACTCTTGTTTTCTACACCGGGTTAGCCCAAGTAGACTTAGAGTTGATCAACTAAAGGTTCTTTGCTAAAGAAGAACATGTGGCATCATCCCTCTCTTAGTGATTTTCAAGAAGATGCTATTCGAAGGGAGGAAGAGATTTTTGAATGTGAACCACACCACACCTTTGCATTTGATTGCCAATAAGGGGGAGAAAATATTGGCACACATATTGACCCATTCATATGTGCTGAAGTGGTGTATTGACAACAAATACAAAGGGGGAGATTGAAGTGCACTGTGTTGCATTTGTTGTCAATGAGGCATGAAGTTGTCTTGGAATGAATGGATATCAAGAATTGTCAAGATGTGAATGCCAAAGGTTGTGATGGTGTTGGTGGTAAAGGAGAATGGCCATGGTACTAAGATGCATGTCACTTAAGAGATTCACTAAGTGGTATTGGAAATTGTGGTTTAAACATTCTCCATGGACATCTGACGATTGCCGAGCTGCTGTTTAAGTTCATAGAACTTGTATCCTGATGATACAAAGTCACAACATTGATTGAAGACCATGCATTGTCTTCACAATGCATGAGGAGTTGAAAGGAGTTCCATCCACAACTACTAAGTGGATGATGTGCATTAATGAAGTCCATGCACTATCACTCAGTGCATGTGAACATGAATATGATCCAATTGATCTCTGATTAGATCAATAATGAACATTGAAGAAATTATGTGATTAAGGAGCTCAGTTGAAGATGAAGACCCTTCGTGAATTCCATTACAAAGTGATGAATAAATGTTGAAGAGGAATGAAGGAATTCTTAAGAAGAAGAAGAATAGAGATGGGAAGAAGATGGCTTGAATGGCACATGGTTTGGCAATTTTTATATGGAGTACTTTGTTTTTATACAAAGGATTCATTCATGCCTTTGCCAAAAAATATGGCCAGCCAAGGCACCTTGGGGGTTCAACCCCAAGGCATGGGCACTAGGGCACCACGCCCGGGGGAACCCGTGGGGCGAGCCAGGGAGGCAGGACGCACCCGCAGGACACTGCATGGGCGCCTGGGGCACGCCCAGAGGAGCGCAGAGGGGCCGTGTATAAGCCCCGAGGGCATGCGGTGGTGAATCCCGCGCGCACCCGTGTGTGCATAGGGGGCGCTAGAGCGCGCCCGCAGGAGGCATGAGTGGGCGCAGAGCACGCCCGCAGGGAGAACTCGGTGCGGGGCGGCACCGAGAGGGGAGGAGATTCAACTGGTCGTCTAAGGGAGTGCCAGGGTGATAAACTGCGAGAAAACCGCACCCCGTTTCGATGTGGGACGCGGAAAAATTCCCGGGAGCGAATCAGAGCCGCTCGATTGATCGCGCGGACGATCTAAGCCGCACATCTGATCCGCGGTGAGATCTCCAGATCGCGGCCGTCCGATGTATTTCAAATGCCGCATCCAACGGCCCAGCGCTCGTCCTCTTCCCCGAGCTCGGCTGAGGCCTCCCCGCGCATTCCTGCGAGCTCCCCTCGAACCAGAGGCAACCTGAAGATGGATTTCGAGTTCCCGGCCACCTCTGAAGGATCTAAGACCTCCATTGAGCTCGTCTCTCCACACCGAACACGTCCATGCATAAAAAGTGGTGTGCATGCAATGTATGGAGAATTTCGAATGAGGCCGAGGCAAACGGAGTTGCCGAGGCATCGGGGTATTCATGTTTTGCATGGGATGGCCAAAACCGAGGCCGTGCATGCGTTCGATGTCGCATGCACGTAGAGGAGAAAAACATAAATGGATCCCGCATGAAACAGAGAATAAAAACGGGATTTGCGGATCATTTAAAGATTTAAAAGATCCGAAATCTTCGGGATTGAAGTTATCCCACGCGGAAGATTTGAGGCGTTTCTCTACCTATAAAAAGAGAGGTCGAGGCTCTTATTAAGCTTGATGATGCGCTGATTTTTTGAAGTCCCGTGAGCGCATCTCTCTGCCTCGCGAAGGTTTGAAGCCCCGCGCAAAGAACTTGCACGGCTGAAGGTTCCGGAGCCACCCGAGGCTTCGAAGGTCCCCTGCGCGCTAATCTTTGTGCGGTAGGAAGTACCCAGGGCCGCAACATCCTTGCGCGCCCGTGGTTGTCACCCTCTCTGCTCGTGAATTTGCGTGACAGGAGGAAGCGCCCCGCGGTGCTCATGCACCTTGCGCGACTGCCCCTTGCACTGAGGGCTTGCACGGCTGTTGAGAGTGGACACACCCCCTTGCGCGACTAGTTTGAGTTCGGGTGTGTGCAAGTAAAGGTCGTAGCCTTGGGTGTGTGTGAAACAAGAAGACCACCACAACTTGGGTGTGTGAAAAAACAGAAGAGGACCCGAGGCTTTCATGCCTCGTGTGTGAACATTGAGAAGGCCGACCCTTTTGCTTGTGTGCCAAGTGAAGGAAGAGCACCGTGGGCAGTGTGTGTGCAAAAAGGAGAGAAAGGTCGTAGCCTTGTGCAAACAAAGGAGACCACACCATTGTGTGTGTGTGCTAAAGTGAATGAAGACCCGAGGCCATGTGTGTGCACAAAGAACAACACCAAGTGGTGTGTGCCAAGTGAAGTGGAAGACCACACATTGTGTGTGTGTAAGAATTGAATAATCCGTAGTCTTGGTTGTGCATTTGAACAAAGAAGAACACACTTTAAGTGTGTGCATTTGAAGAGGCCGAGGGCTGTGACCTTGTGTGTGCACACCTTGAAGAACAAACTAAAAGAACACTAAAGTGTGTGTGTGCAACAAGAAGAGGAGGAGGCCAACTCATGTGTGTGCTAAAGTGAAACAATTGTGTGCAAATTAAAGATGTGGCCGAACCTAGGTGTGTGCACTAAAAAGTGTATACACATTAGAAGAAGAAGAAGAAGTTCCACACTAAAGTAAAACACACTTCTAAGTCTGTGAACAATTTGGATAAAGTGTGTGAAGTTCAGTAAAGGTGTGTGCTTAAAAGAATTACACCCTTTAAGGGTTTATTGCACCAAGAGGAGAATGAGGAGAGTGCATGCATGCATGCATGCACATGCACACGTGAACAGAGCCAAATCAGTGGTGTGCATTTTAGTTGACCAAGACCAGGAGGTTCTTGAAGAATTTGAGAAGGCCATGCTATCAGTGCATGAGGATGAAGAGCTGCCATGCACTCAGTGCATGAAGTTGAAGTGATTTGAGACTGGACCAGACTGAAGTTAGAGATATCAGTTTTCTGAGTATTCAGTAATTGAGAAGACCTGATCAACTCAAGTGATCAGAGGTATAGAGCAAGGCCAGCAGTCTTTATCCCAGACTGCTGAAGATACTTGAAGAAGAACTTAAAGTGAAGAAGAGCTACTCGTGTGACTCGAGGAGCCAGGAGAAGACCCTGTGGGACTCAGGGAGAAGAAGTCATCAGTGGGATTCTGGAGCAGGCCAGTGGGACTCTGGTAACACTGTGGGACGTAGTATAAAGACCCTCATGTGGGACTCAGGAGAGATACAGTGAGACTCTGTATCGACCATTGTAATTTTAACAGGTTATAATGGAGAATCCATACTGGGAGAGCATGGCAAGGATGTAGGCCTTTGGTGCCGAACCTTGTAAATCCTTGTGTCCTGTGCCTTTTCATTACTGCATTATCCGGGAAAGGTTGAGAGATACAAGAAGAGTGGATCGAGGCTTCAACCAGCCATAGAGGTTTAATTGATAAGGAATCAATTAGTAAAAAGCTTTAAGGGATCATTGATTCACCCCCTCCCCCTCTCAGTGATTCACACTGATCTGGGCACTTCAGTTTGCATCATGATACTTTAAAAAATTAAAGGAATTATGTTTCTATTCAATAATATATAGAAATATATTTATTTGGTATTTTTTATTTAATAAGAAAAATTTCATTGTTTTGTTGTGATTCAATCAATTTCCACTTCATCTCATACACTATGAAATGTATATTCCATTAATGAATTTTTTGCAAAGGAGATAAAATAAATATTTAACCGATTGTATGATCCTCTTTTAATATTTAATTATGTATATCCATAACTATTATCCAAAACCAATATGGTTAGACAAATGTTTCCAATTTATTTTATTAATATCTAATCCATAAATAATGAACTATTGGTTAATCAATAATATTTATATTTCAAATAGTTTACTAAAAATAATGTGATTTTAATTTAGGCGTCATGTAGGAATGTGGTTGGAGGTAAACGCATATAATCTTTCGATCATGGTTTCTTTCCATATTTCCTTTTCAGAAATTATGTGTTGTTTCCTGGATTACAGGATTTCATCTTTCAAAAAATAAATCTATATAATTATTAAAACATTTAAAAATTTTGATAACACATATTTACTTCAGCATCAAGAAAACATAAACCATATAGGGTACCAATACTGTAAAACATATTTATGCAATATTTAATGTAATTCTTCATTAAATTATGGTTTCAATAAAACATATACTAAACTAATGGGTTATATATCCCAAAATGTCTCCATATATATCATTAAAATTCCTAGAATAGAATCACATAAAACATAAAATGTGGTTTTATGAATTTGAACAAATTATAAATCATAAAATCAAAAACTCATCATGTTATGCATAACTCTAATGTTACTGAATAAAAATATGCTAGTAAAATTTATAACAATCCATATATGTTTCATGGTTCTTATAATAAAAATACCATATGTAAAATTGAATTTATAATTAAATATTAATATTTTATAAATATATAAAATATTTTAATTCAACGTAGGAACATCCGGGAAATAGGATTTAACCATTATAATAGGTCACTGAATTAGATAATTCCTAGGATATCCCTATTTATGAGAAAAATAAATATATGGATACGTACTTCTAGATTTATTTACTTGCACTGGAAAATTGATTTTTTTCTATGAAATTCATGGCTTTATTCCATAATTTTCACAAATAAAAATTATTCCATTTCATTAAGGATCTGTCTTTTCAATCTAAGACAACATAGGGTCAAGATAGATCATTAATTTTTATCATCTATTCAAATTAATTGTAATGGTTTATAATGACTATTTGAATTATCTTATGTATATAAATTATGAAATTCAATCCCGGTGTATAGTATGTACAATTTTTATTCAAAAGTCGATGACTGTATTAATCCCCATGTTTCTATTTTGGAGTTAATACCCTTGGGTACTTTTTTTCCATACCCATGTCAACTTTAATTTTACATGTATGTAATTATTTAAAGGAAACACCACATAATGTTTAGCATAATAGAAAATTAAAATGTTATTATATTTGTATCCTAAATTTAAATCATTTTTTAATGGTCCATAATCTATGGTTTTTTAAATATTTACCCGATGAATACAACTAAAATTACCTTTTTATAAACAATATTGAACTCAATGCTAGTTTCCAAAAGTCATTGTCAGATTTGTTACATTGGCCTAAGATAAAAAGAATCACATCCAAAAATATGGATTTTTTTAATAGTATTGGAAAACTATATGCATACTAGATTCCCACATTACATTTAATAAAAGATAATAAAAAATATTTTTTTCTAGAATAAAATAATTCCATATATCATATTCATGAACATACATTGTAGTACACATCATAGAATAATTGTAAAATATATAAAAATTAGGGTGAGATAAAATGATCATTAAGGGTTACGTATAGTGGATTCAATCATGAAACAATAAATGTAATCAATATTTCAAGGTAATGAACTCAAAATAACTTCCATGTAAACATAAATGTGACAATCATAACAAGTTAATGAAAAATCAACATTAAACGATAAATAACAAATAAATTTCCATTTAATAAACAACTAATAATAAATTCAATCCCTAAAATAATATCATTGAGAAAATTTAATTGACAACAATAATTTAATTATGAATTAAGTGTCTGATTAATTTTTGAATCTGATATCTTTTGTACATGAGGCCTATAATTTTTATAAATTTCATAAGAATGTCTAACACTATTTGGTACAAAATAATATTGTTTGGCCTACCAATTTTTTTATTTCATATTGATTTAAAACATCAGACTACAGATGTATTGGGGTAATATATATAACCAAGCCCCACCCATCTCATCATTTAAAAAAAATCTCTTATATATATATTAATCTATTTAATCAATGAATAATGTTCCATATCATCAAAAACATTAATTGAGTAGAAGATTGTAATTTATCAATATTTTATTATTCATCATCATCATACATATTAATTATCCACATGAGTCCAAAATGAAAAAAAAATATAGGGAGAAAAACAATTTGAGGAACACAAAAAAAATTAAGGCGATTGAAATAATGGATACCAATATAGTTCCTCTTTAATCGTTAATCCCCTTAGATGTAAATTAATTAATTATGGTAAACTTGAATGTTTTATTTCTTTGATCATCCACATAAGAACAGAAATAAACTAAATTATTACCCTCTCATTAAGTATGAGGGTTGTTCATCAAAATATTCATTAATCATAACACATCGTAATGGTGAATTAATGTAATGAATGGTTAATACCAGAACCATGGAGGGACTTATAGAGTGAAGTGTAATCTATTTCAACTATGAATTGGATGATGATAATTTATATTTGAAAAAATAAGTCATGTATTCAAAGCTCTAGCCTCTGCCTAAAAATATTTTTGGATGTCAATTAAACTAGTAAATGCAAGAGTAACCTCACACTAACGGCCCCGACCACCTGCACCCCCTCATACCACCCATTGTGTATGAACCATCCATGTTCAATTTTATACTCAAGATATGTTGATACCATATTACCCATAATTCTTTTTTGATATAGATACATTGTTTTGAAAGGGAACTGCAAGCCATTACATGTCTGAGGGGGGGGGGGAGAATCTATCCAGTTTTTTATGATATGAGCCAAATTAATCAAGAGGATAATGGTTTTAGAAACATGATTTCTCCTTAAAAATGAAATAAATTCAAACAAGTATTTGTTAAATGCCTTCCATAGGAACCAATATCAATATAAATAAACCACAACTCTAGAATTTGTCTCTGACCCAAAATATAATGCTCCCTGCAGCCATATATCAAAGAAATAAATCATGTACATCTTCGGAGATGGTAAACTAGTGAATTCACGAAATTATTTCCACAACTCAAAATACCATCATCCTTTAGTGAATTAGTGCACAAATGCTTCCTATTGGGGATCTATATAGAACAAACATCTTGATAGTAGATTAAAACAAATCATTTAATATGATCATCTATACGTAGCATGTTTTTTTGATTCTATGGATAATTATTTTATTATTGTTAGGGAACTACCTACACCACCCCATCATACCCAATTTTGTACATGATGAGATGAATGTATATTTCTATATAAATCCATCACATTTAATTTACACAATAATGTCCCAACATAAAACATTTTTCATTCTCTCTATTTAGTAAAATTAGATCAAAAAAATAATGCTGCAACTCCTCAAGAACATCATTGATAAAAATCAAATGCATTCATGCTTGGTTTGAGGATATGTAGGGAAGTGTATACCCAGGGTGTCTGAGACATCATGACATTCTATTATGATGTTAAAAGGAGATATCTCCCCAACCCATGATCAAACAATAATTACTCAAAAGGTTGGGGAGATGTTATTGGATGATATTCTATAAAAAATAGTATATTACTCTTTCTATGGTAGAATTTTCAGTTATTTGGGGTCCATGAATATTCCCCAATGAATACACTCCAGAAGTACATCCTGCTAAATTTTTTAAGGAGTAAACTAAAGAGTTTTTGAATTATTTTTGAAATTTATTCCTTGCTCCTATACTATCAAGGCTGTTCTATCAAAGGATTCCCAATGATGATTTCCTTCGGTATTAGTGTTAATGATGAATTAGTCTATGATATTATAAATATGAAAATTCACCCATTTTATCACCCTAGTAGGTGAAATTGAATGAACTAGAATAGAGGACAACACAATATTTACCAGAGTGATTAATCCACCGATGGATAAATTACAGTTATTCTAGTTTGGATCCTCCATTTGATTATACCAAAAATTTTATCAATGTTTAGATTCATGGGACTTTTATGAAGTATGAAGGCTCTAGTATATTCCATAGGAAATTATCTTCTCTATATGTCTTGATTATTTGACAAAGATGATACATAATTGTGAAGGAATATCTTAGTGATGTGGAAAATATATTTCACTTTGTTGATGATCTATCTAATCTATTTGGACTTATCATCAAAAAAATTGTTGATTCATAAGATTATCAATTTTATGGAATTCATAAATACAATGATATCATCACCAAATATAAGGTGAGAAATAGAACTTGAAATCCAATGGAATCACATTCCCACACAATATAATCCATTGAATGATGTGTCTAGGCACATCTTGATTCAAAATGAATATGGAAGGGGAAAATGGATCAACATGTCCAGTCCCATAGATCACATTGGAAAAACTATAAAAGTTTTACCCATAAAATTTTTGGTATGATAGGATGAACTGTTGAAATATAATAGGTGAACCGAAGCCATAGAGGAGAATCCCATCTTTCAAAAACATTTATATTAATATATCACTCAACATAGTCATATGATTTATCCTTATCCAACATGATAGTCATGTTAGATCCTATGAACTTTTGATTAATATCATTGATCACTTCATGGGCCATAGAAATCAATCCTTGTATTGTTCTTCTTATAAAAAATATGTGATTACCTTCGAGATACAACGTGGGAGGATAGAAGAAATACATCTATTAATAACACTATAGAGAACCATGTATAGATATTTACACATACTAATCAGATAACAATACTATATGGATGAAGGATATTTATTTTTTGGGATTAACACTATGGTAGACACATTAGCCACATGGGGGAAGACCACCACCAGTAAAATAGACTTGGATCCATGCCACCTGATAGTTTATGATAATATCCAAACATGACCTATATAAAGCACCCATAAATTTATCTGGACTAAGGGAACTCTCTGGGTTAACACAACAAAGAAAACCATAAATCTCTATCTCATTAGGCTTGGGTTCAAAAAAATCTTGGGTAG
This sequence comes from Viscum album, assembly GCA_963277665.1. NCBI lineage: Eukaryota > Viridiplantae > Streptophyta > Magnoliopsida > Santalales > Viscaceae > Viscum > Viscum album. The sequence goes on along the minus strand of OY728146.1, from coordinate 1,999,511,631 downwards.
GGGGAGTAATGTCACGAAGGATTTCATGGAGGTGGTCCCTGAATCCCCTCGTGTAGCCGACATACATATTTGATGTTGTACCTTCCATAATTTAGTAAAATAAAGAATCATTCATACCTTTTACCACATACCTATCATAAAAGTATGTACCTTTCTCCATAAAAAAATTTGGGTCTATTTTAAAATATTCATTCATTAAAAAAACCAAGAAATGAGGCATAATTTTGATCACTCTCATAAAGAAGAAATATTTTTTCATGTTCACACAAAAAAAACTTGTCTCAATAACATGTCAGCTAGATTGTTCTTTTTTTTAGTGAGAGCACAAAACATGATTTCATCCTAGAAAGTCCCACGGATGAACTATGTCATTTCAATAACATTCTTCACTGCATCAATATACATGGAGTATGGAAGATGGTTTGTTACCCATTCATGTAGGTCACATATATAAATGTGATATTTTTATTAAAGACTAATCCATGAATATTTTTTGGAATGTCTATTCGATGAATCGAATAAAACATCATGATATCACATGGTATTAATCATCAATTGAAGGAATGAAAAATTCCCATATCATTTTACTAGCGTGAAATCACCACAATATGTAAGGAATGATTGTAGATGCTTCTCACTAGGTGGTTCTCCTTAACACCAGTCAAGGATCTGATTAAATTATAATTATTATGACATTTGTGAAGAAATAACAAGGAAAAAATAATTCCCTTCTTATTACAAAACCACATAAATGGTTCATCAGAATAAACCAAATTCATCAAACTAGAACATTCCTTGATCTCCATAGTTTCCTAACAAGAATATTGGGAAGAATCATGTCATCCCTTATTATCTTTTGAGTTAGTGATAATATTGATTTTTCCTCTTACAATCCATTGAATCTCCCTGGATCGGAAGGACATTGGGAATGACCCAAGGAAATACATCACAAAGTCTGTATTCAAGAGAGAGAGATAGATAATCACTGATCACATATAGTAATTGTTTTGGTGAAATGACAGTCAGAAGCCTTGACCTGGTTCACTATGAAATTAATTCTCATGAAAATATATATGTTAAGGTTTGAAAAACAAGAGTGTTATAATCCATGAATTTTAGTTCATTAATACTCAATAATCCATTATTTCTATATTTCAAGTAATGAAAGCGATCATTGGATCAGAATATGTCTGGATTTGTCCACAAATGACATGGAGTATTAATCCTGAGAGGATAATAAGTCCAGAAGATGCATGAATTACAAATATGTGCATATTCCCTTTAATGATTTTAAAGGATAAATTGATGTAGAGAAATTAAAATCCTAATTACCTAAACGTCATCACTTCATAACCCTAAATGGAAATGGGAATGAAGGGAATCATGAATCAATCTTGGATATGGATTTAGAGTATATGATGATAGGTGTAAACAGAATGGGAGCCTTTTGGTAGGGGAGAAAAAACTGTATATTCTCAATTGAGCCAATAAATAATAGTGTATGAGTAGAGAAGGGATCTCTCAATGGAGGTACCTATTCAATGGATTAAACATATACACTATATTAAGGGAATATGGTTTCCAGATCTAGAAATTTCATTTAGGGAAATTTATCCCAGTAAGGGGTCTTCAACCCATAAATCGCTTGAACGGATGGTGGAAACACATTTATCCCCTTGAATATGTTCATCCCTTTAATATAGTATATGATATTAACATGGTAATATTAGAACTTTAATGATACAGTTAAGGTAATAATCTCCATGATGGGCACTAGGGAAAGACATGGGAACTATACTATAGAAAACTCAATGATACAATGATTTCATGTATTTCAAGACATTGAGTCACTTGGAGAAGATAATAAGACATTATATAAAGAATGTGTATCTTGGGTATTCTTTATTTTCACTGGCATTAATGAGCTGAGATTAGGTTATGATGTATTTGAACAGTGGTTATGAGATATGAAGAAATAAACTATTAGATACCCTTCTTTAGACATCCTACAAACTTGAAAACATGCACCAAATGATTATAGTAGATCAATACCATAGAAATAATGGATACACAAGATATTGACTACATTTGTGATATTATTACACAAAAAGGATGATACGATCTGAAACAGTTAGAAAAATTTCCATCTTGTCATTGATTGTGGAAATATAAGAATATTTCATATTCATATTGTGATCATCCACATAATGAAAGCACTCAAGAGAGTCCCATTTTTTTTGTAAAAAAGGAACACTTCATAAATTGTAATGGAATAAACATTAGATATACCTATACCAATGACTATGAATAATCATGCCCCTAGATAATCTATATCCCCCACCTAATGAAATTGAACAGTCATCACTACATATATCAAGAGGACTTATACCAATCCTAGATGAAATCCTATTCTAACATAAGGACCAAGAAAAAGGATTTGTGATTCATGTAGGAAACCCAAAATGGTATTCTTTGACCACACAAATTGATATTTCTTCAAAAAATTGGATTTCGTAGTCATTTAGCACTGAACCATTCCCCAATAGTTTACTTGAGGTAATATGAATCTTCTTCAGAGGTATCTAAAGGATAAAACCACATATAAAATATGGACCCCCTCACCGTAACAAGAATATCAAGAGGCACCTTTGGGAAACCAGGGGTATTGAAACCCAAATGATTACAATAATGAGTATCCTTGAAAGTGAATATAGATTATATGGTTAATCCATGAGGCCATTTGGTACCTTGACACACTTAAAACTATATAGGTTCCCTCAAGGGATTAAGATTGAAGACATTCAAATATTGGATCTCCAACCGAGTGACTCCAATGATAGGTGGGGAATCATTTAAAAAATTCTAAATTTTTTTTGTGTGTGTGGTGTGTATGTTGGAGTGATAAAATAAATTCCTTGAATTAATTTTGTAAAAATCAAGAATGATAATATTATCCCAGTTAATACAATAACATTAATAATATACACTTATTGAAAAAATAATATGAAAATTTACCAATAATAATATACATTATACAAGAATATTAATATTTAATAAAAATGTAATGAACTATGAAAATTTATTAAATTAATTTTATTGTTCAATGAGATAGATATTAATTGGAATCGAATATGAGATTGTACCATAATAATACAACTTGTTAATTTTTCATGTTAATAATCCTTATATGAAATAAGAAAATGAAATCATAAAAGACAATGAAGTATGGATGAATAATGATAATATGTGTCAAAAGGGAAGTATATAGAACATATAAATGATAGTTGGTGCATAACATAATAATATCCATCAAAGAAGGGAAATTGAGATGAATTACCTTATACAACATTTTTCTTTAGTTGGACATGATTTATCCTCAAATATAATGGTTATATGTATGTTATTAATTTCTTCAAGAACCATAATCATATTTATAATTACATTTATTATCCTCTTAAAATATTTTCCCATTCATTTGTTAATAGTAATTAATTATATTCAATTTTTCAGGAGTCAATTTTCTTTTTATTCATTTGTGCATTATCATTAATGATTCCCTTAATATAAATATTATACGGTTATATCTGTACTAGAATAACAATTTTCTAATAATTTCCACATTTATACATCAATTATATCAATTAAACCAATTATTAATGAAATTCAGGGAAATGATGTACGTTACAATCATGGAGTCATTTGTCTAAATGTACACATGAGGGAAATTTATATTAATCAAAAATTATTATGGAAAAGAGTTTGATAACATTTTAAGATCAATGATTGGTAATAAATACATAAATATAATTTTATTCCATTAAATATAATTATATATTAGTATATATGATATATTTTTTATGATGATGAAAAGAGAGTCACATCGCTTTGTCAAGGCAGTAGTCCACCCGTACACAAACGATTTTATAATTTTTTTCTTAACAATGAAAATGTTATATTAAAATTTAATAGTTATAAAAATATCAAAAATATAATAATTATTTAATTTATATCGCATATGTTCGCTAACATTATTGTCAGGACAATTCATGAGACATGCTAGTAAAAGACAAATCACATAACTTCGCATGGTGATTGTATATCGCATACAGAAGCGACGATATCATATTCCATATGGAATGGATAGTTAAAAATGATATATATGATATAATGTGTCAAACTATATAATTATGTTATAAATATCATATATATTATATAGATCCATCTTAATCTCTAATCGTGGGAGGTCAATTCACGTGGCGGTAGTCTATTGTACACGTGATTAATGATTTTTAACCCATTTGATTAAACATGATATGGAATTAGAAATTTAAAATAAAATAAAAAATAATACATTATTTGGGAGATACATAGGATATTATATCATCATGGTTTATTATGAACTGATGATGGTAGATGAAGATGTAAAATAAAAAAGCATATTGAATAACATTACATCTTCATCCAGAACCCAACATCATTTTCTACAAATCCTTATTAGGTTGAATATCTACTAAAAATAATTCATATAGAAAAACTATTGATGATGGAAATCTATTTGGTCATGAAATTATTGAACAATAGAAATTGTGATTTTTGAAGATTTGAATTGAGTGAGTACCCCAATTTAATTTATGGGTGGCATTTTGGTTAACTCACAAAACTATTTCATAATAGAATGACATTATCATGCCATGGAGCTCAAAAATTAGTAATTAAAGTATTATAGGGATTATATGGTCGATTAATCTCTCCCCTAGGTAAAAGACACATTATATATATTTTGTTCCTTAAATCAGATGTTTCATTACTTTTACCATTTTGGGTTTTCATTATAGTTACTAGTAAATTTTGAACTATCTATTTTATCTAAACATATTAAAATTAAAATATCATGATTAAATAATATTAAAATACGAATGAATTTTTTTAATAACATTTATCATATAAATATACAATGTTTGGTGAAAACTAATTTCACATAAACACATATAATGTGAAAATATCATTTTAAACATAATATTCATATTAGAATTTTAACTTTTTGGTGGTCAATATAGTAACTATAAATGAAAAATTATTCCATGAGTGAATAATAATTGACATATTTATAAATTTCAAAATCAAATGGAAGACTTTAGTGTTTTTATTATGTTGAAATAATTTAATAAAATAGAAATTATTATAATATAACATTAATGTTTATATTGACATTATTCAATTCAATTTAATTTAAAAAATATAAAAAATATTGAAATTATAATATATTATGTTAAAACCTATTTATCATGATATATTTTTCAAAGAAATTAATGAAAAAAATAATTTATCAAAAATAATTTATTTTAAATAATTTTTGTGTCCTTTTGTTCTTTTTAATAAAAAAATAATGAGATCATATTTATTATCATTTTACTATAATAATTTTATAACTAAAAATTAAAAATAAAATATAATATTAAAATAAATTCATTTATCTTTGAAAATAATATATTCATCTTGACATATGTTTTTTTTCTATCTTAAACTTTTCTTGATATTAAAATCAAGAAATGTTCTTTTTTTCCTTTTTTTATATGTTCTAATATATTTTTCACATTAATTGTAATGTGTCCCAAAAAATTATAATAATGGAAATATAAGGATAAAAGGGGATATATGACCATAAAATCAGTGTTAAAAAATTGGAAGGTCATTTTAATCATTATCAGAACAATTTTACCACTTGTTTACCTCAAATTATATTAATCATGGTAATTAATTTTTACTATTATCAATGTTCATTTATGTAAAAAATAATTTTGATAATTTATAATAATATAAAATATTCAGATTCCTAATATGATATCTATTTATTTCCAAAATCTATCAACATATATTTAATATTTTAAATTAAAAATAATCATATATGCCTGTGGATAAAGTCGGTTTATCAAGTAAAATTGAAAAAATGTTTATAATGGTTTTATTTCAAAATTTCATATGAAAATGATTCTAGTAACCAAATTTGGATTAATAGATATTCAATTGATCTAAATTTACATTAAGTCCAATAAAAATTAAGATATTTCAATATAAATACTTTCAATAAAAATCTATTTCTAATTAAAATCCACTACTTTAACTCCTCGTCAAAAATGAGTCTTTTCACAAATATATAAAAAATTGTACTAATTCAAATTTTTTATTTTAAATTAAAAATTATTGTTTTTCATTATTTTTTTTCTAAACATGGTAAAAATAAATTTTAATTTATTTATTGAAGTCATAACTAAATCATCTTTTAGAAAAATGTAATTTTTTTTAAATATTCATTTTCATTCAAACAAGCCATTTTTTTTAATTTAATAATACATCTATATATGTGAACTATATATTCTTAATAATTTATTTATTTTTATTCATACCCTCCAATTTAAAATATAATATATAATTTTAATTTTTAAATAATATTTAATAAAAAAATTTGTTTAAACCTGATGTTCTATGTCGCATACGATATTAAAAATATTTTTCTTCTATTTGAATTTCAGGGTGTTACACTCACTAATCATATGATAAAGGATATTTTAATAAAATTGGTTTTGAGGTAATAAGGTTTAGGTGGTATTTTATTTTAATAGGTATAATTACTTCATAAATATCATATATAATAATTTAATCCATCATTATATCCAGTTATGAGAGTAAGTTATGGAAAACAAACAGTATCAGCTCGTTATGTGATAGTTCACTATACAAGAGATAAAAACATTCCATTTCCATTTTATGGGATATTATATGTTTATTTTTTTATTACATTAACATAATAAAATTGTATTATATAGTATATACTATTGTTATTGTATCTGTATAATTTAATAATATTTATTTAGAGTTGCAGGAGGAAATAAAATAAAATGAATGGTGAAATATTTTAAATCATACATGGATAAACTCTTCATATTAATTCATATATCCATTTTAGTATAATTTACTAATAATATCATGTACTCTAAAAGGTTTATACGGATATAAGTTTTCAATTTGGGAATGTCTTTGTCAACAAAATTAATTTGTAATTGGGAAGGGGATAGAAGAGTTAGTTAAATTTTAAATGTGGCAGAGAGGAAACACCAGGATGTTTTGAAAATAATATTCTTTACACAAGGTTTTAAATTTATAATAACCTAAAAATGTTTATTATAAAGAAAAATTGGTTGTAAGGTAAAAATATGGCTAGAAAATTCGTACTGTAAATGTTTCATAGTATTTTTACATTGTATATTTATAGCTTAACCCACTGAAAACCTATTTTGACATTACATTTGTTAATTACTTTTTATAATTTGTACAATTAATTATATCCAAAAAATAAATTCACCTTAATATATTATATAAATAAGGATGATAATAATTAAATTAGGGTATTTTTCCAAATTTCATTCATAGATATGTAAATATTTAATTTATAATTAAACACACAGAAGGGACAACAATGTTTTATTCTGAAGCCAATATTTTCAAAATATTAAAATGTGTTCATATTTAAATTCAATATTAAATTGATTTAAATGTCCTATATTAGATTAATTATAATATAATTTATCCAATGTTAATTTTATAATCATTTTTAATGAAAATATAAACATATAAATTCACTAAATGAAAAGACAAATTTCAATAAAACTAATATGATTCCCCCATCCTTGAAAGAATATTCTATTTATAAAGCCACAAAAAATTCACCGAAAGTAATTTTGAAACTTATGATCCATAAATTAAGTTGATTTTATCAATTATAATATTTACCTATGTCAAAATTTAATTTTTTTTCAAAAAAACATTTTCTATGAAAAATGGTCTATTATAAATAATATAAATACATTACTACAAAAATATATACTTCTTTATCTATTCATTTACCATATATAAAACCAGTAATCATAATTTTTTTATTTTTTATTTCCATTAATAAATTTATGTTTAATGGTTGTGTAAAAACAATAAATATTCTATAAAAAATATGCAATATATATCATGACTCATTAAAAATATTTAAATATCCTGTAAAAAAATATATCAATTAAATTATTTTTATAAAAATAAAATAATCATAACATCAAGGGGTTTTACATTATGTTTTGAGATTTCAATTTTAATGAACCCATATTATTATTCAGATGAAATAAATGAGAAGATCATATGTGTGAGAATGCTATTGTGTATCTACAAAAGGGATAAAACTAGAATAAATTGAAATGGATGAAAATATAGGACTTGTTTAGAAAAAAATCAAGGTAGTTTGGATGAAAATGGAATGAATCGTGTCAAAATACATTTTAATGGTATAAAATCATAGGATTTTGTGGATACAATGGTATGTAATTATTATGTTACGTTTTTTTTGAAATGTGGACACATATTATATGTGAATTGATCCATAATAATACATTCAATTTAAGAAACTGAATGACCATTAGTATAGAATGTAGAGGATGTTTTTTTCCATGTGAAAATAAGATATTGTGAATTTTTTTTATCAATTTTAATGTACTAAAAAATCTAGACATCTCTTAGTACTATAAGTTAATATGGTGAACAACATCAACATATAGATATGATGTGAAATTTATTTCATTAAAATTATTATTAATATATTTAATTGGGGAAAACATAAGGTATAAATTAACCTCGACGAAACCAAAAGTTCAATCTCAGAAATGTATTTATAAGTTGATGGATGCACCTAGGTTATGTAATTATTATGTTATATGAATTTTTTCTGGATTTTCATTTGGGAAATGTAGATTATTTATTTAACAATAATGTGTTTTATGATGGGGACATAATCATAATTCTCTTTTATGTGTATAATATTCACTTAGTGTGTTGAAAAAATGACCCACATTTTATTGAATGAAATGTTTTCATGAAACATTTTGATAATGGATCCCTTGGTATCCAACCATATATTGTGGATAATTATTTATAGATACAATAGTCCCTGAATATTAATGTCTTCTAAGGAAATGAAATTATATAAGATAAATATGAGATTTAGAATATCATAATCCAAGACTAAACTGCATTATCTAGACATTTAAATTTATGAAAAGAGATGGAATCATAAATAGATGATGAGTTTCAGTAAATGAAACTGGTTCCTTGTGCATCAATGGTTATTATTGTTATGTATACCAATATTTCTACATGGAAAAATATTTATCATGAGTATTTTGTAGATTTTATGTTCATGGTAAATTCAATGTAGTATAATAAATTGGCAATGTCAATATTTTGATATCCCAATAGTTTGGAAGCACTAGATTTATGAGTTTAAAAATTATTTATTGAAATATTACTTAAATATGGAATTTATAAGAGACAAAGATATATAATAAAGGAGTAAAATCAGGACCTAACATACACATAACTAGTTCCCTGATCTGGTGGGTAACATGACCATGAGCAATCCTCCCATAAACTATAGTCTACAAAAAATAGAAAGGGTGTAATGTTGGTAAATTTGGGTGACTACACCCTCTGAATAGAGTGGCATATTGGATAATTATGATAATAATATAAATAAAAAATAATGATAAAAACAATCTCTAAAATTGTAGACTAGTAACCCAATGAAATGAAGGAACATGCCCTAGATAAAATAATAAATCTTGAAAACATAAATAATAGAACAACTGAAGAATAAATATGAAATACACTACATTGTTTAACATAAAAGTATTCATGGAATGCTATTGTACACATAGAATATTGTACACCCATAATCAACATGGTATATAAAAATAATAAAAATAAAAAAGACTAATACAACTGAATTTCAAGAAAATTCTCCGTCCTCTTCTCTTAGGGTCAATCTAGTAGTATAGAATATCTAATATTTGTAGAATATTTCTTTACATTATCCATAACTAATGAAAAATAATCTTGTCATCTACCAAAGGTGATAGATTTGGGTGTGAGATAAAATACTTGTAGTCCCCCACTGATAATGTCATTATGCAATTCAAATATTGTTCATAACAACAAAATATTGTATATATTATTAAATAAAAAAATAACATAATACTAGGACCAAAATTATTAGGTTACTAAAAGGAACATGAACGATATACCTACTTCATCATATAGATATAATGAGAATTTTATCATTCACTATATATATTTTAATAACATATATTGTATAGTTATATATTTCATTCAACAATATTGACTACAAATGTGTAGATTTATGAAGCCATATACCAAGAATATTATATGTTGATTGGACTGAGATGTAACATAATCATTCATAACCAATATGAATAATCCAATAAGAACATGAAAGGGTAAAATCAACACAAATCATAATTAATGATAGTCTTCAAGATCATCACTCGATATGGTGTGTGAATCATCTTGTGAACACCAAAATAAAGGGAAAAGGTGCATCATGCCCACCATTAAAAATTTTATATTGGTGTGAGACATCATGCTCAACACATGATGTAATGAATTGTGAATCATCATGCCCACAATTCCCTTACACATCACTCCATATCCAATCTATATGTCATAAGAAAAATGATATATTAATATCCAAGAGGGATTAATAGTCCTATATTATACTCATAAATCCCAAATAAAAACAAGGGAATTAAATTAAATTTGAAGCATTAAATATACCATGAAATGTTCATCATTTCCTTCCCACACATTATAAACAATTTCAATTAATCCATTTATTTTAAATCAGAACGTAAAAAATAATAAAAATCATTTCCATATAATCAATCCATTTAATTAACCCAAACATCACAACTCATTTGACAGGGCTCAATGGAAAAAGTAGAAGGTTATATTGTTTATCTAGAAATTTCATATACAAGATAATAAATTCAAAATGAATTATGTGAACATATATGGTGGTTTGTTTTAATAAATATTTATATATTAGATGTAAAATTCAATTTTAAACCATGATTGATACTTATGATTGTCACTATATATTTAATGAATTGATTATAATGGATAATTTAAATATGGGACACCCTTGGGGTTCTTGTGATTGATTTTGGAATCCTCTAATTACAAAACAATGATCCTCATGTGTATAACAAGGTGAGAATAATGATTTTCAATGACAAATTAAATTTTATGGAAACATATAAAAAAGCTAATGTGCGGCACATCGAAGCAAATTTGTAAACACTAATACATTTTGGGAAGACAACACGACCACCATCTATAGGGATGATGACAACTGATCCTCTGATAAAAGCCGTATATTTGAAGTAGATTGGAATAAATCATATAAATTGATTAATTAAATAAAAATATTGAATATTAGAATGCATAAAAATAGAGAAACAAAAGGTAATAGAATCATAGAACTAATGTAAGAGTACTCAGTAGAAAATATCCATCGTTCCAATTATTCTTATAGATATTGATTTGGTGTCCAGATTAAAGAGATATCAAAATAACTCGATGATTGTTGACAAAGTGTTATGGGAGAATAAAAAAACTTAAATAATGTAATTATAGGAAAGGAAAAAAAATATTTTTTACTTTTTCATTAAATGATGATTTTAAATTTCACCCTTAAAATAATGGTCCCACTGTATGGCTGCATGTTTCTCTAATTGTGTTCCAACCATGCAAATAGACAATGTACAAGGGGTCTACAATCCTAAATCGTCATCCTCGGGGGGTTGTGAGTTTGCATAAAAAATGTATGAACCCCAATTATACAATGTAACACCCATCGTTGTTATTATAAGTCATATAGGTTGGGATTAAAGGTTTCTTTAAATAGTGTGGCCCACCATTTTTTCCAAATTCCTAGGGTTCTATGCTCCGAACATTACATAGAAACATTTATGACATTTATAACTCCACTACATAAAATATTAAGGATCAAATAAATTAATTTACCTAAAAAATAATCAATCAACACATTCATGAAATGAATGGTCATTACAAAATATCATATTTAGAGAAAATTTTCCCTATGTTTTTATTTTGAGAGTAATGAGGTATCTTCCTCAAATATTATGTGCCACTACTCTCATAAACTAGCTTCCAACTCAAAAAATACTTCACGTACTCATCCATTATTTGAAAACACCAATACCAATAAAATAACATGCATATATTTTTATCTTGAACATATCCACAATTTAAATTTGATACTATTTAAATGAATAATTCAAATTTAAATCTACCTGGTCAGGTTGGAAGACATGGGAAGAGTCTTGATAAAAACATAGAAGCTGATATATGTAAAAAATTAATTCATAGATTGACATATATTAGGAAGTTGAATATGGATGTCCACTGGACCAACCCATTTCATGACCATGATGTGTCTAACAAACCAACCTGAGGGTTTTCCCTAACTATGAATAAGGATATTTCACAACCTAGGTGAGACTAAAAAAAAACATGATCTAGAACATTGAACTTAATAGATAAACAATTTTATTTAGTTTATGACAATGGTCTGGATGGGGCTATCATCATGAACATTATAATTAATTGGATGTACTCTGTAGTATCATGGATAAGATATAATCCAAGAAAATCCTCTTATAAATCCAATATGTTGAACACAAGTATATGGAAAGGTCTATTACATAAGGCATTATAAGGGGCCTTTTAGATTGTTTCCTGAAATATTTTATTATAAGTTCACCATGAAAGTGTAATGGGATTCCCCTAAGAACATCCAATGTTAATTATATGTGAAAAAATAATTATTTATTTCCCCCAGAATCATTCTCTATGTATATCCATTCGTTTTAGGGTGAGAAGATATTCATCGAGGAACTTGTGTACCCATATATTTCTACAATCCCTACCTGAATAGTGTCATAAATATGGTTTATCTATCATAAATGGTAGATCATGGATAAACCTGAATATGTATGACCAACCAGATATATATCATCAATAGATCTTCTATAGAGAATTTCTCTTGCATAGGTATGAAATGTTTGACCTTAGTCAAATTGTTAATGACTACACACAATGTATCATTTCTATGACGTGATATAGGTAAAACAGAAGTGAAAAATTGGGAAACATCAACCCCTTTAAAATGTGTAATATTCAATGACTGTAATATAACTCTATGTCGCTGATGGTCTATCATCACCTCCTAATACGTAGAATATCATGTGATAATACTCTCTCTCTACATTTTCCAAGTAGTCCACCAGTACGAGAAACTGAAGTATTGATACATCTATGTGACACCGGGATGAACATCCCATGATGTGGCATGAAATTCCATCTTCAGCTATGTAATGGTATGGAATTGTCTCTATCCTTGTTCCAACTAGAATATGTATCATTATCTGAGAGTCTTTCCCTGGGGACAAGGCCCTCAGGATCTAAAAATTTCATCATCCTCAACAATTAAAATAGTTAAAGTTACTATTAAAGATGTGGGGATACCTTAATAATGATCATATTGAATCTCAATATATATATTTAGAATAGAAATATGATTATATATTCATCACTAGCCTCCTAAACTGCCTATATCTGTGCCTTTTAGATAATGTCATTAGACACCACATTTCCCTTACCATGATATTAAATAATATGGAAAATAGTTTTCTATATATATTCTCTGAATCAGTTATTTCTAATATTTTGATCACACTATGTAAAAATGTACATGAGGATTTTGTGATTAGTGAAGACCAAAAAATTCTCCCCAAGTTGAAAATGTATCCAAAAGAGTAACAGATGAACAATCACTACTATATTGAGATCATTCATATAGTAATTCCACACACGAGGCCTCTACTAATGAGACCCTTACATAAAAATTATATCATCTAACTATATAATAGGTCCCATCAAAATTATTGATGTGTCATTTTAGATAGTAGTATTTCTACAAAGATCTACAATAATCATTATTACTGCCTAATTAATATGATTCTTCAACTCTTGAATGAAATCATCATTGGATGATGACCATTGATATTTCAAGAATTGCATTTTGAGTCCTGTAAGCGGCATAGGAAAAATGAGAATTCATGGATGAAGTGTCTGTAATATCTATATATCCTAAAACACTATATGTGAATAACATTCTTGGGATACTCCCATGACAATATAGATATCACTATAACTGGTTCTACTAACAATCATGAATCCAATATTGTATGACCAATTAAGATCACTTTGTCGATCAAAAAGTGTAATTTAATAAGCCTAGCATTATGATGATTATCATTCAGTGTATTCATCATGAACACGTGATTATTTTCATGGAAATTTTGATAATAAGAACAAACTAAAATGTATTGAACAATGAATACCATGATAGAATCCAGATAGGGTTGGAAAACTAGATTCATTATATTAAATTAGATTGTAGATGCATTAGAGTGACTGATTGTCATAACCCTATACTCATATAGTCCATAAAAGATCAAAATATTTTTTTGTTGTAAATATTATATCTGACTGAAACTTAATGATATATAAACCTAATATTAATAAGTGAAAGAATTTTCTAATTAGAGATAACACACTACGTATTCTATTCTATGTAATTGATTTCGATTTTTTACTGTGATTTACTTCCCTTGATTGTAATATATGAAAATATTGAGTGTATCAGATGTATTCTTATAAAAAGGGGTGGTGTAGCCTAAATTGATGTTATGGGGTATATAAATCCTTTAATATACGTATAACCCAACTACTTCAGGGTATCTTGACGCTCCATTGGCTTCATCATATAAGGGGGAATGTTTAGTTGGATTATCTTATAACTATATCCATGGTGAATTATATCTCTAATAATATAGGAATTCCAACCAAATAACTATAGATGGCATCAATGAATCTCTCCACTATAAGAGGGGGAATATTGGATCTAACCACTGATCATCCTACAATAGACTAAAGATCTGAACTATCACACTATCGTAACTCTATGTATATATTCTAGGTTGAGTCACATGAACATCTCATTTCACTTATGTACATTTACACTACCCTTTTGTGACTTTAATGACATCCTTAAATGATAATATTTTATATGGGATGAATAGGGAGTTAATAAGTCAATCCTTATGATTACTCCAAATCCTTTTATGTCATGGATGACAAAATTTGTTAAGAACATGTGACCACCAATCTCAAGGGGAAAATAATAATAATGGAAAACCCTCACTCATCAAATAGATAACAGGGTATCAAGTGTCGTAAATAAATAGATTTTTTTGATCTTCATGATTAAACTCTCTATCATTTTGTCATATAATAAATATTAATATGTATCTATCAAAAATTAACTAGTCACTAAGGTGTAGGATATAAGAATATATCCTAAAACTATTGATTATATAGCTTACTTCTCATTCAGAACATGATGTACTGAACATAACTGGATTATACCACATCCCTGAGTAACTACATGACTTCCATATACAACCCCTCTCTACTAGTGTAAAGAATCTGTTGGATGACTACCACTACATTGACTAAAATCTCAGCAAGAGTGGCTAGTGGAATTTCAGCTACCAGAATAGTAATATCCTCTTATCCTTGTTCCAAAACAGGGGGTAAGAGTTGAACCCCACTCACTATGAACTATTTGAATGGTCAGGAAGAAGTCATGGATTTTCTATTTACCACCACAACTTTTTCATTCTATTGGATCCTAACAAAATTTGGGTTTCTTATGACATGGATTCCCAAACTTGTGAAACATTAATAAGTTGTGTTCTTTATTTGAATGAATACTACAATCCACGTGACAAAAATCAATTGGATTCTATCATCTACCGAAATAACCATTCACAGGAAAAGGTTTTCAAATCCCATCACTTGCACAATAACTTATTTTATGATTATGTTATGTAATAAAGGGATGATAAACTATCTTATAAAAAGTAATTAATCAATAAAATTAACATATGACCAGATAATATCATCCATCCTATCATCAAAGAAACTTTTACTAATTTTATCATCACCAGATTGATTAGGAGAGAAATGGTTCAATATAGTAAAACAAGAATAATAGTCCTTGAAAAACATATATTCTTACTGTATATTTATAAAATATATCTCTCTATCATCAATTAGAGTCTTTGGAATGATATATTCATAAAATATCATTTGGAAATATTCCCAAACCATATTACGATTTCAATCTATTGGGTCGATAATATCCCTCCATCTTTTTGAAGAAACACATAGCATATAAGAAAAAAACGAACCCATCCACTCTAGAGGAATCGCCAAATGCCCAAATATAGTGATAATAGATTCGAAGAAAGACATAATTCATTGAGATCCTCCATCCCCTAAAATTTTGAATGATTCTACTAGAAGAACTGCAATCAAAACACTACTATATTCTAGTCAGGTATAGCAACACGTTGAATATATTTGATAATGAAGAAAATATCCTAATAGAAATTAGAAAAAAATCACATAATATGATTATAAATATGTTTAATAGGTGGGACTATTGGAGAGATCAAATGAGGATATAGGCTAACTACCTCAGGTGCATGGTCATAACCAACATCAAGGTGTATGGTTAGAGAATGTTGTAGAGGAATAATACTACAATGATGAATGTATTCCATATAATATATCAGAACAATTATAAACATTGTAGGTAGATAACTTGAGGAGGTATATATAATTCTTATTAAAACATTCACACCTCTTGAACTTCACCATAAATCTTGTTGTATGTGGTGGAAATACCATTATAGATTATAATAACATAATACATACACTAAAAAACCACTTCTATTGATTGGTTATGGTCTTGGTCTCTATTTCCCTTGTATATGAGATAAATATCATTATAAAAGTGATGATATTTTTAATTTTATACTAATTTATATATTAAAATGTATATTAACAGTTTGACTAGTTAGATCGCCACTTCTAATCCATAGGGTCACATAATCTATATAAACTAATATATGTAATCCACTTAATCCACAACATAACACTTTCCAACCCATGCATTCAACAGTTCATGGCTCAACATTACATAATTGAGTTTTTATTAGGTCTACATTAACATATGGAAGAAACACTATCATGTTAAGGTATGAAAATTATGTTTCAATTATGTATTCACTACAATTGATAGAATGAATTTATATTTTCCTATATAATTAGTGAACTAAAAATATGACCTAGGAAAATGAACACTGAAAAAAATACCTCATGGAAAAAGGCATGACATATTATCTATATTATACTAATAATGATGCATGTAATTCTGCACCCATACTGCACCAGGGTGTGTATTATAATTTCTATTTACGTAATACGTAAAAAAGAATAACATAATCATGAGTGTCACCCAATGGTGGTTTATTATCAATTGTAAAATGCATAATAAATAATATCTACCACAAATATCATGTAATTTTTTTTGTCCATTATACTTGGGTAAGATGCGAATGGAAACATGTTCATTATCAATCTACCTTAAATACTAGTCTCCATTCTAATAAAAAACAGTTATACAACTGGTAAAATCGAATCTAATAAAACATTTAACTTCCTTACCATGTAATCCCATAATTGGGCCACCTATCTGGTGGGTCACATGACCTAAAGCGCCGATACCCAAACTCTAGCGTCATCTGACGAGTAGAGACATTATTATTGTGGTATTTTGAGAAGAATAAAACATCATATCTTAGTGGAATAGAAGATAATAAAAATAATCCCACAATATAGAATGCATGGTATAAACTGAAACAGAATTATTTTATTAGTAACCCAATGAAAAAGAATCACATTCAAAAGATGTAATCATAAACTATGGAAGTATAAATAACAGAACAATATAATAGTACTATCGAAATACCTATGGCAATGTCTTATACGTGGATGCATTCCATGATGAAGTATAAGGGGAATATTGGACTGGTATATAAAACAAGATATAAAATTAAAAAGGAAGAAATAATGGATTACACAGTAGAATATTGTGCATACTATCAGTTCTTTTATCCTATTATCTATCTATAAGAAAATCATATCAATTATATATTTGTGGGTTTTTTCCTTTAGTTTTTCATACAATCAAATAATGTACTCAAGTACAAAAGGTTGCCTGAATAGTGTGTGAGATAAAATCCAAGTAGGGCACCACCAATGGTGTCTATAAATAATACATGTAATGTGAAATTCAAAAATAGTTTTCAAGTATAAATAAATGACATAAAATGTTAAATAAATGACTACTAGCCTACTAAGGTTCCTAAGGGACACATAGTGGCTCAACCTACATTGGCTCTTGGTCCGAATGAATATATGATAATCAACTCTATATTTCATAATAACATATAGAAATAGTATTTTTATATAATGAATCCACCTATATGTACTATGTACGTGATGACATATATAGCCATATACCATGAATATTTGTTTATGGTTAGACAAGGGAATAACTATGTCATACATAACCAGAATGAATGAGCCTATAGGTTCCAAAAATGTTAGAAGACCTACAACTAAAAATGAATGTCGGATGTCATTATCCTAATTAATATCATGGGTTAATTATCATGTCAACACCTAAATCTAGGTATGTGGTGTGTCGTGTCCACCATCCAAAATAAACAAAAAAATTTTGAGACATCACGCTAAACAACAGATTTAATGGAGAGTGAATCGTCATGCACAATGTTTTCATTAACCATCACTCCACATTTAGTATCAATTCTTTAATCATGACATTTTACTAATAACAACGAGGGATTTCCCCTCCTTCATTATACTCATCACATGCGAATAACCATGGACAACACATTTTATATGGATCATTTAATAAGTCAAACAATGATCATTAGGTCACTTCCACACATTACAAACAATTTCAATTAATCCATAAATTTCATTTAAGCAAGAAACCCATATTGAATCTATATGTTCCCTATAAGAAATAAATTTAATATATCAATAGATGGAAAATATTTTTATAATTAGATATAAAGGACGTATAAAGTTCAATTTTTAATTGGGAAATTACATACAAGGGAAATCCCACTCGTAACGAAAGAGAAACACATACGAGGTTGTTGGTTTCAACAATAATTTATATTGAATTGTTAAATTTCAATTTATACTATAGAAAAACAAATAATATATTCTATAAAAAATTTAAATTTAAATTATAATGGGGAATTTAAAGCTAGAACACCCTTGTGGTGTCCATGATAGAGGTATACATCCTCAATTCACTAGAAAATGATACCCATGATTATAACAAGGTGCATATAAAAATTTTGAAAGAATAAATTCATTATAATACATTTCATTATAATGACTAACATGAAGCAAAATTAAACAACTATAAAAATACCAATATTTATTGGGAAAACAATAAGGTCACATATATTAGGATCGTTAAGGAATCCACACCCAATGGTGTCCTATGATTAAATGTAAATTGGATGAAATAAAATACAAGGATCAATTCCATAGAATTAGGGAATAATTTATTGTAGTAAAATATAACTACCGAATAGATGAAAAACATTTAACAGAATTAATTGGATGCAAGAGAGTACCTCTACCAATCCAATGCTTCCAATGGATCTTGAATCAGAGTCTACGAAAAAGGGATATCAAAATATATATATGAGGCTTGAGTGAGAGAAATATTAGAAGAACATAAAATCCATACAATGGAATGTGGGTAAGGAAATTAATAATGTTTAATGGGATCACTAAGGTAATATTTCACTTTTGACCCTAAACAAAAAGGGTATATAGTTTGGCCATACTGTTGGAAAAACCATGCACCAACTATGTGAATGCATTGTACCGAAGATGTTTGAAATAAGACATGGTCATATGCATAAGGTTACATGGATAAAAAATTACTATATAAACCCACAATTATCTTCTATCTCACCACAAATTGATAAGAGAGTTCATGCGGATTGGGCCGTATTGTTTCGATTTACTATTTTAATTAATGAATTTTCAAATTTCTTATTGTTACGGGTTTCAAAGAAGCTACAAAAGCACTCATATACACTTTAAAAACATTGTGTATCATAATAATATCCATTAAATTAATTTAACCCAAAACAAATTCATATCTTCCTTGAAAAATAGTTTATTATCGAATTACCAAAGGCTTTGTGTTTACATAAGGAGGAATTTATATTTGTATTATTTAAATACTAAAAAAATAGTTATACAGTAAACTATATAAGTAGATTAAATTTAAAAAATATAAATATGATGGTGAATATATGGATAAATTGTTTATTGGATGAACGAAAAATCCGAAAATGGAGTAGAGTTTTATTCTAAGATAGTTTTAGTTTAACTCGTCTTATAATGAAGCCATTGTTTTCTTTAATGAAAAAAATAAAATAAAAATAAAAATTATTCCAAAACTTCATGTGATATTTTTTATTAGATATACGTAATTTTGAGTGAATTAAAAAATATATGAAAATAATGTTTATATTCCATGAATTTTTATTGTAGTAATGTGGTGCTATGAGACTTGTGTTAAATAGATGAAAATTATGTACATTCAGAAACTATTTATACAGAATGAATAATAGAGAAATGGTGAAATGATTATTTTATCCAAGGATACAGTAGGGAAGATGTGAAAAAATTATCAAGTGGGATATTTTTATTATGAATTTTTGGTTAATGGTTTTTTACTAATTCATTTAAATTCTAGATGGTGTAATTCTGTATCTTATAATGTCCAAAATGAGATGAAGGCATGTGGAGTGGAAGATATGTATTTTAGGAATCATATGATGATTTGTAATCTAAATCTATATTTTTATTAGAAAAAAGTAAAATAAATTTATAGGATTAACATCTAAAAATAATACATGAACCACATAGGATTAACTATGGGGATATATAGGATTATGTGAGTTTTATTAACAGGGTGCATATAATTTTATAAGAGGGATATGTAAGAATAACTAAAATTTATTTCAATATTATCTATGAAAATCATGTTGAGACTATGAGTCATCTATTTACTTTTGTCTAATCATGGATTTCCCCTATAGTTAAAATTTTATTGCATTCTATCTCAATGATATTTTGATCGTGGAAATAGTGTCGATCCTTTGAAATAGACTATAAAAACGACTAGTTGAAATAATTTTTTTTCATTCTAACCACGTAATTATTATCCACCATTAGTAATTAGGAGTATAATTTATTCTCTTATGAAATAGGATTGGTTTCCAAAACAATTCAGTCACATTTTTCCATGTTATGTGCGAGTTCATTCATTATTATACTTTTCTATGATTTTGGAGGAATATAAGCTCTCCATAAATGTCAATAGGTCATTATGTATAATGGTAAATATAGTATGGTCATTTATATCAGTTGATGATAATTTTATAACATTTGATCCTTGTTCCCATGTGGGTCCCTATAAACGAGTTATATAATTTAGGGTTCCCGGCAAAAAAATGTAGCTATCTTAACCAAATGAGAATTAAATTTAACTAATTAATAACTTATATAATGAATTAAATTAAAAAACTCAAAAAAAGAATTGATAGTGAAAAAATAATTATTTCACTGGATGATATTTTCTATTGTGATAGAAAAAATACATCACCATGTTCAAACCCTACCATTGCCCATATTGGGATGACCTAATCAATAGAAGGGAGAATTTATGTATTCTAGCAATATAATATGTATTGGAAACATATAATAAGGGATTGGGTGATATGTAATCAATGAAATTTCCCATTTGATTCCACAAAAATGAAATAATCCACCAATCATCATCTAATAAAAATTTCTAAAAATTGAAAAAAAATATTATAATACAATATAAAACATATACATTTTCATGTTTTCCATATGAAACATATTGCCTCAAAAATTCATTTCTAAATAACTGTATAACTACAAAGGAATATAGTTCATTACTCTAGAACAATGAAAAAAGTCACAGAAATCTTTGAAATTGATGCATATAAATATGGGTGATGATAATACTTATATATAAACAGTTTCTCTAAAAACTGTCCAATCAATGTGGAATAAGTGCATAGAATTTTAAATGAGTAAATAGTAAATATGATATTATATCCCCTAAAATGTAATTAATTTTGTAATTTTACAATAACTTCATTATCTAATTTTAATAACAGTATAATTATAATGAAATTATCATTAGATATCAATATATGTATATCAAACCCACTTCCCCACCACTAAATTTTTTCTTATATATTTACCTCATATGAATTAATCTACCTATAAAATACTAGTTCAAAATACCACAACAAAGAAAAATTACAACCATATAATACTATAATAAAATATAAGTATATATATTTTCATCCTTGTTAATCCATCAGAATGGGAAATATTATATAAGGAGCACTCAACAAAAATTTTGATAATACCGTTAGTGTTGTTGGTTAACCTCCAAACCAATATATATGCATTGACTATGTTTTTTAATCATAAATTATAGTACATAGAAATGGTTAATAAGACATCATTTATTACTGATGGATCATGTTATACAAATATATATATATATATATTATGTTTCATCAGATCAATGAAAAATTATTTAATAATTTAGAATGATTTTGGATTCCCTAAACCCAAGATCATTATTTTTTAATTAATGAAACAATCCAACAACTGAAAATGGAATAACTTCATAAATTACACTGATGAATGATACTATAAGTATCATTGTTGTATGAACATGATATGGATCACCTATTAAATTTAAAATACATACATCCTCCATGGTGCATTCACGTGTTGTAACAAAAACACCCCTCATATAGGTGGTACCTTCATACGATTCCAAGATATACTAGTGTTTTATTGATTCAAAGAACATAATGGATCACTTTGATTTGAAGGAGGATTTGATACATGTTTGTTTCTCTACCCTGCATACATGTGATGGTCCTCGATTTATTCTCTTTTGATGGTCTTATGACTACCATATGAAGAGCTACTCATCGACCATGGAAATCTGGGTAATATTTCTAAAATTACCACATCCATTTCTGAATCCTTCTATAAATCAAATGCTTGGTAATTTAGTCGGTCATTATTTATGCTTGGATAGTAAAACACATGGATATTTTCCATCCAGTTTCACCATGAATTTTTGTAGACATATATTTATCTATGTCGTCAGTTATGTCACTCTTCATTGTTATTAGTGGGAAGATTAGTTATAAATTATCTATGGTTCTTGAGTCATCAGATGACTACTACTCCAGGTTTCTCAATGTCAGGCATCTGATAGAATCTTTCAGAGGAAAAAGGGTTGTTCCGCAGGTGGCATTGGATCAATAGGTCGTGGTTGCGTTGGACTTAATGTCTCCACAAGGGATGGAGGACATGGGTACTAGAATGCAAATATGACCTTGTCCTATTTACATCACTGTAGTTAATGACACCAGAATGAGGAAAGTAAAGGTGTCCTTCAATCCATCGGTGGAAGAGGTGATTAGAAGATTGCTTTATGATATTGGGGTTCTTCATTCAGGTGGCCTTGTGGATAATGGAAAGCATGCAGTTTATACTACTGTAGTGGCCAGCGTGAACCAAGAAGTTGTACCCGCTGGGAGAAATGAGGCATTGGGTAGTCTAGTTATGATTTTACAAGAAGGGATACCCTTGGATAAAGTTTGTGGTAGGGTGAGTGTCTTAGATGGGTTGAAGACACAACATCAGAAGTAAGTGGCTATCATTGAAACTGGTAACTGTTTTTAAGGTATGGTGATTGAAGATTTGTAATTGGGCCAGGATCTGGCTGCTCTTGTGAATGGTCATGTTTTCCCTGCTTGGTCACCTGGTCAGGATTCTTTTGTAGCTACTCAACTTCCGGACTGTGAGGTTCTGGGTCTTGTAATGAATTGTAATCAATGTGGAATCAAGACCGAGAATGTGTAATTGTAGGGATCTTGAAAGAGAATTAAGGATCCAATGTATGGGAGACCCTCTAATTTAAAGGAGTATCATCCAAGGAATGAACATGGAAATTTGCAGATTGACCTTTATTCTCAACGTGTTGTTTTTGGGGAAGTGTTATTATAGAAGGGGGATCACAAAGGTCATGATTTTGCGGTGCAATGACAATGTTTTGAACTGATTGACAGAAAAACCCATTTTAAGTAGGGACAATGAAGGAATGACGGTTACCCAGAGGTGATTATCTATGGTAAATGGGTGGACATATTTGACAGTGATAAAGAGAATGATGGGGAAAAGTTCAAACCTATTATATAGACATAGTTCGGCATGGAAAAAAGTATATGTTAGGGAATGAGGATGTTATGACCGCCCTACCTAGAAGAAGACAGAGGAAAGAATATTCAACTATGCTGTAGCCGGTGGCAACTAGGTCTTTTATTAGAAAATGAAAAGGAACACAGTGTTCTAAGGAGCTTTTTTATTTGGAAAAGTAAAATCTCATATGCATGTATTTGATGAACATGAAGCATTATAAAATCCCAGAGTGGGAATCGACTTCCTCCGATGAAGCATTTGATCATGGATATGCCGACGTGTATGGATTTTAGGATATTTAATTGATTTTTTTCTCTTTTGATGCTTTCCTTGTGTACTTTTCCTTTATTTAAATAAATGGTAAGAGACTTTGACTCTAGAAGAGAATTAATGATATATTAACTTAATAACCCATATCTAAAATGACATTTTGTATCATCAAAAAATTATCTATATAAATATCATTAACATAAAAATATATTTCATCATTTTTTATAAATTATGAATACTCATCGAAAAATCATTTTCAATAAACATTAGAACACATTTAATTTTGACACCCCATGTAAAATTTATTCCTTATTCAGTCATGTAAATAATTGTACCCAATGGTTATCCGTATCAACAAATAAAAATAAGAAATATATAGTCAATTAAAATAAGAAAAGAATGGAATCTAGTTATGAATTGGTTCTACTAAATCTAAAATTGGAAATTAGGTGATCACAACCAACATAATTTTTATCAATAAATATATACAAAGACAACATCATCTGAAAGAATTTATTATCATATGACCCCTTAGCCGTATGAATCTGGTGACCATTGGATAAGGAGGGATCTAAAAAAATATAACATACTCAGTGATTCTTGAATTATATAGTATAGGTATAGAATGTTGATGAATCGGTCATACATAATTAAAATTTATGGATGAGAACAACATGAGTGATTTAGATTATCTTTTAAAACCACTCAATTCAAATATCACAAAGGATTATAGGTTTTGAGATTGATAATGGATTCAATGAAGTTGAAAGATATTTTTTCCCATTAGAACATCCACTATATCATGCTAAAAGGTATGTTAGTGGCCTCAGTTTTGACATTCCAAATAAATGATTGTGGTGAACACTGGTTTGTCTGTATATATGTATAATATATATCAATTTTATTAATTTTGGAATGGTTGTTATTGAAATTCCCATAATGGAGATTATTTTTTCTAAATTTGTTCAATATGAAAAAAATGTTCCGCATAAATATCTTACTCAGGCTATATTAGTGAGGAATGCAGGGGACCCCCCAAAAAATCATGATACACTTCACTTTGAATAATATAATAGCTTACCCTATTATCAGCGCCGAATTCTAGCACACTACAACCTATCAAAATTGCCATTCAAAAATAGTTATGAATAGTAATATAATCATTTTTAAAATTTAGATTTTTTTTTACAAAAATGAACTTTATTTCTTGATTCATTATATCAGATTTATCTTTGGTTTATTTTTTTTTCTTATTCCGAAAATGATCAATTTTTTATGAATAGTTAAAAAACATCATTATTGATTAAATCAGTCTTTATATAAATAATAATTTATTTATTTATTGTTATTTTAGAGACTAAATATATACACAATACCTATATTAGTCCAATGTAAATTATTGGTGCCATTTTATAATAAGATTAGATATATAAAATTTCATTGAACGTTTTAACGTCTTTTACCCAACATCTAGGCACATTTGAAAATTTCTCTAAAAAGTAATTTTACCACTTCTCTAAATTTAATTTGAATAATAAAATACACATGATTGTAATTAATATGTAAAATTAGGTTCAAGATGATCAAAATCATTGTTTGTGAATAGTAATATTTGAATTTTATTTACCATGGTTAAAAGTAAATAGGTAAATTAATGGTAAAAATGTTTACATAATAATATAAAATTAAACCAAAAAATGTCCTAATTATATTAAATAAGTTTTTTGACCAATATAAACATTATCGAATAAATAATATCAATTTTGATCCTTTTGTGTAAGCTCAGGACATTTATTATATTTTATTTTAAAAAGAGTTAAAAGGGATAAATTCAAATTTTAACAACTAATCCAATTTAATATAAGGTTATACATTTGATAAAGTCGACTATAATTATTAATTAAGAATATAAACTAACTTCCTATATATTATTGTATTATTTATAATTTTTAAACTATATATTAATAAATTGTTTTATGAAGCAATAACAATATAGTAATTACTGTATTAATGAATGATTAAAATAATTGATATTTTAAATATTAAAATAAATGTTTATTGAAACATTGGAGGGAATCCAAGAATTTTCTAGGTGAATATGAAAATTTAGGAATTTGTAGATATATATTTTCCTAATAAATAATGTTGTGATGACTTTAACAAAAACCAAATACTAAATAGTGACAAAATGAAATAAATGAGTTTTCAAAACAAATTCATTTTTTGTAAATTATATAACAATCTAAAAAATATATCATTTGGAAAAATGACTTAAATAATGCTAAATAATTCAGTAATGAACAACATTATGTACTCTTGGAATTTTATATTATCTATATTAACCATGTATTATAATAATATAAGAAGTCATCGTGATAGTTGACCTATTTTAATATGGGTTACTTCTAAAAGATAAGGTTAATATTGTGACATAGAAATATATGAAACATTTTTGTTAAAATTATTTCTCTCCATCCACACCTTATCCATGAAATAAATCCATTTTTAGCTATTATAAATATAATATAAATTTTATAACAAATTTTTAATTTATGATTTTCATAATGTGCCCATCACGTCATATAAAAGGGTACATCCCCTTCTCTTAAATTCACACCTCCAATGCCATTTGGATCGAAAAAACCCATCTCAAATATCTTCCAAACAACCCTTAATTCATCTTATAGGTCTTACATTTATAAAAAGAAAACCTATGGAGACCTTCTGTTTAAATGAAATGGAAACACCCAAAGAAGAGGTAAATATTTTATCACCTTTTTCAATGTTCAATTATTTTTCCTCTTAATCTTTTCTTGTTGTTTCCATACAAAAATAACATATTAATTCTTTCAAAGAAACATAGATGTTATTATAAATATGTTAAAACCATATTCATTATTCTATACATCCTATAAATGACAAAGTCACCATACAAGTGTATGTACGGCTTACCGTCTCCATTCCGTAGTGCAGTTTGTTATTCAACATTTAATTATTTGGATGGGTATATAATAATGAGCATAATTTAATTAAATAATAAATATAAAACATTAATTAATATTTTTATATATTATACCATCAATTTACAAAATATTCTTCCTTAAATGGAATGATATTTTCGCTCATGCGTATGTACGACCTACCGTCTCCATTACATGATGAGATTGATTATCCACTTTAACTATCCAATAGTGATTATATAAAAATATAATATTCATAAATACAAAATATATGACATAATAATTCTACTAGAATGAAATATATATATATATATATATATTAATATATATTCCATTCACTTACTTCCATTCACTACGATAAGAAAAAAGAAACAACATTCTTGTCTATGTACTGCCTAATGTCTATTTGAACAGTGTATTACATTTTATATATCTCTCAATTATATTTATTTATATTATAATTATATATGATACTTAATTCATATAATACATTCTGGATGTAAGTAACTATTGATCTATGTAATATTATCAAGAATAATAAGTCAAAACATGTACGATAAACAAAGCGATACTACCAAAAATGTAACATTAACATAGAATTGTTATTAAATAGATAATATAATGTTATAAAAAATCATATATCATATCATAAATATTACTATGATTTTGAAATAAGTTAATAATATTTTTAAAAACAATATACGTTAATTTTTGACACATATGACCAGTATCAAATATAAGGTAAGGGTTTATACATGAATCTCATTATTATTTGAGATTTTTTATGTGTATGTATTTATTATGACATATTTATCATCCAAATATACGATTCAAATTTTTTTTTGATGGGAATATTTTATGGTTTTATATAATGTAATAATTAATCAAGATTAACATTTTAAATATTTTGATGATTTATTTTTCTAAATTTTTTTAATTAATTTCATTGTATTAAAAATGATTTTCTGAATTTATTTATATATACAGTATTGTTTAAAAATGTCAATTTCTTATAATAAATTGAATGTGTAATGGGAAACTATTATTCAAAAATATTTTTTATATGAATTCCTTTATAAATTATTTAACATATAAATGATTTCATGAAAAATGGATATTTATCTAAAATAGTTTTACTAATCATTTTCTACTATGTCAATATACGTTACATGATATTATTCTAGATTGAGGTTTATTTATTATAATACAATCATCCATATTAAATTGAATGAGTTTTGATATGTTTTACTATGGATATTCTATTTTTATACCATTCATGGATTTTAGTTAAAGTATTGAAATTTCATATACATGCTTTAGTATGAATGATTATGTTATGTCTCAGCCTTTTCAAATAAGGACTGCATTGGACATAAGATGTGACATGAGGGGCCCGATAGAGACCCTTGATGCATCGTTATATCTAATGAGACAAACTAGTGGATTTGAACAGGGTCTGGATAGAATATTTGTCAATTTTCTTGGTAGAAGACCTTGATGTAGTAGATATTATGACAAGTATTATGCATTCATTCATTATTATTTTTGCAATTTCTTGTGATTATTCAACTAGTAGAATATCCATGTACATTATAAAATGGATTTGTTAGATTTATATTTTCCATATTATGTTTAATATTATTGTATAAATGGATAATTATTTTATTATAAATCATTCCACAATAGTTTATAGATTCTACTAACTTATTTACCCTTACTGGTCTTCTAATCTCATCCCTTTATTATGTTTTATTTTCACAAGATGCCAAGAAGTGTATCATAAATGTTATGGAGGGTTGTTCTCGGGGAATAATGGAGTTCTTAGAAGATTATTTATGATGTGTTTTTTGTTAGAATGTTTACTGTAATGTTCTTGGATGTAATATATTTTGAAAGACTACAAAACTGATCGGTTCTTCAAGAATTTATTCCTTATAATAATTCTAGTGTATTAAAATAGTTTACCGGATCCAAGCTTTTGTAGTCGGGGTTTTTTAGTTGGTATCAGATAATGTTTGATAATAACATTGGAAATTATATTTTTATAAAATCTGATTAGCGGACATTACCCTATGATAGAAATTGTGGATTAGTATAGAATAACTCCCTAGAATTTTCCTAATGTGGAGAACTTGTGAGTATACTTTTAAATATATACCTGTCAAGATACTACAATTAGTTGTGGTTTTGGAACATATGTACATAGGAGTAAAAACACTAACTAGGTGTTATGAGCCTAAATCAGTGTTACATAACATATGGAAACATGCCTTACTTCGCACCCGGTTTTAAAATAATTGGGGATATGCATTGGATAATTATTATGTTCATTACAATCCATTATGAAGGATTTATTAATTAATATGTGCTCAATGAAACCACATTTATTATTGTAAATTAGATATGAAAAAACAATTCAATTTATGTTATGTATTTAACTTGTTTGGATTTATGAATTACGATTCATAAAATTATTTAGTGTAAATAATTGTTTAGAAATGATGCATTGTGGAAGGAATGGAAATCGTATCAATGAATGTAATGAATTTAGGTATTTTCATGTTATGAAGGATAATTTTATTGGAGCTGGTGACACAACTTCTACCGAACAACCTATATCCATACTGGGACATCTGACACTGGTTAGGAAAAATAACCTTACCCATAGGGAGAGTACTAATCCACAATGAGGAGGATCAATTTTTGACAACTTTATGAGACTAAAACCTTCACATTCAATTAGACTACAAATCCATTTGTGGCTGAGCAATGGATAAGTTCCGTAGAAAAATATTTCCTACTTTGGGAAGTAATCAAATGGAAAATGTTTTCATGGAACTTTATCATCTCTTAGGAGATGCAGATTAATTGTTGTCATTATTTCAAAACAAGATGGAGATTAAAGAAGTATCATATATGGAATGGAGATAGTTTAAAGAATTTTTCTTATATAAATACATTACACATGAATAGTGAGCTGATATGGAAATGAAATTTCAAAACCTCATGAAGAAAGATGATGATAATCTAAAAATGTATGAGTATATCTTCATAAGGATAGAAAGTCATTCTACATGATACATACATAACCTATTATTTAAGATTAATGAATTCTTTTATGGTTTAAAACCATTACTCTGAAGGGATTCAGACTCACAATCCTTCACATCGTATGTTGATATAGTCTTGTTTTCTATCAAGACGTAATATAAATTCTTAATGTCTTATGACCGTAATGTAAATAATGGGAACAAGATAATGGTGGAGCAAGAGATAAATTACATGGAAAAGGTAATGATGGATTTTCCCTTTTGTGCTAATTGTGGGAAGAAACACTATGGTATTTTCCTAAATGGAATGGGAGTTTGTTATAAATTTGTAGAAAAGGGCCACCAAACTCGTGATTTCAAGGAGAAGAAATTGGATTTATATGTTCAATGCTATAAATGAAATGAAACAAGTCATTTTGAAAAGATTCTCTTAAATTATCAAGGAAATATACCTTAGAAGAAACAAGTGGATCATGGTCCAGTGTATAATTATACTATTGTGGAAGTGGATTAATTAATTTATTTGTGATTTTTGTTCAAAAATTATTTTTTATAAGGAGAATATGAAATATATATATATGGATTATACTACAACACTTTTTTCATTAATGTTTTAAAATGAAGAAGGTTATTATATATTCAGTCTAAGAAATATTATGTTGTTTAGAGAATCTGATGTTTCAAATGATTTTGTAAATTTTGATATATTCTAGAGTGTTTGAAAATTAGTGTTTTGGAAAACTCTAAAAGTAAGAATGGATTGTGTAGAACATTTGATAGTATATTTTTATGTTAAAATATTTCATATGATTATTTTTGGAATTTTATACAATAGTTTTAGAAAAAGGATAACCTATAAGTGGAGAGATTGCCTGTCGTGTTAGAAAAAGCAGCGAGAATAGAACCCACAATTGTTGTGTGATAAGGCTTAATCACCTACCTCTATCATAAAATATGTCCATGGTAATTATAAAATAGTTTTATTTATTTAACTTTTATATGATTATATTTGGAACCATATACGATAAGGAACAACAGAATATTTTGGAGTTTTATATTTTGATGAGAAATATGAGTTTGTGGAAAAAATTAGTTAAAGATTGAAATAGTACATGTCAATAAATTATGATTCATTTTTTCATTGCATATGAATTAAAATATTTATACAACACTAGGAAAAGGATCAAAATTTCAAAAAAAATTGTAGTACATTTTTTGTGATAAATGAAATTGTCACTAAGATCATTGCAAATTTATCGATTTCCTATTTTAAACATTCTCCAAATAATTTTCCCTATCTCCTTCCATCAGAACATGATGGTTAGTTTTCGTTTCCATATCCATGATTTATTATTTGGAACCCTAGTATGTGTAATTTTTGTTAACCTCCATACATACCTTTAATTATTTTAAAAAATAGTTTTCATTAATCCATTTTTTAATGTGGGATTTGAACTACGCTATTTTGAAATTTCAAAGCCAAATTTTTCAATCCTGTGTTTAAATTGTGAGGTGAAAATTTATTGAAGTAGAAGATATTACGAAATCAAAATCTTCCACAGTATTCTTCTCATGGAATAATATAATATCATGTGATGTACACAACTCCAAGATCTAGTACACTATGACCAATCAAACAATCTGTTTAAAAAAGAATTTATAAATAGTAATAACCAGTTTTTGAAATTCAATAAGTTTAATTTTTAAAAATAGACATCATTTTTGGATATGGAATATCAAAATTATCATAGGGTCAATTTTTTGTTTTTTTCTAAAAACATTCAATTTTCGATAAATATTTAAATACACTGCATTACTTTTTAAAACCAACATTTTATTTAAAAAAATATTTTCTTATTTAAATTTATTTTAAATTAAAAAATGATACATAATACTTATATTCATCAACTATAATACATTAGAGACATTTTATAATTATATTAGATATGTAAAATTTTATTAATCATTTTAATGTTGTTTAACCACCTTCTTGGCGCATTTTCAAATTACTATAAAACATAATTTTAACGCTTATGTGAATTGAATTTCTAATGAATACAAACACGACTGTCATCAGTATGTAAAATGCAATTAAATTAGATAAAAATTAATTGTTGTGAATAGTAACTTTTGAATTTTATTTACCACAGTTAAACATAAAAAAGGATATTTGAAGTTAAATAACAGGAATGTAAGTCAGAGGTAGGCCCCTGAATATTTATTAATGAAAGAGAAAAGTACAAAAAGCACATACCGCTATTCAGAAAACGATTACATATCATAAACATCAAACCCATCACAACCCCCATTAGACCCTCCTTCCGCAGTGGCCATCTCCCATTCTGAGCTTTCATAATGTCATAGGATCTTGGCATACTTCCTTCTAAGGTTCAATTTCTCCAATGAGATCAACTCCTACAGATATTGTTTGAGAGAGGATCTAGTGGGCATCGACTCTGGCATATCAATGTAGTCCCTCTTCGTCCTTCGGCTTGTTGTGGTGGACACCACCTTTCCAGATTTCATTTTACCTTCCTTGAGAACCTCGCAATAGGAAGGTCGAACTATCACATTTTCCTTATCGCTGTCTGAAACATCCCCTCAACTTCCCGCAACCAAACCATCAGGGAAACCATCGTCCACCACAATGTTATGTTCATTTATCCTGTTGCAGTCAATCAGTGCCAAACATAATGGTTTCCCTTCAATATCCTGGCTATCATCAACCTCCATCGATGCATAAATCAAAAATAATTTCATATTTTATCCTTCCTCCATTGAAGCACCCACCTCCACCTGATACACCTCTTCAGTTTTCCCCTCAATCACTTGTCTAACATCCATCTTATTCACTACATCTACTGAAATGATCTGCATGTTGGTGCCATCTTGAATTAAATCACCCTCCTACACTTAACTAACGTCACCAAGAACCAAGGCTTGGAACTGGTTACAAGTTTCAGCAACACTGCCTAAATCAGTATGTTGAATTTGAAAACATGGGATGGCATCCAAGATTTTCCAACACCCATCCGAATTCTAAATCATCCCCCTCCTTTAGACTAGTAAGTTTATACCCAGCTCAATCAACACCCTACTTAAGACTACATACCCCTTGCCCATGATAGCCAGCACACCCTCCCTCAGGATGTGCCATTGTAGTTACCTGCCCTGCACTACCTCCAAGAGAAGTAGTATCCTCATGACTCACACCAGCCCTGAGGTCATGCTTCAATCTCTCAAAGACAATGGCAACAGCTGGGTTTCTCAAGACCGACCCACCAACTCTATTTCCATTTTTTTCAGCATCAATAGACATTTGTCCATAACAATTACTTTTACTGTTTCTTTTCCCTGGAACTGGAATTCTTCCATTGTGACAATGATCATCACAGTGACCCATAAGATGACATCCTGGACAATAATCAACCCAGGATTCATAGTCCACCACTTACCTTCAGTGAAACTCATCCCCAACCGTGATCCAGATCTATTCAACTGTAGATTTCAAAGCGTCCACCTCAATGCATATATGTGGGTTAACAAGGTGTATTACCGTCGATATGCGATCATCAGAACATACCAAACTCCCCCACCAAAATCCATAACATGCAGATAATCGTGGGATTCTGAAAGGGCAAGGGAATGTGGGGAAAACTTACCCAGTTGGCAACAGAGGGTGAGTCCCGATCCATGAAAAGTTCAAATGTACAGTGGAATATATAGAACCTACATCCACCACAGTGTCGAGGAGCTCTAGACCAGGCATAAATTAAGTCTTCCTAGGAGGAAAAACGAATCACCATATATCACTTATCAATTAAACCCACCACCACACGATCCTGAAGATCCCAGTTAATAAACACAAATCTGTCGAACTCATCAACTGAGGGTGTTCGTTGATTGATGCGAGCCACCAGGGTCAAATTCAAGATATTTGAAGCCTCGTAGAATTCATAAGAAGAGATCATATGTTGAGGGTCCCCAAGATGCATGTTTGGAACCATCAGACTCAAGGAAATCGATGGAAAATCAGGAAGGAATATAGGGTTAGATAAGCGTACAAACGTCACCCGTGAAATCAGAGGTCGGGGAAGAGTCTCTGTCCCCCTCCCACCTCTAGGAAGGGGGGGATCCATCCGCAGTCATGAGTTATGGCTTGTCTCTAGTAGCCTTCGTCGATCACCATCGCCAAGAGCCACTGCCGATCGCCATATTTAAATGTATATATAATATTATAATAATATAAAATTACCCAAAACATGTCCTAACACCATTAGATATGATTTTTTAGAAACAAATATTCCATAGGAAAAAATAATATCCTTTTGATCGTTTTGGGCTAGATTAATACATTTATAATATTTTATTTAAAGAAAGGTTAAAAGTGTTGCATTAAAACATTAATAACTAAATAATTTTCAATATTGGGATATGCATAAGATAAATTCAACTATTAATATTAATTATAATGCTAAAAATATTTCCAAATTAAATGTATTTTATAGATTATTTTTGTACATTATAAAATTTAATTACTTTATGAAACAGTAAAAATGGAGTTCTTTTTCTTATTAATAAAATATTTAAATAATTTTTATTGTAAATCTTAAAATCAATATAACTTGATACTTTTGACACCATAAGATAATTATCTAGTTGAATATTTTATGTTTTTATTGTTTCTATGTACTTTTTTAGATTTAATCATGTTTTTATGATTTTATCAAGACCCAAATACTAAATAGTCTCAAAATTGACATAAATGAGTTTTTTTAAAAAAACAATTTAAATATATATATAATATTCTTAAAAATATATGATTCAGCCAAATGAAATAGATAATGTTATATTTTTCATAAATGAATCCATTTAGGTTCTCTTGGAATTTTAATGTAACTATATTATATCGGTATTATAATAATAAAAGAAGACATCCTAAAGGTTAAATTATTTATCTTAGGGTTAACTCTAAAAGATATGGTTAATTTGTAGACCTAAACATATCTAAAACATACTGGATGAAAGTATTCTGACCTTTACATACCATATCCTCAAATCTAATTAATTTTTATCTATAATAAAATGAATATAAATTTCATATTAAATAATTTTTTTATGATTTTCCAAAATTTCCCCTCACATCTCTTATAAAACTGTACATCACCTTTTCTTAAATTTATACCTCCAGTGCCATTTATAACGGCCAACCACTTATCAATAATCCTCCCAAAAAATGTCACTTCAACCTAGATGACATACATGGATCAGAAATCCAACCTATGGATCACATAAATTCAAATCTAAAGGAAACACTCAAAGAAGAGGTAGTTATTTTTTCAACTCTTTCAATGTACAGTTTCTATTTCTTCTTCCCCTTTATTTGTAGCTTCCATACTAAAATAATAACACCAGTACCTTTTACATAATGATATGTTATTATAAATATGGTACTACCATATTCATTATTCTATCCATCCTATGAATGAAAAAGTCACCATACCTGCGTACGAATTACCGTCTCCATGTTTAGGTATAGCTTGTTATTCAACACAGAATTTTTTGGTTGGGTATAATTGTGAGTATGATTTATCTCAATAATAAATATAACGTTTTAATTATAATTTAGATATAATATACAATCAAATTACAAATTATTTTACCATAAAAATAATGATATTGTCGCTAATGCGTACATACGTCCTATCATCTCCATGACAAGATTAGATTCATTGTCCACTTTAACCATTAAATAATGATTATATAAAATTATATAATTCATTATTGATAAATATATAAAATAATATGTCTATTAGAATTACACACACATACACATATATATGTTCATATATTTCATTCACTTACTTTCATTCAATACGATAAGAAAACAGAAACAACGTTTTGCCGTAAATATGACCTACCGTCTTCATGAACATTGTATTTCATTATATATATATATATATATATTTATAATATATATTTATATAATAAATATATATGATATATACATGATATTATACTTTCTTAATGTAAGTAATTCATTATCTATGTTATATGATCATGAATTACAAGTCAAAACACGTATGATAAACAATGCGATATTCCCCGAAATGTTTCTTAAACACAGAATTGTTAATATATGGGTAATATCAGGTCATTAAATAGTCATATATGATATCATAAGTATTATTTTTATTCTGAAATAATTTAATAATATATTTTAAAACATTATACAACATTTTTAGATACATATGAATTGTATCTGATCTAATGTAAAGGTTAATTCTTCAATCCCATTATTATCCAAGATTTTTTTTTCATGTATTTACTAGGAAATATTTATCATCCATGTCCATGTTTCATATAATTTTTTTATAAGTTAATCTCATATTGTTTTATGGAAGGGACTATTTAATCTAGATCATCATTTTAATTTTTCTATGATTTATTTTTCAAAATTGTTTTAATTAATGTCCATATTTTCAAATTGACTTTAAGAATTTATTGAAATGGACATCATTGTTTTAATAAGATAATTCCATTCCAAAGTGTCAATGTGGTAGTGGAATCATTGATTCAAAAATTTATTTCAAATCAATTACTTTATAAATTTTGTATCTTATAAATGATTTCATGAAAAAGTGTTATTTATCTCAAAGAGTTTAACTAATAATTTTATTCTATGTCAACATCATTTACTAGATATTATTCTTGATTGGGGATGATTTAGTATAAAACAATCTTTCATATTGTATTGAATGAGTAATGTTCTGTATAACTATTATTGTTACATATTTATATTGTTCATGGTTGAAGGATAAAGTATTGACATTTCCTATGGTATTTTTAATACGAATAATTATGTTATGTTTCACCCTTTTTAAATGAGGAATGAATTGAACTTAGAAGTGATGGGTGTGGCCTGCAATAACCTCCTGATGCATAGGTTGGTATCAGTAGACATACTAGAATCTTGGCATAAGGCCTTAAGAGAATATTTTGTAATTTCATTAGCACAATTCCATGACATAGTAGTTATTATGTCCCACAATTTGCATTCCCTCATTGTGAAATTAGTTGTTACATGTGACTATTAGATATGTAGAACATCCATTTTCATGTTTTATGGTAATTTATTATTTATTTTTGTATATGATGTTCACGTTTATTTTTTAAAAGGCTGATGTTTTTATTATAAACATTTCTTTACATTTAGCTGGGTTTCACTGATTAGTTACCCATTTTTTTCATCTGAGATCACCCCTTATTAGGTTTTATTTTCCTAGGATTACAATAATTGTATTGTTACTGTTATTCCTGGTTATTCTAGGGGTATAATGGAGTTCTTAATGGTTTATTTATACAGGGTTTTATGTTAGAAAGTGTAATGTAATTATAATATATGTAATCCATTTTCCATGAATTCTCAATTGATCATTCCTTCTAGAAATGATTCTGTGTACGCATTCCAATTTATTAAAATCGTCCACTAACTCCAAGCATCCAGGGCAGGGGGGTCACATGGCACATAGCGATATTACTTAGAAAAAATGGGGACTATTGATATTTCTAGGATGATGTGGTTTTGTGGGTTTCGGGTGATTTGATTCATGGAAATGTTATTTTTTAAATTAGTTGTGTGTAAATAATGATAACTAATTATTTATGTCAATATCTTTTTCACTATGTGTTGAAATAGTGAGGTAATTTTCCACACAATACAAAGGATTTCCATAGTGTCCATCTAGGTGATTGAAATTCTGCATTCCATAACGTTGTTTATGTAACAATGATTATTATAAAATAGTTAACGTGTTTTTGATTAATCTAAGAGCTTAAATATTCAAATTCTAGAATGTTATATCCTCAAATTGAAGCACAATGGACACTGTGTATGTTTCCATTCTCTAGTAGATGACAATGATGATTACTCAATAATTACAATATATAAACACTTTTATATTTCATTTTATCATCTTTCATCAAAACATAGATGACATATATTCCCTCATAACCATATCCATGTATTTCTTTTGAGAGATTAAAACATATGTTTCATCTAGATTAAACAATTTTGAATTAAGTTACTCCCCCCTTTACTTTCCTTCTAATTGTTATTATTCTTTATTTTTCATAATTGACCTCTTTTTGTAGTTTCTTTATCATTATTTTAATGTTTGATCATGGTTTGACGATATATATCTATTGTTATATTTTCAGTGGATTCATTCGACATTGATTGTGAGAAGTTCCTATATTCATCAGTCACTAGGGGTGGTTCGTTGAATCATTATTTGAGGTATATGATTCAATAATTCTATATTATTATATATATATATAAATGTTGAATTTTAATTTCATTGGGTCATTTAGTAAGTGGATGGGAATGGCTTAGTGATGATATAAAATAAAAAATAGAAATGGAATGGGAAATGAATTATGTATTATGATCACAGGAATTTAGGTTATACTAATTGAATTGTGGGTGTTTTAATATATAATGTTTCTTGATTGATTAATGAGTTTTTCAATGAGATAATGTTAATAACATAAAAAATCGAATAAAAATATTAATATAGTAAATGAAATAGGTTAATAGAAGATCCATCCAAATGGTTTGTTAATTCCCTTTTTAAAATATATAATTGCAAAAGTGGTCATTGGAACATGGATATTGATTATAATTGTTTTAATTATTTACATTAATTGTAATGTTATTTATTATGAAACATGATAAAAATAAATGAATAATAAAAGTTGTTAAATATTAATGTAGTAAGTTGAGAATTATATTTATAATGTTTTACTATTACAAATTTATTTTTCTTTTTTGATTGGTTAATATTTCTTTAGTTTCCACTAGATATATTTTAACTAGTATTATTTTTACCATTTAAATGTGGAAGGTTGTTCAATTAATTGTGTTGTTTTGATTATAGATACTAATTTTCATATAATATTTAGTGTTTTGTTGGATTTTGTTTCATAGTGGTCATACAATTTTGATTTGGATAACAGTGGGAGGGAATTAATAATATTGTGATATGTATTGTATGACACCAAGAAGGATTAAATTGGTTCCAAGAGTAGCATTCCCATTGATTGTTAGCTTGGTGAATAATTTTTATTGATGGTTATTGTCATTTATTTCATTCTATTGTGGTTTCAAAAAATAAAAATAGTATGTACTTCCCATTATAGTTTTATTTGACACTTAGAATACTCAATTTAATTTATGGTATTGAATTTTAATAAACTAATTTTTCGGGTTTTAATGTTTTATATGAAATATTAATTAGAAAATATATTATTTAATTATATTATTGTTTCATGATCTTGAGATGTAGTACTTATTATAAATGATGATATTATTTTTCTTCTCAATATAGTATTTTTAAGGATCATTGACAGTATCTAAAGATTCTACTCAATTTACCTAAGTTGATTTTTGTTAGAATAATATACTTCACTACTCCACCATGTTTTAGAACATAGTTCAATACTGTATAAATTATTAGAATTGGATTTTTGGAACAATTACAATGAAAACACTACAAGATAGCTAAGTCCAACAACCTACTCAAATATTACAATGAAATTTGGAGAATATAGCCCATATTAAAACATTAGATCCATTAAGTCCATGATATTACACACCTTAAGCTAAATTAATATGTTTAAAAATATTATAGGTATGAGTTATCCCTACCACATATAAATTGTTACATCATTGATATATCAATAATAAGAAAACATCCAATGGGATACTATAACTCAATATTCCGTAACCTTGACCTCTTTTCAACAAATCCTACCAGCATAGCACAGAGAAGATTACCATGACGTAAAAGACTATGATCTAGAACAATAATAGGGGAATTTAAATCTAGGAAAAACTATATAAAAATTTACATTCATTCCATAAATTTACTAATAAAATTCTAGAATTTTCTCTAATATTAATCAGGGTTTAAATAGACATATTTATGTTCATGGAAACAAAAATTTAAACCTTCTTATTAATTCCACAAGACCAGTGTCCATAATCTCTTTTTTAATATCACGTTATGTCATATTATATTATTTTTGAACCATAATATAGAGTGTCTTATTATTATTATACATTTTCACTCTCACCATATTTTTAAATTTCTTTTAGTTTTAATCTATATTCATTGGATAGAATTGAGATTTTACTGATATCTTATTTCTTCTATGAAATCCTCTGTCTCAAAAAAATATAATATGTTATTATTGATCACTACCATTAAACGTATTTATTAGATTTTAGATTCAGTAATTATTAAATGTAAATGAACTATTGTCAATGGGTTTGTATTTATACCCATAAAAAATATATTTTTGACTATAATCTAGTTTCATTCTGTTAATAAAAAATGTAATAGAGTATTCAAATCTTGGATACTTTTAATTAAACGAGCCTATTTAATGAAATACTAATTCCATTGAGTTGATAGATGAAATGGATGAAATGGATTTTATTGATTTATTAATTATGATAATTAAACAATTATATTCCATATTTTCTTGTTGAATTTTTATATTATAATTACATTCATATATTTAGTTAATAAATTATTTAATCAATCAATACACATATCTAATGTTTTTTGAATATATCTTTATTTTATTCTTTGATTTTTTTATAGATATAATGATGTTTTAATAAATTAATCTTTGATTCATTTTTTCTGTTTAATTTTTTTATTTCTATGTTGGGTTTCTAATTTGGTTTTTTATCTTTATGAATTCAATCATTACCTTTTTTGTGGGAGATTTACCACATCATATAATTTTACCCGATATAGAACTAAATTATTCATAAAAAGATACATGAATTTCTTAAATTTTGACTATTTGAATTCATAGATAGATTATTTTGTTTTCAAAATATATAAATTATTTTTTTTAAAAAAATGATTGTTTTCTAAATGTACTGATTAAAAACTGTCAGGGTTCTCTTGAAGGACACTCTATAGGTTGTGCTCGATTTTTATATGAAAAAATTTATTACAATTAAAATACCCAAATTGTAACGTGAAGATTCATTGTGAATTTTTTTCATATAAATAAATTATCACCGTTGGCTATTTTATTAATCCACACAATGATAATCATACACTATACTCAACACTTGATTTTCCCTCTTTTCAATTAATGACAAGTTTCAATAATTCATCATTTTATTATTATAATTAGACAAATAAGAAAATTATAACATATACATTATAATTATTTGTGTAAAAATAATTTACTATATTAAAAAAATATGGTTTATACCTATATATAAAATTATTTTTCTAATTAATTATAAATTAATTTAATCCCCTTTCAAAAATAAAAGGAATTTTTTTTCTTAAAACCTATGCCAAAGTGTGTTTGTTAAAAATAAATAAAAAATACTAATTATAGATTATATTAATGAAATATATGTATATTATATTAAATATAATTTTTTACAATCATTTTATATTTATTTCTAGATATGCTATATGATCTAATCTAATTTGACGAATAAAAATGTATTATTCCAAAAATCTTGTTTCACCATCTTTTGATGCAATATTGTTTTTAAATATAGTTTTTAAACATTTATAAATATTATTTTTCTATTTTAACTTCTTTATTGATTTTTTAATATCAAAATTTACCATGTATTAATTTGTTTATATTATCTTATATGTTATTGTTATCATGAATAGTTAAATGTTGATTTTAATTTAGAACTGTATGTGTGTTGAATGATTTTATAGAGAAAATTATGGTTTTTATTAACATAAAATTTTAATAATATTATTTTAATTTCAAATATTCATATTATGATTTTTAAAATGATATTATACAATAATTTCAAGTAAAAACATATTATGTTTTAATGGGGAATTATTTCGAATAACAGTTTTTCATGATGTTTTACCAGTTTCAATTTAAATTTTATTATGCATATTATAAATTTTTTATTATGAAAAATTATGTCCAATTATATATTATTTTATTAAATAATTTTAAAATAAATCCATTTTCCAAAATGAATTTTAACCTTGTTAAATTTTGATACGACGATAAAGAGAAAATTGTGTAATTTTGATTACAAGTAAAATGATCAATGACATAAAATTGCTATAAAAAATGAAAAAAAATAATGGATGAGTAAAATTGGGCTGTTAAAACATAAGGATCTGTGTTAATTTTTTAATGGATACTTTTAGATAAAAATAAATTTTACAATATTTAAATCCATGAAAGTCACAAAATGTCACTTTATTTGACTTCACTATCCCTTATGTATGCACATAGGTAAAAATTTATATTATTATTGAATATAAATTTTAATATGTAACATAAAAAAATTATTTTTATAAATTAATTTTTAAATTTTTAGTGACATACTTGAAATTATTATATTCATAATAGATTATTTCATATAAATTTAAAGACGTTGAATTCATGTTTTAAGTAAAATATTCTTTCTTATATAAGGATTAACAAATTTTTTTATTATAAATATTATTTTAAAATATTGCCGATTTTTATTTATCTTGGTAATTTGGTTTTAATGTTTAGTTTCCAAATAAGTATATTAAATTAATAAACAACACTGATGTAGTAAATTTTTTATTTATGAATATATCAAATAAATAATAATAAAAATACTTTAATAAATATAATTTTAGAAAATTAGTGATATAATAAATTATTATTGAGTAACCTTGTAATTCCCCAACCCTAGTTATCCAGAGTCGGTGCATTATTACGTATCATTGGCATGATCACAAAAGATCACATCTCGAAATACCGATTAGTTCAATAGCCT
Source organism: Viscum album (assembly GCA_963277665.1). Classification (NCBI taxonomy): domain Eukaryota; kingdom Viridiplantae; phylum Streptophyta; class Magnoliopsida; order Santalales; family Viscaceae; genus Viscum; species Viscum album. The sequence continues at coordinate 1,999,468,237 of OY728146.1, read as the reverse complement.
TGGATGTACTAAATATATTCATAAGGTTTACATTACATAAAAAAATGGAAAAATACAACAACATTGATTCCATAGACAAAACTAAGATCCCATAGACTATGCCCGATGGTCATTCCTAATATAATTCTTCGCATCATGGGAAAAATATAACATAGAAAGGGGTGAGATCAGATTCTCAGTAAGGATAATAATATAGTGGAAGATTTCATAAACAAGAATAAACATTTAAGGAAATGTATGAAACTGAAAAAAGCCTTTTCAACATAAAATTTATCATTAAATTGATAATATAAATCAAAATAATGACATTTACTTGCTCACATGGATATTCTACTAGTCAAATAATCACATGCAACAACAATATCCACTTTCATAATGATGGAATTCATAATGGAAGTCTTTCATAACCACATAGTCAAGGCCTTGTGCCAAGACTAAAAATAAGATTTTTTTTCATGTCATTGTGCCAAGACACTATTTGGTCTCAGTAGACCAACTGATTCATCTAGGATCTATAGGGGCTCCACCCATCACATACTAAGTCCAATGCATTTCTCTTATGAAACGGTTTAAACACAACCTAAACATCCGTATTAAAACCAGCATACAAAATTTCAAAACATTATCCATAAACCATGAATGGTGTAAAAATAACACATGCACTATCAAAAATATCAAAAAACTTTCAATAAAATATATATGTTTAGTATCATAATAATTCAACTTCAATTAAGCTTAAAATCCATCAATGGATGTTGACATAGATGAAATCAAAACCTTTTTTGAGAAATATATCATTCTATTTTGAAATCATTTAAAAGTCAAGTAATTATAAAATAATACATTTATATTTAAAAATATTCTTATAATCTTGTAAGGGAAGCTTCAACGATGGTATAATGTCAAAAAATAGATGCACCCACCGTATAAGTTAAAATAACATTATTGCCTTAAATTTGTCAAAATGTTAAAAAGTACCTTTTTCGGAAAATGACAGAGAGATTCCCTTCAAAAAAAATTAAAAAAAGTAAAAAATGGGAATAACTGACTTTATCCTATAGTCTATTAAATAGTAAAAATGTTTTGTAATACTTTTTTAACAAACATGGATGTGGATGGTAAAGAGGTCCCAGTAGATACATATGTAAAATTAACTGGGATAATAAAGAGATTGTGAAATTAACAATTACCTTGTAATTTTTCCTTGGTCGAGGGAAGGTTAACCTCTGGTATAATGGTGAAATATTTTTTAATAAACTATAAAAAATCATATACATTAAGATGATATCATATATAATCTTTTAACATTCCTTTGTTAATAAAATATTTGTATTGTCATCGTTTAGGGTGTTAACAGATTCATTTTCCTTTGTCTTCATTCATTCATAAGTAATGTTTGTTATGGATAGGTTGTATCTTATTCATATTCAGAATGATATGAAGTATTTAAACCTTATTTTTTATCATCTAATAAAAATTAGTATTGAATGGAGACGATGGGGAAAGAATCTCATCGTGTTCGTGGAGACAGTAATCCGTACGTACGCATGAGCGACAATATCATTCATTTGATATTAAAATAATATATAATTTAATGGTATATCATATATACAGAATCATTATAATGTTATATGAATTATTTAAATCAATTACATTTCATTATTATACCCATCCAAATAATAATGTATTGAATAACAATTACACCACGACGTGGAGATGGTATGTCCTACGTACGCACATATAATGACATTACAGTCAAAGGATCGATAGAATAAAGAATATGGTTGTACCATATTTATAATAACCTTACATTATATTGAATATATGGAGACATTATTTTATAATGGAAACAACAAAGAAAGAGAAGTGGAAGAAGAAGGGATCTTCAAAGAGGTGATGAAATATTTATTACTTCTTCGAGTTCTTCTAATGGATTTGATTAATAGGGCTCCATAGGATGGTTTTATGACTATAGGAAGGCCTATTAGACGAAGGGAGGATAGTTGATAGGGTATTTGGGCATGGGTTTGGCTGAGCCAAATGGCTTTAATGGTGTGAATTAGAGAGAAGGTGGAGTTCCCTTTTATAAGAGGTGTGAGGGGTAACATAAGAAAATATAGAAATATTATTTTATAAAAAATTCATATTCGGTTTCCAATGGCTCCAAAATGTATTATTTAAAGGATAAGGTGGGTAATGGTCTAAAAACACTCAACCAATAGATTTTAGACAGGTTTGGGTCAATATATTACCTTTATAATTTAGATTTAACTTTTAGTTAAATAGTTTGACATTTACCATATCTCTTTGTATTTTTAATTAATATTGATAATAAATAATTATATTCTCCCAATTGAACCCCAAGTGGATAATTAAGGATATATATATCATTATATAAGTCTTTTTCCTAATCCATAGATTTTTAGGAATATAATATCAATTAATAATATAATATTTGTTATAAAAACTTATTTATGTCCATTTTGACACTATTTGGTATTTTGTTTTTTCTAAATTCATAATAGCATTAATACTTAAAATAACATATAACCAACCCTAATATTTCATATTTACTTTGAAAATTAGGGTAATTCTTAACATGTCTCAAATTACATTTATTTGGATATATATAATATCAATTATTTTAATATTTCATTAATTTGGTAATTACTGCAACGTCATTGTGTCATAAATAAATTAAATTATTTAATATCTAAAAAATATAAATAAAATACTATTATGTAGAAAATCTTTTTATCTTTATAATTAATATTTATAGTCGAATTTATCTTATATGTCACCCTATATTAAAAATGTTTTAGTTATTAATCATTGATTTTATATCTTTTTACTCTTCGTTGAATTAAATAATAATTAATGTCCTAGTCTAATCCAAGTGGACCAAAGAAGTTCATATATTATTTCTATAGTTGGTTTTTGTTGAATTATAGTTATCCATTAGAATTAAGACATGTGTTAGGGTAATAATAATATAATTTTTACCATTAATTAGCCTATTTACTTTTAACCGTGATAAATAAAATTAAAAAGATACTATTCAACAAAAATTATTTTCATCTTATTGAACCACATTTTACATAATGAGATCAACCGTGTTTCTCAGATCTTTTAATTACACTCACATAAGTTGTAAAATAATGTTTTTTTATAAATTTGCAAATTCTATATGGAGGTGGGTAAAAGAGGGTAAAAAGTTCAATAAAATTTTTAAATATCTAAATTTTTATTAACTAATTCCAATCAATTATATTGAACTTATATAGGTATTTTGTATCGATTTTGACCTAAAATAAATTTAAATAAAATAAATAAAAATTTAAATAAAAATTTGGTTTTAAACTATAACATGGTGTTTTAAACTATTCATAAAAATTTTAATGTTTTCAGAAAAATACCAAAAAATAAACCTAAGATAATTTCAATATTCTGAATCCAATAATGAAGTCCATTTTGAATGATAAAATTTATAATATTTCAAAATTGGGTATTACTATTCATAACATCTAGTTAGATTGGTTGTGGTGTGTTAGAACTCGAAGTTGTGTACAACTCACACTATTTTATTAATCAAAGAGAAGTGCACCTTGGAAGCTTGGTGGGTTACATTCTCCCATCCTTCAAATAATTTCATCCTCAAAATTACTAAAATATTACTTCATAAAAATACTCGGGAGGTTCTTTATCAGTTGTTACTCGGATTACCACACTCCCAGTTCCATCTAATTGTTTCTCCATAGAACTATTACCAGACAAGTTGTCTAGTTTCTCATTACTTGTTCTCCTATATCAAGAACCATGACAGGCTCTTCGCAACAAGATCGATCAGGTTCCAGTTCTAATTACATATAGGTGAGTACATGTGTTGGTTCAAGCATGTATTTTCTCAAAAGTGATACATGGAACACATTGTGAACTTTGGAGAGACTTGGCGACATTGTCAAATGGTAAGATACAGCCCCAAATCGTTCTAGATTTTCGAAAGGTTCTATGTACCTGGACATAATTTTACCTTCTTACTGAAATGTATAACACCCTTCCTTGGAGATACCTTCACGAAAACATAATCTAATACATGATAATTCTAAATCATTCCTTTGGTTATATGTATATCTCTTATGTCTACTTTGAGATGCCTTGAAGTGGTTTTAGATTTCATTCATCATTTCCATCATTTCATCCACATGTTCCAGTCATACATCTTTTCTTTCACCAACAACATCCCAACAGGTTGGTGTGTGACATCTAATTCCATATAATGCTTCATATGGTGCCATCTGAATACTTTAATGGAAGCTATTATTATTGGAAAATTATACCCGAGGTAAATACTAATCCCACACCCCTTTAAAGACAAGTGAGCATGATCTCAAAATGTATTCTTAGGTTTGAATAGTCTATTCAGATTTTCCATCAGTTTGGTTATGGTAGGCAGTGCTCAAACTAAGTTCATTATCCAGTTCTTTCTGGAGACTTTTCCAGAATCATGATGTAAAACTGGGATCACAATCAGAAACAATTGATAGGGGTTCTCCATTAAGTCTCACTACTCCATTAATATATATTCTTTCTAGACGTTCAAGTGGTAAATCTTCTCTTATAGCAAGAAAATGTGATGACATGGTAAGAGGACAAAAAATGACCCATATTTTATAGTTCCTTCTAGTAGTCATTGGTAGTCCCATGGCAATTTCTATCATGATATTATCTCATTTCTACTTAGGTATGGGTAGAGGTTGCAAGTCTTCTCCAGGCTATTGCCTTCCAGCTTTCACATATTGTGAAACCATACATCTGGGCACAAATTCAGCAATATTCATCTTCATTTTGTCCCACCAAAAATGTTCCTTCAAATCTATATTCATCTTAGTTCTACCAGGGTTTATAGTGAAATCAAAACTGTGAGAATCATACAACAATTCCCTTTTTAGATCAGGTATATCTTGAACAAAAATTTTGTTCCAGAATTTCAAAATTACATATTCATTAACAAAGACACTCATTATCCCACCATTAAAAACTTTAATCATCTTATGAAACACTTCATCCTCGGTCTGATAACTCTTTATCCTTTCCAGTAAAGATAGTTTGGAAACCATTTTAAAAAGTACTGATGTTTAACCTTCCATGGTTATTCCCAAATCCATACTTAATAGATCAATGAAAATAGGATTCCTTTCAACTCTCAACTTTTTCCAAACTCCATGATATTTTCTACTCAATGCATCTGTGACCTTATTTTCCTTTCCTGGGTGGTAGTGTATTATGCCATCATAATCCTTGAGTAGTTCAAGAAATCACCTTTGCCTCATGATGAGTTCTTTCTGTGAGAAAATATACATCAAACTCTTGAAATCAGTATAAATCTTACATTTTTCAACAAAGAGATAGTGTCTCCAAATATTCAAATAAAATATTATAGATACTAACTAATTATCATGAGTAGGATAGTTTTTCTCATGAATTTTTAGTTGTCGTGATGCACAGGAAATAACCCTATCATTCTGCATAGGGGCACAACCAAGTCAATTCTTTGATGCATCACTAAAAATAACAAACCCATCATTCTCCAATGGTAGATTCAATATAGGAGAATTGATTAATCACCTCTTTCGTTCTTCAAAAAATTTTCACACTATTTTTTCCAAACAAATTTAACCCCTTTACGTGTGAGATTTGTTAATGGGTTAGCCAACAAGGCAAAATTCTGGACAAAATGTTGATAATAACCTACTAAACCTATAAAACTACTTACCTCAGTTATACTCCTCGGTTATGTCCATTCTTGGACTACCTTGGTCTTTGAAGGATCAACGGAGATTCCATACTTATAGACAATACGACCTGGAAAATAAATCTCCTAAAGCTAGAATTCAAACTTTCTAAACATCCCATATCATTCATGTCTTCGTAGAGTCTTCAGGATAATGTGAACATGATTTTCATGATCTTCGTAGATTTTGGAGTATACCAAGATATCATCAATAAATACCACTACAAACTATCAAGCTAATCCTTGAAAACTCTATTCATTAGATTCATGAAGACAGAGGGGGAATTAGTCAATCTAAAAGGAATTACTGTAAACTCCTAATGCATGTACCTAGTTCGAAATGATATTTTTGGAATGTATTCCTTCTTCACACAAAACTGATGATATCCAGATCGATGTTCAATCTTTGAGATGTATTGAGCTCCATGATGTTGGTCAAATAAATCATCTATTTGAGGTAATGGATTCTTGGTATTTATTGTTATAGTATTGATCTCCTTGTAGTCAATGCACAACATCATAGATCCATCTATCTTCTTAAAAAAGGATAGGGGCTCTCCATGGAGAAACACTAGGGTGAATAAATACCTTATTACTCAATTACTCTAGTTGTTTATTTAGTTTCACTAATTCCATTGTGGCCATTCTAAAAGGGGTCTTCGATATAGGCCTTGATCCAGGAATTAAATCAATGGAAAATCAATTTCTCATTCTGGAGGATGTCAAGGTAAATCTTCACGAAACACATCAACATTTTATTTCACAATAGGTACATCCTCTATTTGAACATTATTTTCCTCACCCACAGTTATTTATTTATCTTCCTCCCTAATAATTGAATTCAGATGAGCTACTGAGTGTGGATCTAGATAAGAATTAGGTGGTGATGATTCATCTCTAATGATAAGGTGTTCTTTATCATCATCATCAAAAATAGTTACCACCTTCTTCATTATATAAATTTTGGCATCTTGGTCAGAAACGACAATCCATACTGAGGATTATATATAATTCAATCATGGGTATAAAGATGAGATCATCAGATAAAGAACATTTATATGCCCTAATGGGGACTAATTCACAAAACATTGTTGTATTGTTACTTCCCATAAGAGATTTGACTGAAAACTCCATTGTTAAATCAACTTTAAAATATCTAATTATCATAGCAAACTAGGAATATATGAAACAATGTGATGATCCAGAATCAAATAATGGATTTTCTAATATTGAGGAAACCATCAAATTACATACCACTATGTCTTTTAGAGATTTAACCTTAGTAGTAGTAATAGAATAATCATATCCTTCATCCCTTGGCCTTTTTTGATGTAAGTTCCCCTGACACTTAATATTTGTTTTTGCATAATGCCCACATTCCCTACAATTGTAGTAGTCAACATCAATATCCACTTTCTTCCCCTTGCAATCACGAAATGGGTGGCCTTTTTCACCCCACTTGTAACAGACTCTCATTCTTTTAAGGGAAGTACCAGGGTGTTTCTTTCTACATTTACTACAGGATTGATATTAAACATTTCCCTTCTTCCTCTTATTTCCATTTCTAGTGTGTTTAGCTGATCTCTCCTTCTCTTTATTTTCTTTAATTCCATAAGACATTGAAAATTATTTTTCTACATTGATAGTAAATGAGACAATATTTTCCTATGATGAGAATAATTGTGATAATATTGCTCGATGGAAAAATGGTTTTAAACAATCAAAGAAAAAAATAAATCATACTTCTTGGGTTACGTATATAATATGCAGCGTGCCTCGCTAACTTAGTACAGTTAGATTCATACATTGTGACATTTTCATCCTCCTTTTTCCTCAGACTCAGAAATTCTGTTTCCATATCTGCTCGATGGTCCCGAGGAAATTATCATTCTATGAAAAGTTCTTTAAACTCCCTCCATTACATATTTGATACCTTATAATATTCCTTGGTGATTTGAATCAATGAACACCATTGATCAACATCTCTAGTGAGGCAGTAAACTGCAATGACAACTTTCTCACTTTCACTACTCCCCAAGGCGGGGAATATTTTCTCTATGAATTTTATCCATTGCTCAGCTACAATTGGATTTGTACCCCCATTTAATGTTGGTAGTTGTTTCCTTATGAAGTGATCTAACATTGATCTTCCACGATACGGAGCAGGGTGCTCCATACGGAAAGGTTATTATTCATAACCTAGGTGAGTTATTACAGTATAGTGATAAGCTGATAAGCACCAGTTGTATCATCAACTCCACTATAATTATCTTCAGCAGAAGGGAAATCCATACAGGGACTGTGTACGTTGATACAGTTTTCATTCCTTCCACTATGCTCCATTTCTAAATAATGACATAAACAAGATAAGTTTATGAATCAAAATACATAATTGAAAACTTGTAAAAAACTTGACATAAAAAGAACAGTTTATGGATATAATCCATAATCATAAAAAAGTTGCCATTGAGGAAGTATATTCACAAAAACCCTTCATAATGGTTTGAAAAGAGAATCAGAATTACCCTATGAATATCTCTTGGGTGTGTCGTAACCAAGAGTGCATCTAGTCCCATTGTCGTGCAATAGTTCCCATTCGAGTCTAGCTCAAAGTGGTGTTTTCAGGTTTTACCCCTAGGTACATATGTGCTAGAGCTGCCTCTTCCATCTTGTATCTATACAACGATTTATTTCTTGGAAAACATACAAAATCTAGACAGTACCAAAATTCTCGGAAGTTATTCTATACTTATCCTCAAAGTCTATATTAGTGTAATGTTCTCTAATTAGTGTTTATTTAAATCTAGATTACAAGGTTTGTACTAAACTTCATTTGACACCAATTGTAACTCTTCGACCACAGTTACCTAGAGTCGATGAATTATTACATATCATGGGCTTGATCACAAATGATAATGTCTCAAGAAGTCGATTAGTTTAGTAGCCATAGATGTACTCAATACATTTATAAGGTTTACATTACATCATAAAATGGAAAATTGCAACAACATAGTTTCCATAGAAAACATGAAGGTCATATTGACTATCCTAGAAGGTCTATAAAAATATACTTCATCAAATCTGGGAAAAAATAAAACATTGAAAGGGGTGATATCAGATGCTCAGTGTGGATAACAATATAGCATAAGATTTCATAAATAAGCATAAACATTTAAGGAAATGTATATAACTAAAACAAAAGACTTTTCAAAAAAAATGTCATCATAACATGGAAAATATAAATAAAATAAAGTAATTTACGTACTCACATGGATATTCTACTAGTTGAATAATCACATGCAATTTCAATATCCACTTTCATAATGATGAAATGCATATTGCTAGACTTTCAGAACCACATAGTTAAAGCCTTGTGCCAGGACAAAAATTATGATTTTGTCAAGGCCCTATTCCAAGACACTAGTTTGTCTCCTGTGACCTACTGATGAATTTAGGAGTAATAGCAGGCTCCACATGTCACATAAAATGTCCAATGCATTTCTCATATGTAAAGGATTAATCACAACATAAACATTCTTATTAAAACTAGCATACGAAATGTCAATACATTATCCATAAACCAAGAATGGTGTAAAAATAACACATCCACATTCAAACAAATCGCAAATCCTTCAAAACAATATGGTAGTTTTTTATCACAATAAATCAACTTCAATTAAACTTAGAATCCATCAAAGGATGTTGACATAGATGAAATGAAACCCTTTTTAGAGAAATATCTCTTTCAATTATGAAAACATATAAAATTCACGTAATTATAAAATAAAACATTCATATTTGAAAATATTCTAATAAGATTTTAAGGGAAGCTTCAATGATGTTAAAACGGCAGGAAATAACCACTGTAGAGACCCGAAGCTTGACGTACATTGACATTAAATTACATTTGCGGAATACTTAGTACATAACAAAAACACACACACAAGGATCGTAATAGTTTAGTGTCTTTGGAAACTCAAAATAAAATCTTCTAATTGTGGTGAAAGATCTTCAACATCTCCCATAAAGATTTTCTTTTTTTAACCTAAAACCTTTCATTATATCCTGGGGAAAAGAAAACATAAAAGGGTGAGCTCAAATGCTCAGTAAGGGTAAACAAAATAAATATCAATCACATCATATTCATAAGAACATATCTTTTGGAAATCTTAACCTACAAAAGAGATCATAATTTCATAACATGGGATAAATCATAGTAGTGAAATGTAATCCCAATAATCATAACATAAAACATGAAAATTTGTGGCATACACACATAATCATAGAGACTAATTTCTTGTTAGTCAAGACTCATTGCCAAGTCTATCTTAGTGGACAAAGTCCCTTTCTGAACCGAGTCACCCTCGTTTCAGTCCGGTTTCACTAAACCAGTATAACCTACCGTTCCAGCCATGTCTATCTCATGAGATATAAAATCTTTACCCAATGCATTGGAGGGAGATATAGGTCCCATCCATCTCATAATGATACCATTATTATGTGTACCACAAAATCATAAACCATACATCATAGCATAACCCATGTAATAAAAATGGGATTCTTAAACAACATGACATCATAAAACAATTCATATTAGATAAAGGAATTCATAAAAATATAATTACATCACAACATAATCAAATCAATGTAATAATAGGGATAAAAACAGAACCCTTTATTGTCTTAGATGGAAAATAATTTTGATTAAACACTTGAACTCCATTCTTGAGGAAAATATCCTTTCACCTTCAAAAACACTTTTCCTTTCTTAACATGTCATACAATTATAAACTAAAATAAGTTGATTAAAAATAAACTTGAAAACTTGTAAGGAAATAATCTTGGAAATAATGTTTTAAAAATCCATTCATTCCGTATAAGTTAAAAAAACATTCTTCTCATACTTTTGTCGGAAAAGTCAAAAAGTACCTCGTACAAAAAATGACAAAAGATTCCTTTGATATCTTTTACTAAAAACTCACCGAAGGGTAAAATTGGATATAAACTATTGTATAAGGATATAAATATTACATATTGAGGAAACGTGGATGTGGATGATAAAATATACCCTAGTAAATTTCAATGTATAAACAATCTCGGAAAAAATGAGATTGTGATATTTTCCTTAAATTAGGTCTGATTTGCTTCATAAGTGTCTGAACCTCCTCTTCTTTGAAGTGCCACTTTGAGATCTCCTTTTAGGGCACTAAAAATGGTATTTGAGGAAGACCAGAACCTATAGGATGTTTCTAGGTAAGTGGAGAAGAGAATTTTCAGGGGTTGTTCGTGCTTGAAGGCTCAAAGTGGTGTGAGGAAGAGAGGGAGGAGGTGCCCTTTTATAAGGGAGGAGAGGGGCACCTTTGGAATAACTAAAAATATTATTTTATTATAAAATCAAGTTCGGTTTTAAATAGCTCCAAATTGATTTATTTAGAGGCTATGGTGGGGATGGGTGGAAATCCTCTCATCCAATAGAATATAGACAAGTTTAGGTTCTTATTTTAACCTTATCATTTAGATTTAACATTAAGTTAAATAATTTTACTTTTACCGTGTCTTCTTGTGTTCTTACACTATAAGTTTAATAAACATACTATAAGAAGCCAAAAGAACCCCAAGTTGTTTATTATTAATATATATAAGCTTATCTAAGTCATTTCGCCGAACCTTAGATTTTTAGGAATAAAATAACAATTAATAATATAATATTTGTTTTAAAATCTATTTAATGTCAATTTTGACGATATTTAGTAATTGATTTTTGAGAAAATCATAACAGAATGATAAGTTCAAAAAAAGTTAATTAAATCAATACTAAAATGTCATATTAACTTAGAAAATTAGTGTAATTCATAAAAAGTCTCAAATTATTTTTATTTGGGTATTTATAACATCAATTATGTCAATATTTCATTAATAAGATAATTACTCCATCATCGTTGTGTCATAAATAAATTAACTTATTTAATGTATAAAAATTACAAATAAAATACCATTATGTAGGAAATCGTTTTAGCTTTCTAATAAATATTTACAATCGAATTTATCTTATGTATAACCCTATATTAAAAATGTTTTAGTAAATAAACTTTGATTTAACTCTTTTAACTCGTCTTTGAATTAAATAATAATAAATGTCCTAATCTAATCCAAGTGGGCCTAAATGGTCATATTTTATTCCTAAGCTTGTTTTTGGTCGAATTACACTTATCCAATAGAATTTGGACATGTGTTAGGGTAATAATAATATCATTTTTACCCTTAATTACCCTATTTACTTTTAACAGTGGTAAATAAAAGTAGAAAGTTACTATTCACCAAAAATTATTTTCATCTCATTGAACCACATTTTACTGACTAACATCAACCGTGTCTCTTGGATTTTTGAAATTCCACTCACAGAATTGGTAAAATTAAGTTTTATGAAAAATTCAGTTTTTTTAACTACCACTTAGTGGTTTCAATATTCATCAAAAATTGAAATTTTTCAGAAAAATACCAAAAATTAGGCTTAATATATATTTGATATTATGAACTCAAAAATGATTTATATATTACCAAATTCAAAACATATCAGTTGCATTAATTAATTTAAAAATTAATTCCCTTCGTCAAAACAAAAGGCGTGTTTTTAAGAGATAATAACTATCAAAAGATTGACACTTGTTTATAACTAGTTTAAATGTGAAATTACATCCAATGATCAACATTGTATTAAATTGTAAAACCATATTCTAAATATACTTTAAAACCACTCAAATTTATAATTTATCACTATTAATTATTTCGATTTAAAAATTTGTTTTTAATTAAAATTTAGTAATTTTCACTATTCATAAAAATATGAAAGTTATCCGAAAATCACCAAAATTTCACCCTAAGCTAATTTCGATATTCCAAATCAAAAAATGAAGTCAATTTTGAAAAATAAAATTTACAAAATTTTAAAAAGTGGTTATTACTATTCATAATGGCTAGTTTTAATAATATTTTAATAGCATATCGTTGTTTAGTGAAACTCGGTATTGCGTACTACACACGCTATCGAGGAAGGTCGTGATTGAGTGTGATGCAAGGAAAATCAAGGATTCCTATTGTTCAAGCTCCTTTTGGTGTAGCGTACAACACAAGACATTAGTGAAATTAAAAATAATATTTTTCATAAAATCTCGGGGTGTTACATTCTACCCCCCTTAAAATGAATTTCGATGTCGAAATTCGTCGGGGTTATAAAAGGTTTACTATTAGAAAGTTTCTTTAATAGAAACCCATATCGGAAAAAGGAATACCAAAACCAATCTTTAAAAATGAATGTATGAAACGTAAAGGTTACCCAAATAAACTAATCACTGGGTTTCCACATATGTGAAAATATGGATAGGGAAGAAAAATCTAACCATCATGTTCTGATGGAGAGTGGTAGAGAACATGGATATGGAAAAGCTAGCAATCACAAATCCATAAATTTTTGATGATCTAAGGTACCATCTGATTCATCAGATATAAGAGCACTAAGACAACATTTTTGGTTTTCAAGATCATTTCCCTAAAGTTGATGAAATTGGAATTAGAAGAAATACTTTTGTGATTTTGGTATAGTCCCACCGTTTGTTGTTCTTTGGACAATTTCCACTTCATCTCTTAATGAAATAAAGTTGAATTTGTCATTCGTGATGTGTTAGCAGATCATGTGATAGAATGATGGGTCTTTCCAACTATCTCAAACAAAAGGTTAGAAAAGTTATCAAAAAATACATAAGTCCATCTATAGTGAGATTGATCATATAGGGTTCCTAAAATGGACTTATACTTCATATATCATACTGAGTAATATAATAAAACTAGTTTCTACTAAACAGGGACTTCATGTAGGTCAGTGGTAGGCGATAAAGGCCAGTCACACTTCGGTTGTGGGTTCGATTCCCACAGTCTTGTCCGACGCGATGGGTGGTCGCCCGTCCTGCAGGTTGTCCTTTTTCTAAAACTATATTACTATAACATCCCATCAATAATATCGAAAAAACTACTATCCTTAAACAATACTAACTTATGTACAACATAATCCATTCCAATCTTTAGGCTTATCCATAATACTTCAGTCCACTCTAATATTATAGTGAAAATGATTACCAGAGATTTAATCCCATCGTTGATCCCCATATATCATAAAATATGTCTTGTTGGTCACATTCCAAACATTCAAAGGCCTTAATCATGTAATCTCTTGAATACCCATTGAACCTTATTAAAAAATTGAATGCAGTTAAACGTTAACACTTTCCACATACCAAAATTCTTCAAAATTCTATATACTCAATCCATGATATCACTTAGTCCTTATATCAATCATGAGCTCATGAATACTGTTAAACATTTCATTTTCTCCTTATCCCTTAATTATGCGCATATCATCTACTTTCCAAAATATTTGAATCACTTTTCATGGTTACCGGTACCTTAAAATTATTTAAAACCACAATAGACCAATACATAAATATTTTAGTACACCATAAAAGTACCTCAACAACATTATTCTAGAATACAAATACATAAACACTTCAGTCCATCCACTTCAATGATTGTCCTAGAATAAGTCCTTCCTTGATTTATAAGTAACTTTTTAGGTCAGGGCATTGAGTTGGGTAATGCCCATGTTATCCACAAATAAGACATTGAACTGCATAACAATCTGTCACTCTATGACACTTTTCTCCACACAGATAACATCAGTCCCTCCATTTGAGGTATTCCTCAAGGTTCTTCTTCCCTTCTTTAGAAATCTCAATCTTCCTTTCTTTATTCTCCTCAACATGCGAACATGCATAATAGTTTATCATCCTCTTCTTTGATGAATTAAGAAGACCACTAAATTTCAGCTTGTTAATCATATATCGCGATGACTGATTCTGCATAATCACAATATCTTTATCTCTAGGCCTTACACAATTTGTTGCTCATAGTCACCAATTTTTTCATTGGATTCAATGTTAACCGAATTCCTTCTGGTTCCCTCCATTAACTAAAACACAAAAAGAATTTCGTGAGAGGCGAAATCATGCCAGGGAAGACAACATAGTAAAGGGGGAGTACCCTCAATATCTAACATCTTAGGTTAAATTCTAAGATCATTAGTGCAATTCTAGGACTATAACCTATATGTATACTTAACCTTAGAGACATCCCTAGACATACCATAGAAATATCTCTAGGGATCTCACTAACGTTTTTGCATCCTAGTTTCGAAAGGTTGACTAAACCTTTCCTCTGATACCAATTGTAGAGACCCGAAGCTTGACGTACATTGACATTATATTACATTTGCGGAATACTTAGTATATAACAAAAACACACACACAAGGATCGTAATAGTTTAGTGTATTTGCAAACTCGGATTAAAATATTCTAATCGTGGTGAAAGATCTTCAACATCTCCCATAATGATTTTCTTTTTTTACCTAAAACCATTCTTTATATCCTGTGGAAAAGAAAACATAAAAGGGTGAGCTCAAATGCTCAGTAAGGGTAAACAAAATAAATATCAATCACATCATATTCATAAGAACATATCTTTTGGAAATCTTAACCTGCAAAAGAGATCATAATTTCATAACATGGGATAAATCATAGTAGTGAAATGTAATCCCAATAATCATAACATAAAACATGAAACTTTGTGGAATACACACATAATCATAGAGAATCATTTCTTGTTAGTCAAGACTCATTTCCAAGACTATCTTAGTGGACAAAGTCCCTTTCTGAACCGAGTCACCCTCGTTTCAGTCCTGTTTCACTGAACCGGTATAACCTACCATTCCAGCCATGTCTATCTCATGAGATATAAAATCTTTACCCAATCCATTAGAGGGAGATATAGGTCCAACCCATCTCATAATGATACCATTTTTATGTGTGCCACAAAATCATAAACCATACATCATAGCATAAACCATGTAATAAAAATGGGATTCTTAAACAACATGACATCATAAAACAATTCATATAAGATAAAGAAATTCATAAAAATATAATTCCATCGCAACATAATCAAATCAATGTAATAATATGGATAAAAAAAAGAACCCTTTATTGTCCTATATGGAAAATAATTTTGATAAAGCACTTGAACTCCATTCTTGAGGAAAATATCCTTTCAACTTCAAAAACACTTTTCTTTTCTTAACATGTCATACAATTATAAACTAAAAGAAGTCGATTAAAAATAAACATGAATAATTGTATGGAAATCCTCTTGGAAATAATTTTTTAAAAATCCATTCATGCCGTATAAATTAAAAAAAAATCATTCTTCTCGTACTTTTTTCGGAAAAGTCAAAAAGTTCCTTGTACGAAAAACGACAAAAGATTCCTTTCATATCTTTTACTAAAAACTAACCGAAGGATAAAATTGGATATAAACTATTGTACAAGGATATAAATATTACATATTGAGGTAACATGGATTTGGATGATTAAATAAACTCCAGTAAATTTCAATTTATAAAAAATCTCCGAAAAAATGAGATTGTGATATTTTCCTTACCTTAGATCCGATTTGCTTCGTAAGTGTCCGAACCTCCTCTTCTTTGAAGCGCCTCTTTGAGATCTCCTTTTAGGGAACTAAAATTGGTCTTTGAGGAAGACCAGAATATATAGGATGTTTCTAGGGAAGTGGAGAAGAGAATTTGGTAGGGTTTGGCCGAGCTTGAAGGCTCAAAGTGGTGTGAGGAAGAGAGGGAGGAGGTGCCCTTTTATAAGGGAGGAGAGGGGCACCTTTGGAATAACTAAAAATATTATTTTATTATAAAGCCAAATTCGGTTTTAAATAGCTCCAAATTGATTTATTTAGAGGATAATGTGGGGATGGGTCGAAATACTCTCATCAAATAGAATTTATACAAGTTTAGGTTCCTATTTTAACCTTATCATTTAGATTTAACATTAAGTTAAATAATTTTACTTTTACCGTGTCTTCTTGTGTTCTTACACTATAAGGTTAATAAACTTACTATAAGAAGCCAAAAGAACCCCAAGTTGTTTATTGTTAATATATATAACCTTATATAAGTCATTTGGCCGAACCTTAGATTTTTAGGAATAAAATAACAATTAATAATATAATATTTGTTTTAAAAACTATTTTATTTCAATTTTTACACTATTTAGTAATTGATTTTTGTGAAAATCATAATAGAATGATAAGTTCGAAAAATGTTTATTAAATCAATACTAACATATCATATTAACCTCTAAAATTAATGGAATTCATAAAAAGTCTCAAATTATTTTTATTTGGGTATTTATATCATCAATTATGTCAATATTTCATTAATAAGATAATTACTGCATCACCGTTGTGTCATAAATAAATTAAATTATTTAATGTCTAAAACTTACAAATAAAATACCATTATGTATGAAATCTTTTTAGCTTTCTAATTAATATTTACAATCGAATTTATCTTATGTATGACCCTATATTAAAAATGTTTTAGTATATAAACTTTGATTTTAACTCTTTTAACTCCTCTTTGAATTAAATAATAATAAATGTCCTAATCTAATCCAAGTGGGCCTAAATGGTCATATTTTATTCCTATGCTTGTTTTTGGTCGAATTACACTTATCCAATAGAATTTGGACACGTGTTAGGGTAATAATAATATCATTTTTACCCTTAATTACCCTATTTACTTTTAACCGTGGTAAATAAAGGTAAAAAGTTCCTATTCACCAAAAATTATTTTCATCTCATTGAACCACATTTTACTTACTGACATCAATCTTGTCTCTCGGATTTTTAAAAATTCCACTCACAGAAGCGGTAAAATTATGTTTTATGAAAAATTCAGTTTTTTTAACTACCACTTAGTGGTTTCACTATTCATCAAAAATTGAAAGTTTTCAGAAAAATACCAAAAATTAGGCCTAAGATATATTTGATATTATGAACTCAAAAATGATTTCTATTTTACCAAATTCAAAACATATCAGTTTCATTAATTAATTTAAAAATTAATTCTCGTCGTCAAAACAAAAGGCGTGTTTTTAAGAGATAATAACTATCAAAAGATTAACACTTGTTTATAACTGGTTTAAATGTGAAATTACATCCAATGACCAATATTTTATTAAATTGTAAAAATATATTCTAAATATACTTTAAACCAACTCAAATTAATAATTTATCACTATTAATTATTTCGATTGAAAAAGTTGTTTTTAATTAAAATTTAGTAATTTTCACTATTCATCAAAATATGAAAGTTATCTGAAAATCACCAAAATTATACCCAAAGCTAATTTCGATATTCCGAATCCAAAAATGAAGTCAATTTTGAAAAATAAAATTTACAAAATTTCAAAAAGTGGTTATTACTATTCATAACAGCTAGTTTTAATAATATTTTAATAGCATATCGTTGTTTAGTGAAACTCGGTATTGCGTACTACACACGCTATCGAGGAAGGTCGCGATTGCGTGTAATGAAAGGCAAATCAAGGATGTGTGTTGTGCAAGCTCCTTTTTTTGTAGCGTAATACACAAGACATTAGTGAAATTAAAAAGAATATTTTTCATAAAATCTCGGGGTGTTACAACCACACCCACCATATAATTAAAAAATCATTCTTAACTTAAATTTTCCGAAAAGGCCAAAAAGTACCTTTTCGGAAAATGACGGAAAAATTCCCTTTAAAATTTTTTATAAAAAGTAAAACAACTATATAAATGGATTTAACCCATAGTCTAGTTAATTGTAAAAATGTTTTGGAATACATTTTTAAGAAACATGTATGTGTATGATAAATAGGTCCCAATAGATACATACGTAAAAACAACCTCAGATAATAAAGAGATTGTAAAATTAACCCTTACATTTTACATTTCCTAGGTCAAGGGTAGGTTAACCTCCTGTATAATGGTGAAATAATTATTTTTAAATTATTAAAGATTCATATACCTTAATATGATATAATAAATGATCTTTTAACATTGATTTGTTAATAATATCTTAGTATTATCGTCGTTTCAGTTGTTAACAGATTCATTTTCCATTATATTGTTTGTTTTGTAAGTAATGTTTGTTATTTATAGCATGTATGTTATTCATATCCTGAATTATATCAAGTCTTTAAAAAAATTAATCATCAAATGAAAATTAGTCATGAATGGATACGATTGGAAATGAATCTCATCGTGTTCGTGACATGGTAATCCATACGTACGCACGAGCGACAATATCATTATTCTGATATTAAAATAATATATAATTGGATGGTATATCATATATAAACAATAATTATCATGTTATATGTATGATTTAAATAAATTACACATCATTAATATACCCATCCAAATAATAATGTATTGAATAACAGTTACCCCACGACGTGGAGACGGTAAGTCGTACATACGCACGTATAGTGCCATGTCATTCAATGGATGGGTAGAATAATGAATATGGTTGTACAATATTTATAACAGCATCAATGTATATAGAAGATACTGGATTTATTATTTTAGAATGTAAACAACAAAAAAAGAGGAAGAGGAAGAACAATGGATTCTGAATGAGGTGATAAAATATTTACCTCTTCTTCGAGTTCATCCATTTGATTTGATCAAAAGGGCTTCATATGTTGGCTTTATTAGTAAAGGAAGGCCTATAAGATGATAAGTGATATTTTATAGGTTATTTTGGATGTTATTGACCAAGCCAAATGGCTTTAATAGATTGAATTATAGAGAAGGGGAGTTCCCTTTTATAAGAGGGGTGAGGGGAACCTTAGCAAAAGCTAGAAATATTATTTTATAAAAAAATGATTTTCTATTTATAATGTCTACAAAATGGATTATTTAAGGATAATATGGGGATGTGTCGAAAAACACTCAACCTATAGGTTTTAGACTGGTTTGAGTCACTATATTAACTTTATCATTTAGATTTCACTTTTAGTTAAATAGTTTGACATTTACCACGTGTCTTTGTATTTTTATATTATATGGTTAATAAAATTAATATATACTTATAAGATAACCCAAAGTGGCTCATTAATGATAATACTACCATTAAATAAGTGTTTTAGCTAAACCTTATATTTTTAGGAATAGAATATCAATTAATAATATAATATTTGTTTTAAGAACTATTTTATTTCAAATTTGACACTATTTGATATTTTGTTTTTTCTATACGCATTGCTGCATTATTAATTCAAAATAATTCTGTTTACCCACCATAGTTTTTCATATTAACCAATAAATTTAGTGTAATTCATAAAAAGTATCAAATTACATTTATTAGAATATTTATTATATCAATTATTTTAATATACCATTAATTACATAATTATTGCATCATAATTGTGTCCTATATAAATTAAATTCCATAATGTATAAAAAATATAAATAAAATAGAATTATTTAGTAAATATTTTTAGCTTTCAAATGATTATTTATATTCGAATTTATCTTATGTGTAGGCTTGTATTAAAAATGTATTAGTTGTTAAACATTGATTTTAACTCTTTTAACTCATCTTTGAATTAAATAATATTAAATGTCCTAATCTAATCCAAGTGGACCAAATAGGTTTATATTTTATTCGTAAGGATTACTTTGGTCTAATTATAGTTATCCAATTTATTTTATACTTGTGTTAGGGTAATAATATTATTATTTTTACCCTTAATTACCCAATTTAAATTTAACCGTGGTAAATAAAAGTAAAACGTTACTATTCACCAAAAATTATTTTCATCGTATTGAACCACATATTACTTACTGATATCAACTATGTATCTCATATTTTTGAAATTACACTCATATAAGCTATAAAATTATGTTTTATGTAAATTTTTAATTTCTCTTAGAAGGTGGGTAAATGACGGTAAAAAGTTCAATAAAATTTTTATATAACTAAAATTATTGAAAAATGACTCCAATTATTTACATTGAACTTATATAAGTATTATATATCTATTTTGACCTAAAATATATTTAAATAAAATAAATAATTATTTAAATAAAAATTCGGTTTTAAACTATAAATCAGTGTTTTTCAATATTCCTAATCATATTTTAAGCTTCCAGAAAAGTACCAAAAAATCACCATAAGCTAATTTCGATATTCAAAATCCAATTATGAAGTCTATTTTGAAAGGTCAAATTAATAAAAATTCAAAAAGTGGGTATTACTATTCATAAAGGCTAGTTTGATTTGTTGTGGTGTGTTAGAAATCGATGTTACGTATGACACACATGATTGTATTAATCAAAGAGAAGCGTTATGTAGAAGCTTGGGGTGTTACACACCTAACCTGTTATGGATATAAAAGTATACTTATACTATATGTTATCTTTCTATATTGATATTTTTATCATTCCAAGTTATGAATATTTTCAAAATTGACACTAATGATATTTTATCATACTAATATTTTCATTAATTATTTAAAAATAATAAATCATTTTAAGAAAATTTAAAAATATAATATAATATTGCATAAAATTATAATTTTTTATAATTTTTTATTTAGTTAACATCTCATTTGTAAAATTTATAACCTTTTGATGTTGAAAAATTAATTACCTTAGTTAATATTAATATATATTGACAATGGATTTATGAAAATGATTTGGATTAAAATAATATGAAGAAAGTATATAAATTATAATTTTTATGATAATAAACCTTATTAGAAAGGAATTTGATAGGTATTTGGATCAATATTGATTTTTTTATAAATTGATATTTTTTTGGAAATTCAAAAACTACCACTAAACTAAATAATAAAATGGAACCTCCTTCACTTATTAATATATTATTATTAATTATATATCTAAAATATTATCCAAATTATACTCTCTAATTCCCTATACAAATTAAATATGTTATAATCTTATAATAATTAAAACACAATAGTCATTTGGAGAAGATCTAAAGGTGTCTTTTTTAGGAAGGTGTAATTGCTCTAACCAATCACTATATTTTTATACTCACCTACAAAAATTAAAATATATGATATATATTATAAAATATAAAATCATAAGACTCAATATTATGACATATTAATATTATTAACAATCCAATATAAGAATCCATTCCCACCATGAAGTATGTGAATGTATCTCTCGTGTGAATGTATGATTTACCATCTCCACGTAGTGATATAATTTATTTTACATCCCCATAATTTATGAGTATATATTATGAATGGTTTAGTATTTATATATGATATTTTAGAAATAATTTTACTAATATAATTATAATATCATATCTACCTTATTACCAAAAAATCTTTTGGGAAATGATAACATCGCCCAGGCATATTTATTACTTAACATCTCCATGATGTGATGTGATTAATTTTTCATATATATGTCAAATAAATGGATATGAATAAATATTTGATGAATATATTATACATATATAACATAAACATTTATTCTATAATGATAATATATCATATACATTTCATTATTTTAATATGTCATCAAAATAGAAATAGTTTTCATGTTCGTGTATAACCAACCTTCTCCTTGAATGGTGTATTTCATTAAAGTTTTATTATTATTATAAATAAATATATAATTAATAATATATATATATATATATATCATGTTATTAATTTTTGAGATGATGAAATCATAATATAATCAAAATGACTAAAAAATATTACAAATCAAAACATATGAAAAAAACAAGGCGGTTATAACGGGAATTTAACATTAAGATGAAATTGTTAAAAAATGAATAATAGAAGGCCATAGGTATTTCTTATATAGTATTATATAATTGGATATGTTTCTATAATATAATATTATTAAATTTATATTTATTATAAAGGTTTTTTTCTGAGTGTTTTGACATTCAAGCCATAAGTTAATGCATTTTTGCATCATTTATTTCTATTCAACGTATGCCATATTCGATAATTGTTTCTTTTACTATCCACAAAGTGCGATGAATGTTTTTATGTGTATAATTCTGAATACTATGTTATTTACATATCTTGATTATTTTCATTCATTCATAAGGTATAAAATTTGGCAAATTATAAACTTGGAAGGGAAAATTTCAAATTTATTTTATTATTCATAATTAATTTAGACATAATTGTACATTGGAGAATATTTTTCATCAATATCCATGTTTCCTAAATATTTTTTCCAAAATATTTTTTTATTCAAATATAATTTTTTATATTTGATTTTTCTCATGATTTAATTTGTACAAAAAATGGTGTGGATGTGTTTTTTTCATTTTCCAAATAAGGTACTATGAGTATTTTCCTTCAGAATAAGAAAAGGGATATTTTCCTTATTTATACAAAAAAAATTTAATCATTCATTACATATTAATTTCCTCAATGTTAACATACATTTTAAAATTTTATTTTCAAATGAAATTTTTTCCCTTTAAAATTTCACAACATTTTAATAAAATTAAATGTTTTTAATGAAAAATATTATATTCCTCAAGTATTATTTTCATGTGATCATATAGAATTATTTTTTGCATAAATGTTGAAAATATTTATGTCAAAAATACATTATTTATGGATATTATAAAAGAGTAAAATCCTTATTCTATTTATGGTTGTTTTATGCTTATGACATAATGATATTTACGAATCACAATAATTTTTCATGGGTGATGTTTTGATAGAATGTTTTTTATGAATGATATTTCATTCTATGTGTCCTGATATGTTGAATGATTTTTTTAATTATGGTACACATAATAAAGGTTTTCATTATGTGATGGGTGAGAAATATTTTTTCCTCTAATGCACTAGGTAATGATATACATATCATGAAACTAACTAGAATGGAAAGGGAAGTGTTCTTTGTTATGTAATACCCAAATAGACTGTTGAGTGATCTCAGTTTAATAAAATAAATTTTCCCTATAATGGTTTGGGTAGTCAAACCATTCAAATATGATAGTATTGGAAAAGGTCATTGACTACAAATGAAATCCTTTTTTAATCTTATATATTTTTCATAATTCCATGTTTTCTACTTACTCTATTTTCAAACAATTCAGGTTTATTTATGATTTATGTCTTAGGAACTACCAATATTTATTCCATGAATCATGATTATTATATATGTTATATATCATATTATTGTAAAAATTACATAATTTTCATTCAATCTTGAGGTCGTGTTTTAATTGATTTCTTCATTATTTACCCTTACTGAGCATTTGAGCTCTAAATTTTCATATGATTATTTTCAGCGGTATGTATTCAAAGTTATTAGGTAGGAATAATAATAGGGAATATCGTTATAAGATATATTGAAGACATTTCACCAGAAAATAATTTTTTGTTTCATTTTATAAAAGGTAGTAGAATATTATGACTCTCAGTCTTATTTTTTTGTAATGAAATGTATATTCATCTTGAAAGATGTAATATCCATGTACCAAAATATTATTTTTTAATAGTTGGTATCTGAGAAAAGGATTAGTCAACCCATGAAAACCGTAATGATAAATCATTAGTGAAATAATTAGAGTTATTTATATTGATAGTTCTACTGATGGATATATGGATAAGTCTTATTATAGGTTATAATACAATATTTTTTGTCAAATAATGAATAACATATGATTATACCTAATGTTTCATATATTGTAATATAATGAGTAATTTACCTTAATTTTGGCATTCTATGCCTATGATCATTGTTGATATTTCAATAATTTTTTGTTTTAGTCAATGGTGGGATCTAGAAAGAAATGGGTTAATGTTGATTGTGACGAAAAATTCAATAATGTTAATTGAAATGAGATGTTCAATAAATTTAATAATGTTGTGATCATTCCAAAATAATTTTCCCAAAAATATGATTAACCACATGAACCATAACCAACACTAAGACCCAACTAGATGCGAAGGAAAGTATTTTCTGTGAATTATGGTGGTGTATATCCTGAAATAAACAATATTTTGTTTCCAAAGTGTGAATAATGCAAGGAGAAACACACAAATGGTTGTCTCAGAGGAATACGAACATGTTTGGACAAGGTAATAGAAGAAAAAAATCATGTAACTCCAAAAGGAAATATGAATAGTTTAACAAATGTAATGGATATAATTATTGGCCTCTCCAAGGTACTATCAACTAATGAAATCATTTAATGCATAAGGAATAGTCATTATGAAAATTGATAACCAAATTGGAATGCTTGTAATGATTATCAGCAAGGTGTTATGGGTAGTGGTTTAATTGGAAATAATGTTTTGACTACATGTGAAATGTAAAATTAATGAGGTCTTGTGTAATGGAATAATGTACCCATGTAAATGTATTAAGGATGAAGTGAAATATTAAATCTTTCTATGTATTTGGATTCCTATATTTTGTAAGATAATTTAATTTTTTCACTAGGGAATTACAAGAGTACGTTGACTGGATCTAGTGGACCAGAAAAGTAACATAATGGAAATGTGTTATTTGGAAAATACATGATTAAGCACAGAAAAAACCATAGTATGTGCTTGATGATGAGATAATTAAATAAAGAGATGTTTTCTAGTAAATTTGATATTGTAAATGAATTAGGGACTGATATGTTAATAAGATGGTTTCTGTTATCATGGATGATGTTTATAGAATTTAGGGTTTTAGGGTTTTTGGAAAGAGATAATTTTAGTAATCATGCCTGTATTCACTGATGCATTATGTTAATTAATATTATTACCATGTTTCAAGAGAAAAACTTATAATGGTATTTACATGTTTTGTATTAGAAAATTAAGAGAAACATCATGGTTTTAAGGGAAAATTTATTTTTGAGTGACCTTATTTGGAATTTATATTGTTTTTGTCTTTTGGAAGGTTCATATGGGACACTATTTATGAAATATTTTACATTAGAATTTTTATGTGGGTTCATAGAATAATATTTTGATTTAGGAATATTGTAGAACATGTGATAACTATTTCATTGTGATGATATCTAGAGATAGTGGTAATAACTTATCATCTCATTTTGGATCATATAATCTTCTGTTTATTCATGAATTAAAATTTCACCTTTATTTCATAGATTTAGAGAGGATTTGGAAATTGATCCATGAAAAATAAATAGATAATACCGTGCATACAAAATTTAATGAAATATTGTATGTATATATTTAATTAAAAACATATCAACTATATGAAACGTATACTGAAGTAAAATAATATTCCTAATACCTTATTATATACTAGATCAAAATGTCCCTTATATCATCATTGAATTATCATTCTCTGATGATTAAATTTATAATAACCATTTTCACTATCACTCTACATCAAAACATGACAGTTGGAATTCCCTTCCATGACTATATTTCCCTTTCCAGCAATCCTATTTATGTTATTATCTTCACCATTTACATTACGTATATTATATAAGAAATAATATTTCCCGTTTATCCAGTGTGGGTTTCCCATCATGAAAATATCAAATATCTATCAATGATTTTCTAAATTCAATTTGAAATGGAAGGAATAAAAATTAATTTTAAATTCATTATGGAATTGGTATTGTAACCTATCCATTTTAAATTCTTCAAAGTATATCTCATATTCATGATTTATTACAAGTATCTCTTTTGATGATGTACAATATTGTTCCTTCTCTTATACTAAAATCTGATATCATACTACTAGGGAAAAACCCTTCTTTTGAAGAGAAACTAGTATAGATTTTGTATCATTGGGATAATGTTATATAACAAATGACCACTCATATTCTTAAATATTTTCAATGAAATCTAATAGTTCAAAAAAGATGTTTGGTAACTTGATGATATGGTGAGGAAGTAATATAATCTATTTTTTGTATTTGAATTATGATTTTTTTGAGGGAAATTAAATCTAAGGGGTGGTAGAATGTCACAACCTCTGTTTTTTTGAATCATTTTTTAAAAAAATTCCATTTATTTAACATCTTTTACTATATTCTATACTTTTTTAAGATTGTGATGCACACAACACTGACATAGATTTAATTTCATGTGACATAGAGTTTATATGAAAATTTAATTTATTATTATACATATTTTTATAAAATTAAAAACCATTCCATTGGAATGATGGGTATGAACATGATTTACTATATTAAGAAATTATAGATAACATGTGTAAATATGATTATTTTGCATACAAATTATAAATGAATGAAAACACCATTTTAACATAAAATGATATATATTTCTAAAAAACACAACACTCTTTTGATTTATACCATTAAATAAAATAATCAGTCATGGTAGATACCATTATTTAAATATAAGTATAATAAATTCTTTCTAATTTGTTAATTCATCATATTTCTATTGTAGATATGATATATGAACAAATCATATTTTACACATAAAAGGTAAATTTTAAAAGAAGGAAATTTTTCCAACTTTTGATGACACACTTATCTCAAATATATTTGTATGGCATTTATAAATACTATATAAAAAATTATCATGTAATTTTAAATCATATAATAAAAATTTATGTTGGTTGATTTTTTTTAATTTTTATTATATTTTTTATGTATTAATGACTTGTGAAAATACTTATTTTTATTATAAATTATTTATTCTGGTAAATTCAATATAATTTAAAATTATGTTTTGAATTTTATTAAAATTTTAATTAGAAAAATATGATTACGAAAATCAAATATTATTTTTCAAACTATATTATTATCAAATTTATTAAGAACTAATTTTGTGATTCAAAAGGTCCTTTTTTAGAAAAAAATATATATTCCATGGAATTTTACTTTGTTTTTTTACATTAAAACTGAATATTTTTTGTTTTTAATTATAAAAAATAGATTTAAAAATGTATTCATTAATTCCTACTTTATTAAAAAGTTTCAATTTTATTGCCAATTTAAATAGTTTCTATGGTAAATTTTGATACCGTGATAAAGTGAAAATGTTTAATTTAGATTAATAATAAAATTATAATTATTATAAAATGACTCTAACACATGAAAAATTTGGTTGGACGAATAAAAACTGTCCCAAACCACATAAGTATCTAATTTATGTTGTTTAATAAAAACAGTTTCACGAAAAGTACATGAATAATATTTAAATAAAAAAAGCCACAAACTATCACTTTTTGTTTCTTCAATATACCTTAGGTTTTGACATGGGGTCAAAGTTATGTAATGAAAGAATATAAAAACCAATTTTAAACTTAGTAAAAATATTTTAATTATAAAAATTCATTTTTAACAGTAGTTTTCACTAAGAGGTAATTATGGTATTTATAATATTTAATTTAATAAAAATCTAATGATGTCAGATTCATTTTCAATATTCTATATCATTTTTTATATTTGGTGATACAAATTATATAGACAAATATTAATATGATTATGAAATATATATGATTTTTTTCTTTACATTTTTTTATTTTTATTTCATTGTGAACATATAGTTATATTAAATAATCAAATAACACTGATGTTGTAATTATTGATTTAATGGAAATATCCAATAAATGCTATCTGAAATAATAAAATTTATATATATGAGATAATCGAAGTCATAAAATAATTTAATAAATGGAATTGACATCATAAGGATATAATAAAATATTTGGATCAATGTTAAATTGTTATCTTGTATTTTTAAAAGTCCAAATAATGAATTGTCTATAAATTGTCACTTGTAATATTTTATGAAAATAATATTTTATCAAATTATAAATTAATAATATATAAAGATTAAAAATACAGTAAACGTATTATAATATGTTATATAATTTTACTAAATCTTCATTTATGATTAACTTAACAATATATATCTGAAATTAACAACCATTTAATATTACAAAAATTGTTAGATGATTAAATATTAAAATAGGTAAATCAATTTTTAATAAAAATGATAAAGTTTAAAATAATACTCAAAACATTATATAATATAATTTTTTATGAAATTAAAACATTATATCATCTTTGATTTTATTCTATGGACCTTTTTTATTTATTTTTATTGAGATTTAATTTTTTATAAATTGTTAATTCTTGAAATTCCAGAAGGGCCCCTTAACATAATTATAAAATAGAATCTTCGTACTAACTTTATCTTATCATATTGAAAAATCTAAAACATCCAAATGATCAATATTTATTCTATAAACTTATATAGAAGCATTATTTATTTTATGATCTTCCCAAAAATCCAATTTTAGAGTCTTCTAAACAAGATGTAAAGTAACTGTTTGGAAGAAGAGGTTATCACACTAATAGATCACTATAATTTTCTAGACTTCTATACATTCAATGAATCAATGATATATATCATAAAAAATTTATTTATTAATCCTAAATATTATTAAAACTTATTATTATTAATACACCCTTATACAAAAACCTTTCCATCGAACATGAAATGGTCGTCTTTCTCGTGTAAACGTAGGACATACCTTCTCAATGTAGCGATAAAATTCATTATCCACCACCATATTTGATGAGTTGGAAGGATGATGGGTTTAATATTTATATATGGTATTTATGAAATAATTAAACTTATGTATTTATAATATCATACCATCATTTTTTGCAAACTAATATTTGGAGAAATTATAATATTAATCGCGTGTTTCTATGGTAATCATCACCAAAATGTTATGTGATTCATTTTTTCATATATATCACATTGATTGTAACAAGGGTGAATTTTATGAATATATATGATATATATAATGTCAAAATTATTCATTAATTATAGTTTATCATATACATTTATTTCATTACATATGATAAGAATTATGAAAACAAAGTCCACGCATATATACGAGCTAACATCTCCTTTAAAAGTGTGTTTAATTTCTATATTTTATAGATAATTATAATTAATTATATAATGAATATAAATGATATTTATATCTTGGTTATAATTCTGGATATGATAAAATTTGGATATAATTAGGGGGAAAAATAAAATAAATCGAAAGACATGGGAAAAACTAAGTGTATATTACTTGAAATTTAAGTTAACCATGATATTATTAATAAACTGTTAATAGAAAGACATATGTAAATTATATATTATTTATATGATTTAATATTGTTTTATTATAGAGAAATTATATGTATTTTTAATTTAATATTAGGTTTCATGAGTATGAATATATTCATGATATAAGGTAAGGTATAATTGTGTCACTTTTTTTGTGAGACACTTGATTTATATGCTCTTGTTTTATTATATAATTCCATGAATTTTTTATTAGTAATATTTAGAAGATTATTGTATTTAAATATCAATAAATTCTATTTATTTAATGATGCATACAATTCATGCAGTTATAAATTGTCACGAGTCAATTCCAAATACTCATTATTAGTCATGATTTCATATATGTATGTATATGTAGGGTTATATTTATATTCCATGTCCATCTATCCTAAACAATTTTTAGATAATATTTTTACTAATCCTTTATGATTTTTACGTAAATTTTAACTATTGGTTAATTTTAAATAAATGGTTTGACATAAATTTTTGCTGTTACCAAACGTTGAACGTTGTGACTTTACTGAGACAACTATAATATGATTTTTTTTAACATATACAACATGAAAAATTATAACAATTTCTGGATGCCTTAATGTATTAAAGATACCGTTAATATTTTACAAGGATTTTTCAAATGAAATTTTTTTCTTTTAAAATTTTGTGTCATTTTAGGAAAATTACATTTGTTTAAATCAGAAAAGTTATATTCCTCAATATTTATTTTCAACTGATTTTGTTGAATTATCTTCTAACCATGTGGAAATAATTTATGGTTCTCAATCTTTATATGGGGTTATCGTTCAAGGATACTATACTTAGTCATTCTATGATTGGTTTATGGGTATATTTGAATAATGATTAAGAAACCCATTTATTTTTATGGGTTCTCATATGATGAATGATTTATGTTATGGTGGAACACATACATATAGTTTTTAGTATAAGATAGGTGAGAATTATATCCCCCTACAATATATTGGATAAATATTTCTATCAGGTGACATAGAAATGAATTGAATGTTAAGTGAACCCAGTTCAGTAATATATGACATGAATTAAGAGTGAACATGTTTAAGTAATATTCATTTTCTACTATGATGGTTGGGGAGTGACCCCATACCAAATTTATTATCTTGGAAATGTGCATTGTATACTAATGAAATGATTTTCTGTGATTACACATTTTCCAAAATTAGAATTTTTATGTTAATGTTATTTTCTCAAGCATCATTTTCCATTATGATTCCTATTTTATGAAGAATGATGATTTATTATGTGACTCATGATTTGAATATATGTTATATAGGGTTTGGTTTTCAAAAGTTATGTTCATACTTTTATATTCATATGCTCTTGTTTTTCATTATTTCGTTTTGGTTTACCCTTAATGATATTATAAACTAACCCATTTCAAACGATATATTTCCCCATACTGTAAAGAGTTGTTTTAGGTAGGAATTATAAATGGGAATATCATTATTTTTGATGTTGAGGATCATTAAAAAAACATGAAGTTTGTGTTCCAGGATTCCAATGGAAATAAACTATTATGTTTTTGAGGCTTGTGCTTATTTATTTTAATGAATATTCAAAAAAAATATGTAATATCGATGTATTAAAACCATAACTCTTTATATAAATGTAAAATTTTCATATATCTATTGGATATCCTATTTGGAGAATAACTATGCATGATTATATCCATACTGATGAAAATGAGTAGAGATGGGTTCTTAAAGAAATTTTATATTTGATTGAGAAGGTAATGAAAAAAATGCATTTAGTTGTGTTTTAATCCAAAAAAATATATCAAATATCCACCTGAATTGTCCCACCCTGAAATTTTAAATTAATTTATTTTTTTTATTTATTGGCTTCAGTTAGTCATGTCAAGGTGAGGGTTGAGTGAATGATTAAATTTTTTTATATTTTATGTTTTTTCTGGGTTTCAAATTGGTGTACAGGCATAACAGAGTTGACGGTAACTATAAGGTCGGCCAGAATGTCGATGTGGTTACCCATTATTTAAAATAATAAAACATTAAGAGAATGAAATAATGAAAATATTTAAGACATATCAATAATAACATTATTCTTTTGTGATTTTTTTAAATTTAAATTTTAAATGAACATATTATCAATAAAATATATATAAATATAATTATCATTTAGATGTTATTAATTTTTCTATTATTTAAAAAAAGACTAAAATTATGATTATGATTATGATTAATTTTATTGGTATTACTGTTATTATTATTATTATGAAAAGTAATGGTGTTATTATGAGTATATAATTTTAAATACTATTATAAATTTTTTTCATTAATTTTTTTCTATTATTGTTGTTATTTAAGTAGTAAAAATTATTATTATTATAATTATTATTAACACCAGTTTTTATTAAATTTATTTGTTATTGTACTAAATTCGTTTATTGTTTTAATCTCCGCTTTTTTCTTTTAAACCATCACGCACACCAAATTATTCAAATCACGCACTCCCAAATTCTATCTAGTCACCCTCACACACACACACTATCCCTATCTTCTTTTTTTACACTCTCATTTATACTCTTTTTCCCATATCTACTCACATCACACCTCTCTCTTATTTAAAATCATTTTTCCCTCTCTCTAATCACCCTTCTCTTCATGCCTCCTCCTCACCCATTTATTTCCTATTATTTTTACCTTATCCATTATATCCTTATTATCCCTCTCACACCTCCCTCCCCTCTAGCACTTCTTCGGGCGACATCTCCTCCCTCCAGCAGTTCTATTTGGTGAGTCATATTCCTAATATTGTACACTCCTCACTCAATTTAATGAGTCTTCCATGTCTGGTTTCTTATTGGGTAAGACCTCAGTGTTAGTGTTAATGTGTATCTCAGTTTTCCATTTAATTTAAGGTCTGAGATTTTTTTGTGGGTCATCGTTCTTCCTCCTTTTAAGTTTCATTCCAATTGCATGAGGTTTCTGTAGGTTTTTCCATGTCTTTATTTCTTAAGGCCTTTCCTTTCATTTTTTCCATTTTAAATAAATATATAAACTAGTTTTATAACTCTATGAAATACTTTTTTAATTTATTATAGAAAATTAGATTTTATTTGATTTCATAAAAATATTTTTTAATGAGTTTTATAATAAATTTTTTTGTTTTATGTTAGCTAAAAATTATTGTTTGAATTAATTATGATTGATTAAAATAGAATTGAGCCCTTATGAATTGTGTCATCGTTTTTATGTCGCAATGACATTATTTATTAATGAACATGGTTTGGTTGTGTTATTAATTCTATATTGTGTTAAAACAATTTTGTAAGGGTTTAATAGATTCAATTTTTTTAGTTGGTGTTATTTTAAAATAATCTGAAAAAGTGGTAATTTTAAGGGAAAGGATTTAAAAGGTATTTTGGGTTTTTGTTTGATTTTAAAACATGATTGTGTGTGTGTATGTTTTGAGGTTGGGATAACATGAATAACATGATAAAATGTTCTTGAAAGGGTTTAATGATTCATTGGATTGTTTTATATACTATAAAAAATGTAGGTTTCTAGATATGTTTTAATGTAGTTGGAGTTATCTTGGATGTCTAGTTTTCTAAATGGATTTTCTTTTTCAAATATAGGTGGCTTACGGGATTGGTTTCAAAAAATTATTTTAAATGTTGTTTTGAGAATTAATTACGTGTTTTGGAAATCATGTTTTATAATGCGTTATTTATGGTTCGGCCATTCGTTTTGAAACTGGTTTTGATTTCGGTTGAAAAAGGGTAAAATCATCTTAGATAATTGTGAAGTATTTGAATGTGTATTTAGTACTTAAGGGACCATTTAGCTTTTTAATTGTAAGAGTGGTGTTTGCTATATATTTTGAATAAATGTGTGTGTCTGGTTTGAAACCTTAATCATTTTCATAAATGTTTTAATATTTATATGTAATATATGTCCGGTTGCAACCATTGTGTGATATGAAATTTATGTTTATAAATATTGGTCACCATTATATGAGGGATATTCTTTAGGGGTTATCATATATTGTTGTCCGTGTTTGGGGTAGGAATGTGCGGTGAGATGAGTCATTTTTCCGAGGTCCTCCTACTTACATAGTATTACTATAAACACAATGGGATCCTGAATGCCTTATATATTTTCGAGTGATGTTTACTCTCTAGCCCCGATTTGATGGGATGGTGCCCGCTTGTAGATAGAGTGTGTAGGTGGGATTTGTAATTATTTTTTCATGAGGGTGATCAAAGGTTTATTGACTATGGGGCTTCCCATACGCAAGTAGGTGGTACCAAAATAAGTGCGTCCAGGGGTTGTCTTGAGATGTTTAATATCTCTATTGGTTACAACATGTACTGCTTGTTTATTTTTATTTTACACTGGTTTATTTACAGCTAGTATTTGTTAGCTATCTCCCAATTTCATAGCCTATATATTACTTGATTGGTCTTGTTAATAAAATGTAATACAATTTTTAAAATAATATATGGCATGGATTGGTACGTATAGTGGGAATGTGGTATTATTTTTTTAATAGAAAAAACCTTATTTTTATTATTTTATTTTCATACTTGATTCATCATATAAATTTGGGTAAAGAAACTCAAGTATTTAAAGGTTTAATTATGGCATCCCGACTATAAATTTTTGTGCTCATGCCTATACTTTACCATTTCAGTTTCAGGTTTAGCTGTTGTTCATGGATTTCCGTAGTGGTTTGTCATGTAGGAGAAATATTCAGTTTGTGGTTGGAGGTGAACAAGGGGAGACATGACGATCGTTGTGGCAGTGTCTTGATTCTAGTTGTGTTTTTTAGTGGTACTTCGTATCTATAACGGTCCTTTTTTATGAATTAAATAGTTTTCATTTTGGTTAATTCTCTATTTTTTTATTTTTTTATACGGCCCTAGTTTTATCTAGTGATCTTAAATCATTCACTCATGTATATATTGATTCTTGACAATGTTTCCAGCCCGGGGGATTGGGAAAACCCTTGAGGCCATGTTGTGGGATGGCTCAGTTGAGATGTTCATGGTCGACCCGGGTTGGTTCATGGAAAACATTTATCTAAGGTGGTTATTATTATTTTGGGTTACCGGTAGATGGCTATTATGATTTTCTAGGCTCAAGAAGTTGGTTGCGGGTTTGTGACTGATCATCACCACTCATGATGAGACCTAAGATTCTAGAGGTAGTCTAGTATTTGAGTCAAGTGACTTTGTTTTGGATTTAGGGTTGAAAACATATGCAAGTTGGTGTCACACCAGGATCTCACATATACTAGTGACCCATGTGTAGTTTCACTACATGGATTAAGTTCCTCTTAGTTATTGACGCTTACATGGGGCTTGGCTCACTACCATGATGTTGGGTTATGTGCAACTGCTAGTTCCTCATTCTATTGGTTCTTTGTATGTTTTTGTTCATTTTGTTTTAGTTGTAGAAATAGTTCTTTTCAAAATGGTAGTTGTTTTTTAATGAAATTGTTTTCTTTAAAATGATTTTAAATTGGTATGTCGTGTTTTAAAATTGGAAGGGTTATTGTAAATTCTTGGGTTTTGATGAGGAAAGGGTGTGGCCCTTGGTAATCTTTAATGAAGAGCATATGTGTGTGGGTGGGTATGTTATGTGTCTGAGGGAGAATGTTTATTGGTGATGTGGATGGAAATGGTTGAAAAAACATGTGATGATCCATAGGATTCCTTGGGTGTGTATTGAAATATAATTGTTTTGGAAATTGGTTTTTCCTTTAGTAGTGGATTTTTTGGTAGGTGAAAAGTGGTTTTTTCTATCTTAAATGTGGCATTGCAATAAAGTATTTCTAAAATTTAAATTAAAATAGAGATTTTGGTAAAGAGGGTTTTTATAGTGTTTATAATTGATTTTCTTCTTGGCCAGTTGTTCTGGCTTGGGATGTTCTTTCGATTGTGTTTTGGCTTGAGGAATGTTTTGGTTTTGTGATTCTTATGTTCTTCGGATTATTCTACATAGAAAGTTCCATAGTGTTACTGATGAGTCATGCATAGGATTCAGTTATTTTATGTGTCAAACCCATTTTTGTGGTTGGAGGTCAGTTAGAGGTGGTGAAATGACTTGAGGGAAGTGGAGTGTGTCTTTTGGTGGTTGGGAACTCTAAATGTTTTTACAGTTATTAACATTTTTGGTTTTTTATGGTTTCAGTTTTGGACCAGTGGAGGTTGTTTGTCTTATCATCATTAGTGCTTGAGGAGTAGTGAGTAATAGTTGCTTTTAGGTAAGGATCCATATTTTTCATAGAGTGCATGCAAGAGGAACCTTTCTTAAGACGATATATTTGTTGATTCGGGCACAAAGTTAGTCAGGATGCCTTCGGGCATGCCATCGGTGTGGCTGGTTCATGCATTCCATGATTTCGGTCTATATACCTCCTATGTATTGTCATCACTATTTTTGTTCAGTTCACTGGGGGATTTTTTTTGAGAAGCACATTTTGAGGAAGGAGTTCTAGTCAAGGGATTCATGTGTTTGATTGTGATGGATAATATGCTTCTTTCATCAGATCCCCAGCCTCAGGTCTCGGGGTGAGGCTCACACACAGTCAGTGTGTCAGAGGATTTTGAGATATTTTCTTGGTTTTTTATAATTCTTCTTAGAATATAGACATTCAGGTTTCCCTAATTCTTGTTTTCCTACTATTGTAAGTTCATATTCTGTGGTGATAGTGCGATGAAATTATCCTTTCATGATTATAGTGGTTTCATTCTTATAAATGTGACATCTAGAATCATTAGTTTTTATTAAAAGTGTTTTTGTCTCTAGTGTGGGTTGGTCCTAGTTTAAATAATATTTGTCTGGAGATGTGAGGTGTTGGGGTGGTTTAGATAGGTGTTGGGAATTCTTAGTTCTGGTGGTCTTGTTATAGGGAGTTTTTTATTCGGTGTTGTGGTATATCAGGTGTTCTTATTGTTTTATTTCATTAAAGACATAGTGGTCATGTTCATCTAATTTGTAGAAATTGATATGTAAGGTTGGGAGTTTCCAGGTCCCTCTTCCTAGGGTGGTGTGTTTATTTTTAAATTCTTACATAAGGGAAATAATTGTTCTGGGTTAAAATAAATCAACTTCTACGTTTGTTTTGTGATCTGGTTTCTCTTTGAGTTAGTCCTGTGTAACTTGTAGAGTGAAAATTCAGCTCACCTCTCATTTTATTCCCAATGGTTTTGGTCGGTTTTCGACATGAGTTTTGGTTGGCATTCTGCTTAGTGACTTTCTTGGGAAGAATGTTTTATGGTGGGGAGAATGTTCACACCACGACTTTTTAAAGTATTTTGTTTTATTATTTCATGGCATCAGTCAGTCTGGTCAAGGTATAGGTTGAGTGCATGTTTAAATTTTCTGATATATGATATTTTGGTTGGTTTTAGATCAGCACACGGGCACTGCACAGTTGACAGTAACCATGCGGTCGACCGAGATACCCTTGTGGATACCCATTACATAAAATAACAAAACATTATGAGAATGAAATAATGTAAATGTTTATGACATAATAATGATGGCATTATAGTGTACTTAAATAAATGATCTTTTTAAATTAAAATTTTTAATGATATTATTATCATTAAAATTGATATAAATATAATTATTATTTAGATGTTATTAATTTTGTAATTATTTAAAACAAAATGAATAAAATTTTGATGATGATGATGATGTTTATTATTGTTATTACTATTATTAATATCATTATGAAAATTAATGTCATTTTTATGATTATATACTTTATAACATTATTATAAATGTTTTCATTGACATTTTTTATTGTTATTTAAATTGTAAAAATTATTATTATTATTATTATTAACATAAATATTTTATTATATATTTTTTATTGTAACTAATTTTTTAGGGTTTAAATCTCCCTTTTTTTCTTTTTACCCATCACGCACAACCCATTATTTCCATCATGCTCACCAACCTTCTCATTAGTCACCCTCATGCACACCCACTATCCCTATCATATTTTATTTATTAATTTTTTACATTCCCCTTTAATCATTTCCCCCCCTCGTCACACCTCACCCCTCTCTCATATTTAATATCTTCTTATTTATATTCCTCTCTCCAATCCCCCTTTTCACCACTCCTCCCCCTCTCTCCCATTTATTTACATTTTTATCCCTCTCATCATTATCTCCCAATTATTCCCATCACACCTCTCTCCCCTAAAGCACCTATTCTTGTGGATTATCTTCTCTCCAGTGGGACGTTTCGCTGAGTCATATTCCCAACATTGTCCAATTTTCAAACCATTTCTCGGGTTTATTATGAGGGGATTCTTAATGAGTTAACCCTAAATGTTAGGGCTAATGTTTATCTTTGTTTTCCATTGAATTTTGGTTGTGATATTAGTCTGTCGGGCTTCATTCTTCCTCTTATTGATGTTTTATTTCAATCACTTGAGGTTTCGATAGGTGTTAATGTGTTTTTGTTTACTAAAGTCTTTCATTTGATGATTTCAATTTTAAATAAATTTATAAACTAGTTTTGTAGGTCTGTGACACCATTGTTTAATTTATTATAGAAATTTTAAATTTTTTTGATTTATTAAATATAGTTTTAAATGAGTTTTATTATAAATTGAATAGTTTTATTATACCTAGAAATATAGTTAGAATTACTTTTGTTTCTTTAAGAAGTAATTGAGCCCTTATGAAATGTATCGACATTATAATATTGCAATGAAATTTTTTATTAATAAACATGGTTTGGTTGATGTATGACTTTTTTATTATATTAAAAAAAATTCTAAGGGTTTAATGGATTCAATTTTTTTTGTTGGTGATCCGTTAAAATAATGTGGTTTAGTGGTGATTTTATGGGCAAGGATTTTAAATGAACTCTGGTAGTGCGGTTGATTTCAATATATGATTTCTAGGTGTATGGTTTTATGTTTTGATAGCATGATAAGCATGTTAAAATGTATTGAAAAGGGTTTAATGTTTTTTTGTAATGTTTTATGTTTTATAAATTTATTAGGTTGCTAGTTATGTTTTTAAGGTAATTAGTTTTTTCATGGATGTTTAGTTTTCTAAAGGTATTTTAGTTTTAAAATAATGTTGGTCCCCTTGAGTGGTTTCATTTAATTATTTTAAATGTTGTTTTGATGTTTCTTTATGTGTTTTTGAAATCTTTGTTTATAATGTGATGTATATGGTTTGGCCATTCGAATTGAATCATGTTTTGGTCTGTGTTAGAAAAGGGTAAAAGCATGTTTGATAATTGTGAAGTGTTTGAAATTGTGTTTAGAACATAAGGACCAAATTTTATTTTTAAAGGAAAGAGTTGTATTTTCCTGATATTTCGAATAAATGTGTGAGTCTAGTTGGATACCTGAAAATTTTTCTAAAATGTTTCAATGTCTACATGTTATAGAAGCTCGGTTGGCACCTTCGTGTGATATGAAATGTATGTTGGTAATTATGGGGAGCCTTTAGAAGTGGAATATCCCTTAGGGTTATAGTATATTGGTGTCTATGGTTAGGGATGCCAAGTTGGGTGAAATGAGTCATGCATGAGAGGGCCTCCTGCATACACAGTATTACTATAACCACCATGGGTTCCTAGGAAACTTATAGATTATCTGGTGAAGGTTACTCACTAGCCCCGATTAGACGGGTTGGTGCCCATAGTAGATTGAGATTCTAGAAGGGATTTGACACTAATTATGTCATGAGGGAAATTAGTGGGATTTAGACTATGGGGATTCCCCATAAACCTACTGGTGGTACCAAAATGGGTGCGTCTAGGGGTTGTCTAGTGATATTCAGGATCACCCATGGTTTCATCTTGTTTGGTTATTTATTTTTCTAATTCACTGGTTTATATTTAGCTTTTATTGTTTACCTATTTCCCTTTTTTAAAACCCTGATATTTCATGATATGTTTTGTTTATACAATCGAAATTTGTTTTTCAAATATTATATGTCATTAGATGGTTCTGGAAGTGGGAAATAGGTGTTATTTGGGTTAAATGGGAAAACCATATTTTTATAATTGTATTCCCAAACTTGTTTCCTTGGAAATATTTTGTTAATCAAACACATGGATTTAGTGGTTTAATTTTGGCATCCCTACTGAGCATTTATGTGTTGATTCCTTTCCTTTACCATTTCAGTTGCAGGTTCCACTATTGTTCAGGATTTTCCATAAAGGTTTATCATTTTAGATCATTTTTGGGTTTGTCGTTGAAGGTGACCAAGGGGTCACATGACGATATTTGCAGTGGGGTCTTCTATCCAGTTTTGTTTATTTAGTGGTACTTTTTATATGGATCATTTTTTTTGTTTATCTAATATTCAGTTGCTGTTTTTTTCAGGCTTGATTTACTCTATTTATTTATTTAGACCTAGTTTTATCACATAGGATTAAATTGTTCCCCCATGTATACAATAATGCCCGACAATAGTTTATAGCTTTGGGGGATCGTGAACGCCCGTCTGGCCATGTCGCAGGCTGGACCAGGTGACCTGTTCAGGGTCGACCCAGGTCAGTTCGTGACATGAATCATATAATATAAAATATGTAAACTCTCAAAATTGACCCAATAATGAAGAAATTATGTCTATGACACAAGAATAAATATGTTTATACAATACATTTATTCATTTTATATTAATCATCAGAAATCTATATATGAAATTTTTACATGATTTTCTAACACATTAAAGGTTTTCATTTCTCTTAGTGATTTGACTTCAATGTACACATTTTAACTAAAATATTTATGGTTTTAATATGAAATTAGGTATCTAAAGTGAAAAATATATATGAAACATAATACATAAGAATATTCGAGTTTAGAAACTCATCAAATATCTCTTTACATATGTGATAATAAAAAAAAGACATGAAAAAAATGGGGAAAATAAGTTTAAAGAAATTATGAGAAGAATTTCTCGCAATGAAATTAACCAAAATTCATTTTAATGTGAAGCTGATATTTTTAAAATTTCCAAAATGGTGAACAAGTGCATGTATTAAAAACTATAAACTTATTTCTAGAAAAATAAATATAAATAAATAGAATGCACATGATTCAATTATATAAATTAGATAATAATAATGATGTATTACTCCATAAAAAAATTCTAATGTCAATAAGTGAGGTATAATGTCTCTAAAAGATTCAAAATGGAGTTAGTTTAAGGACTCAAGATCAACATACTAATCAAGTGATGAAAATACTATGTTTCTCTTCGAAAATGTTAATGTATGTGACAATGTAAATTATATATGTTTTTTATACACAAATACTTCTTAGAACCCTTATTTTTGTAATAAATATCTTCAAAATTCTTAAAAACAACATCAATATGGTTTTTCTATATATGTCTCAAAATATAATGTTAGAAAAATTACTTTGTTTTTTTATAAAATAAAATATTAAATGAAAATGATGAATAAATTCTTTTTTAATAAAAATAGCCTAATATTGATAATTTGGAAGATCAATATTAAAATATAAGAAAAAACATTCAATGCTTTTCAAATATGAAGAAAACATAACGAAAGTTTTTGGATCTCAATTAAATTATGATATATATTAAGTTATTGTTTATTAAAAACTATCTAATTTTAATAAAAATTATAAATGGTTAATTTTTTTAAAGGATTATTCCATAATACATATTATCATTAATGAATGGAATCTAGTTTTCATTTTAGTAGTGAAATTGTAAAAATTAACGATTTTTTATACCAAATATCATTTATCTCTCATCTGATATTTTTAAGGGAAATTTGATTATAAATATGTTTAGATTCATATTTCATTATTTTTTAACATATGTGGACCAAATATATGATAACTAAAATCAATATCCTTTTATTATTATATTGAACATGGGTACCATCAGAAAAACACACAATGACCCTTGGTATAGGGATATTTGTAACACAAGGATCGTTCATGGTGATCCATTCAAATTCATTATTGTAATATCCCAGGTAAATAAATATTGTGACATTTTCAAATTTATTAATATTTTTTAATTAAAAATTATTTTTACTTTAAATGGAATTCTATGTTCAATTACGTAACTGATACTCAATAACGGGTATCCTTGAAATCATATGTCACACACAACGTGGAGTTATACAGAAAAATAATATAATAATATAATATCATATTAAATGGTTGTTAACGCCTAGCTATTGTAATGGAAGGATTGAACAGAACTAACTAAAATATGATTATACATGCATTTTTAATGTTTTCACATTTATCTTATAAATGTCAGTGGTTTAAAATAAGAAATAATCCAATTTTAAGAACAAATACTCTAATATTCATTAAAGGGACAATTTACCATCTTTTAATGGTGAACCATTTTAAAATCTACATTTTTCATTTTTATATGCTATATTTGACAAAATAATATTCTTATTTATAATCAGAACAACAAAATTACTTTGGATGAAATTTTGGTATTTTTCTGATAATGTTCATTTTTTAATGAATAGTAAAAAATACTGTATTAAAATACAAAACTGCCCTTTAATCTCATTTAATAATATTCTTAGATTATATTATTAATATGTTTTAAAAATTAATAAGATTTTTTTACCATTTAATCCAATTTTAGTAATTGAAAGTAATTTCACTTTGAAATTGGACACAAACAAGTGTCATTCTTTTGATAGTTATTATTTGTTAAGAACATGCTTTTTGTTTTGAAATCGAAATATTATTTTATATTAATTTCTGAAACATCTGTGTATTTAATTTGGAAATTTTTTTCCATATTTAAAACCATGAGGTCTAAATTGCGTAAATAGGTAAAAAAATTTGACATTATGAATATTTATTTCAGTAAATATTTTATTAACCATGGTTAAACTGTAAATCAATTATATAAGGGTTAAAAAATAATATTATAGTAATATTAAATTACTCTAACTTCTGTCCTATTCATATTTTTTGATACATGTCCATCCATAAGCATCTTTTGGACAATTTTGGTACCCCATGTTTCCACATGGGAGTGATAATGACACTTTATATTAATTAATTTTATTTAAAGTCAAAGATGATTTTAACATATATCTTTTAGTAAATTAATTTTTACATGCTATTATATAAGTTATATATAAGAATATAAATATTCATTTTAAATCTAAATAAACTAAATACATAATAGTATTTTTTTTATATTTTTTTGAAATCTTATAAAGAAATTTATTTATGACACAATAATGATGCAGTGTTTACCTCATTAATGAAT
The DNA here is from genome assembly GCA_963277665.1 of Viscum album. Lineage (NCBI taxonomy): Eukaryota > Viridiplantae > Streptophyta > Magnoliopsida > Santalales > Viscaceae > Viscum > Viscum album. The sequence continues at coordinate 1,999,425,128 of OY728146.1, read as the reverse complement.
GATTTAGATAAATTAGATTATAAAAATTAAAAGAATATCCATAACTTCTGTAATTATTATTGGATTATTTTATTTAGAAAATTTTCATATTGTCTTCTATTTAATGAGTTTTTTTCCTTTATACGCCGAATATAATTATATAATAATATAATATTTTTTAAACCTTCCTAAAGAGCCCCTTTTCCTCCTTATAACAAAGACACCACTTCTAACCCGTCTCTCACACTTCTCAATCCAATTTACTTGTCCATAATCTACCCAATTAATCTTCTTACATAACTATCTTCATCCTAGAATCCTTACCACAACAAAAATTCACTTCATGTAATCTTTATGGTTCAAACCAAATGAGGATAACTAATTTAAAGGTAAAATCTTCTCTTATGTTCGTTTCTTTTATTTTACTTCTCCAACCACAAAAAATCTTTTTATTCCTTTATTTAATAACAACCCCTATATCCTGAATATACTAGGTTGTTGTTATGAGAAGGATTTAAATTTCACGTCCCCACACCTCCATCTAATCGATACGAACATACTGTTTTTGTGGACGGTTACCTATAGCCTCATGAAACGATGAATGTTTAAATACCTCCAACCACATCTCTTTTGGGAAATTATAATGGAACTATATTTATATGTGATATATATTATATTTATATTGTATATTATATTTTTATTTTTTCATTTATAGCATACGATGATAGTTTCCATAATGTGTAAAAGAGACAATTTCATTTGAAGAAGTATGGACTACCAACCCCTCAAAAGTGATATGACTCATTCATTCCATACGTGGAATGTATAAATGTTAAAATTACTAAAATTAAATATATTCTATTATAAGGGAATACAAATATTCCAATGTATTGTTACTTTTTTATTCCATTAAATATGAAATAGAAATGAAATTCGTGTTAATGCATACGTATGACTTACAGCCTCCATTAACAGAGAATTTCATTTTAATTTTCCAAATGTATTATACTATTATAAAATAATATATATATTTATATACTAGATATATATGATATATATGATATCAAAATCATGAATATCATTATGGAGATAATGGTCTTTTTCCCACGTGAATGACATGTAATTATCAGATGTTTGTTTTTGACTCAAGTAACAAATATCGCTAAAATGGTCATTGTTAACTTCAATGACTACATAATGTTTATAACATGGTAATAAGTGAAATAAAAGTAACAATAAACTTGAAAAATGTTCTTAATAATGTAGAAATTATCATTATTTTATTATTTAGGATTTTAAATATCAAACATGTCATGTCGGACACGAGGCAAGGGACTTCGTCTCAATATCCTTTCATTATGGAATATTTTGATAATATACCCCTCGTTATATTATATGGTATATAATAAACTCATTTTAATTTTAATTTTATTCAAAGAGAATATTTTATCTTCGAATCATTTTATATAACAACAAAATGATTGTTTATAACATTTGTGGTAACAATGACATCTCTTCCATTGTAATCGTTACTTATAATACACAATTAGACATAATGTTATTAAAAGGAAAAGAAATAACTTATTCAGTTTTTTAATTTTCTGGTTTTGAAAATGGTTTTTTGAATTGCATTTATTATTTAAATATCTTGAAATTATTTCTTGTGATTGCAAATGAAATCTTTTTAGTGAAATGTTTTTATTTTCAATATTTTATCTGTTATTATTTTATAATTGTACTTGGATATTTTATGGGTGGTTACGTGATAAACCAATTGATAGGTGGTACCATGATAAACCATGATGGGTGTTTACATTATAAACACCAATTCATTCGTTATGGAAGTCATCTGTATGGCTATTCCATTTAGTGATATGTGTAGAAGTAGAGTTTATGGTTATTCCATATATGTATGTTTATATACCAAGTTACCTTTATATGTTTTGTGTTCATTATATATGGTTTATGGTAATATTTGGGATAAAAAGGGTAAGAAATGTTGTTTTATTCATTGAAGGGTATTTACTACTTCATAATGATGAAAATTATTACTTATGATAAAGTATTCATGGATTACATGTTATTTTGAGAAACTAAAATTTTTCAATCATTGTGTATACCTAAATATGCTTATAATTCTAATCCAATGTTTTTTAAATTTTTTCACAAGACATAATGTGGAATTGGTTCAAGGATGGGATCATGGAAAATTCAAGAGGTCTAAAATATGGAACTAGACATGACTTTATTTTTCAAGAGTTTTTATTTTATGATAAAATGGATAATCAATAGAAGTGTCTACATGTAATATTCTAGTTTTTTTGTATATTTTATGACATAATTTAATAATTCTCTGATCCAGAAAAGATACTCAACGTTAATTATTAACATAATTCAAGATTATGTAATTTTTAAGGCTAGGGACTTAAAGTTGGTATTAGATGTCAGTTTAGAGAACTATAATAGTTAGGATAATGTTAAATTAAAATCCATAAACTTATTTATGTTAATATTGAAATGATATATCATTTACATATTATCATGTTGCTTCATCATTGATATTTGTATGTTAAGAATGGTTTTCCTAATAGAAACAAGGAAACTATGTTGGGAAGCATACATAGTATAATATCCTTCCAAATCAGCAAACTGAGATGGTTGGAATCAGAACTGAATATTTTGTTACAATAATGGCATAGTTGACTCATGATATAAATGGATGTTGTTTCCTTGTAAGATATCATCCAGATCAACCATAGATGAACATGTCACTAGTGGATCATTTCATGAGGCAATGTCCCCCATTATACAGTGGATCATCTGATCATGTGCATTTTAAAGGTTGGATTAAAGCACTGTAGAAGATTTTCAATTTGATGGGATGTTTAGAAAATAAAATGATTAGTCTTGATTTTTACCATTTGGAAGGTGAAGCTGATAAGTGGTGGTCGAAGGTGAAATTTTTTTGGGATAGTGAGGAGATTGATTCTCTTGATTAGGATGAATTGCATGGTATATTTCTTGAGAAATTATTTCCAAAGGTGGTTTGATTTTGAATGAAAAAATAAATCTTTGAATTGTGGTAGGAGGAAGACTCAATTGCAGCATACGATAAAATTTTCAATCAAAAAACCAGGTATACTAAAAATTTATTCTCAACTATTCATAGTAAGATAAATAAATTTTACTTAGGACTGAAGCTGCAATATCATAGAGCATCAGTCTCTTGTGAATTCAAAATCTATGAGATAGTTTTCATATGAGCTGAGAAGGTAGAAATGGAGTTTTTTTATGCTTAGGTGTTCTATGAGAGAAAACAAATGAAGTTGACTAGTTGGAAGGAAAAGGAAAAGAATGTATCGATGATTCCTAGAGTTATGAAAATTAGATATCCATCATGTGAGAAATTTTGTAAAAATATTCTTATAGAATGTTTATCATGATCTGGGAATTGCGTCTAGTGTGGTATGTATGGTAATATTGCTTGTAACCTAATAGAATATGATCATGCATACAATTAAAACCCATCTGTGAGATGTTTTAAGTGCAATTAAATGGGTCATTATTGAAATGAGTCTCCAAATAAGAACATCACTAAGGGAATATAGGATGACTACTAGTGGAAAGGGTTGGTGAAATGATTTTAAACTACATCAGTAGATGCTAAGCCATCGAATGATGTAGTATTAGTTACACTGTTTGATTATTTAGATTATTCCAATGTGTTTTTTTATTCAGGGTCTACACAATCATTAATTTCTGAGATGTTTTCTAGTAAATTAGAAATTCTCTCTCAAGCTATGAATCCTAAACATTTGGTAAAAACACATGGAGTAAATTTTGAGACAAAAAGAAATTAAAATAACCTTCTCTTCCTTGTGTGCTTAAATAATCTACCTGCAAACCATATTGTTTTTCTTCGAGTAGAGTTTGATGTTATTTTGGGATTGGATTGGCCTTCCATTTATCCTGATTAAATTGACTATAGATCTAAAGAGGTATTCTTTTAGAAATATTTTCAATTGGTTTATGAAAATGAACAATTACGTTTTATTACATATTATAAAGCTACGAAACAAGTAAAAGTTGGAAATGAATGTTACCATGCACATATTGTTGAAAACAAAAGAACGAATCATATTAATGTTATGCTAGTGGTAAATGAGTATCTTGATGTTTTTTCTGATGAGTTCCCTGGTATAATACCTTATCATGATGTTGAATTTATTGTTGACTTAGTTCATGATTCTAAATCAATTTTTAAACCCCCTTATCAAATGACTAAAATAGATCTTTTAGAGTTAAAGAATAAATTGCAGGAGTTATTAGATAAACATTTTATTTGACCTCTCACAACACCATGGGGTTCTTCTGTCATGTTTGTTAAAAAGAAATATGGTTCAATGAGACCTTTCATTGATTGTATAGCATATAATAACAGTAGTATTAAGAAAAAAAATCATTTGACTCATATATATGATTTGTTTCATCAGCTCCAAGGAGCTCAGTATTTTTCGAAGATTGATTTGTGGTCGGGAAACCAACAGTTGAATTTGAGGGAAGCAGACATTTTGAAGATTGTTGGGAAAAAATCCCTCAAGGTATCATTGCAGCATTTTTGGGTTGATTGTGTTTGTTGACAAAGCAGGTTTCCATGGATAATTGTCGAGTTCCCGAGAAGTTGTTGACATTCCATTTTGACAAAGAACTTTGACAAAGGAAAGGATGATCTGGAGGCGGTACAAAAGAGCAGTACAAGGTGGCGCCGTTTTCCAGTGTTTGCCAAATTTTTGGGCCTGAAAATCGCCAATGGAAAATGGAGTGATATGTTGTTGGCGAAGGTTGAGGAGAGATAAATGAAGGAGGTGTGCGGAAAAATCAAGCGTGGTGCGCAAAACGAGCGGTTTGCGCGAAATCTTGAAGTGTGGCGCGCAAAACAGCGGGTTGCGCGAAATTGTATTTCGCGCAAAAGATGTTTCAAGGCCGAAAGCTTAAAAATTGGTAAAGGCATGAGGCGCGCGAAATTTTGGAGGCGTGCGCGGAAAATTGAAGTGGCGCGCGAAATAGCGGATGAAGTATTTCACGCAAGAGGTGTTACGAGGTCCGAAGCTTGTAAAATGGCAAAGGCATGAGGTGCGCGAAATTATGGAGCAGTGCGCGGAAAATGTTTGTGCGCGGAAGATCAAAGTGGATTACGCGCTCAAGGAGGGTTTTTCGCGCGGGGTCGATTTTGCCTATAAATATGAAGTGACCCTCCTCCATTCAAGAGAGCTCAAGACATAGAAAATACCTGAGCTCTGGTGCGCGAAATTGAAGTTAGAAAGGGTGTTGCGCGTAAACTTAAAGTTTGCGCGTAAAGTCAGCTGTTGCGCGAAAAGCTAAGGCTGCGCAGAAAGTTGGTGCTGGCGCGTAAAAGGGAGATTGCGCGAAAAGTGGATTTCACGCAAAATCAGTGAATTGCGCGCAAGGCAGTTTCCAAGTTGCGCGTAATATTTGGAGGTTGCGCAAAAAAGGAATTTCGGGCAAATCATAGAAATTGCGCGCAAGTCACCGTAAGGGTTGCGCGTAAAAATTGAGGTTGCCCGGTACATCCGGTGCAAAGTGAGATTCATCTGCGGGTGAAAGTTGGACTTCAACAGAGCATCTACATATAGAGGAAGATTCATTCTTTCATGAAAATTAAGAGACCTATAGGTCTATAAACTGTTAGTGAATCCCTTCCAAGAGCAGTGAGCTTAGGAAGAGGAAGAAGGTGATCCTCTCCACCGGCAGTGAGCCAGAGAGAGAGAAACAGGGAGTGACCCTTGGGAAAGCAGTGAGCTGACCCTAAACATTGTATAGGCAGTGAGCCTGGGCATAGAAGTGATCTAGCCCGAACATTGTAATCCGCAGCTAGTGAAGTTTAGTGGACTTGGTACGACCGGAAACCTATCGGCGTATGCTCCTTGGACGTAGCCCTTAGCGGTGAACCAAGTAAAATTGTTGTGTCCTGTGCTTGCTTTACTTTCTGTTTATATTGTGCAGCAGGAAAGAGAGAGAAGAGTGTTTTGCTTAACAGCGAAACAAGATCAGAAAGGGCTTTAATTTTTAATTAGTCATACCCTGATTCACCCCCCCCCCTCTCAGGGTATTCATCCTAGTGGACCTAACAAAGATAGATTTGCATACTAGATATGGCCATTTTGAATTTATAGTTCTGTATTTCGGTTTAACTAATGAACCTATTATATTCATGGATCTTATGAATATATTTTTCATTAAGGTCTTGGATAAGATTGTGGTTGTTTTCATTGATGATATTATAGATTTTTATATATGTAAAAAAGAACCATGAATGTCATTTAAGGGTGGTACTACAAACCATAAAAGAAAGGAAATTGTTGTGTAAATTCAGCAAGTGTGTGTTTTGGTTACAAAAAATTTCTCTCAATGGCCACATTGTTTTAAAAAATTGGATAACTATGTATATTTCTAAACCAACTCTTGTTGAAGAATGGCCAAGACCCACGAATATAATTGTGATCCGTATTTTTCTATGGTTGGCATGTTATTACAGAAGGATTATAAAAATGTTTTAATGGTTTTATTTCCCAATGACTAAGTTAATTTGAAAATGTTTGATGTTCATTTAAACAAAAGAATATGATGATTGTTTTCAGGAATTGAAAATAATATTGGTGAATGAACTATTTTTTGAACTACCGTCCAAAAATGGCGTGTTTTTTATCTACATTGATTCTTTGTTTAAAGGACTTGATATTTTCCTTATGCATAATGATTAGTTAATTTCTTATGCTTCGTGTCAGTTGAATCCTAATGAGTTAAATTATCGTGTACTTGATTTGAAATTAGCTACTATTGTTTTTTCATGTAAAATGTGAAGGCATCATTTGTAGGTTTTAAAATGAGAAATATATACATAACACAAAATATTGAATTATATATTAACTATTAATGAATTGATCGTGAAACATAGGATATGGAATGAATTAATCAAGGATTATTATTGCACGCTTCATTGCCATCCATGAAAGGAAAATAATGTTGCTGATGCATTGAGTTGAAATATTCATGCAACATTACCCCTGTTATGTTTAGAACAAGGTCCTTTGATTAAATTAATGATGAACATTAGAATAGAAGATGTTGGTGAAAAAATTCTTTTGATATGTTTCAGGCATCAGTGAAAACATATCTATTATATAGAGTTAAGCAAGCTTAGAGGGACGATAGTGAGCTATAGAAAAAGGTAGATGTGGTTAAGAAGGGTATGTTTCTTGATTTTAACATTGATAATGACTGTATTATGAAATTTGGGAACAAAATATGTGTTCCCTATGATTCACAGTTGACGAATGAGTTTTTATGTCAAGATCATAGTTCTCAGTTTTATGTTCATCCTAGTTGTATAATGATGTACAATGATCATCGAGAGTATTACTGGTGGGATGTAATGAAAAGAGATATTTCTTATTTTACAGTGAAGTGTTTTACTTGTCTATAGTTTAAACCCGAGTTACAGTTACCTAAAGGGATGATTTATTCATTACCGATGCTAGAATGTAAATGGAAAATATATCCATGTACTTCATGGTGGTATTACCAGTGAAATATCAAGGATAGAATTCCATTTTGGTTATTGTTCACTGAATGAGAAAATCTGGTCCTTTCCTTCCTATTCGAGATACTTTATCATTAGATCAACTGTCTCAGTGGTTTGTAAATGAGATAGTTAGTTTAAATGGAGTTACCCTAACCATTGCATCTGATCATGATCCCATGTTCTTTTTTAACATTAAAATATTCCTTCAGAATTCGTAGGGTACAGAATTAAATTTTAGTACAGATTATCATCCACAATCAGATGGGTAGTGAGAATAAACAATTATGACATCAGAAGACATGATATGTGATTTTTCAAACGATTACCAATGATTTTGGGACCAACATATTTCTTTGGATGAATTTTCATATAATAAAATTTTTAATTACAGTATACAGATGGATCCGTTTGAGGAATTATATAAAAAGAAGTGTCGAATATATGGTATTTTGGATGAAGTAGGTGAAAGGAAGATGATGGGACAAGAATTGGTTAAAGAGATGGCATAGAATGTTCTGTTGATTAAGAAGCTCATGAGAACACCTCACACTAGGTAGAAAATATATACAGATAATCGGAGGAAGGATCTTTCTTCTGATGTAGATGATCAAGCCTTTCTCTAAGTTTCTCTATGGAAAAGTGTGATGCTTTTTGGAAAGAAGGGAAAGCTGATTCTGAGGATTATTGTACCCTATGAAATCCTAGATAATGTTGGATTAGCTACATATAGAGAAGAATTATCTCCATGTTTATCCCTTTTACACATTATCATTCATGATTATATGTTGAGAATGTATATTCCACATCCATCTCATGTTTTGAGCATAGAAGTAGTTCAGTTGGAAGAGATTCACTCTTATGAGGAACAACTAGTCCAGAATCTTGACCGAAAAGTGAAAGTGTTGCAGAAAAAAGAAATTCATCAGGTAAAGGATCTGTGGAAAACCCATATGTTTTAAGAGGCAATGACGAATCTGGAAATGCCACGTGGGATAAAAACCCCCATTTATTTGATAAGTGATTAAATATTATGAGGTCATAATTTCTAAAATGGGAGATGGATGTAACATCTCAGGTCAATAAATAATGAGAAATTTTCATATTTATTAATATTTTTGAATTAAAAATTAATATTATTTTAAAGGGAGTTCTACGTTTGATTGATTACCTGATAAGCAACAATGGATTTATTTGAAATCATACATTGCACACAACATGGAGTAATATCGAAAAATAAAATAATAAAATAGTATTATTTTAAATGGTAGTTAACGCCTAACCATTGTAATGTCAAGAATGAACAGAACAATCTGAAATATGATTATACATGCTTCTTAAATGTTTTTACATTTATCTAATAAATTTTATAGGCTTAAAATAATAAATAATCCAATTTTATGAACAAATATTCAAATATTCTTTAAAGGGTCGATTTTCTACATTTTGATGGTGAAACATTTTCAAATCTAGTTTTTTTTCACTTTTATATTTTATATTAGACAAAATATTATAATTATTTTGAATTTGGGGATTATAATAACCTTGGTTGAAAATTCGGTTTTTTCTGATAATGATCATTTTTAATGAATAGTAAATAATATTGTATTTTAATTCAAGACTACCTTTTAATCTAATTTATTTGTATGGATATATTATCTTATTAATTTTTTTTAATATGTAATTAGATATTGGATTTACCATTTAGTCCAATGTTGGTAATTGGATGTAATTTCACTTTGAAATTGGACATAAACAAGTATCAATCAATTTATAGTTATTATTTCATAAAAACATTCTTTTTGATTAGACATCAGAATTAATTTTAAAATAATTTCTTCCACTAATGTGTTTTAAATTTGGAAAAAATAATTCCATTTTTGGAATTTGGAGATCCAAATATTGTATATAATAATCCTTTATTTTAATACATTATGAATATTTACTACAGTAAATATTTCATTTAATATGGTTAAAGGGTAAATCATATAAACAAGGGTAAAAAAATAATATTATAATTATATTATAATAATATTAAATTGCTTTAAAAAGATTCTTATTCCTATTTTTTGATACATGTAAGGCCATGTTGATCTCTGAGTCGATTTTTGGATCCCATGGAGCCACATGGGAGTGATAATGAAACATTATATTAAAAAGTTTTAAGTAAACACAATGATGACTTGAACTTATATATTTTAGTAAATCAATTTTTACATGCGGTTATATAAGTTATCATTTCGACTCTAAATATTCATTATAAATATATTACTAATTTATAAATAATGGTATTTATTTTAATTATTAGACATATAATAAATAAAATTATTTTTGACACAATAACAATGATGTGTTTACCTCATTAATGAATGATTTGAATAAACAAGTAAATAAAAATTGAAACAATATCCCAAACCCATCCAATTATTATGGGATGATTATATTTAGAACATGATTCATCTTATTTTAGACCATAATGAGTTTTTTAACTTTATATACCAATAATAATTATATCATAAAATAATATTTTCAAACATTCCAAATGAGCCCATCTGCCCTCTTATAAGAGGACAGAACTTCTATCAAATTCCATACACATCTCAAGCCCAATGGCTCGTCCAAAAACTACCCAATTAATCTCCCTATATTCCAATATTCCTCCTAGAAGGTTCACATTAGCATAAGTCACTTCATGTAAACCTATTGATTCAATCCAATGGGAGATACCAGATTTCAATGGAACGTCTTCTCTTAAGTTCATTTTTAATTTTACTTATCCAACCAGCTAAACTATCATTATTACTTTATTTTATAACAAAACCAGTATAATAAATATTCAAGGTTGTTTTTATAAAAATTATTCTTTCAACACTTCCAAAAAACTCTTTCTAATGGTTACAATCATATTGTTTCTGTGGACGGTGAACTATAACCTCACAAAACAACAATTGTTCCAATATCTCCAACAGCCTCCCATAGTGGAAATTATGATGGAAATTTATTTATCTGTGATATATATTATATTTATATTTTCTCATTAATTATTTTTTCATTTTTAGAATAGAATCATGGTTTCCCAGAATGGGTAAAAGTGATAATTTCATTTGAGAAATTACGGACTACTGCCCCCTCCAAAGTGATATGACTCGTTCATGCCATACATTTAACATATAAAGGGTGGAGTTACTAAAATTTCATATATGATATTATACTGAAATTATAATATACCTATGTATCATTAATTTTTCATTCCACTAAATATGAAATAGAAATGAAAGTAGCGTTCACGCGTACGTACAGCTTACCGTCTCCATTAACAGTGCATTTCATTTCTCATCTCCAAATGTTATGTACTATTATATATATATATATATATACTAGATATATATATGATATATAGGATATATAAAACAGTAATATAATTTAGGAGATAATGTACTTTTGACCACATGATGTACTTGTAATTATAAGCAGTTCATTTTAGACTATTGTACCAAATATCGACAAAAATGCCATTATAAATATAGATGATTACATAATGTTTATAAAATGGTTATAAGTCATATTAAAGGAATAATAATCTTCAAAAATGATCATGAGAAAGTAGAAATTATCCTTATTTTATTATTCATTAGATTAAAGAGCGAACGATTCAAGTCCAATATGAGGAAATGGACTTCGTCTCAATCTCCTTTCATTATGGCATGTTTTGATAATATACACATATTTATTTTATAAAGTATATAATAAACACCATTTAATTTTACTTTCATTCAAAGTGAATCCTTTTTCAATGAAGCATTTCACTAAATTAAAAAAAGGAATGTTTTTAAAATTTGTGGAAATAATGACCTCTCCACCGCCGTAATTGTTAGTTGGATTCCTCTATATGCCTTAATTTTTTTAAAATGTAAGAAAATTCCTTGTTTTTTTTTTGGGGTTTTGGTATTGAATATGTTTTTTTATTTGGATTGATTATTAAAATATCTTGAAATGATTTTTTTATTGTAAATGAAATGTTATTTGTGAAATATTTATATTTGAAATATATTATGTGTTATGATTTTATTATGGTACTTGGACATTTGATGGGTGGTTATGTGATAAAAATAATGGATGGTGGTGTCGTGATAAACCAGGATGGGAGGTTATGTTATAACCACCAATGCATTTGGTATGGAAGTTGGCTATATGGCTATATCATTTAGTGATTTGTGTGGATGTTGACTGTATAATTATTTCATATAAATATGTTTATGTCCAAAGTCACATTTAAATGTCTTGTGCTCATTCTATGGGTTTTATGGAAAAATATTGGTTACAAAAGGGTAATAAATGATCTTTTATTTAGTAAATAGAATTTAATACTTCATAAAAGAGAAAAGTAATACTTATGATTATGTATTCCTCTTTTATATGTTGTTTTGAAAAAAATAATAGTTTTCTTTCATTGTATATTCCTTACTATGATTTTTATGCTCATCCCATGTTTTGGAAATGTTTTTCACCAGACATAAAGTGTAATAGGGTCCAGGATGGGATCAAGGAAAATTCATTATGTCTAAAATATGTAACTTGACATGACTCGTTTTTCCAAGAGTTTATATTTTATTAAAAAAAATGGATACTGAATAAAAGTGTCTACATATAATATTCAAGTTGTTATGTATATGTAATGAACTAATTCTGTAAAACTATAAACCATAAAATATTTTCAATGAGAATTTTAATTTAATTGAATATTTTTTTATGTTTTAGGCCTTATAATTATACCAAAAAACATTGATAGAGGAAATGTCACATTTTGAGATGATTCAGAATGTAAAATTTTCTATATCGGTTTGTTTGGTTTATCCAACTCTACTGTTGATAAATATGTTTTAAATTTTTATGGATTTGTTGATTAATTTAAAAATAATTGGCCAATTTATGCTATTTGTACTAGGATAAAAATAAAAAATATTTCTTATGGTTCTTAATTAGTAATGTATGATTTTATTTACCCCATATCAATTTCAATATATTTATATTATAGATTTTGTATGTCATAAAATTTCCAATGTTTTGTATTTAAATACAACATATAATGTATCATTTCTTTTACATCAATATCTCAATCATCATAACATTCAATATTTTGTAAAAATAAATTATAAATGACATGAATAATATTTACTAATATTTTTATTCAACCTTAACAAAGTTCATGAACCACGCTTACTTTTTGATAATCAAAAATAGAATTTAAAATATATAAAAGATATTTATTATTCTATGTATGTAGAAATAGTTCCCCTTCACAATTAAGTATAACTAAATCTATATTAGTATTTTTATGAATTAGAACATTGTATGTATAAATTATTATAAAATATTATCTTTTGTATTCATTTCATCTCATAAAAATGAGTCTTTTAATAACTATATGAAAAATTTACATAATTTCAAAAATGAAAATGGATTGAAAATATTTCATATTAGAAGTGACCATATGGGATAATTTTATAACAATTTCTGTGATATTTTTTAATCAAATCCATTTTATCATAAATTATTCTTCACATACATAACACCTCTACAGAATAGGGATATTGAAATATAAAATAGGGTACTCGATGAAATGTTTGGAATTTTCATTAATGATAGTAACCTTCATAAATTATTTAGTTCTCATGTGGTTAATATTTAACTATTTTATCTTATGACCCCTCATATGAAAATACCCCAACTAATTTTAGAATGGGAATATTACTAATATTGTCTTAGTTAAGGATGTCAGTTGTAAATTAACTCTATTTATTCCAATACAAATCTATATAATGATATAATTGACTATAATAATGTTATTTTTTTGGTTAATAAAATGGTGTTATATCATACTGAGATTTCAATAACATTACAAATACCATAGAATAATAAAATAATTTCCAATTCTATGGGAATATATTTAAATCTCATCCTCAAATGGATAATGATGTTGACCCACATATTTTGACCCTAATTAAAGTAAAATATAGTAATTTAAATTAATATGTTCAAGAAAAACCTTATAACACATTACATGTGGAATGGGTTGAATTAAATTATCATCAACATAATAATATTTTCGGTGAATTACAATCCAAAAAACATACTAGAAGGTCAGTCTCAACGAGGTTGAACATCGATATTTTCTCCCTCTCCTTGAACATCATAGCCTTGAATACATTATTAATTAAGATAATTTGATACATTACCGGATGGTGGAGTTGAACTAATTTATTATAAATAACATTTTGACTCTAACTGATTATCTTGATAATAATAAAATTATTGAAACTAAGCTGGTTTCCTAGAAAAAGACATTATGGTCAACGAATTATTATTTTTAACATGGATTGAATTATTTCTAATAGATATTACAATGAATAGTGAATTTATAATATTGAACCACTTTCACCCATTAAATGGATAGAATCAATTAAAATCATTTATTTTTGTAACAACCTAAAATTAAATAATATCATCATTGTACTCGATTACGTTTGTAGCATGAATCACGGTTTATAGAAAAAATATAACACGTAGAGATGATAAAATATATTTATGTAAACATAATATCATCATCACATTACATTAAAAATATGAGTTTATCACTACATACATGAAAATTTTAATTAATCATTCATTACACACAACAATGAGTTCAACATGTGTTATATTGAACACATAGTTTAAAACAAATAAAATAAAGTTTTAAAATACAATTATTAAATCTACTAGCTACCAAAATGATTTTATTATGTTTGATATGATTTGTATTAATATAATTATGAAAAAATATAATTTACACATATTAATTTTTTGTTTATTGATTAGAAAAAAAGTCACAGAAATATAAAATAAATGTTTTTTGGAAAAAATAAATTTCGTAGAAGCGGGATTAGTTTCTCATTGAAAACATAATATTAAATTACTTCCTAAAAGGTATTTCAAAATCAATTTAATTAAATGAAATAATTTTTTTGAAATAATAATAATTTCAAAAATAACATACTGTGAATTTTTTGGATTTTTTTAATGTAATATTTTTTGATGAATGGCGAAAAATATTGAATGGTATTTCAAAAATTAGTTTTAATTTCAATTATTTAATATGGTAAATTATATTTTGAATTATTTTTAATGAAAATTCAAATAAATATATATAAATTAATATAATTTAGGTCACTAAAATAACATTTATATTTAATTTTAATATAAAATCATTGTAATCTTATTACTATTTTCTATTTGAATAACAGATTTTTCATCATATCTCTGGGAGTAATTTTAATTAAAATCATGAATTTTTAATGAATTGAATTAGAAAAAGTTATTGACAAATTTGTATTTATAATAATATAAAATGTATAATATGTTAAATAGAAATTTTTTTACCAAAATTAATAACAACATTAGTAAAACTAATTACCACAGATAAGGTAAAAATAGATTTATCGGGTGTTAACTATGAAAATATGGGTTAAAAAGAACTAAAAACATCTAGGACAACCATTTTCAAGTTATATATTGACCTTATTATAGATTTATTCATTAATGTAAAATTATAGTGTCAATTGAAATAAAAAAATGAGGGTATCACTAAATCTACTAATAATATTACACATCCCCAACTCGCCTTACATAGAAAACGCCACCCCTATTATATTATATTCACCAGAAATGATCTTTTCATTCTAATACATCCCAAAATAACATTCCAACATACCTCCCATAATCCTAAATGTATTATGATTTTCCCAAAATCCATCCTTTGAAGGCTTTTGTGGAATCCCAAGGACAATATATGAAGAAGAGGTAAAATTCATCAACAAGCTTTTTTCAACCTCCAACAACATAAATTTTTAGTAAAAAATTATGAAATAATAAATATCGTATATTCCATATAAAAATAAGTTTTTGTTTTAATTTAATTACATAATTCCACCTCCATTTCGATCAAATGGTTTTACAAAATCATCATTCATGTGAACATTAGACAATCCCCTCACGATCTAAGGCAATTAATTTTTCCAAAAGAACAAATCAATGTTGTTTATAATGAAATTTAATATATATATATGTCATATTTTTGATATAATTTTTCGACTAGGGTAATTATATAATATATTAAATTTTTCCTTAAATTCCACTAGAGATACACTAATGTTCATCTTGTTTATGGTGGCCTTCCTCCTAACGAAGCGATATGATTCATATGTCAGAAACTACTCACATGGAATGTGTTAACGATATATTTAATGATTACATGTGACAAAATAATAAAAATATTATAATCATGACATATTTTATATTATTTTAGGTTACTATATTATATTCATTATTAAATTTTGACATAATTGATGATGATATCATCAACAATGTATATGTGGACTACAGCCTTCATGATATGATGTGACTATATTTTCATTAGCTAAAAGAAAGGATGACATATATTTGTATACATATATATATATGTGTATATATATATAATATTAATATAATTCACAAAATATAACATATTATTAACAATTTTCTATAATTATTCTTGGAAAATTAGAATATTTCTCATAGGTATAGATGACTAACAGTCTCCATGGTGATAACATATTTTACTATTCATAACTATCTTTCATGATTGGTTTTTGATGTCATATTGACATAAAAATATTATAATTATTTTATTATTATTGTTACTGAAATTATAAAACTATTTATTATTTTATATAAGATGATTATTAATGAAAAAAAGCCAAAGTAATCATTTTAAATAAATACTGGAATAATTAAAATAAGAAACATTATTAATAAATTTTTGATAATACATTATAAAAGTTTCATATATGATATATAAAATATAAATATTGTTCTAGTGTAAGTTAATACCATTTTTAAGCTAATATTTACTGTATAAAATAACTTTCAATCAAAATTAATTGTGAGGTAATAGATTTCATCTTATTTTCATTTCACAAAGTCATATAGTAATGTTATGAAACTAATTTATTTTATATCGGGTAGACAAAAAAACATTAACACATAATATCATGTATAAAAACTATTCCATAAATTTAATGTATTAATTATTTTTTTTAATTAAACAAAGGGAATTTGAATTAAATGTTACCATGTAGTAAATAATTTCTCAGGTCAATTTTTTAGGTTATATTACTCATTCATTATCTTCTTAAAATATGAAAGTTTCCGGGAATATAGACTTTTTAGAAAACATTTTATCTGGATAGAATGTTATGGGAGGGATTTCAGACCCTTCTAGTGACTGCATTAGATATAATTTGTTGATGAGAGGGAACCTTGACAATATTTTCACTTGAGGAATCATTATGTCTCACGAGACAAAAAAACATTTATTTTGTATACCACAATACTTATTTAGATACTTTCAATGTATGAGGCCTTGGAAACATTTTTTTGACATATAGATTTATTATTTCAATCAATATGACATCAGTATTATTGATATCAATTTTTTATTATAATGGATATAGAAATATATCAATTTTCATTTTAATATTGAATTATTTAGATTTTTTATTACAACAGAATAATATATTCCATTATTATGAGTTCTATGGATTTTGTTATTTTCTTTAATTCCAAATCATTTGATCCAACCTCTTTCTTATGATTTTATATCCCATGTTATGAAGATTTGTGGAACATGGGAAATTTTTTAAAATGATTGAACATGAAAAATATTCTATGGGTGATATTGATGAATCATTATGAATTATTTAGTTCTTTTTATGATGACCTAAATGTCACATTGATAAAAGGAACAGGATGATTCTTATTTCACATTGATTCTTAGTTATTTAAAATTCAATAATTGAAAATAAATCCTTTAGATATTAGATATGTAATAATAATTATTAATTTATATATTAAGAACAGGTATATATAGTTTATTAAACATGGTATCAAAGAGGGTATATAAAAGAGGTGATTATGTTGTCGAATATAGGGAGTATGTTTGACATATCACAATTTGAAGTAATTGACTATTTCAAAAAATATAGAGTGGGATGATTGGAAAGAATACATTAATTTTTGAAATTTAAGTTTGATAATATTTTCAAATGTAGGTATATCCCTTTGATATAATATTTTATTTGACATTATAGAAATAATTTAGATTTTATCTTATTATATGACTAAGTGAACTTCAGTCAAAACCCTAGGAATGACCCTATTTACGTAAAAATCATGATGTTTGGTTAAATTATATTGTATGGTGTATTCATAGAAATTAAATAATTTTATACATACAATAACATGGATGATGAAAAGGATGACATTCATCAATGGGAGATAACCATGAAAAATGAAGACTGAGTATTGAATTTATTTTCACTCTAGTGCACAATGAATTGGTATAACGACTGAACACCAAGCTTGACACTCTCGAGTGATATGCTTTGGAAAAAACTTTTTCCTTTAAAAAAATTATGAAGGATATATTTAAGATGATATCTAAATAGTTTATAGAACATAATATATAAATTACCAAGGATAACAAAATACTGAAAGAATATATTTTTAATTTCATCTTAATGAATCATATATTTAAAAAGGTTATATAGGGGAATTAAAAAATTCGATTTCTGTTTTATTATACAAATTTTATATATTATTATAATAACTTTGGTTAATTATATAGTGAAAAATAGATAAGAAAATAAATGAAAATATATAATGTATCTTGAAACCACATTGTATTATATCTGAACTAGGGGAACATTAAAATTGGTTTGAAATGTATTATACACATTTTATGATGAAGAACTGTGAGTTTTCATGACTAACATACGATAGTAAGTATTATAAAATAATATAAATTAATTTACGATATTATTAGATACATTCATTAATTTTTGATATTTATCAATGATATTATATTATATTTTAAAAATTAGGAGGATTATGTGAAAATCTATGAATTATTCTTGTGTATTTCTACTTTAATGGTTTCGAAACATATAGATAATTGTATCAATAAACATTAAATTTAATTATATAAAAAGGATAACTTTTGGGGTATAATAATTGAATAACACATGGTTATATAATATATAGCTCTATAGATAAAAATATGTCATATGTTATGCTAATAAAGTGTTCACTGCATCTGAGAAAAGTGAGTGTGATATTGTTTTAAAATAAATAATGATCCAATAAAAATATATTCCATGACATTTTTATTCATTTTTACTTAATTATTTTGGAATTATGGTAATTCATGATAGTATGTGAACATAATAAGTAATTATTAATACCAGTTCAGAGTTAAAGATATAATTAATTTAAAGGGATTATATAATATCGTTGTGGATTTTTCTCATGGTAATTAAAATAATTTCAAGAAAAGGGTACTATAAATATTATATGATTGGGTAATATATATTCATGGGTATATGATAATATGATTGATTAATTTTTTTAGGAATAGATAAGTTACTTCATATATCGTAAGAGAGTAATCTTGATGATATATTGAATATCATATACAAAATGATAAATATGTGATGAATACCCTCACTTACATTCACAAGTGAGTGAAAATTAAAATTACAAGGACCTCATTTATTTGTGGTGGAGATGGTAACAAACCTATATATTAATTTACGATTTCCATTGAATAATTCAACATGTTAATTATCACAATCTGTACACAACATTGAATCAATAAAAATTGATTAATAATTTATATAAAATATAAATAATTAAGTATGATAATTAAAATCATTTATTTTTGTAACAACCTAAAATTAAATAATATCATCATTGTACTCGATTACGTTTGTAGCATGAATCACGGTTTATAGAAAAAATATAACACGTAGAGATGATAAAATATATTTATGTAAACATAATATCATCAACACATTACATTAAAAATATGAGTTTATCACTACATACATGAAAATTTTAATTAATCATTCATTACACACAACAATGAGTTCAACATGTGTTATATTGAACACATAGTTTAAAACAAATAAAATAAAGTTTTAAAATACAATTATTAAATCTACTAGCTACCAAAATGATTTTATTATGTTTGATATGATTTGTATTAATATAATTATGAAAAAATATAATTTACACATATTAATTTTTTGTTTATTGATTAGAAAAAAAGTCACAGAAATATAAAATAAATGTTTTTTGGAAAAAATAAATTTCGTAGAAGCGGGATTAGTTTCTCATTGAAAACATAATATTAAATTACTTCCTAAAAGGTATTTCAAAATCAATTTAATTAAATGAAATAATTTTTTTGAAATAATAATAATTTCAAAAATAACATACTGTGAATTTTTTGGATTTTTTTAATGTAATATTTTTTGATGAATGGCGAAAAATATTGAATGGTATTTCAAAAATTAGTTTTAATTTCAATTATTTAATATGGTAAATTATATTTTGAATTATTTTTAATGAAAATTCAAATAAATATATATAAATTAATATAATTTAGGTCACTAAAATAACATTTATATTTAATTTTAATATAAAATCATTGTAATCTTATTACTATTTTCTATTTGAATAACAGATTTTTCATCATATCTCTGGGAGTAATTTTAATTAAAATCATGAATTTTTAATGAATTGAATTAGAAAAAGTTATTGACAAATTTGTATTTATAATAATATAAAATGTATAATATGTTAAATAGAAATTTTTTTACCAAAATTAATAACAACATTAGTAAAACTAATTACCACAGATAAGGTAAAAATAGATTTATCGGGTGTTAACTATGAAAATATGGGTTAAAAAGAACTAAAAACATCTAGGACAACCATTTTCAAGTTATATATTGACCTTATTATAGATTTATTCATTAATGTAAAATTATAGTGTCAATTGAAATAAAAAAATGAGGGTATCACTAAATCTACTAATAATATTACACATCCCCAACTCGCCTTACATAGAAAACGCCACCCCTATTATATTATATTCACCAGAAATGATCTTTTCATTCTAATACATCCCAAAATAACATTCCAACATACCTCCCATAATCCTAAATGTATTATGATTTTCCCAAAATCCATCCTTTGAAGGCTTTTGTGGAATCCCAAGGACAATATATGAAGAAGAGGTAAAATTCATCAACAAGCTTTTTTCAACCTCCAACAACATAAATTTTTAGTAAAAAATTATGAAATAATAAATATCGTATATTCCATATAAAAATAAGTTTTTGTTTTAATTTAATTACATAATTCCACCTCCATTTCGATCAAATGGTTTTACAAAATCATCATTCATGTGAACATTAGACAATCCCCTCACGATCTAAGGCAATTAATTTTTCCAAAAGAACAAATCAATGTTGTTTATAATGAAATTTAATATATATATATGTCATATTTTTTATATAATTTTTCGACTAGGGTAATTATATAATATATTAAATTTTTCCTTAAATTCCACTAGAGATACACTAATGTTCATCTTGTTTATGGTGGCCTTCCTCCTAACGAAGCGATATGATTCATATGTCAGAAACTACTCACATGGAATGTGTTAACGATATATTTAATGATTACATGTGACAAAATAATAAAAATATTATAATCATGATATATTTTATATTATTTTAGGTTACTATATTATATTCATTATTAAATTTTGACATAATTGATGATGATATCATCAACAATGTATATGTGGACTACAGCCTTCATGATATGATGTGACTATATTTTCATTAGCTAAAAGAAAGGATGACATATATTTGTATACATATATATATATGTGTATATATATATAATATTAATATAATTCACAAAATATAACATATTATTAACAATTTTCTATAATTATTCTTGGAAAATTAGAATATTTCTCATAGGTATAGATGACTAACAGTCTCCATGGTGATAACATATTTTACTATTCATAACTATCTTTCATGATTGGTTTTTGATGTCATATTGACATAAAAATATTATAATTATTTTATTATTATTGTTACTGAAATTATAAAACTATTTATTATTTTATATAAGATGATTATTAATGAAAAAAAGCCAAAGTAATCATTTTAAATAAATACTGGAATAATTAAAATAAGAAACATTATTAATAAATTTTTGATAATACATTATAAAAGTTTCATATATGATATATAAAATATAAATATTGTTCTAGTGTAAGTTAATACCATTTTTAAGCTAATATTTACTGTATAAAATAACTTTCAATCAAAATTAATTGTGAGGTAATAGATTTCATCTTATTTTCATTTCACAAAGTCATATAGTAATGTTATGAAACTAATTTATTTTATATCGGGTAGACAAAAAAACATTAACACATAATATCATGTATAAAAACTATTCCATAAATTTAATGTATTAATTATTTTTTTTAATTAAACAAAGTGAATTTGAATTAAATGTTACCATGTAGTAAATAATTTCTCAGGTCAATTTTTTAGGTTATATTACTCATTCATTATCTTCTTAAAATATGAAAGTTTCCGGGAATATAGACTTTTTAGAAAACATTTTATCTGGATAGAATGTTATGGGA
Organism: Viscum album; assembly: GCA_963277665.1. NCBI lineage: Eukaryota > Viridiplantae > Streptophyta > Magnoliopsida > Santalales > Viscaceae > Viscum > Viscum album. The sequence goes on along the minus strand of OY728146.1, from coordinate 1,999,402,953 downwards.
GGGATTTCAGACCCTTCTAGTGACTGCATTAGATATAATTTGTTGATGAGAGGGAACCTTGACAATATTTTCACTTGAGGAATCATTATGTCTCACGAGACAAAAAAACATTTATTTTGTATACCACAATACTTATTTAGATACTTTCAATGTATGAGGCCTTGGAAACATTTTTTTGACATATAGATTTATTATTTCAATCAATATGACATCAGTATTATTGATATCAATTTTTTATTATAATGGATATAGAAATATATCAATTTTCATTTTAATATTGAATTATTTAGATTTTTTATTACAACAGAATAATATATTCCATTATTATGAGTTCTATGGATTTTGTTATTTTCTTTAATTCCAAATCATTTGATCCAACCTCTTTCTTATGATTTTATATCCCATGTTATGAAGATTTGTGGAACATGGGAAATTTTTTAAAATGATTGAACATGAAAAATATTCTATGGGTGATATTGATGAATCATTATGAATTATTTAGTTCTTTTTATGATGACCTAAATGTCACATTGATAAAAGGAACAGGATGATTCTTATTTCACATTGATTCTTAGTTATTTAAAATTCAATAATTGAAAATAAATCCTTTAGATATTAGATATGTAATAATAATTATTAATTTATATATTAAGAACAGGTATATATAGTTTATTAAACATGGTATCAAAGAGGGTATATAAAAGAGGTGATTATGTTGTCGAATATAGGGAGTATGTTTGACATATCACAATTTGAAGTAATTGACTATTTCAAAAAATATAGAGTGGGATGATTGGAAAGAATACATTAATTTTTGAAATTTAAGTTTGATAATATTTTCAAATGTAGGTATATCCCTTTGATATAATATTTTATTTGACATTATAGAAATAATTTAGATTTTATCTTATTATATGACTAAGTGAACTTCAGTCAAAAACCTAGGAATGACCCTATTTACGTAAAAATCATGATGTTTGGTTAAATTATATTGTATGGTGTATTCATAGAAATTAAATAATTTTATACATACAATAACATGGATGATGAAAAGGATGACATTCATCAATGGGAGATAACCATGAAAAATGAAGACTGAGTATTGAATTTATTTTCACTCTAGTGCACAATGAATTGGTATAACGACTGAACACCAAGCTTGACACTCTCGAGTGATATGCTTTGGAAAAAACTTTTTCCTTTAAAAAAATTATGAAGGATATATTTAAGATGATATCTAAATAGTTTATAGAACATAATATATAAATTACCAAGGATAACAAAATACTGAAAGAATATATTTTTAATTTCATCTTAATGAATCATATATTTAAAAAGGTTATATAGGGGAATTAAAAAATTCGATTTCTGTTTTATTATACAAATTTTATATATTATTATAATAACTTTGGTTAATTATATAGTGAAAAATAGATAAGAAAATAAATGAAAATATATAATGTATCTTGAAACCACATTGTATTATATCTGAACTAGGGGAACATTAAAATTGGTTTGAAATGTATTATACACATTTTATGATGAAGAACTGTGAGTTTTCATGACTAACATACGATAGTAAGTATTATAAAATAATATAAATTAATTTACGATATTATTAGATACATTCATTAATTTTTGATATTTATCAATGATATTATATTATATTTTAAAAATTAGGAGGATTATGTGAAAATCTATGAATTATTCTTGTGTATTTCTACTTTAATGGTTTCGAAACATATAGATAATTGTATCAATAAACATTAAATTTAATTATATAAAAAGGATAACTTTTGGGGTATAATAATTGAATAACACATGGTTATATAATATATAGCTCTATAGATAAAAATATGTCATATGTTATGCTAATAAAGTGTTCACTGCATCTGAGAAAAGTGAGTGTGATATTGTTTTAAAATAAATAATGATCCAATAAAAATATATTCCATGACATATTTATTCATTTTTACTTAATTATTTTGGAATTATGGTAATTCATGATAGTATGTGAACATAATAAGTAATTATTAATACCAGTTCAGAGTTAAAGATATAATTAATTTAAAGGGATTATATAATATCGTTGTGGATTTTTCTCATGGTAATTAAAATAATTTCAAGAAAAGGGTACTATAAATATTATATGATTGGGTAATATATATTCATGGGTATATGATAATATGATTGATTAATTTTTTTAGGAATAGATAAGTTACTTCATATATCGTAAGAGAGTAATCTTGATGATATATTGAATATCATATACAAAATGATAAATATGTGATGAATACCCTCACTTACATTCACAAGTGAGTGAAAATTAAAATTACAAGGACCTCATTTATTTGTGGTGGAGATGGTAACAAACCTATATATTAATTTACGATTTCCATTGAATAATTCAACATGTTAATTATCACAATCTGTACACAACATTGAATCAATAAAAATTGATTAATAATTTATATAAAATATAAATAATTAAGTATGATAATTAAAACCAATTCATTGCATTAGCATGAACGAATAGGAAAAATAAAATTATTAGATATTTTATAAAAAAGTAATGGATACTTATAATATAAAAGAATTTTAATTTTTTTATTAAAATTTAAAATAAGATCATTTATATTTTAGAAATGTATTTTTTCTAGAAATTTTATTTTAATGTTCTTAAATTTATATTTAATGATACATATGATTAATTATTATAATATTTGTTGATATTAGTTTTTAGAAAAAAATTACTCGTAAAAAATATGAAATAATAAATGAAATAAATTTTACCAAATTAATTTTATTAAAAAAAATTATTTCATTATATTTTATGATTTTATATAAAAATTTCATTTAAATTTTTTATAATTTAAATATAAGAAGAGGACAATAAATATAGGATTTGAATAGATATAACCAAATAATTTATTTTTTTACATTAATTATTGTTATTTAGTTGAAAATTTTTGTTTTTGAGGAATTAATTTTTTTTTTGATTTAAGTAAAGTGTAAGAATTTTCAATAATGTTAAAAAAACATTTATATACAAAATATATTTTAAAGTTGTACAATTATGTATTTAAAATTTTTATTTGATCATATCTATAATATTTATATAATATTTAGATCTAAATTAAAAAAATAATAAAATATATTTTTTTCTTTTCTTTAAAATAATTATATCAAAGGGTAATTATATTTAATATTATTGAACCCTACATGATTATTGCAACTACACACATATTCCCTTTAATTATCATCATTTATATTTATTATAATTCTACTAATATCATGATACTAGTGTCATTTATATTCCTCTATGATACTATTTTCAGGTTATTAAATTTTTTAATACAGTAATTTAATCCCTAAGAAAATTAAATAATCATTCATAATTATGTTTATAATGAAATCATCATGGGTAATGAAACAAAATATTCATCACTAATAGTAATTTATGGTTACTAGGATTTATAAAAAATGATATTTTTTTATGACATCAGAATGGTTCTTGTACGACTGATTGTAGAACTTCTTATAGATTTGATCAAAAAATAATTATCTTTAATTCAATTGTTTAAAATTAGAAATTTAATAGGAAAATGATATCTTATTTATATGTAATTACTTTAAATAAAGTTTATTATCTTTATGATTTTACAAATTATTATATATCTCATTATGTAAATCTAAATAGAATAATTATTTATTTGGTTTAATGATACTATAGCTAAACCATCTCAAAATAATTCTTTAATTGTTGTATGTTTGTGTTTTGATTGGTTTAAACGTATACATGAACAATAATATACATTAATGTCATGGATTTGTTTGAAAAAATATTTAAAAATATAATATGATATAAAATTTTAAATAATTTTTTGTTGGGTATAATAATGTTATACTATCATTTACCTCATTATTTAATATAACACATTTTTTTAAATGAATCACTAAATCATGATCATCTTGGATTTTAATATTGTAGTTCATACCAAAAACTCACATGAAATAGAATTATTTCTTTATAACATTTTATGTAAAATTTATTTTATTACCATAAAATATAAAATAGTTATTTACATAATGAATAAAATAGATACTAACATTACTTTTAATAAACTAGTTTAATGTGATAATGATTAATTTCACTCAATTGAGAAAATTTGTAAAAATAGTTATTGTAAATAATTAAATATATATATATTATAAAATATGTTTATAAATGGTTATATATTTCAATAATTATCATTCATATGCATGTACAGAAAATTATTTAATTATTTATGATTTTTTGTGCAAGTGAAGAAAAGATTTGGACTGATGTCATGTTTTTCGATCACAAATTCCAATATTTGAGACATGTTTGGAATAGTTAACATAATTTCATTTATGTTGTGTATATAAATAAAATTTTTGATAATATATCATGAATTATATTTTAATCATAATAGGATTTGATCCATTACATGACATATATAACAAAGATATTTTTATTAGAATGTTTTTAAATCTACAGGGGTTTTTCTGGTCTTAATTCAAATTCAATAATACATAATTAATTTTATACTCCATGTTATCATTGTATAGTTTATTTTCTGAAATATATATATTTTTATATTACATATTACATTTCTCATGACAAAATATAGAAATAAAAATATATTATTAAAGTGACTAATGATTTAGTTATTTCCCCAATAGTAAAGATTTAGGTTAACTCAAATCTTTTTCATTAAGTTGTGATTATTCAATTGAAAATGTAATACTTAGGGTGTGTACATTATTATAATTTATTTTATAAGGTTTTATTATAATATTGTTTTTATGTATATACATTCCATCAACACAAAACGTTTGATAAATATATCTAACATATTCAGTTATATTCATTTAAATCATAAAAAATATTTATTTAGATGGATTGAAACCCTGTTACTCTAGTACTGCCCTAAAAATATAAATACTTCCCTATATTTACGGAAGTTTACATTTTAGATCTTTTTATTGGATGTTAATTACCTAAAAATAATGATATTTTATTTAAAATTGGATATTTAATAGTGATATGTATATTGTTATTCCAATATTAATAATTATTCCCATTGTTGTCTATATATTATTTAGCTATCCACATTATTCATTATCATGAGTTATTATCATGATATCCATTTAATGAAAATTTGGTAGAGAATTATTATATTTTATATTTTTATTCCGACAAGAATTATTTTATGAAATTTGATTATGTATTATTCTACCATCAACTTTCATTCTCAGAATGAGTAATGATCATTCTATCCTTTGATTTTTCGACAGGGATCATGATACATAATTGGTTGGGTTTTGGTACAGTGAACTTATTAATATTATGTTATTTTATGGAGTATGAACAAGGTAGGAATGTTTTATTTCTTTCATCACGTATTCTATTAAAATATGATCACTTTTACACAAATCGATTTTTAAATTATTTTTTGTAGAAATTTAATTTGCTAATTATTATTTGAATTTGAAAATTTAGTTTTTAATCATTTCAAATTTTGTATTCCATGATTATATTTTGTGTATCAACCATTTTCATTTTCCATTACAATTCATTTTATGTCACTAATTTCATATGTTTTTATTCTCCAACTTATGAAAAAAAGTAATACACCTAAAATTAGTTCTAGGACGGGACATGTGAGAACATTATCAGATATTTTGACGAATTTGTATATAATATCCATTTTTATATATTAGGGAAAAAATTATATTTGATACCAAATAGTCTATTTAGTAATGAATATTTCATTATTCATAAAACATATATGCCATAAATGATTATTGTGATATATAATACATAATAGAAATTAATCATTTTTTATAGAAAGAATGTTATAACCATGATTTTACACTTCGTATAAAATAAATTAAATAATTTGATCATGACACTAGATTCAGGAAAACTAGTCTTGGGTGTCACACTTGATTCGAGTCACTAATCTATGGTCCCTTAATGGAGGTGTTAAATGCTAACATCTCTATTTAATTTTGGATGATGGAGGGTACTAGTGGATATGTGCATGATAGAGTGGTATTATAGATTTTGGATGAAATATTTAATTCATAATAGATTCAGTCTCTAATAGAGATTTCACAAGTCATTAGGGAGAAAATACCAACGGATCATTATTCATGATCTACACAATGTTGAATATCTACCTGTTTTAATTCATAGTATCCATGTTATGTGGCATAATTAAAATATATTTAAATGAGTATATAATTTCAATTGATCATTAATTTAAGGTTAAGACCCTAGTTAGGATCAAGAATCATGATTTAATATGAGTACGTTTAAATTTTTAACCATTGAGAATTAAGATTAATCTCATAAAAGTTAACATAAATATTATTTTTCCAAATTTAGGAGATCCAAACAATTTTTTTATTTTCTATATATTGAATTAATTTTATTTTCCCACTATCTCTTCATCCAATATCTTCAATGAGTTGTGCCAACAGATTAATGCAATATAATTATAGATTATGGTTCTTAGTGGAAGATACTTCATGGGTTTCACTGCCTGTGCCTCAAGAAGTATGGGGGATCTATTTTCGAGTATATTGCGATATCATTCATTCTTATTATCTCTCAATGGAAGAATTAATTTATATTGGAATTTAGTATTTTATTTTTGGAATCACATAATTGGTGTCTTCTATTATTGGTGAATATGATGATTTAGGGATCCTATAGGACAAGTAGGTTGATAATTTTTTCGGTTTATTTCCCTTAATTTTTCACTATGGTGGATTTATATTGTGTATTTTTACAATTATTCCATTTATTTATAGAATTCAATTGTTTGGAATTATGTTTTGGACCCTCTTGTATTTTACATCATAAATTTTAATATATGAGGAATATATGATAAGACATTTAAAGGGAACATTGCATCCATTGATCCAATACTGTATCACAACATTTATATTTTGGCATACCTTGATGTACTCGTGAAGTAATATTTTTTTAATAGCAGACTATATGTAAATTACTCATCATGGGATGGGTTTCATCTAAACACTCTATAAAGCATCATGTTGATTTAAAATTATTAGTTTCATTTTCAGGTAAAGATGTTTTTGAAAATTAACAGTTATTTCCTGCCCTCATTCATTTATTTCATCATGGTTGGAAGCTCCCAAGCATACATTATAGGATTAGTACTATTTTTAATTTTATATGGAACTCATTTAAATCATATGTCAGAGTTTCCTAATTTGATGATATGATCGTGTCATGTTAGCATCCATTTTAAACCATAGCAACTGTAATAGTATTTTCTTGAGCCTTAGTAATAATAGGGTGTTCAAGTATCTAAATTTTGACGATGAGATGTTATGGTATGATGAAATATTTTTTTTCTCCCCATATTTATATGATATAGATATTCTTAAATATTTGACTATATCAGGGTCATAGGGGCCGTGGTATATGTTTTAGTCAAATGAATGAATTATAGTTGTATGTGTAATATGAGATGAAAATTGTATGAGGTTCAATATTATTTAAAAAGTGTAACTTTATTTAATTAATTATTAATATTGTTCATCATCTCATTAGCTTCTTTAATGTATAAAAAAAATTCGAGATGTGGTTTGGAATAATCTATCTGGGGGACATTTCTGAGTTTTGTGTATTTATCAATTTAATATTATGCTCTATATACATCATAGATTTTTAGTAGATTATATATTTCCTTATGAGGTGACTTTTATTATATTATTTAAATGGCGAGTTGTATTTCTTTGTTAATGAGTGTTGCCTTTAGATGGTTTAGAGGTTCATTGATTCTTTATCTTACATGTTGATCTAGATGGTGATGGGTTCAATAATAGTTTAGTTGATAGTGTTAACTAGTGCACTAGAAATGTTCTCTAATTTTTACAATGAATTGGTTGGGATGTAATTACATTAAAGGGAATTATATTTTGAGATTGTTATTAAAAAAATAATCACCTTGACATTGATGTATCAATGTATAATGGAACCTTTTGAGTAATAGGAGTTATAGAAATAAATTGGAAGACATCTATAGGGTAGTATCCTTTAGACATATTTATCTATAACACCATTACTCTAGTTACCTAAATAAGATTTTTATTTTACTTAATTTCCATGAAATACATGGTATCAAATCATGGATGATCGAATAATTTAGTATTCTTAAGATACTAGGAAAATAAAACACTCATATATGACACCTAAATGCATGAAATAAAATCTATAAAATCACATGAGAACATTATTATTTCTTATAATAAATCATTGAATTCATCCATAAATCCTTACATAGTATCATTGTGAATGTAATGTATAATAATCAGAGATATTATATTCTCAGAAAGGGAATGTATACATAATATAAAATAATAAAATAAATAATTCATGAATAATAGTGTCGAGAAAAATGTTAATCAGACATTCTATATAAAATAATATTAAAATTGTACTAAATAAATTATTAATATTAAAAATATAAATAATCAAATGTATAAATATGTCTACATTCATAGTTATTGAATTGATAATTTTTAGACATCATAATTATACCATTATGTCCTTGTGTAATGAAGTGATATATAAATCAGTGAGGCATTCAAAAAGAATTAAAACAATTTTGTCTCAGGAGATAATTCAATTCATCAAGAGTCTATAATGAGCCCCACCCATAATTAATTAAATTTAATGCATCAATCACATAAAATATGTTTATTAACAATTCAGTATATAATCAACATAAGAATTCATATTCAAAAAATAGAATAGCAAATTATATTATTTTTCCTTTTGAAATACACATTACATGACTATAATACATCCAGTGTAATATTATATATGGTTTCATTAGATTATATCCCTACCAAAGAATAATATTAAAAAAATAAATATTAAATAAATGAACATACTTTAAAAGAAATCACTAGAATATTTCATGTGGTAAATAACATATCTAATTTAATATAAATTATAGTAAAATAAAAAATTACAATAATATTAGTAAAATAATATTGTTTTACAATAACTATTGAATAATGTTAAAGAATCATCAATGAAAAGAAAAATAGTGGTGGTAGGAAAATCTATTTATTTAATTTACATTAAAATATGGATTTTGTTCACACTATTAGTAAAAATACTATAGTTCAAAAAATGTAATGAAGATATTTTTTGAGTGTTTTTTAAAAAACTAATAAATGATTAAAAATATAATTAAGAAATTATATTAAATTCATAGAAAAAAACTTTAATGAATTCAACAGAAGGTATATACTTGGATAAAAACTAATCATGACTAAATAGAAAAACAATATTTTCAATAAAAACAAGTTATATCTCTTTAATGAGTTACAAAGAATATAAAAATCGAAATAAAACCTAAAATACATATAAATAAAAAAATATTAAAAAAATATATTGGTTAAATGTTTTATGGTACATATAATTACTCCCATATAAAATCTAACAATTATAATATTCAGTGATGATTAGATTGTGAAAACTCCTTACCTTAGGTCCAACATGAATTATATGTGATTTTATAAAAATTTATAAAAAACATAAATTTATTATAAATCAATAAAAACCCTATATATAATTAATCATCATTTATGATCCACTTATATGTTTTAGACAGACATTTAATAATATTTATTTATTAAAAACATTGTTACTGAGTGTTAACTATTTTGATTTTCATGTTAGTATTGTTTCGTTTGTTGAATATTGATCAGGGTTAAAATATATCCAAAATTCTAATAATGAAAAAACTATCATATATAACCATTATGTAACTATTTTTAATCATTCTAGAAAGTAGAATAAGAAAAATAAATCACATCTCTTTTTATGATATTATAGTCCACACATATGGATAAGCATTGTTATCAGTGATTCAGTGGGTGAAATCATATATAAGTTAGTTTTATAGTACTCCTATAGAATCATGTTTGATACATTTATATCATATATATATTCATTAAATTCCCTACATTGACCACACTTGTTATATAGTGGTTGAAAAAAATTACATTAGACAGCGATGTGGACTTTCGAGGCACACACGAGTAATGGTTTTTTCCCAATTTGATGTTAATGGAGGTGGAAAATTATTATTACATCAACATATAAACGCAATAATAAATAGAAAATAAATTTTTTATTATATTTTAATTATGAAAATAATTTAATGTCGTATCATAATAAAAAAATTGAAACTGTTCAGTTTTTATGATTATATATTCTTGGAATGAACACATATTTTGTCCTCTAATAAAAACTAGGGTTTATATTTTTAGAAGATTGTATCCTCTATAATTAATAAATGGATATTTTTTAGATAGTTTTTATGGATTTTATCAGGTAATGTTATTCAATGTGGTATGGATAATAGGGTTTAGGTGGTGTGATTTAATTGTTTGGAAAAAAACATGGAATTACCAAAAATATTACAAATATAAAAAATAATTTTTTATTTAAATGTGGAACCAAATAGATATAATATTTATTAAAATATTTTTTTTATATCCCTTAAACTAATAATATTTGGATAGGTTTATGGATAATTTTGAAACTATATATTAGGCTTCAACCCCTTAATTAACAAATACTTACCTTTTTATAGTAACAACATATTCATTATTAAAGGCATATCATTTACATATATGATAAACAGTAGCTAAAAAATTTATAATTGAAGAAATGATATACCTTATATTATCCCTATTGTCCAATTTCAATATATTTACGAATTTTGAATAAATAAATTGATTATATTTTGACATAAAATTCTATTTTATCATTTCTGATGTATTCACAAATTTTGTCATTAAAGACATTAGGGAAGGTATGAAATTATAATATAAACCCATTAACCATCAATTGGGTATTAATATTTACCATAAGTTAATTTTAAATTAATAATTCAACTAGAAAATAATTGTTTTTATGTTTTTAATACAATATACATTGAATATTATACATCTCACACAAGAATTGTGTCAGTGTTGTGTATAGATTTATGGTAATCATACCATCAATAATAATTGGAAAATTATCATAATAAATATAAGTTATTTAAATAAAGTATAAATATTTATATTCATTCATACCATATTCTATTTATATTGTTTGGTATTGTGATGACCCAGATTCCCAGTGTCCTTTCCTTTGCCAAATATCTGAATCCTAAAGGGGTAACGTCTCGGTGTAAGGCCGATCAGCGCGACCAATCGGGGCGACCAATCGGTGCGACTGATCGGCGTGGCCAATCTACGTGACTGATCGGCGAGACTGATCATTTCCACCGATCGGCGAGTCTGATCGGCACGACTGATCTGTGCCCCCGGTCAGTGTCACCCAGCCTTGTCGGGGTTTTTCCAGTAGTGCCTCCCTTTTGCGTAATTGGGTTTTAAACCCTATTTTGACCCCTTTAAGATTGTTTTAAAGCCCAGTAACGCCCATAAATGTTTTTTAATTAAATATTTAATCAATTCTCTTGGTGTGTGCGTCGATAACATGTGGGGCTGCGTGGTCAACCCACTACCCCGCTCCTTTCGTGGTTTCGTGTTCTTATCTCAATCGTCCATGGCCCTTATAAACTAAAAGGGTACCCCCTTAGGTTTTTTTTCTCGATCACCATGTGCTAGGAGTACCCTTCGTTCAGACGGGCTACATCGTTATCCGTGGAATTCCACGCCCAGGCTTAGCGTCGATCATTGATCAACAGGTAGGTAATTTCTACATCGCCTCTTTATTTTTTGTGCATCATGCGGGGTGGGTGTTCTACTGCTTCTGTAGAATTAGATGAACCAAGCACTAATAAAGATATAAACAGATTCTAAAGAATGAATTGGGAGGGTTGTGACCAATGATGTTTCTCCGTTTCTATCTTTAGATTTATTGATTTCTGAACTATGAGGGCTTGTGCCTATTGAAAATCATGGTCATTGGTGGTCTTTCTCTATGAACTAACGAACCCTTGCTATTGGTGATGATTAAATTCATGTATTGTGGCTTCTCTACTATGTAATGGAATTTTCGTTAATTATGTACATCCGGCTAAATAAATTTAAATCACCAGGATGGACACTTTCTGTTATCAATTCAGTTAAAGCATAGTGGAATTGAAATCATGGAGTGTGTTAAATCTTATAAATCTGAAAATACGAACACAGGCCTACTTTGTGTTGGTGGTGGTGGTCTAGTTGTTTTTCCTTCAAGGGCCATTTTTTGGGTGATGTGGGTGGGGATGGGATCCCTTGTTGATATGGTTTCAGTGGTGAATTTTTAAGGCTAGGTGGTTACTTCCCTTATATCATGATTTGGGGTGAGATCCTCTGTTGTTGAGAAACCAATGGCTTCTGGGTTATTGGGCAGTGTCTCAGGGTTTTCTTTGTTTCTATTACTTCGAGGGATTTCACTAGCCCCCTTGGATTGGAGAAGGTGTTGACAGTATCTTGGGGTTTTCTTTAGTTTTAATACTTTGAGGGATCTTCCCCATTCCTTTTGTTGTTGTGACCTTACAAGAGAACCTGGTGTGGATGTTGTAGTTGATTTTTGACTATTTTCTTTCCTTGACTTGTACTTCTTCTTGGTAGTCTCCCAAGTAGGTGCAGAACTTACTTAAAAATTATTACTGAACATTGAAACAGGGATGGGACAAATGGGTTTTGTTGGTGTGAGTTGTGACGTAGACAGGGGTACTGTTTGTGTTCTTTTGGATGGCTGAAGAAAAACCTAAACTTGCGTGAGTGCTTGTTACCTATACATATACATGTAATATTGTGTTTCTTATTCGAGCCCCACCCAAGTTGAGAACTTCTTTCAAAACACCCCCATTTCATGGGGGAGGGTGTTTTTTCTAACACTTCTATTAATGACTGGTTATTAGCTCATTTCTGCTCCCTTTCCCGGATATCCAAACTATCTTCAGGCAGGCTGTGATGGCCTGAAGTCCATTATTAGCCATAGAACCTTCGGCCAGGGTAGTGTGGTGGTTGGCCCAGGTGTGTGCAGGCATGTGGTTTTCCCAAGTGTCTTCGGGATGAGGCCCAGGTATCTTCGGGCGTGGCAGTGGTCATTCTGGCATAGGTGTTTGTAGGTATGGTTGCGTGGGACGGTTGTGGCCCAGGTGTGTGCGGGACCATACTAGCACAGACCATGGGGGCAGTTCCTGTTGCCGCTTTTCTATTCTTTGTATTATTTTTACCTTCATGGGTTTTGTGGCTTATATCTTTTACATATGAGAATCCATGTGGGAGTGGTTTATCAATCCTTATTTCACACTATCAGTTTTGTGTTGTGGATTTACCATCTTATTTCCCGATCCTATAAAACAAAAAGTGTATTGCCTTCCATTTGTGTGTTATTTACATACCCTTGGTTCTAGTCGCCACTCCGGGACCTATTGAAGGCAGGTTTTGGGGGTCATTATCCCCTCTTCAACTTAAAGAAAGAAGGGTTTGGCAATCTGCTGAACCTCCCCTCCTTTTTGGTGAAGAAGGGTCGTGATAGGTATAAGTTAAATTAAAATAATGATGGTTTAATTTAAGAATTATCCATCACATAATATAATATACTGGTCATTATCAATGAAAAATAACCCCAGGAGGTGATATTTTAGAATATTTATAGTATTTTGGAAAATTCAACTCATATTATGAGATGTAATAAATTTTACATATAATTTTTCATTACTATTATTTAGTTTTAGCCTTGTTGGTCACATTTTACACTTTAGTAGGGTGATAAATTTACCAAGATAACTATTCATAATGCCTAAAATTGGACTATTTAAAATATTTATCCTATTTAATCAAATTAGAGAAATAATTTTGTCTAATTAATTTTCTATAATTGGTGGGGATTAATTTAAATATTATCTTGAAAAACATAAGAACATATTTTTTCTTATAAAAGAATCAAAAGAAAAAAAATTTATCATAAATTTTATCAATGTATTGTAATCATTATTATATTCATTAAAAATCATATAGATAGATATATAATATTTAAATATAATTCAACTCATTTATAGTTCGGGAGTATTCTATTTAACTAAAATGGGAAAATATTATTTATCAAAAATAATTTTAAAAAATATATATATTTATGCATAAATATAGATATACAATAAAATCTTGAATAATATAAGTTATATAATAAACCCGTATATCATATTATTTTCAAATATTATCATACATGTATATTAAACATGTTTAGAATAATATTCTATGTACTAAAATAACACACATATATGGTTCGTAATAGTTTTGGGACTCTGGAAACCCAGAACATAATATTCTTATTTTGTGAATTGTCACAAATGTATCCCAAAATATCATTTTAAATATTTATATTCATACAAATACCCTATATAAAACTAATATTAATAAACATGGGAAATGAAACATTATAAATGTTGTTCTCAGAATCTCAGAAAGGGTATAAAATGGAAATATGTAAGAATAACATGAAAATAAGGGTATGAGAACATGAGTATGACATTTGGAAACTGTACTATGTATATAAAATATCATAATATCAAGTCATGTAATAATAATTGGATACTAATAATAAATAAATAATATGATAATCAAATATCATTAGCCACGAGAGAAAAACATCGGCATTAGAGAAAGTGTTTTAGCATGCACATATGCATCGAATATCATTCCAATATTAGTGATGGATAATTACCGAGGATATAATATTTGAATGTGGTAACTCCATAAATCATCATAGTAGACAATGTTTACTCCCATGACCAGAATAATGTAAAAGGGCCCCTACTGATCGGAGTTCACTATTCAGTCATGTCATTTCTATCTCATGAGCTATAAATCATTAATCATTGCATTCCCGGGTTATATTGCTCACACAAATCATATAATGAAAACCATATTTATATGTTTCACAAGTTCTTAAATATTCATCATATCATAACCCATTAAATTAAATGGGTATCATAAACATCGTATCAAAACGTGTGGGGAATTTTATGTTTTTTTAATCATTTCAAAATAAAATAACCCATTAAAATAAGCATTTTTCATATAGAACATTCCTTCCAAATATTAACCATTCAGAGGAAAAATATTGATTTTACATATGTATCATATCCTCAATATATTACAAATAACACTAATCAGTTTCATAATAGACGGAAAATAATTTTAAAATATATTTAATGATATTTCATGTCAAAAATTTCATTTCATCGTTAAAAATATACTTTTGAATAATATTTTCAGAATAGTAATAATTTAATATAACCTCAAAGACTTATAAAAAAAGAACTAAAAAATCATTTTAAACACCTTTTAATCATATTTTCTATTTGAAATAATTTTCATTGAATAAAAAGCAATTGAAAAATTATAATGTAATATTATAAATTCATTTAACTCACATTTTGATCCTAAAAATTTTCCAATTAATTTTCATTGAAAATAAACATTGAATTGATTAAGGATACCTTGTAAATAATTTAAAAATAATAATAAAAAACATTTCCCAATTTATTATGTTTTCAAATAACTTTTCAATGTTAAAAATTATTGTTTAAAAATAAATTAAAACACATCTTAATAAAATATTATTTTCAATGTTTTTTCATTCAAAACAATATTATAAGATCATTTAAAATCTTTATTAATTATTTTTAATATTTTTTTGAATAGAACATATTTTTGTCCGAATAGAAATATTGTACTATTTTCATAAAAAAAATTATAACAATTTAAAGTACCAATGAGGGAAATTTTATACCATTACGTGAATATATCATGAGTTTCCCTATGAGAAAAGTAGTCATGAAAATTATTCAAATACGGTTCATAACATTTTATCATAAAAAACGTAATCATATATAATTCCATCAAAAATGGACATTGTAACTTAAATCGTTACCACATTGATAACATTGAATCATAATACCGATAAATTAATAACATAAAATGAAATATAAATTAACATGAAAATTAATAAATTTAATACCTTACATTTTAATGGGGTTCTGTATACACAATTTGAAAAAATATAGGTACATATTATAATGTATATATCATTGAAGGAAAATCTAGAAAAAATAAACTATCGGTTTAGAATTTATTTGACCATAAACCCTATGAATGAGATTTCAACAATTGTATATTTAAATGATATAAAATATTAAAATAACAGTAATAACATTAAATCATTATCAAAATATATAACACATAAAATAATAATGTTTTGATCATGTCATGGGTCTCACGAGAAAAGTAAATGTGATATTGAAATCCCTTACTTCTTGAGTAAATTTAGCTTCATAACCCCATGATAAATATCATAAATAAAAAATTATTTATAATGAATGTTTGTATGTTTATAACGTCCCGGTTCCGGGTGCCTCCCAAACTGGTCATGTACATGGTTGGTCACATGAACTGAAGAACATTTCATATAATTCCAAATGAGGATGACTAGTATGGAGATCTATTTTTGTGATATTGTGGAACCAATGCCCTCATTGGCAGAGTAACACAGTAGAAAAAAATAGTAAACAATATCAGACACAATATTACTATACAATAGAAGTAAATAACCGAAGACAGATATTAAAACCATAAATAAGGAATATATAAATGATGCATGTCCCATGTATCTAGGAATTCATCCAAATAATTCAAAATGATAGAAATACATTATTAAAACCAAATTACATATGATAAATAAACACCAAAAGCATTACAAGCCTCATCATGGTCCCATGATGTCCAGCTCAAATAGCAATCAAGTACCTCATGAAGAAGGGAGAATGACCATATCTATAACTGAAACCATATTATATTTTTTGTTCTAAAATAATAATCCAAATAGGGTGTTAGACTAATCCTAGTATGAAACTACCAAAGGATATGTTTTTAACTATCAGTGAATATATATAGTGGGCAATATGAAAATTGAAGCAGTAAACTAGGAAGCCCTCAAAAGTAATAAATCATGTAGCTTTCAAATACATTCATCTACATTTAGAAATTATTATATTTGTAGAATAATATTACATATGGATTTAGCCAGTTATTTATATCCACCTTGTATAACAATAATATACAGACATCTCAAAAGAAAATACATACAAACAAGTAAGACCGAGTCCAAGCTAGTATTTTGTTAGTGTAGGCTCATCACAATCATTCAATCAATCAACCAAAACCCTCTTGTATTTTTCTCATAGTATAACACCTTTGGTTCAATATATCATCAATTAATTAAATAATAACCCTCTAGGACTCTCATACAGTATATCTCCTTTGGTCCCACAAAGTGCTAATCATTTACAAACATTCGCTTGGGTAGCTCCCATAGTCAATACCCACTTGGTCTATAAAGAATGAATATAATATAATGACCACTATAAGCTCTCAAAGTTAGTTCCATATTGTCCAACATTTATTGAACTACTACCCTTTGGGTATCTCACATGTTTTAACCCCATTGGTCTCTGACCCCATGAGAGATCTTACATAAAATACCTCTTTTCAATGATAACAACAATTAAACTTAATGACCCTACCTCATGAAGCTCTCACGATAAATTCCCCTTGGTTATCTTTCACAATGCAAATCACAGGCATCTCAAATAAATAGAAACTCCATCCTAAAAATCGGAGGCATCGAAACAACGCAACCCTAACCGAAAATTCCAGACAAAATTACCATAAACTATCAAACATGGGAAACACATCCATAATCAAGGTATTAAACATTAATCCTATGAAATAACCCATTCTCACTCAAACATACCATTGTATGCATTATATGGGGTAAAATTACAAAAAAACCAATACCTTAAACATCGGTATTTGTCACCTTATGAATATATAATTCAATGACTTTCAACTAATAGCCAAAAACACCTACCTAGATTTCATACACTGAAAACTATTGAATTTTTTCCATTGAATCGGCCTAGATCTTTGTAGATTCAAAAAATGTAAATTACAAACAATTCCTTGATAACCCTTGAGATAGGAGAAATCAGGAAGAGGGGCTCTAGGGAAAGGGATAACTCACCGATGGGAATCCAACACACCCTGAGGTGTCTTAATGCGAACATGGATGGAGGTCAGAAAGGAGATAAATGATCTTCATTCATATGTCACTCTCATGTATGATACACCAGAAGAAAAAAGGAGTTCTGGATATGAGACATGACCTATGTCTCATTAATCAAATAAAAAGTAAATTCACATTCTGTTTTCATTTAATGTACATGCCATGTACAAGCCTCATCCACATCCCGCTTTAGGAGCATATCAAGGTCACCTACACGACCATTTACTCAGACGTTACACAACTATGCATAGGAACCGAGTACACAGTGTGTACTAAAGGGTAAATTGCGTGTACATAGAAAATTTCCCTATTCTACCATTTTCTTTAAAAAAACCTAAAAAAGAGATATGTACATGAAATAATGATTTGTGTTCTTAGAAACAACCCCCTTATAGAAATACGTCCCTGAATTTTTCATCCAAAGGCGGTGATGTTGAGACATCCACAGCTCTGGCCACTGTGACCACACATCAGCCTCTCATTCCCAAGTAGAATCATGTACTCACCCGTGTTTCCATAACACCTATACAAGAGGATCATATCGGCCATGGAGAGATTTCCTTCTACAATCCACACTCTGAATAGGGTGCTCCACAATGGAAAATAGACCTCTAACTCAACCTTGTGTAGCTAAAAAATATGAGTTGAGTCTGAAAATTAAAAACATAACTGATAATCATAGAAGAGGTCCAGCATATCCCATTACCTATGATTAAACTAAAAATGATAGGTAACATTCCCATCTCTCTCCAAACCCTTAAATATCCCAATATTACACAGTGAATGATTTCCCTTCCTTCTAATAGTCATGGGTCCCAACCTTGGTGTGATGCATAACAAAACCAACTCTCCGACCTCAAACTCTAGAGGTCTTCTCCATCGATCAACATAATATTTCGGCCAAGACTATGAAATAACAATATTATTCAAAATCAACTCCACCTATTATGAGGTCTTTTATACACAATTATGTCCCAATATAGCTTCCTCTCCTGCTTCCAGGAAACATAGAGGTGATCGACCAAGCCTGACATACTAATCCTCATATGGTTTCATCTGAATCATTGCTCAATTTTTTTTAACTTAGTCAAACTCCACTAGGGAAATGTGTCTTTGCCAAGACCCCCCGAAGTTTAAGAGACATGCTCAGAGCATGTCCTATGAAACCTGAATTGTTCACTCAAATGGGCCATCATTTTGGGGATGGTAAGCTATACTCAGAAATATATGTGTACCCAAAGCCCTCTGTAGTCCCTTCATGAGAAGTAAACCAGGAATCACTTTCTGAAATGATTGGATGTTGATCCCTATGTAACTGTACAATCTCTTGAATTTTTTAATATCTATACTCATCAGCACTTATATTTTCCATAATTGAATATAAGTATTTATCCTTTGTGAGTCTGTCAACAACCACTGGAACTACATTATTTCCTCAAGGTGACCTATGTAAACCCATCATGAAATTAATCACAACATCATTACACTTCTACGTGGGAATGTGAAACTATTATAAATACCATGGTGGTTGTTTATTCTCTACCTCCACTTGATAAATGGTGAAATATCTCATAAAAAAACTAGCAACATCTTCCTTCATACCCGGCCACAAATACTAGTGATGTAAATCTTGATACTTCTTGGTGACCCCTCGATAAACTGCCCCAACTGATGAATGAAAATCTTGTATCATTTTTTCACGTATGTTTTCAGACACCCATAAGTGTCCTTGAAAATTCAAGTACTCATCCTTTATTATGGTTCACCCAGGTGTAGGGTCATCTCGTGACACACTCTCCCTTAAGAATAGGCCATCAAAATCTGATACCATCCTTATTCGCAGTCGGTCCAATTGAATAGAGGTTACAAGTATAGAAGAAAGAAAAAACTACCCCTCTCTATATTACACCTCCAAATTCATCCTAGAGAATAGATACATAAACTTTCACACACATAGAGCCTCTAAAACTGCCTCTATATGAGCCTTCCTACTCAATGCATCAGGCACTGAATTGCTTTTACCATGCGTATATGTAACCTAAAAGTCAAAAGAATGAAGGTACACAAAAACCTTCACTGCCTCAAATTTAAATCCCATGGATTAAAGATATTATTGTGGATTTTTCGGTTAGTGTACACCCCAATATTCTATCCCAACAGATAATTTCTCCAACATCGTAAAGCATGCACAACTGTAGGTAACTTGAGATCATGTGTTGGTCTGTTCCTCTCATGAGGCCTCATCTTCCACGACAAGTATGCAATGACTCCTTCCCCATTAATAAGCACAAATCCCTAAGCGATACCTAATGCAACATAGTAATCTGTTTAAATCATGCCTAATTCTAGAAAAAGCAGTATCTGTGCGGATGTCAATATCCCATTGAACTCCTAAAAGACAAAATCATAGGAATATATCCACAAGTTCATTGTAACCATCTTAGTCAGACATATCAATGGCACTGCTATGTATGAGAAGTTCGGATTAATGTGACAGTATTTACCATCTCTCCCAAGAAAACTACATAACTAAAAGACATTCCTCAGCTACCCCCTGGAAACTACAACCCTGACTTACTATTGGTGTACTTATACACTTCTCTCTAAGATAACATGTCCAATGATGTGAATCTAGTCCATCGAAACATAGTATATTGAGATATTATCATAAAAGTGATGCTATCTCAGTGTACTCAATATGGTCTCAAGATATGTGGTATGGTCGTGTCGAGTGTGAGAGTACACCATGATAAAATCCACGAAGACAACCACAATAGTATCCAAATAATGATTGAAAACCCCGATCATCAGTTCCATTGAAACTGCAAACATGTTCATGTTACCGAATGGTATATCCAAACACTCATATAGACCATACATGATTAGAAATGTTGTAAGAGGTATATCTGAGGGTCTAACATGCAACTAATTATAATTGGGTCTCATGTTAGTCTTCTAGAACACATGGGATACTCAAAGTTGATCTATGAGTTTATCAATCCATAGTATAGGATACCATTTCATGAACATAAACTGTTTAATCTATTGAGAATCCACATAGTGTCTATTGGAATAGTCCACCTTCTTCGAAACAAGAATCCGAAATCTGGAAGGAGAAGTACTGGGTTATATAAAACACATAGCATGAAACTACTATAATTGTTTCTTGAGCTCCTGTAACATAGGTGAAGAAATACAATGGGGAGTAATGTACACCGATGTTGTTCATGGAACAATATCAAATGATAAATCTACTTCTCCCTTTAGAGGTTAACCAGAAATGTACTTTGGAAAGAAAACTATAAAATTATCAAGCACTAGTAGAAAGTATATCTGGGAAATACCTTGTTCATTATGATATAAATCAACAATTTGGTTTGTAATTTCACTTAACGCGAGAGGATTGAGTCTAGATATGCTCTCTTGAACATCCCATTCACCCTTGTATTGAAGAGACCCACCCTATGGTGATGTGAAACTCACCCTATGCGGGTATTACATAAAAAGGCCTAGAAGTAGAATAAAATTCATTTCCATGAATGAAATTGTATCCTACCATTTATTGGACATGGAGGTACCATAAAAAGTGATACCCACTAACCTCAATAGCACACTCCTTGCACTGATGTACACTAGTCCTCCTAATTCCCAATGAAGTATCTAGCATCATAACATCTTCAGACGAAATGATACACACCTCAAGGCTATTGACAATGAAAAATATATAAAATAATGGGAACAACCTATATCAAAATGTGCATATGGAAAAATGGATTCAACTAGAATTGTACATCTAACCGTAGAGGTTATGGGATATTTCTCATATTAGGTCTGCTCCACTATAATAGTTTGACCTGTACAATGGACCTACGATCAGGCATGACTACCCTGAGGTAATACACCATACTATTGTTTAAATATGGATGTATGGTACCATGACAATGAACACTTCCTCAGTCTGAATGGCCGGATAAACTCTAATTACCTGACTGATGAGAAACCAGTTGTTCTGATCATGAATATGGAGTCATAGCAGAACCTATATCACTATATAATGGTGAAAATCCCAGAAAATAGCTAAATATGTCCCACATTGATGTATGATCAGCACACCACTAGTTTTCTTGGGCTATGTGGTCTCATATGACCACTTTTCCCGCACTAGAATCATACCACCTAGCAAACTAAAGAAACATCAAGTGATGGATTCCTATGGAACATCCCGCTATCTGTCGACGGATTACCAGCACTAGATGCTGAACTACCATGAATCATCGATCCAAACTCTATCAGATTGTACTTTATAATTAGTTCCCTATTAAATATAGTCATCATTGAATTCATCCTGAAAGAAATTCACTCACTATCAGTTGTTATACTTGAGACCATCCTCAGTCCACATAGAGAAATACCTCAATTCACCTCCTATAATAGGTGTGAAGCACTAATTATCTGTAAAATGAGAAAAGTAGTCCATCACAGAAAGAGAAATGTGCTAAAAAAGGATGAACTCTTAGGGTCGACTGGCCCTCAATGTCATGGGATAAAAATACTCATAGAAGATCCTATGAATCTTCTAACAAGTGAAATATTGGTGAAGTACCACATGAGAGATAACATCCCACCATATCTTGGTTGAATCACATAACATGTATGTCACTAGATTCACCCTACTCTCTAGAGGTGTCTCCAGATTCTCAATGATATGAAGCATGGCCTCCATCCATGACTCTACAGCCTGTGGTTTTCCACCCCCATAGAAACTGGAAGGATGATACAACTAGAAGAAATGCATCATCTCTACTAGGGAATGGGGAGGATAAATTCCTCCATAAAAGGTATGTAACATCTACATAAATCCTTCACAGATCTCTGCATCAATACCTGCATCTAGTATAATAGATGGTGCTAAGATGTCCACGATGGGAGGATCTCTTAGTAGACCCCAATCTACCAAATCTAAATGTCTGATCATTGCCATGTGTTTGGTGTAAAATTGGAGTACATCTTACTGTCACGACTCTTCAAAGACAATTTCACACCACTATTTAATTTTATCAATGACAAAAACTTAGATGTATAGGAATGTAATAAGATAATAAGCATTCATGTTTTACAAAACAAGGCTACATGGTGTGTATAAACCAAACAAGGAATGTTTGCATAAGATTCTTACCTGGAATGTACCTATACCAAACTTGTTCATGTAACACCCATAAAAGGATGTGTTCCTCTTGAGATACATTGTGTACATGAATTTATCCCTCCCACCCAACTACATCAACATGGATAAACCACACAGGGTCTGTCGGTATAACACTAAACTATGTGTTCCCCCTAGAAACAGTGGGGACCAGTTATGTCTCCTTGACTCGTGTCATTGGTCACAAAGTTTGAGACTCAGTCAAATCAACACAGAGTGCATGAATAGTACATGATGTGTACAACCTATTTTTTAACAACACGTGTCCTTTGTTACATGACTAGACACACGATACTTAAAATAATGCATATAAAATCCCGAAAAGGCTTGTTCTACAAAATGTTTTCCAATACCATGTCTCTACAAACATATTCAGTCACAGAGTTTATAGACTACACTACGTGTACATACAGTACATGACACATACTTAAGAAATGTTGATTTTTACAGAACAGAAGAACACATGGTGTGTGATCATAACATCATACACTATGTTGTCTAGTATACTAGATAGTAAACCCTTGAGTCTTCTTCGAAACCCATAAAAACAAAAAAAACTGCCACGGAATGAATGATTCTGACCCGTGATAACCCATACTCTCATGAAAAAAACCATTTTTCATGACTTATATTTACTCTTATTATAGTTTGATAGAAATATATTATCTTTCTGAACAAATTTCCTTGTAGGTGACTCATATTATAATATAAGAAAAGAATAATACCACATAATTTACCATTATTGACATTAATTTCTATAATGATTTGATGATAGTGAAAAGTCTATATAGAATTGTTTATAGATAATTTTTCTGATAAATTAATCTTTTTATCAGAATAATTTATCTTTAATTCTTTCATATGATAATGTTACGTAAAACTAAAAAGAAATTCTAACTCATTCATTATTTAGTTAATAATAAAATAAAATATATGATACTAAATATATTAATAATGGTGTAAATGGAATGAATTTTTATGTGCCAATATTTTCAATGAAAAATATAACATTAATAAATTATGTGAACATAAGATATGTTAATTATATTTTTACTGATAATTTATATTTTTCATTTTAATTAACTAATAAAAAAATTTCATTAATGTTAATTTATTAAAAAATTCATTTTATTAAATAATATAAAAAATAGAAAACATTTATTATATAAAGTGTTTTTTATAAATTAATATAAATAATATATTGTCCATTAATAAACCAATATATCATTTATAACGAACATATTGACCCCAAAATATTAAAATCAATATTGGAACAATTTAGGTTAATGTAATGTTTTTTCACATCACATGTGCTTATATTAAAATTAATTTCCAACACATATGTGATTTTTCATTTATAATTTGGATGTTATATTTTAAATTAATGGGTATAAATATTTCTAATCATACTCAATATAATAAACTTGAATTTATGCATTAAAAATGTGAGAAAAATTGATACCTAATTGATAAACTAAAATAAAACAATTAAGGAAGCATAGTTGTTAATGAGAATAATATTTAAATATTTTTTCTTTTTTCATGGTGGAGGTGTTAGAAAAATAAATAATCACTAAGACACTTTATTATTCAATTATTAATCTAGATGTGCTACGGTAGATGTTCTAATAGTAAACACATTTGAGTTATTACAAGAATGTCACTCCTCCTCACCTATAAAAAAACTCAAACTCCCCACTACATGACACCTCTCAAGCCAGGTGGATTTTATCACTCCTAAAAAAGTCACTTTGAAAAATAATTACACTCATCCTAGTGAAACAATCTAGTAGAATGAAAACCACGAATGGCCATGGGTTCAAATAAAGAATGTTTTTCCAACAAAAGTGAGAATGTTCATTAACAAACATTTCTGTTTTATTTTATCTTCAATCCATGTTAATTATTATATATAATTATTATAATATAATCATATTATCATATATATAGTTATATTTTCAAATTATATTTTGTTATCTAAAATTAATCTCACTTCAATCAAATGTGTTATGAAATAATTATGCATGTGTACAATGCACTACCACCTCACAATTTAATAGAGCCCATTTTTTCTATAACCACCTTTCATGTTTTCTAAAAATGATTGAAAAACAATTTATATAAAAAAAATTATATTTTATTATTATTCTTGGATTTTTAAATAAAAAATAATTTCTTACATTCCACTGTTTTGTAATACGATAACTTCTATCATAAGTATGGCGGTCTACCACCACGCGAAGCCATTTGATTCATTCAAACATTACAGGAAATTTATTAAATATGGATTTAATAAAAAATAGTTGATTTATATTACATAAAAATGTTATATTAATATATATATATATATATAATTTATTTCTCCTTTATTGGACATGATTTTCAAAAGAAAATAATGTTCAAGCGTATGTATTACCTACCATCTCCATGAACGATATATTGTATTCTCGATTATGAAATTTTATTGTTTACTATATATAAATATATTAATCAATATAATATATATTGATATCATGTTTTACATTAAGGATATTATTTAACAATGATTTTATTTATTTGAACAAAAATAGAATTTGAAAAACATATATGAAAAACAATGTGATTATTAACTGAAATGTATATTCAATAATGAATTTATTATAAATGGGTAACAAAATGTCATAATAAAATATGATATGATATTAAAAATTAAAATATGGTTCATTATTAATTTAATAACATGGTAAAAACCACAACACATGATGTTAAAATTTATTTTAAAAAAAATAATCAGTAGGTCTGTGGTTTTCTCGTCACACTTGTATTTTTTTGATATACATGCCACATTGACAACTTATTTTTATAGATTGTTGTATATAATTCCCAGGAATAAATTTTATGAATAAAATACAAAAAAATTAATGGGACTTTACAAATCCACTAAATGATATATCATTCATGGAGTTTACCATTTCAATATTGCCAAGGGAGTAAGAGATTTTTGTCTCAATTTACATTCTTTGAGACGTTGGATATGTTATATATGTTTCTTCTTTTACATTAATTATATACATACATATGAAATTTTATATGTTGAATATAATTATTATAATGATATTTTATGTATCATTAAACTTTACACTTTTTAGGGATTATGACCAAATGATACTTAAGTGGTAAGAATATCTTGTTAAAATATCATCGTTTATCAGGATAGTATGTGATCAAATCTATAACATTAAAACCATATGATATATGTCTAATTAATTTAAATTTTCCTTATTATCATCTTCTTAATTCATTATAATAAGAAAATTTCATCCATTTTCTTCTTTTAATATATTTTAGTGTTAAAAAAAATGTTTGTATAAAAAAATTTATTCACTGTCGAATATTCTATTTAAAAAATCCTCATTTCGGAAAATATTTTTTTAAATTATTTAAAAAAATATATTTCAAATAAAAAATTCTAAATAAATAAAAAATATTTTAAATTATTTTGAAATTATTCCTTTATAATATTTCATATTTATTTTTAGATAAATGGATATTCAAATGTTTTATGTCTTAAAAAGTTAATTTCACAAATTAAAATTGTATTTTCCTCAAAATGTTTTGAAATTATTTTAATAGAATTTCCATTAAAAAAAGTAAACAACCATTTTTGTAACATGTACTACACTAGGGATAATTTTTTTCATTCCATCATATTTTTTTATCTAGATGTATTATGATTGTATCAAATAAATTTTTATGAAACAATTTTTTTCTATATGTCTGTTATGAATAGAAGACATTGATTTGATACTCATTTACATTAAAAGTGTTTATCATGAATTACTATTCATTATAATGAACATTTTTTATTTATTTTATGGATAATGATTAATATATAACATTTCTAATCTCAATTATGCTTATATAAAGTCCTGATCTCAAATATTGATCATGGAAAATGGGTGAGATTAATATAGATTATATAATGGTTTGACCCCCGTAATAGATCATTGGAGTGCCTTATATAGAATAAATTAAGGGTGACCCCCATTATATATCAGTAATGCATTGGGTAAAAACTTTACTTTAATTTGTGAATATTTTTATTCTAATTAATATTGATATAAAAGGGTTATCTGAAAATGATGATTCTATGAACCAAAATGGGTTTTATGTTCCTATTATTGGTTTATAGTGTTTCTCAGGTTTTAGTTCAATATAACAAGGATCATGATTAATTATTCAGATGTATAATTATTTTTCTATGTTTCCATAATTCCTGATCTAGTAAGTTATGCATAAAAGGACATTTCTGATTCTCACATACACATTTATTATTTCATTATATCCTTATGGACTTCTAATGTTCTATAATGTCCCCAAAATGCTAATACTTAATTTTACCCTTTTTAATCATTTTACCAGTGCATTTTTATGTCCCTTTTTCCACTTAATTTAAATAATTAAGTTTAAAAAGTAATATCTAGATGATATTTCATAGGGATGATGATGACTCATAAATGTGAAAAAGTAAATCCACGTTAATTGGGAGAAATGATCATTTAATGTCTTGTAAATTTATTATGTAGTAATTTATCCAAATTCAATAAAACTCTAAAACAAAATGTTGTTGTTGATATTATGTGATCAAAATAATCCTATTGTTTTTTATTTTTTAGTAGGAAAAAATTATGTTACTTCTATTAAGATCATATCGGAATTTTTAAATTTCATGATTTTAGCATAAGATTCTAGAGTTTTCATCCTTGGCTGTTATAGTTGGTATCAATGTTTGGTTTAGATAAATTTTTAGATTATAATTATTTCATGGTAGTTATCTAAATAACATTAGATATCATCATATTTATATATGATTATGGATGATAATATGTTCAACATCTTATATACCTTTTTGACATTTTATTCTGTAAAAATTATGATGTTATGAATGACATTTTTAGATGAATTTTTTGTTGTTGATGTATTTGTAATGAACATGATAAACATGTCTTCTTATTTAAGGAATAATTATTTTCCATGTTTGAATAAAAAATGACAACCCAAATTATTAGTGAAAACATATATCATTCGGTAAAGATTTTGGTCTGGAACTCATGACTGAATGATGATAAGTATTTTACACCTTCCAGTATCTTTCATGATTTCATCATAAGTATGACATTATTATACATGATTATCATGTTTAATTCATAAAAGTATTTTATTTTATTTTAAGACTACGCTTTTTTTAACTTTGGAGAATATATTTCCAAATCGTTCAGATATTTGGTTTTCAATCATAGTCTACAACCATTTTAATAATTTTCAGCATTTTTTTGGAATGATTTTATTTCAATATTTAGTATTGGTGTCTAATTTTTTTGATTAGTCCACCATATGATTGTTTTTTTTTATTTTGGGTGTTATCTTACCATCTGAAAATTTTATTCGTTTTTTATAATGTGTAAAGGAATGATGTATGATTTTAGGGGGATTTTTATGAATATATAAAGTTTATTTTAGTGCTTTGAGATTTAAATGTACATCATAAATAGACATCATTAAAAAAATGTTATGGTTAAGATGGAAATTGGTTGTTGGATTATATTACCCTTATAATTTATGTATATTTATGTATTCTATTTGTCATCATAGAAATATAATTACTCAACTATATGATGAGGATCATGAAACATAAGTTTTATCAAATGACTAATAATTTAATGTAATGGCCTAGACCCACCTGGTGCATTACATTTCCAAAACACGGCTACACCGAAACGGTGGCACTGGTCACGGGGGCCCAGTTAAAGTGGAACAGTTATAGATGCACCAGTTATAGTGGCACCATTAGATATGCACACCAGTCACTGTGGCACCGTGAAGGTGGAACCAGACGATGTCACCCTAATAGTGGCACCCTAAGGGTGGCACCATGATGGTGGCACTGTTTCCTCACCGAAGGTCTTCATTCTTTTTCCAACTTTTGACTTTTTCCACTCCCGTAACTTATCTTTTAGCATAAATATGATTTTCTGCCCCCTTTCAAAGCCATTTAATTCCCATGTATAATATATAAAATCCCCCAAGAGTCGGGAAAACCTTAAACATACCAAAACGTGTGGTTTTTCCATGGTGTCACACCCTTTCCCTATACCTTCCAGTTCTGCCCCCATTGCACGTTTTCCTCCATTTAAAAGAAACAGTTTAACACACAAATGTTATACCACCACCCCATTGGGGATAATTAAAAAATAATTAACCCCATCGTGTGTAACCTCCCAACCGCATAGGAAACCATGATCAAACATTAATGTGGTTCACAATTCTATATCTCGTAACAACGATATCTCATCATTATATCACCCTAGAAGATAATTCTTCTTCTTCTTGGATGGATTTCATTCTTTCCCTAATGTGCTTGGAGTCCCTCCTTCCCAAGGCTTATGGTGGGCCTATACTGGAGTTTTTCAGCTCATCCTTGGAGTCCCATGAGTTCCTCCACTGTAAGTCACAAATCCCCAGTTCTTGGCGCGTAGTGAAGAACTTTGATCCTTGATCAACCAAGTACGGTTTTCCTTCTCCTCACATTACTGTGTATCATGCAGGGAGGGTTTGATTTTTTTATGGGATAGATTAAACCCAAAATTATTGAAGATAAAAAAAGTTTTAAATAATTAAAGGGGGTTTGATCGATGTTCTACTGCTTTTCCTTACCCTTTATTATTTATGTTTTGAATTGTGTGGGCACATTCTCCCAGAAAATCATGGTCGTTGGTGGTCTTCCATTGTGCATTAATTAACCTTTGTCTTCTGTGATGATTGAATGGATCTAACGTGTGAATTTGGTTATTCACGTAAACTCAGCCGATTAAATGAATGTCCAGTTAAGAAAAATCCTTGTGTGTTCACCCCGGTTAACCAACATAATGAACAACCTAATGAATGATATTATTGAACCTGGAAGTTTCCCTACTCCATTATGGTAGTAGGTATGTTGTTTTTTTACTCTTATTGGGTGATGTGGATGAGGGATGGGATCCTCTGTTGTGGTATGGTTGTTGGATGTGAATCTGAGGCTGTGTGGGGATGTATCTCGAGGCTTGTTTTGGTTCCAGTACATTGAGGGATCTCACATATCCCTTTGTTGTTGTGACTTTACAAGAGAACTGGGAGTGAATGCTTAAATTGTAGTTTGGATATTTCTCTTTCTATGGATTGTGGTTATGCTGGTTAGTTTCCCAGTAGTGTATGATTCACCTAAATGGGATCACTTGAACATGAAAAAAAGAATGGTTTAAATGGGGTATTATTTTTGAGAATGAGTTGTGACTTGGTCATGAGTGATGTTCTTTATTTTATGAATGAATAGTAATGAGGGTGTTTGTGCATAGGTTGTCATTAGAAACCATAGGGTGGGATGAGTTCTTGTTACCTATACATATAATTATATTTCTTATGTTTATTATTGAAACCCCACCCATGTTGAGAACTTAGTTCTGAACACCCCCATTTCATGGTGGAGGGTGTTTTTCCCAACACTCCTCTAAGTGGTTGGTTATTAGCTCCTTTTCCGCTCCCTTTCCAAAATATCCCAAGACTCTTCGGGCAGGTAATGATGGAATGAGGTACATTATTTCCCACGATTATTTGGGAAGGGTAGTTGTGGTGGTTGGCCCAGGTGTGTGCGGGTAGGTTATTTCCCAAGATTCTTCGGGATGAGCCCCAAGTGTCTTTGGGCATGGTAGTAGTTCTTCTAGCCCAGGTGTTTGTGGGCATGGTTGCATATGGTGGTTGTGGCCAAGGTGTTTTCGGGCGAGATGTGTGGTTGTATCTTAGGTGTGTGTAGGTGGGGTGTGGAAATGGTACTGCAGTGAGAATGGTGGTACAGGTTCGATGTGTTGGATTCCTTCAATAACCAGTGGGAATGTGGTGAGGGGTACCCAAATATTGATGTGCTATTACTATACATTACTTAACATGCATTATTTTGGGATTGTGCCTTGGTGAGGCTTGGGTGGATAGTTTTCCTTACTAGGTTATTTGGTTATCTCTATTTCCATGAGGCATTAGAATGCCTCCCCACTTATGCATGAGAGTCTTTGGTTTTCCCTACTGAGTATACTTTTATTCTCACCCTACGTATATAAAATTGTTTTCAGGTATCCAGGATAACTTCAGGGATAATGTAGGGTCGTACTAGTTCAGACATTGGGAATGTTTCTATAGCTGTTTATCTTTCTTTTGGTACTTATTTTTGGGGTTTTATTTAAATTTTGTATCATTTACTTTTGTAACATGCATATGGGAATGGTTTTCTTTGGATTTACTTTTTCCCCCAGTTTTGGTGTTGTTGGGATTTGCTATCTTATCTCCTGATCCTATTAAATAAAAAGGGTAATGCCTTCTATATTGTGTGTGATCCTATACTCATGGTGCTAGTTTCCTCTCTATGACCTATTGAAGGCGGGTCTCTGGGTACATTAACTCTCTTTCAACTAGAAGAAGGAGGGGTTTTTTCATCTTTTATCCCTTCTCTCATCTTGGTGATGGTGGTTCATGAAAGAATGGTATCAGAGGAAGTGGTTGAGAGATAGGATGGAGTCTGGAGTTAGGCACAGTTGGGATTGCATGAGATGGTAGGGCAACAATGTTGGTGGATCTTGGTGCCTAAAATAGGTCAGGGAAGACCGGCTAGGACACGGTATTTTAGGGCCCCACATGATACGATGCAAGAACATTGGGCCTACCAAATGACCAAGTGAGGATACACTGGTTGCAGGGTAGAGACCCTAGGGAAGGTACATGCATCATAATGACTTTTTTTCATGTGTTTCATGGGTATTATGGGGATTTAAAATGAATTAAAAGTCTAAAAAAATTTATGAAAAATATTCTACAGTACTCTGGATTACGCATTACTTGTTTAGCTTGTAGCTATAGAGCCTGGGAGATGACCATGAGTAGTGTGGGAGATCAAGGCCCCAGAGGTTGACTTTTTTGATCGATAGTGGGCTGACTGAGAGAAGGAGGATGATCAGTGGAAGAATACATTTCTTGCCTTTCAGTGGAAGAATCTCAGGACGTATGAGGGCAGCATCTCTTTCATGGAGATAGAGAGCTGTCTAGATGAGCTGGTGCTAGCTTTTAGCGTGATCCTGGATCCGGTTATGTACTAGGTTTCATTGGATATAAGCCAGATGTGGGGTGTAGCACCTCGGTGGTTGACACATTATCTTGGGGAGAAGAGGGAGGCTAAGGTGACGATGGCTGACTTCGAGAGGGAGTTCTGGGTAGAATTCCTCCCAGTCACGATGATGGATGAGAAGAGGAAGTAGCTACTCTCCCTCCAGTCGGGGAGTATGTCAATAAGAGAATTGGGGATAAAGTTCAAGGATCTATTTTTCTTTTCTCCCGACGTCTTTCTGGATGAGGAGTCTCAGGTGAGACGTTTGGAGGAGGCACTTGGTCCTTTTCTCCAGTATTTTGTTACTCCCTTCACCCTACAGACATACATAGAGGTCCAGAAGAACGCTGAAGTATTAGAGAGGATGAACACGTTGGGAGGTGTATCACGAGAGGGAATCCAGTTGGGCACATCGAAGGGGAAATTCGTCAGCAGCAATCCTCCACCATCTGGGGACACTAGGTTTCGACCAGTAGGAAGCATGCCACAACAGTTCTAGTTCTGATCTTGCGGCTCTCACACTTTTATATTGGGCCAAGGGATGAGATGATTCATTAATGGAATCCAAGGGAACCATTGGAATCAGCTCTTGGACAATGTATAGTAAGATAGGGGTGGGCAGGTTCAACGCTCACCTCAGCAGCAATAGTTTCCAGTTAGTCCCTTTCAGTAGCAGCAGCAGTGGAAGCAAGTTCCTGCTCCTCTGAGGGCAGGCGTTGTAGGGGGGGATGAAATCAGGGCGCTCCGCAGGGACCTCAACAAGGGTGCGGCCAGGGAGGCGGCTGGCAACTGAGGGGCAGGGGAGCTGGGTGTGGAAAGTTACATGCCGCAGAGGAAGTGTTTCCTGCTGAGCCAGAAGTCATTCGAGGTACGATCATCTTGTTCAGTACACTTCCACATGCCTTGTTTGATACACAAGATTAAAACTACTTTGTTACACCCAGTCTAGCCTGCACTCTAGGTTTAGAAGCTGAGGGACATCTAGTGCCAGTGGTGTTGAGTACACTAGTCAGAGTTCAGATCTACTTTTTTTTATGTTTGTCGAGGGTGTAGATTTATGGTAGGTCCACATCAGTCGATCAGGGATATTCTACTATTGTAGATACATCCATACGATGTCATACTAGTCCTTGACTGACCATTATCTGTATGTTCCGTCATTTACTACAACCGATGATTGGTCGTGTTTTCAAATTTGGGCGGCCGACATGTAACTTTAATCGGGGAGCCGGGTTTGCAGAAAAGCAGCATGCGAGAGGGGACCCTCCTTTCCTTTTTAGCTACACTATCAGTGGATTTGGTAGATGTAGAAATGGGGGATGTCCAAGGGATCTTCAGTGAATTTATGTAAGTCTTCCCTGAGGAGGTGGCGACTCCACCCCCTCGACGTGATGTTGATTTCGGGATAGACTTGCAACGTGGTGCCCATCCGATTTCGATGGATCCCTACCGGATGGAACCTTCCAAGTTGCAGGAGTTGCAGATTATGTTTGATGATCTGATGAAGAAGGGTTTTGTTTGACCAAGTGGATCACCATTGGGTGATCCAGTATTATTTGAAAAGAAGGAAGATGGTGGTCTCAGGTTGTGCATAGACTACCGGAGACTAAACCAGGAAACCGTCAAGAACCGTTACCCCCTCCCGAGGATATATGATCTCTTTGACGAGAAGAGTGGAGTAGGCTGTTTCTCTAAGATTGATCTTCGGACTGGATATCACCAATTCAGGGTAAGGAGGGTGACATTTTGAAGACTCCCTTCAGGTGTAGGTATGGAGTCCTTTAGTTTGTGTTCATGCCATTCAGCATTAAAAATTCACCAGCGGTGTTCATGGGACTCATGAACACCGTCTTCTGCGAATACCTAGACCAGTTCATAGTCATGATTATTGACGACATCCTCATCTACTAAAGATCTGAGGAGGATCATACTGAGCTTCTGATAATGGTTTTAGAGGTCCTCCGACAGCACCAACACTATGAGAATTTTTTCAAGTGCAAGTTTTGGACGCGATAACGTGCACTTCCGTGGGAATGTGGTGTCCGAGGAAGGAATAATAGTGGACCCATTGAAGGGTGAGGCAGTTTTTTCTTAGGCAGCACCCAAGAACATGGCATAGGTTCATAGTTTCATGGGACTGGCATGTTACTACCAAAGGATTGTACCAAACATCTCCCGAGTTGCAGCACCTTTGACAACTTTGACAAAGAAGGACCCGACTTTCATGTGGAATGTGCAGTTCCTGGAAGCATTTAGCTATCTAAATGAAAATTTGGTAAGTTCCCCAGTGATAAGATTACCAGACGAATGGGTGGCATATGAGGTGTTATGTGATGCTTCAGGATAAGTCATCAGGTGTGTGTTGATGCAACAACAAGGTGTGATCTCTTACGAGTCTAGACAGTTAAGTCCCCATGAGTGTAATTATGCCACCCACAATATGGAGCGTTCATTTGTCATGTTCACACTAATGTTGTGCAAGAATTAACTCGTCGGGGAGTGCTTCGTGGTCTTCACGAATCACAGAATCTTGAAGAATATCTTATCCCATTGGGACTGGAACGTTCAGTAGAGAAGGTGGATGGAGTTCCTTCAAGACTACGACATTGAGATTTCATACACCTCATGAAAATTGAATGTTGTGGCCAATGCCTTGAGCAGGAAGTCGTAGAAGTATGTAGTTCAAGAGTTAGAAGATGATTGGAAGGTGATGGTGGAGTTGGCTGCCCTACACCTGGATGCGAGGATGGATGGTGGAAGAGGTTTCATGTATTAGATGATAGTGTAGTCTTCTCTACTATGGAAGGTGGAGGATTCATAGTGGGATGACATCTCTATGGACTTCATCATAGGGCCACCCAAAGATCAAGGTGGCTTCGACACTATATGGGTAGCGGTGGACTGGTTGACCAAATCGTCTCACTTTCTGGTGATCATGGAGTCGAGGGTAGTGCATTCCTTAGCACATAGCTATGTGGATGAGGTGGTGAAGTTACATGGAGTTCTGAGGTCCATAGTCTCGGATAGAGATTCACACTTTACCTCACAAATCTGGAATGTATTGCAGCATGCTATTGGCACCCAACTATGTCCTAACATAGCCTTCCATCACCAAGTAGATGGATAGAGAGGGCACACCATCCAGACGTTGGAGGATTTTCTAAAAGCATGTATTCTGGACACTGGGGGATCATGGTAACGACACATGCCTCTGGTAGAGTTTTCCTACAACAATAACTATCACTCTACCATTGGCATGGCTTAGTTCGAAGCTTTGTAAGGGAGGCCATGTCACTCACACGTGTGATGGACAGAGGTCTGGGAGGTAGGTGTTCTTGGCCCAGATGTGGTGCAGAGCATGTCATAGAAGGTTCAGCTTATACGAGAGAGGATGAAGGCAGCCTAGGACCGAAAAAAGTCATATGCTGATAATATGAGGAGACCCTGGGAGTTCGAGGTCAGGGACAACGTGTTCTTGAAGGTCTCCCCTCAGCATGGGAAATACAGGTTCAGCAGGGGGAGTACGCTTTCTCCTATGTTCGTCGTACAGTTCGAAGTGTTGCGGTGGGTCGGTGAAGTGTCTTATCTGCTAGCACTATCACCGCCACTACTGATACTGCACGATTTCTTCCATGTGTCTCAGCTCTGAAGATATCTACACAACGATTCACACGTCCTCAATTAGGGAAAGATGGATATCGAGGATGACGTGACTTTTGTGGAAAGACGAGTCAGGATCGAGGATCGTGAGGAGAAGGTGCTCCATGGATGGACCATTCCAATGGTTAGTGTGTTGTGGAGGCATGGAGGTCTTGAGGAATATACCAGTTTATGGGAGATGCTGATGTGCGCCCACTACCTAGTTCTATTTTGAGTTTTGTTCTGTTTTTTTGTACTTGTTTGTGATGGAACAATTTACTTTGTTAACTATGGAACGTGCAGTTTTCCTTGTTCTGTGGATGTGTGTGAAGATTCCTGACTATGGGGAGGGGAGGACCCGATACCTAATCAACATCCATTAAGGTTAATGTGATTAAACCCTTGCGAAAATGTCTATGCCATCCAAAGAGTATGGTATCTTGACATGGAGGAAGAAACTCCCTAACCCATATGATTGGACAGTTTGACCATCAAATTTTGACTGGTTACTTTAGGGAGAGGTGTTCCTAGATGTCATTTATGTTCACTCTTGAGAGGTATCTTTCGAGGTGGTTGTTAGGAACCCCTCTTTTCTTTGGGTCTAGTTTTGATTATCTAGGTCGAGAATAGTTTGAGAGGTATCTGAGGTAATGGCCCGGACCCACCTGGTCCATTACTTTGAAAAAAACAGTTACACAGAAACGGTGGCACCGGTCATGGGGCACCAGTTATAGTGGCAGCGTGACGAATGCACACCAGTCACAGTGGCACCGTGAGGGTGGAACTGGTTAAGTTGGCACCGTGACTATCGCACACTAGTGACGGTGGCACCCTGAGGGTGGCACCGTGACGGTGGCACCGTGAGGGTGGCACCGTGACTGTGGCACCGTGAGGGTGCAACTGTGAAGCTGGCACCGTTTCCTCAACGAGGGTCTTCATTCTATTTCCAACATTCGACTTTTTTCGCTCCATCAAATTATATTTTATCATAAAGATGATCGAATACCCCCTTTAAAATCCATTTAAAGACTGTAAATAATATCTAAAATCCCCAAAGAGTCAGGAAAAACTTAAACATACCCAAACCTGTGGTTTTTCCTCGGTGTCACACCCTTTCCTTGTACCTTCATGTTCCACCCCCGTTGCGCGTTTTTATCCATTTAAAAGAAACTGTTTAACACACAACCGTTATGCCACCACCTCGATGGGAATAATTAAATAATAATTAATCACATCATGTGTAACCTCCCATACACATTGGAATCCAAGGACAAAAATTAATGTGGTTCAAAATGTCTTATCCAAAAACAATGGGATCTCGTCATTATATCACCCTAGAAGTTCATTCTTCTTCATCTTGGATAGATTTCTTTATTCTCCCTGGTGCGCTTGGAGTCCCTTCTTCTCGAGGCTTGTGGTGCGCCTGTGCTTATATTTTTCTTCTCGTCCTTGGAGTCCCCGGAGTTCCTCCCCTACATGTCCCGCATCCCCAATTCCTGGTGCGTGGAGAAGAACTTCGATCCTTGATCAAACAAGTAGGGTTTTCCTTCATCTATATTTACTATGTATCATATTGGGAGGTTATGCTATTGTTTCTGTTGTAAGGATAAACCAAATTGTTAATGAAGATAACAAATGGACTTTTAAATAATGAAGGGGGGTTTGATAGTTGTTCTGCTGCATTTCCTTACCCTTGATAATTTATGTTGTGAATTGTGTGGGCTTATGCTGACTGTGAATCATGGCCGTTGGTGGTCTTTCTTTGTGAATTAATGAACATCTGTCTTCTTGATGATTGAATGGCTCCAACATGGGAGTTTGGTTAATCACGTAAACTCGGCCGATTAAATGAATGTCTAGTGAACAAAAATCCTTTTTTGGTCACCCCGGTTAAGTAACAAAAATAATAACCTAATGAATGACATTCTTGAACCTGGAAGTTTACCTACAAGATTACGGTATTAGGCGTGTTGTTCTGTTTGATGCTTATAGGGTGATGTGGATGGGGGATGAGATCCTCTATTGTGGTACGGTTGTTGGTTGTGAATCTGAAGCTATCTGGGGCTATTTTTCGGGGATTGGTTTGGTTCTAGTACTTTATGGGATCTCACAGATCCTTTTGTTGTTGTGACATTACAAGAGAACCAGGTGTGAATTTTTAAATTGTTGTTTGGATGTTTCTCTTTCTCTGGCTTATGGTTTTTCCAATTAGTTTTCCACTTGTGTAGAATTAACCTAAATGGGATCAGTTGAACATAAAAACAATAATTGATTAAATAGGGAAATGGTTTTTGGAATGAGTTGTGACTTGGCCATGAGTGTAGTGCTTTCTTTTATGAATGAATAGTAACTAGGGTGTTTGTGCTTAGGTTGTCTTTGGAAACCCTGGGATGGGCTGAGTTCTTGTTACCTACACATATAATTGTAGTTACTATGTTTCTTATTCGTGCCCCACCCAATTTGAGAACTTAGTGGCGAACACCACCATTTCATGGGGGAGGTTGTTTTTTCCAGCACTCCTATAAGTGTCTAGTTATTAGCACCTTTTCTTCTCCCTTTCCCGAATAGCCCAAGACTCTTAGGGCGGACAATGATGGCCTGAGGTCCATTATCGACCAAGAATTTTCAGGGAGGGTAGTTGTGGTTGTTGGCCCAGGTTTGTGCAGGCAGGTTTTTTCCCAAGAGTCTTCAGGATGAGGCCCAAGTGTCTTCGGGCGTGACAGTAGTTGTTCCAGCCCAGGTGTTTGTGGGCATGATTACGCGTGGGGGTTGTGGCCTAGGTGTTTACATATGGGATGTGTGGTTGTTTCTCTGGTGTGTGCGGACTGGGTGTGGTAGTGGGAATGTAGTAAGAATGGTGGGAGAGGTTCGTTGCGTAAAATGTATTCAATAACCAGTGGGAAAGTGGCCCGGGGTACCCAAATATCGATGTTATATTACTATACATTACATAACTTGCGTTATTTGGGGAGTGTTCCTTGGTGAGGCTTGGGTGGATAGTTATCCTTCTCAGGTGCTCTGGTTATTTATTTTTTCCACGGGGCATTATAATGCCTCCCCACATGTTCACGAGAGTCTTTGGTTTTCCCTATTGAGTATACTTGTATGCTCACCCTACATATATAAAACTATATTCAGGTTTCCAAGAGGACTTCACGGATCGTGCATGGTCATACTAGTTCAGACATTGGGACAGTTGTCCTCCCTCTTTTTCTTTAATTTGGTACTTCTTTTTGGGGTTGTCTTTTACTTTTGTATCATTTACTTTTTTAACATGCATATGGGAATGGTTTTCTGTGGATTTACTTTTACCCCCGGTTTTGGTGTTGTTGGGATTTACTATCTTAGCTCTCGATCCTATTAATGAAATACGGTAATGACTTCCATCTTGTGTGTGATCCTATAACCTTGTTGCTAGTCGCCACTCATAGAACTATTGAAGGCACGTCTCGGGGGTCATTATCTCTCCTAGAACTTGAAAAGGAAGAGTCTGGAAATCTGATGTCCCTTCTCTCATCTTGGTGAAGGAGGGTCATGAAATTTAATATTGAGAAAATTTTCAAATTTCAAGTATGAAATCCTTTAACTCGGGGGGGGATGTAACATCATAATATTTAAAATTAAAAAAATAATATTGTATATATTTATTGGTATAAAACACTAATTTAATCACACATTAGTTGAAAAAATGTGTTTTTTCAAAAGCGTGTGTTACCTAGAAGACTATGTTTTTCCAAGCCATAACATACTATTAATTGAATATTAGTAATCATCATGTCATTGGAATAATGGGAGTGGATAAAATTTCCTAAAATACGGAAATGTTTTTACACATTTATATATAATTAATTATTTTTTGACAAATTAATTTTAATTGAAATTAAAACCCATTTTAAAATAAAAAGAAATCATTTTTTAAAAAAATTACCTAAATGTGCCAGTGTGTATTTTATTACCAAAAAATAATTTAACCAATATTATTTTGTTTTATTAATGAAAAAAATATATAATCTAAAAAATATATATTTTTAATATCCATTTTATGTTTTTTATGTAATATAAAAAAATAATTCCTATTTTACACATTAAAGATGTATTTTTTATACATGTTGTTTTTTTCCTTTTAATATGGAATTTATTTTAAAACATAATTTTTTAAATTATATATAATCTATTTTTAAAAATAAACTTAAATTTTATAATATTAAGGTAAATTTTATCTTTGGGTTAATTTTTTCAATTTTATGATTTGCTTTATATTTTGACGAATTGGGAAAAATAATTAATTTTAATTGAAAAATGAAATTTCATCTAAATAATCTATGTTGTTAAATTATTTTTCAAATTGGTTTTAAAGTAAAATTAGATCAATTATACATATATTTACATAATTTACTTCTTTAGATTATTTTTAATAGATATATTTGATATAATAAAATTTCCAACTTTCTAATGTCTTCACATGAGAAACCTGCTTTCTAGTCACATCAGTAGGACAAATTTTAGATCATTTATGTCCATTTATATGAGTTTAATTTAGAAAAATGAAATAAATTTTTTCAATTTTAATAATAAATAAATTATATTAATTTTGAAATAAATTTTCAACAAAGAGATCATTGAAGAAAGTGAAAATGAATTACAGTGATTAAGGTAAAAATTAGTTAACATAGTAGTTAAACATATAATACATGGTGTAAAAATGATCAAAAAAATTTCAAAAACCCATTTTATATTACTATTTATACAATTTTGAAATTAGGAACAAAATTAATGAGTTTTTTGGGACAAATTTACAATAAATTGTCAGATATAATATGTTTATAAAATAAAAAGTCAAAAAATATATGTTTCTTATATTTAATTTCTCTACAATGCTAGGGATAGGGAATGACCACATTGGTTCATTAATATATATTATATTAAAATATTATTCGATTTATGTTATCATAATAATTTATCTATAATTTTTAGAGAATATATTATTACATTTATTTTGTAGGAAAATCCAATATATGGATTATTCAGTAAATAATTAAATATAATAAAAGATACTAAAAACATTAAGATTAAAGTAAATTGAATTCATTTTATTTTCCATTATTTCAATAGAATAATAAGTCATTGTAAATTTATTTTAACATTATATATTTTTATTCCATTATTATCATGAAATTTTTTAAATTTAAATTAGAAAAATAATTTCAAAATCAATAATAATGTTATTTTATAAAAATTGATATTTATTAAATTATTTAATTATATTAAAAATAATGTATTATATAATTTGGGTTTTAAATGTAAATAAATATAAAATATTTTTAATAAATGCCTTAATTGATCTTTTATAATAACCATATTGACCCATAAATGATAAAAACATTGCTGGAACAATTTGGGTTAAATTCTGGTTTTTGAGAGTTAAATTCTCTTCTTCTAAAATTAATTTCCACCACAAATGATATTTATATTTTATAATTTGTGTTTATTATTTAAAATTAGTGTTTATAATTTTTTTATTATTTTCAATTATACTTTTTATTAACTTATTAATTAAAAATAATAGTGAAGTAGTAACATTAATGGAAAACAAAAGAGGAAAATTAAAGAATGATAGGAGTTGATGAATTATTTTTAAAATATATTTATTTTTTCTAGTGGAGGTGTTTCAAGACCAAATCATCCCTACCCCTTATTATTAATCATATATTTTAGTACCAAGCGAAAAATGAAACACATCAATTAAAAATGATTTTTGGTATATATAGGAATGCCACTCCTCTTCAACTATTAAAGCCACTCACTCTCCACACTTCTCGACCCCACAAAAACCATTTTGATCATAAAACCCCTACACAAATTAATTCCAAATATAAAATGTATCATAATACAATAATCAATTTTTATATAAGGAAATCACATCAAGATAATAGGTCCAAACCTAAATGAGTTACCCAAAGAAGAGATAATGTTCATCAAAACATCTTTATTTTTATTTATTTTTCAAAACATATTAATAATTCATTTGTAATTATTATATAATTACCACTTTATCATATATATATATATTATATACTTTTTATTCTATGACTATGAACTAATACCACAAACAATTCTATCATACTTTTTTACCAAATCATTTGTACTGTGTACAACGAACTACTACCTCTCAAACCAGGGTCGTTGGGTTTTCCATGACCACCATTAATAGTTGGGAATAATTAGACACATAATATTTATATATGATTGAAATGATGTAAAAACCTAAGTACAAATAAAATAATTTGTATTTATATTAATTAGTATTATTGAATTAAATAACTATATTCATTATGTTATGTTTTTATTTTTGATTTCATGAAGACATAACTATGATATATAATTTATTTAACATATTTAGTATCAAAATTATTATTTTATAAGAGATATTTTTTAGAAAAATAATTTTTAAAATGTAATTTATAATTTATTTCTAGATATGTATAAAAATAATTATTAATGGAAAAAAATATCTATCAAAGTAGGGAAAAAATAAATTTTGGTTTCATATAAATAAATATTGGGAGAAAAATTATTTTGAAGAATTTAATACTAATTATTTTGTTAATTTATATTTTTAAAATATATTTATATTTTTAGAGATACATTACATATATATTTTCTAAATTCATATAAAATTATTGTTTAAGGAATTAATGGAAAAATTGTCAAATTAAAGATGTTTTCATGAAATGTATATTAGTAAATAAACACCACGAATGAATAA
Organism: Viscum album; assembly: GCA_963277665.1. NCBI lineage: Eukaryota > Viridiplantae > Streptophyta > Magnoliopsida > Santalales > Viscaceae > Viscum > Viscum album. The sequence goes on along the minus strand of OY728146.1, from coordinate 1,999,360,028 downwards.
AAAATATTTTAAAGAAACTAATTATTTTATTTTTAGGATTGAATTTTTTTAATCATTATATATTAAAAAATATACATGATGGGTCATGAAATGTTGATGTTGTGATTGTGGAAACAAATTAATAATAAATAAAATCGTTTTAATTAAAATTATACGAACCCTAAAATGACCCAAAAAATGATTACAATTTTTTCAATAATAAATGTTAAACCAATATATTATCTTGATTCTAATTAGGAAATGTTTTGGAGAAAAAGATTAACATTTTTACCTTTATAATTTTCTATTTAAATGTATGTCATGTTGTTCAAACTATATTTTTTAATTATTATAACAATTTTCGATATATTTATCTAGATGTTTTATAAAAAAATAAATGGTTATTTGAACATTTTTAAATTATTATTACACATGAAAATTTTCTGTTAAATTTATGGGAAAAAATAATTACCATTACAGAGTTCATAATGATGTTACTGTATTTTAATAATTAATTGACCACAAAAATTAATGACATTAAAATTTAAAAAATAAAGGTATTTTTTAATTTTTATGATAATTAATTATTTCCATATATGAATATGATATGTAATGGATATAAGAAAAAATTTTATTCAAATTTTAATATTTAGTAACGTGATTAAATAAATAGTTATGAATAGTTATTAATTTGAGAAAAATTATTATCCATGAAAATTACATTTTAATAAATTCATAAAAGTTCAAAAAACACTTAAGAAATTAACAAAATTATAATTATCCTTATAAAATGTGATATCATGTTACTTTTATGACTTGTAATGTTGTTATAACAATATTATACTAATTATGGTATAATATTTCATGTGATCACTGATTTTTTCTTGACCAAAATTATAAAAGGAGAAACATATGTTCATAAACATTTCCCAATGTAAGACATATTCATTGAATATATTATTCCAAATTACTATATAATCACCCTATTCAAAACTATATTGCATATAGTAATAATATATATATATATATATATATATTCCAAACCTGATGGTTGTTCTCAAGGAGAAATTTTTAATAAGTAAATTCTTTTTTTTTCTATTTAAATATATTAATCACTTCTACATTATCCTCGCCAACAATAAATTGATTCATTATAATTGAAGTATCATATATATACTAATTATTTTAATTAATTATATATTATTAATAATATCTCAAATTTTCTATTTTTTCCCAATTAATGAATTACTCATCTAGGGTGTGTCAATTCTCCGCCTTTGTGGACGATATGTTTTTTTCCCTTTAATGCATTAATTTAAATTTTTAATTCGCATAAATTTTTTTAAGATGAACTAAATATAATTTTTTTATCTTTTGGTGTGTTATTTTGATTTTCCATGGATGTCTATAATAAACACACCATGGAAACCATAAAAACAACGCACCCGAATTAATTGAAATAAAACAATATAATTAATAAAAGGGTAGAAAATGATATATAGATATCATTTATTATATAAAAAACATGATTATATTTCTTTAATAATTTAATAACACCCATCATACCAATTAAAAAGTTGTTTTAATACTTTTTAAGAATGTTAAACTAGATGTTATGTACTTTCCTTTAAAATTCTTTTTCAAAATTACTTATAAAAAACGCAGAATATTTTATTTTTATTTTTATGTAATTAATATTTTATACCACTTTTATAAAAAACATTATTATAAATATTCATTTATAATATCCCCTAGTAATTTTTTTAAGAATAAAACTTCCCTATTAGGTGCGTTTCTTTTAAATTTCTAAAATAATTTTTACAAAATATGTTATTTTGATAATTGAATTTTATTTTCTCATGGTCATAAATTAATTTCCAAAGATTTTTTAATTATATATTCCTAGGAAAATTTTTATTATGTGTTGACACCATTATAGCTTATGATATGATGGGTTGAGCCCCTATATAGCTCATGATTCTGTAGGTTGAGCCCCATTACACCTCAAGATATATAAGAAATCCCTATTAATACTATTAAATGAATTAGGTACTCAAATTATATAAGTCAATTAGATGGTTATTACAGTTTTAAAAGAGAATAAAAGGATGCTATGATAAATAATTCCCTAACAAACTACATGTTTTTTGTAATTTTAAAATAATTTTCATAAAAAATGTATTTTTGGGTTTTCATGTTTTCATTATACATTTGATTTTCATTCTATATGATCCTTAATAATATTTTCCTACACATTCTCTATTTTAAAATTCCTTATCATAGGGTATTGTTATCGGTAATATATATAATAAAATATCGGTGAATGTTATAATGATTTTTCAAATAAATCATTCTTTATTTTAAAGGATTCATATTATGGAAGAAATATATATTTTTTAGTAGTCTCCACGTTTTATAAATTTAGGAATTAATATATGAATTATGAAAAATTTCTATAATTCTCTATATATGAAAATATCCTCATTATAAAATAATGTAAAATTATTGACTAGACAATCGATTAAGTAATTTGTAAGTCTTGATCTTTATAGATGTTATCGAAGGATGGTTTAAATTACATTAGGTGTTAGAATGATGTTAGTAGAATACCGTAAATGGTTTTTAATCAATATTTGATTCATAATGATTTTGAATTTCATTATTACAATTTGGATTCATCTATGATATTTATGTTTATAATGGTTTTATGTATAAAAAATATATTACCTTAAGTAAGAAGGCACTAAGAGGATACTACCCTCTGAATTTGTTATCTGGAATGGTTGAAAATGTTACCATGAATCTATGGTTAAATGGATCACTGATTAATTTAATAAAAGTTCATGGTATATATGCTGGGGAGGAATCGACTCCGCAATTAATGAACATGCTTTTATGGATTATTTCATTAGGCAACATCCCTCATTATATATTGGATCATTATACCCAGCCATACCGAAGGATGAATCCATTCACTTGAAATGATATTAGATTTCATGGGATATTCGAGACCTCAAAAGGAAACCATTATAATTTAGAATTTTGAAGTTGATGTAAATCTATTATGGTCATTTGTCAAGAATAGTTTATATAAATAAAAACTTGAATTCATGTAATGAGAATCGTTGAAGGATATTTTCCTTCAGAAACATATACCAAAATTAATTTTTCCCTAAATAGAAAAGTATTTTCTCTAATTAAGGAGAAAAGAAGAAGATTTCATAGCTGCATATGATGAAAAATTCACAATATTGTTCAGGTATGAACTGTATATTATTTGAGACACTTTTAGGAAAATTAATTAGATTTAATCCGAATTGAAAATTGGTTTACGAAGTGATATGATTAATAAGCAATTAAATTTCCATGAGAATGTAGTTCATTGTGCTGAAAATGTTGAAATGGAGTGTCATGAAACATATGTTCTTCCATATGATATGAAAAAGAAGGGATATATGGGAATGATTTGGGGAATATTTCATTTATGAAATTTAGTGTATGAAAATAAAATTAACTTCTCATGAAAATAGTGGTAAAAATAATCCAAATGATTGTATTGTAAAATATAGGAAGTACTAATGATATGGAATGTTTGGAAAAATGGAACCTGGGCGAATAGAATACTATCATCAGAATTATAAGAATATTATTATAATATCCTTTAACATTAAAGAGTTATGTCATTTTTGAAAAGGGTTTCTAAAATCTATTCACTCAAGAGGGAAATCTATATGATTGGAAACATAAGGATGTGGAAAATTACTTTTCAAATAAATGAGTAGATTTTAATCCATCAATAAATGTTGTATCTACTACATTACATGTTTTTTCTGAATATTCCATTGCGTTGTTTGATTTCAGGTATACACATTCATTCAATTCAAAGAAACATTTCTATAAATATTAAATTCCAATTCAAGAAACGAATCTCGAATATATAACAATAAGACAAGGAAATATTAATACCAATAGATATTTTAAAATATTCAAGTTAGTTTATGTTGACAACATTTACATAAAAACCATGTTGTTTTAACTTTATTAGAGTTTGATGTTTTCATGGCTACAAATTTACATTCTGTTGACTATGATATGATAGATTATATAGAAAAATCTGTTTTTTAAAGTGTTTTCTTGTTTGTACAAGAAAGAACCAATTTCGTTGATAACATATCAAGAATACGAAAAAAATATTAAAATATAGAAATGAGTTTTATCTTTCTAATCATTCATAAATTAAAGGACTTATTCAGATTAATGAAGATATAGTTATAAATGTGTATCCTAATGCGTCTCTTGATTATTTTCCCAGTGATACTCTTTTTTGAGAGGTCTAGACTACTACCAATATAGTTCTGTATACTAAGATAATTTCAATCCCCCATTATTGAATGACACAAGTACATCTTCTATAATTGAAAAAGAAGTTACCAGAATTATTTGATTAAGGTTTCATCCAATAGATAACTTTACCATGGGGTTCACCTGTTTTGATTTCTAATAATGAATGATACATAAATGTGGCTTTATATTGATTATATAGACTCGAATAACATCACTATAATTAAAAGGTATCATTTTCCTCATATTGATGATTTGTTTGATCATCTCCATGGAGAACTGTATTTTTTGATGGTTAGCTTCTGGTCGGGGTACCATCATTTGATAGTAATAGAAGCACACAATCCAAAGAATGTGTTTTATACTAGATATGAAAATTATAAATTTTATGTTATGTCATTTGGGTTAACTAAAGAACCATCTATATTCATTAATCTTATTAATATAATACTAAATGTTTTTATGGATATTTTATTAGTTATATTTATTAAATAAATTATTGTTTTTTCCCTAAGAGTCAAGAGGAATATGAATGAAATATAACGGTTTTATATAAAACATTAAAAAAAATAAAAAAACCATTAAAAACCCATATTGTATGATTTTTTTTCTTGGTCATACTTTTTCATTAGATGGAATAAATGTGGGAACTACAAAGACAATATTGTTGATGAATACCTAGGTCCTAAAACTATAAATGATAATCTTGGTGTCATGGATTATCATGATATTACTAGTGATTTTTTAATAATATTTCATGATTACATATCCCACTGACTATGTTATCTTGAATATTATTTAAATTAATGAAGATAAAATAGTGTGATGATTAATTTCTATAATTGAAATTACAATTTTAGAATACACTAGTTTTTTTCATGTCGTAAAAACTGGTGATATTCTAATCTATATTGATGTTGTATTTCAATTGAATCATTTGTGTCTGAATGAATAATGATTTAGTAATTTTGTATTCATTACATCAGTTGAGATATCATTCTTCAAATTATCCTAAAAATGATTTGAAATCATCTATTATTATTTTTACATTAAAAATTTGGAAGAATTATTTATAATAAGTATTGTGGGGAATAGAAATGGATACCAAAAGTATGACATTTATATTCACTCATAATGAATTTAATGTGACACATAGAATATAAATAGAAGTATCAAAGAATATTATTACATGATTCATCACCATTATAAAAAATAAAACAATGTGGCTGATGCTTTATGTCAAAGAGTTAATTCAATATTATCGATGATATGTTTTGAACATGACCCTTTGGTTAATAAACTAATAAATTATGGCTTGGATGTTTTTTGTATAAGAAATTTATTTGATCTGTTTGAGGTAGAAGTGAAATTATCTCTATTATAAAGAATTAGGAAATCATAGAAGGAAGACCATAAGATAAAAAACAATAGAACTAGTAAAAAAGGGTATGTGTACAGAATTTAACATTTAATGAAAATGTGTTTTGATATTTGGAAAGAGATAACACGTGCCTAGTGTTTCACATCTAATTAATGAATTTTTTTGTGAAGCTTATAATTGCCCTTTTTCAGTTCATACTATGTGAAATAAGATGTACAGATAAATTTGGGATTATTACTAATGGGATGAAATGAAAAGATATATTTTTTGAATTTAAAATGAATTTTTATCTTCTCAATATGAAAAATTAAAATTACATTAACTGCTGGTAATGTTGTAGACAATTCAATTTCATGAATGGAAATGATAAAATATATTCATTTATTTCATGGTGGGACTTCAAAAGAATTCTCAAGGTAATAATTTCATTGGAGTTTTTGTTGATCGTTTGACTAAATATGTATATTTTCATCATATCTGAAAAAAAATTATCTATAGATCTAATTTAAATGGTGTATCAAAATGATATATCTAGGATAGATGGATTGGGTCACTCCACTGTATCTCATCACGATCCCATGATCTATTATTTATTTTGGAAAGGCCTTCAAAAGGTGTTAGGTAAGGAATTAAAATTCAGAACAACGTACCATTCTAAATATGATGGATAGTTAGAGAAAACAATTCATCCATTAGACTATATTAATTGATTTTAATTAATGGATTATTGGGGAATTTTTGATCAACATCATTCATTAGTTGAGTTTTGATATAATAACATATTTCATTATACTATATAGAAAGAAATATTTGAGGCATTATACGGATTGTTGTCCAAAACACATGAATTATGTGATAAATATAAGGAATGGATGTTGATAGGATCAAATTTAGTAGACTACATGGCATAGAAGGTTTGGTGGATTCAGCAATATAGGAGGACAACCTAGAGCATGTTGAAAAGTTGTGCAGACAACAAGATGAATCGATAAATTTAGAGGTATGTTACCATGTTTTCCATATAATTTTACCATGAAAAATTGTTATGGGTTTTTGTAGGAAAAATAAATTTATATCCATGTTTCATTAGTCCTTATGAAATCATAGTGAATACTGATCCATATTCATACAGAGTACCTTTGCTACTGAATTTATCTCATGTGTTCAATGTATTTCATCTTTTAGTGTTATGAATGTATTTTCCATATCAATATCATGTATTCATCATAGAAGATGTTCTTATGGATTATTAAATTAATGATGAAGAGATACCCATTCTGATTTTTCCATGGAAAGGGAATGTACTTTGGAACAATGTAATTCACCATGTTTTGGTTTTGTGGAGGAACCACATGGTTGAAGAAGCAACATGGAAATTTTAAAATAATATAAAGGATATGTATTCCAATTTGATTAACATCTGAATAAAATCTCATGGATGGAATTTTAAAGGAGGGGTAATAACTTCTGTTCACGTAGAATGTTTTCAAATATTTATTATTATTCTTTAATTAAAAAGAAAAATTTATTATGTAATGTAACTCTTAAAATAAATGATATATTATATAGTTATTTATATCAAAATTTAATTTTTCAAATATACAATCTTAATTTGAGTAAAATAATTTCATTTTTAATTCATAATGAAGAAATTATATTAGTTTAATTTTTTTTTGTAAATTCTAAAAAAGATAATTTTTTTGTTAATATTAAAAAAATATCGTCTTTTTATAAAATGTATTATTATTTATGTTATCATGAAGAGATAACTATGATATAAAATTTATATAAAATATTTAATATATTAAATATTATCTAATAAGATAAATTTTGTATAGAAGTAATTCAAATATTTTACATTATAATTTATTTCATGATAAGTAGAGAAATAATTATTTGTGCAAACACAATGCCTACACAATGGTTAAAAATAAAAATATGGTTCCTTTTTAAAAAATTGAGTGATAAAAAATAATGTAAATCCCTTTTAATTTTTTATTATTTATATTTTATATTTTTGGCTGTTAATTTATATTTTTAGAATTAGAATACGTAAGTCTTATGAAAATTCCTCTAAATTCTGATGCAAGGTAATAAATGGAAAAATTAACAAATTAAAGAAGATTCCTTGAAAGGTATATCAGTAAATTTTCTTCATAAATGAATCTAAATGATTATATTTAATATAATTAATTTATTTTTTATTATATTAATTTATTTTTAAAATTTACATATGAAATAATGAACATTTATTATTACAAAATGTTGATGCAATGCTTGTCCATGAATATGTGAAATTAATAAAATGTTATATATTAGAATTATAAAAACCTTTATATGACCCAAATTATGGCTAAATATTATTCTGTAAGAAATTATCAGCCATTATATTTATTTTAATCGAATTTGGTAGAATTTTGACTCTAATGAATCATTTTAGTCACATTATAATATTCCATTTTAAGGTATGTCATGTTGTTCAGACTATAATTTTTAATCTGTATAATGATATAATATATCATTTTACAGTAGTGTAATTTGAAATAAAATGGCCATTAAAAATCTAATTATATTATCTTATTCATTAAAGTTAATTTTAAATTTTAGGCATCATATTATTACCATAATTAAATGTATAGGTTTGATGTACTTTTTATTTAATTAATAAATAAATTAAATTAATGACATTAAATATAATAAAATAAATTGGATTTTGGGTTTTTATGATAACTAATTATTTCTCTAGATGAATACAATATGTTTCAGATATAATAAAATACTTATTTGAGTTTTAATTTTTTTATGAGTTTGGAGTGATAGTTATGAATGGTTTTTAATTTGATAAAAAAATATTTTTTATGAATGATATGATTTATTTAATTATTTCCAAATCATGAAATATTTTAAAACCCCAAAAATGATATGATTCCTTATAATTGTGATATCATATGAGTTTTTGGTATTTTATTAGTCTTAAACTGTATATTAGACTAATTATATTTTAATATTTAAGGTAATTCATAATTTTCCCCTCACCAAATTTATAAACAGAGAATCGTACATTCAACATAATTAATCACATGAAGCAATATATCTTGAATATATTAAACCAAATTCCATTATAATCATTCCTTTTCACATTATAGTGGTTCTAGTATCACAAAATTACATCTTCTATGAGCCTAAGGATGTTCCCAAGGAGAAATATTTAATAGGTAAATAACTTTTTCTTATCTTTTAATTTTTTTATGACTACGATCATATCATGATCATAAATAAATTGTTTAACGATAACTAAAATATCATATAGATAAAATAATTTTTTTTTTAAGGTTGATTAAATTTAAAATATCTCATTTTTTATTTTTTATCCCTTAAAAATTATATCGCCCTAAATATATTTTAAATTCAACACCTTCGTGGATGATGAGTTTTTTTCCCATTAACACAATCTTGTAATGTTTAAATTTTGTAATAATTTTTTAATGTAATCAAAATATATATATTTTATCACTTATTTAGTATTAAATTTATTTTAAATGGAATTCCATAGTATGGAATGTCTTGAAAACATGAAATCAATGCACCCGAAACAATGGAAGTAAGAAAATAATGCAAATTAATGGGTGGAAAATGTTATATGAAGATAATTTAAGGAATTATAAACATTTATATCATTATTTAATAAAATAATAATACTATTAAAACCAATATATTTTTGTTTAGATCACTTTTTAAGGTAGTTGAACCAAAGTTATGGGACAATAAAATTAAAATTCTTTTGAATATATCCTTTATGAAATTCAAAATTTTTATTCTTTTATTTATATGGAATGAGTTTTTTATCCATCATTAATGATGATTTATTTTGTAAAATACCTTTTATATATTTCCATAGTTTTTTGTATAATATTAATTTTTATTATGTGCACGGTTTTTATATTTTAAAATGAATTATTTTGAAATAATTGTATTTTGATATCTGAATGTGTTTTTTTCCTAGGTTTAAATGATGTATCAATGGTTTTATTAATGAGATTTTCCTTTGAAATTTTTATTACTGGTTAAGCCCATTATTTCTCAAGATATAATGGGTCTATCATAATTATTGTTTACGATAGGATGGGTTTATCCCCATTATAGCTCAAGATATGAGGCATGACCCTCCTTACAGATCCATAATTCATTTGGTACAATGGAGATAAAATATGACTATAAGGTTATTTCATTTTTTCAGGTGACTAATATATTTATATTTTCATAATGTCCCAATGCAATAGTATTATTTTTATATTTATGAAAATTAAAATTGATGTTTTGGTTTTTCATGTTTTCATGGGACTAGTTATTTTCATTTTTAATGTTCCTTAATGAACATTACGTTCAAATTACAAGATATAAATAGATCTTTATATGGTATAATGAAGGCTTAAAGAAATAATGAAGTAATAGTTGTTGTAATAAATATTTTTCAATTATATCATGATTTATTTTAGAAGTATTATATTTAGGAATATATTATTATAATTTTAGTAGTGTAAAATTTGTATAAATGTGTTATTCTATGTATAAATTTTGAGATAATGGACTATAGCTCTGAAACAGAAAAGATCCTCAACAAGAAATTGAGGTAAATTTATAACATAACTTTTGATTATGTAATTTTTTATGTATACTTTCATAAACATGAAATAATTGTGATTACAGATTTTTTATATCAATCTTACATTTATAATTTATATTTTTTTGAATATGATAACTTTTTTCATGTGTATTATAGACACCGCCTGGAAAAAGCGATGTGATTCATTCGTTATTTAATTTGGATGAAATATTTATTTTCTTAATAAAAATATGTTATATATTTGATATAAAAATTGTATTTTACTGTTGATATATATATATATATATATAATTTAATTATTTTTATTTCAATATGACATCAAAATATAAAAACTGTTCAACCATATATACGACATATCATCTTCATGAATAGAATATTTCATTCCATATCTCTATATTTAATGAATTAATATTATTAAATATATAATATATATAATATATATATATTATATTAAAATAATGTTTCAATTTATAGATATAATAAAAACATTGTTTAAGTATGTGGGCCTAAAATTTCAAGTGAAAACTTTTATGAAAAGAAAAGAGATTATTACCCGAAATATAGCGTTAACATGAAATTATTTAAAAATTGATAATAAAAGGTTATAAAAAAATAATAACAGATTTTAAAAATACTTATATGGTTTTTTAATAGGTAAATGATAATTTAAAAACCACTATAATGGAGGCTAAATCATATTAGAGAAAAAGGAAGTGTATTGTAGGGTTTTTTTATTGCTTTTATTTTTGTTATGTACATGCCTTATTCAAAAATTAATATTATTGTAAAGTGTTTATACATAAAATTAATGTATTTTATGATTCATATAATTAAATTTATGGTGATATTTATATCTATTTAATAATAAAACATTAACAGGGTTTACAGTTCCATTGCTACAAAATTGTTAATGAATATTTTTTCTATTTTCCTTGAATGAGACATTGTTATTTTATACACATATCTTCACCTATAATGAGTATTTATTAACCCATTGAAATTTTATATCATAAATATATCTATATTAATTATACTATAAGTTAAATTTAATGTAATTCATTTATCTTGATTATGAAAAAATGTTATAAAAGTTATACGAGTTTTAGGTTAAAATATCATCTTTTATCGTGATTGTTTATGAGAAAGTTTCCAATGATCAAACAATAGGAAAAAATCAAATGATTTATGATGAAATAGATTTTATTCTTTAGATTTAATCATAATAAATTATTTAACTTAATTTTCATCATATTACATACTCAAGTGTTCAAAATATTTTTTTATGAAAAATATTCTTTTCCATCGATAATCGTTTTACATGGAAAACAAATTTTTTTCTAAAAATGATCATAAAAATGTATTAAAATGCGTTTTCAATAGAAAAAAATGATATATATATAAAGAAATATTCAAATGATTTTAAAAATATTCTATTTTAATATTATTATTTTACTTAAAAATAAATTAATTTCCCAAATGATTAATTTTCTTAAAATTATTGTTTACATTGAAATGTTTATTTTTCTCAAAATGATTGTAACGATATCTTAAAAATTATTTCATGTCATCGGGTCAATAAGCTTTTTTAGTTACTTATAATAAACATGTGATATTTTTTATTTATATTATCATTATTCATTCAAAGTATGGGTAAATATTGTTTTAAAGGGATTTTTGTGAAACTTGTTTGTTTTTCATGATTCAAATTATCATAAAATAAATTGTAATGAATCCAATTTTTTCAAGGGTTTAACAAACTTTTATGAGATTTAATATGATTTTGATTTATTTATGATATATTTCTAGAGAATTAAATGATATTATTGAGCCATACATTGCTTATTCAATGGGTAGATACCCATTATTTCTCAAAGGTGAGATTGATATAGTTTATATGAATGATTGAGCTCCATTATGGCTCATGAAGAATGTGTGAGCACAATATAGCTCCTACAAATGATTGTTTCCCATTATTTCTAAGAGGTGTACCAAATATTGAATATAAAAAGATTTAGACTCATTATTGATCTAAATTGTATAGGACAATCATTATATTAGAATTTGGGAGTATGGTTATTATAATTAAAATGCGTTTTAAAGGGTTTTTTTGAAAATGATAATCTGTGATACCAACTAGGGTTTTAATTAATGGTTATGTGTTTATAAAATTTCACATTATCTATATTGTCCCCATATAGATCATTATTATTTATTTTTATTAATTTTTCATTTTCCAAATTTTCATAATTCATGATCTAGGAATTGATGGGTATGAGTACTTTTATGATTCACACATTCACTTTGAATATGCTTTGATACACTTCATCACTTATTTTGATCATTGATGACATTAAATTTCTAATTATAATGTAAAATATTAAATAAAATATGAGATCACCCTTATTATGTTTAATTTTATCAAGGTTTTAATGAATTATGATTAATGAATTATTTCATGAATCTATTTTATATGGATAATGATAATATAATAATTTGAAATAGAAAAGATGGGTTATATTGGGGAAATAATCATTTAAATTTGTTTAAATTATTTATGTTAGACATTTTTCAAATTATTTAAAACTATAATCATATAGGTTCTATAGGTTGTAAGTGATCCATTTTTCCCTTCATTGTTGTATTGTTTAGATGAAACATTTATGTCACAATTAGTCAACATTAATGTTGGAAATATAAGGATTATGATTCTTACAATGGATCTAGAAGTGTGGGTCCTGGGTTTATTTATAAAATAGAATAAAATATGATAATAAATGATATGGAGTTATTATATTGTTTCACAAAACCTCCACCACATAATGAAACACATGTTTTAAACATTTCACTCATTAAAATTTATGTTTCTCATTTATTTTTACCACTTTTGTTTTTGAGTATGGTAACTAGTTTATATCCACCGTAATTTATCCATTAAGACACAAATATAGTGATTATTAATTGATAATTTGGATATATTAATATTAAATTTGATATGTAATATATAAATATAAATACTATGTGTTTGGGTAATTAATTTTAACAAAAGTATAATTAATGTGCACAATACCACTTTAACTACAACCGTGCAAACCATGTTTTTATTAGTTAACATAAAATATAGTCATTATAAAATTAAAATTGTCCTATTAATTGAACATCACATATATTTATTGAAATATAAATTTAATAATTCTGAATATATGTTTTTAGTAATTTTTTATACATTAAAATGTTATCATATATTTAAAAATTACATTAATTTCAAATTTGACAATCTTAATTTATTTGAATTTTAAAAAAATATGATGATTATTATGGAATTAAATGATATTTAATTAACAACTTTATAACAAGATATATTTACCCAGGAAATTTATGTATAGAATTATTTTATTCAATTTAAATCACTTTTTATATTTCTATTGATTTATTCTATCTTTTTATTAGTTGAATAATAAATTAGTGGTTGTTTCCTATATCTTTTATGTAAATATATTCTTTATTAAAATTAAAGGTAAGTTAATAGGATGAAATAATATAATTTATGCCTCAAAATAATATCTATAACCAAAAATATTTTTTTATATCAATAGGGATTATAGATATTAGAATTATGAAAACAATATTTATTTTCTGTTTTATTTACATAACATATTATTTTAGACATATTCAATGTAAATTAGTAAACACATTTCATGTTTTCATAATAATTTATGGAAAATATATAAATAATTTAATTTTATAAAATTATGATAATATTTTAGGTCATTTTTTCAATTAGCCTTTTTTTAACCCATGGAAAAATAATTTTTACTTGAATTGTGATGATTAATTTTTATTTTATTGAAAATTCATTGTTCTTAAAAAGTAAAGTTATAAAAATTAAATAAGATTAATTGTAACTATTAGAAATATTAAATCCAATTACATAATTCTAATTCACATTAGTCATAAAAATTCATTTAAAATTAATCCTGAAGATGTGATGAGAGAATCAGTTTTTAAGGAGAAAGTGTTTATAAGATTGAAATGTATTTATTTCCAAATTCCATATGAATTTTATTTTAGTCATATAAATTTTATTAATGGATAGAAAAACCAATTTACCTTTAAAACCATTTAAAATAATATTTATCTTTGTAACTAAATTAAGTTAAATTAAAGTTGTCATTTAAAATTTAATATTTTTCACAACTCAAAAAAATATAAATTTTTTTTGACAAATGAACTAAAATAACCTTTTATAATTTTAAAAATATATATATTTTTTATATTTATGGTGTTAATTTCCTGAATGTGTGACTTTTTTAGCATTAACAAAAAATTTAAAGACAATTTTTTGATAAAAATGTTAAACCATATAACGTATTTATGAAAACAATTTTGTATTTTCTATCAATTTATTTTAAATATATGAAATCATTATATATAATATTTTAAATTTATTTATTTTTTTTCACTCAACTACTTTAAATGAAAATTTTATAACTATATTGTTGAAAAAATATATCGTGGTTTTGTTAAAAGTCTAATTTTTTTACAATAAAAGACTAACTAGTGCCCGATTTAATGAAATATTAATTTTTGTTTAATTTCAAGAAAGGAAAATGTTTTTATGCACAAATAAATATGTCCAAATATTTGTAAAAATAAATATTTCAAAACAAATTATTGGGATAGAAATTTAAAAACATCTATGTCATATTTCTTCTATGAAAATTTATTATATTAAAAAGATGCATTCCTGAGGACCGTATTGTTATAATACCTTTGGAAAGATCTTTACATTTTGAACTTGCTCATCAATTAACTAAAAAATATCCCACAATTTTTTTTATAATATAACCTTTCTTATTCATATCAAATATAATACATTTCATTACAATCAATAGAAATGAAACATATGAAAGGGTGTGCTTAGATGTAAAATAAATATAATGAAGGGGGATACATAAAAATGAGATGATAATTGGGTTATGTTGTCCAACTATTAACATATTAAATACATATCCTCTATATCCAACATTATAATCTTTATTCTCGGTATAAATAATGGTTTTTTATAAAACATGCATTATAAAAGAATTAATGAATATGATCCATGAGAGAATAAAATTTGAATAATTCATTGCATTTTCACACACACATAAGTATATAATATCCTATTAATAGTTGTAAATGGACACATTCATGTTTATCATTGTAGAATGATTTTTCTCCCCAATCAATCATAGTAGTCAATGATTAGTCTAAAGAACATAACAATTGAAAATGTCTGTTACACATGAGGTTCATATGAGGGACTTGAGGTCGATAAATACTATTGGTCATGGGCTATTATGGTTGAGTTACAAAAAATGTGATGTCAAAAAAATAAAGGTGAGGAAAAATGATTCATAAATAGTTACACAGAAAGAGATCATGGGTTTGAAGTTGTGTAATCAAAATGCCAATGAGGAACCTGTAAGGTGCATGATTAAATTTCTCAAAGAAATGCAATGAGATCCTTCAAGGTTGTATATGTATGTTCATTCAATGTGGTATTTGTGGTAAATAATGATTTCCAAAATTATTTTTTTGGGTTATTGATAACATTAAATTGGGGAATGTTTTAAACATCTTGATGATGATAATATTGACACCAATACATCCTTGAAGAGCATCTATTATTGAGTCAATAAGGTTTTACTTTTGACTTTTCCATTCCTTCTAGTTTTTAAAATCACAAACACCTCTCTTTAAATAAAATCGCTTTTATAAAGAAAATAGCTTTTATAAGGAAAGTCGCTTTTATAAGGAAGATCTCTTTTGTAAGAAAAATTATCCGTATCATATTTTCATTCATATATTTCTTAAGTATAAGTTTCGGATTCATTTCTATTTTCTCGGAATCATTTGAAACATTGATATGAAGCATTCTGTTTTATGTACCGAATTCTGGATGAGAACTATAATGAAGTTTCACTCCGAATTCCATATGAGAATAGTAATGAAGTTTCCCTTCGAATTCTAGATGAGAAATATAATGAAGTTTCCCTCCGAATTCCAGATGAGAACTTTAATGATGTTTTATTCCGAATTCCCGATACGAACTCTGATAAAGTTCTACTCCGAATTCTGGATATGAATTCTCATTACGAATTCTTTTGATGAATTTTCATTTCGAATTCTCATTCCGAATTCTCATTCCGAATTCTCATTCCGAATTATCATTCTGAATTTACCTATTAAACAGAATCTGATCATCTTTTCTTTATACACTCTGAATTTATTTAGAATCCGAATATTATTTATTTTCGACTCCAAACATTCATTTTACTTACAGTTTTATAATTTGTCTACTCTTTGACATGTTGTTTACACTCTGAACCTTAACTCTGAACTTATGTGTTAAACATAAAACTATGTCATCTATTATATTATAAACTAACCATTGGTTAAGTTACACGTGTACAAGAGCCTCCGATTTTTAAGAAAAATATGACCGTTGGAAAGGAGGCCGACCTTGACTATAAATAAAAGCTCATTTGAAAGAGCTCAGTATGACTTCTTCGATATTGTGCATACATTTTGTTGAAGTTATTTCTAGAGAGATAGGATCTTATTAACTCTCAATGATTCGTGCGACTCCGAATGTTGGTGATTACATTCGAGGACTTCTGGGGATAGGAAGAAAGAGGTGCCGACTATCTTGAAGTTGAGGGCTTCCATGCTGAGGAAGACAGAGGTGGCCATCTACCTTGAAGTTGAGGGCTTACGGGGATAGAAAGATAGAGATTCCGATCTTCATATTGAGGGCATACTCTGGTGTGGGTAAGACAGACTTTCATGAAAGTATAAATCAAGGGACTTTTATTCAAGGTTGTTGGATACCCTTCTCATTGGGTTAAAATAATTTTATCTTGTTACTTGTAGTTTTACTAATCGTTTGTCTACGCTGAATTTTGTATTATAAAGAAATTATAACTTTCTTATACTTCCTTAATTGTACTCTATTTCATTTAGATTCTATACGCTTTAAGGTAGAATCTCATATTGTAATCTTTTGTTAAGTTTCAATTTCCAGAACCATATTTCTAGAATCTACTTTCGGAGTCTATTTCCAGTTATAAGCAAGTACATAGGACTTGATGTTTATAACTTCATTCCACTTTCCATGTTTTCATTTGGTGTTAGAGGTGTTGTGAATTTGCTTAGTTTAACTTTGTTAAACTTAGCCCTTTCTTTTGCTTAAGGAAAACATAGTTAATCATAACTAACTTTAAAGGTTCTAAAAGAATTTTTAAAGTGTACAATTCACCCCCCCCCCCCCCTCTTGTATATTGAGCATCTACATCATTATTTCGATCCTACAATTAGTATTAGAGGAGGTCTCTGAAATACTTGAACTCACGTATAAGTATTCCCTTCTCACTTTATTATTCCAAACTTTCCCATTCCTAACTTTCTCATTCCTAACATTGTTATTACAAACTTTTTTCTACTAACATGTTTGTGTGCCAAAGGTTTTTAAGTATGACAGGAATTAGTGTTGGTTCCATTGATAATATAAATCCTAAAAGACAACCAATCTTTCATGGAAATGATTATGAGTACTGGAGAGATAGAATTAAGACTTTTGTTATCAATACTGGAGTGGACAACTTTGTTATGCTTACTAGGGATGATAAAATTCCGGATAAGGAATTTAGAACTTTTACTAACCAGGAAAAGAAAGAGTATCAACTCAACTATAAGGTGCACAATACTTTACTTTGTTCAATTAAAAGAAATATATATAGCCAAATTTCTTCTTGTAAAGATGCTAATTGTATCTGGAAGAAGTTATAGGTTACACACTTTGGAACTTCTAAAGTAATTGAAACTAGGAGAGCTATGCTTAGAGCTGAATACCATGGCATCAATTATCCGTATGGTAAACCAATTTGTAATGTTCAATAGAGATTTATGACTATTGTAAATAGCCTACATTCTATAGGAGAGAAGGGGTTATATGATGACGAACATGTGGATAAGATAATTGATATCATTCCCAATGAGTGGGAATACAAAAGAACAAGTATAGATGAGAACAGGAAGTTCACTCAAATTTCTCTTGATGAGTTATTCAGAACTCTTCTCCAACATGATACCAGAATGATGAGAGATGCTGATAACATCAAAAAGAAAAATTGGAATGGTACTGTTGCTTTTACAACAACATCAAATCATATGAATGCTAAGACACCTGAGAGAGTAACCAGATCCAAGTCTAAGAAGATAGTTTTTCAATCAGATTCTAGTGAATGTGAAATCTCAGAAAATGAGTTAGTAAATCTTGCTCAAAGGATGAACAAGATAGATGGCCAGAGAAATTTCTAATACAAGTATAAGAAAAAGGAATGGAAATATTGGAAATATGGAGAAGTCACATGTTATGAATGCAAGAGAGCTGGACATATTAGACCAGATTTCCCTTTGCTAAAAATGAATGAAAGGAATGAAAATAATTCAGAGAGGAACAGAAATAAGTATTATAAAGCCGAAGCTAAGAATGTTATGAAAGCAAATGGCACCTGGGGTGCCAGTGGTGGTGACTCTTCAGATGAATCTTCTGATTACGAATCTTCAGGATAGAAGAATCTTGGTCTTATATCCAGATTACCAATTGATAATCATTTTTTATGGCTAAGGTGTGAAATGATGAATCATTGACCAATGTTTCTTTAAATTATAATGATAGTAAGTATTATAACTCTTATGATGAAGAATCCTCTTCTGATGAAATAAAATACTTTACCTACTTATGAAGAAGTTTCTAGGTTTGCTGAACTTCTTGAAATTGAGAATTCCAAACTCAATAAAAAACTTGATAAGGAAAAATCTAGGAATAATATTCGTACAAAATAGATATCAAATCTTTCTAAAGATCATGATAAGAAAAATGATGATTTTGAATGTATTTTAAAAAATCATGAGGAAGTATGTTCTGAGAAGAACAAACTTTCTAAAGAGATAGAAAAGGTAATTTCTAAGAAAAATGTTTTCGATCCTAGCTCTAGTTCTAAAACTAATTATTTTGAGGATAAAAACATGGTTATAAAACTCAAGTCCAAATTTTTTCCCTTAAATAAGTGTTTATTAAACTTTACCCATGGTAAGGAAAATTTTGATAAAATGTATACCCAAATACGAACTTTAAGAAATAAATCCGGATTTGGTTATACCCATGCAAAACCAATTTTTAGTAATAATTATTTTGTCCCTCAAAGTGCCCCATTTTGTACTAACTGTCAATGTGGTGGTCACTGGGTAAATAATTGTTCCTTAAATAAAACCAAATCTCTAGGATTTCACAAAGCATATTTCTCTAAGAAGATACGGGTACCTAAAATTTTTTTATCCGGAAATCTCGGATCCAAACAAGTCTGGATTCCGAAAGTCTAATTCTCTTCTTGGTTTCAAGAAAATAAAGAGAGTACCATCAACAATACATGGGACCTGGATAGTGGATGTTCCCGGCACATGACTGGTAACAAAAGCTATTTTGAAAATATTATCAAAACGAAAGGAGGAAAGGTAACTTTCAGAGACAATGCTAAGGGAGAGATTTTTGGTATTGGTAATATTGTTCTTTTTCGAAAAACATTGATTTCAAATGTTCTTTTTTTAAGGGTATTAAGCACAACCTCATTTGCATAAGTTAGTTATGTGATGAAGGTTACCTTGTGAATTTTTGGAATGATAAGTGCTTAGTTCACAATTCCAAGGATGAATTTATTCTCTCAGCCAATAGGCATGAGAATGTTTACACCTTAGATTTAGAGGACCTCAGGAGCCAAGATTTAGCTTTCCTAGTGCAATGGAAGATCATTAATGGTTATGACATAGAAGACTAGGTCACTGTAACCATAGAAACTTTGTAAACTCACTAAGAAGAAACTACTTAAGGATCTACCGGAGCTTATATTTGATTCTTCTAAAGTTTTTGATTCTTATCAATATGTAAAGAAACATAAATCTAGTTT
The DNA here is from genome assembly GCA_963277665.1 of Viscum album. NCBI lineage: Eukaryota > Viridiplantae > Streptophyta > Magnoliopsida > Santalales > Viscaceae > Viscum > Viscum album. The sequence continues at coordinate 1,999,339,696 of OY728146.1, read as the reverse complement.
TAAATCGATCGGTGAAGTCTCAAGAACTGATGCATTGTAGTTAGTGCACATGGATCTTTTTGTTCCAACACAAACTGGAAGTATTTGAGGAAAATACTATGTGTTTGTTCTAGTTGATGATTACACTAGATTTACTTGGGTTTATTTTCTAGCAAATAATTATGAAGCATTTACTTATTTAAAAAGTTTTATATCTCACGTTAAAAATGAGATAAACCTTCCATTGAAAACTATTCATAGTGATCATGGAGGAGAATTTCAAAATTTTGATTTTGAAACTTTCTGTAGTAGAAAAGGTATTACTCACAATTTTTCAGCACCTAGAACTCCTCAACAAAATGGTGTAGTTGATAGAAGAAATAGAATTCTTCAAGATATAACTAGAACCATGTTGAGTGAATATTCTATAGCTAGACATTTCTCGGCTGAAGCTGCAAGTATTTCTTGCTATACTATAAATCGAGTTTTGATTAGATATTTTTTTAATAAAACTTTTTATGAGTTATGGAATGGTAGAAAACCAAGACTATCCTACTTAAAGGTTTTTGGTTGCAATGTATTCATTTTTAATACTAAAGATAACTTACATAAATTCGCACCAAAATCTGATGAAGGAATTTTCTTAGGTTATTCCACAACTTCTAAGGCTTATTGAGTTTTTAATAAAAATACTGGTACTGTTGAAGAAACAGTGCATGTAAAATTTGATGAGTCTGATCCTTTTGTTTTTAAACCATCCCAGCATACATCCTCGGATGTGTTATCAAAAACTGATTGTCACCCTTTGATAGAAGAACCTTATGATAAGGATAATGTTCAAGAAGATACTTCAGAAACATTTACCCCTGAATACTTTCTACCCTTTGTTGATGAACATGCTTTTCAAAACCCAAATCAGTGGTTTCATAAGAACCATCCTAGTGATAGTATCATCGGTGATGTAAATCAACCGGTAAGGATTAGATGTTACTTAAGGAATGAAGTAGAACATCTTGCATTTATTTCCCAATTATAACCTAAAAGCACTGATGATGCTTTAGGTCATGATGATTGGATCAAATCCATGCAAGATGAACTAAATGAATTCAAAAGGAATAAAGTCTGGACCTTGGTTGAAAGACCTAAGGAAACTTTTGTTATTGGAGTAAAGTGGGTATTTAGAAACAAATGTGATGAAAATGGAGTCATAATATGAAATAACGCTAGAATTTTTGCTAAAGGCTATAATCAACAAGAGGGAATAGACTATGATGAAACCTATGCTCCAGTAGCTAGACTTGAATCTATCCGTATTCTACATTCCATTGCAGCATTGTTTGATTTTAAACTTTTTCAGATGGATGTGAAATGTGCTTTTCTAAATGGTTATGTCCAAGAGGATGTTTTTTTTGAACAACCTCCTAGATTTGAAGATACAAAACATCCTGTTCATGTTTTTAGACTTACTAAAGCTCGGTATGGTCTTAAACAAGCCTCACAAGCATGGTATGATAGACTCACTATATTTTTGCTTCAAAATAACTATGTTAAGGGAAATTCAGATCCAACCCTTTTTATAATGAAAGATAAGAAAATGTTTCGATTGTTCTAATTTATGTTGATGAAACCATATTTGGTTCAACTCAGCAATCTTTAACCGACTCTTTTGCAAGTCTAATGAAATCTGAGTTTGAAATGAGTATGATGGGTGAGTTAATTTTTTCTTTGTTTTAAAATTTCTCAATAACCAGAAGGCACCTACATATCTCAACATAATTATATTAAAGATCTTCTTAAAAAGTATGGTTATGACAACACTAAGAGTATAAGTACTCCTTTTGGTACCTCAAACTCTTTAGATATTGATGAATCTGGGAAACCAGTAGATCAAACATCATTTAGAGTTATGATAGGAAGTTTACATTAAATAATAGCTAGTCGACTAGACATAATGTTCTCAGTATGCTTATATGCAAGATATCAATCCAATCCTATGGAATCCCACATAAAGGTAGTAAAAATAATTTTTCGATACCTTAAGGGAACCATGGATCTAGGATTATATTATACTTCTGGAAACGATTTTGTTCTAAAAAGATTTTCTGATGCTGACTTTGGTGGATGTAGAATGGATATATAGAGTACATCCAGAACATTTCATTTCATAGGAGATTCATTAGTTTTCTGGTCCTCCAAGAAGCAAAATTATGTAGCACTCTCCACTGCTGAAGCTGAATATGTAGCAGCTGGAAGTTGTTGTGCTCAAGTGTTGTGGATGCAACACACACTCACAGACTATGGCTTGAGTTTTACTAAAACTCAAATTTTGTGTGATAACACAAGTGCCATTTCCCTTAGTAAGAACCCTGCACATAACTCTCGTGCAAAGCACATAGATATTATTCATCACTTTCTTAGGCATCACACATAGAAAGGAGATATCATTCTTTATTTTATCGGAACCCATGATCAACTTGCTGATATTTTCACAAAATCTTTGCCTTATGATAGATTTGAATACATAAAACAGAAGTTGGGAATGATAATCGTAAGGTAATCTTTCTTAGTTAACATTCTGTTGAACAAGGCTCCTTATAGTAATAAACTCCTTTTCACAGGGGGAATAAATTTGATTGTAAGAGTAACTAATTTTTTCAAAGTTTGTTTTCAAACTTTTCGGAACTAAAATTCTGGAATGGAAATTTCTGGAAATGAAATATTTAGAATGCATATTTTCGTATAGAAAAATTCTGGAATGGAAATTTTCGTATTGAAAACTTCCGGAATGGAAAATTTCGTACTGGTATTTCCATAACGAGATTTTCGTACCAAGACATTCATAATGAGTTTTTCATTTTTTTAACTTTTGTAATGAAATCTTCATGCAGAAAATCTTGTAATGTTATTTTCGTTTTTTTGTTGAGTTTTTCGTAGTGATTTTTTCGAACTATGTGTTTTCGTAATAAATATTTTTCATATTTTTTTTCCCATTACGAATAATACTTCAAAGTCAATATGAAAGGTATGATTTCCTTACTCATGTTTTCGTAGTCATACTTTACTTGCTGTAATTTTCTTATATTTTGTTGTCGGATTATAGTTTTCTTAAATATTTGTTTTAATAAAAACCTCAAAAGACCGGATTCAAGTTTTCTTGAGACTTGGTTTTCAACCGTTAGATCTGATCTCATCTTGTCACAACTGTTCGATCAACTGAGGAAGTTGAATCGTCTTCTCGTTGCCTATATAAAGGGGACCCCAAATGTTTGTTCCACATCGGTTTTAAAGCTCCAGTTTCCTGAAGCTCTACCTCTCCATTTTAAAGTTGTTCCGAACTTCATCTTTCTCTGTTCTGAACTACTCAGAGGTCTTCAGATCCTAATGTCTGTGGTAGTAGCTTCCCAAGACATGTCTTCCTCTAAGCCGATTTCGAAGTGGTTAGTATATAGAGAAAGGCTGGTTCATCCGGATTTCTTCAACAAGTATGATTCTCTTATATCCAAGAATATTAAGCTCAAGGGATGGGAAGATGTTGCAGTGTCTAAGACCAGGAATCAAGATGAAGTGTTTTCGGATTTACTTATATTGTTCTATGGGACAATTTCCTTCTTTAAGGAAAATGATAGGGAGAAATTTTCATTTAAATATTATGGCATAAATTATAAACATTCATATGTAGAGGCATCTAGCTTGGTAGGGCTACCACTGATGGAGAAGCCGAGTTCATCTCTCATGTGTTTCCGGATTCAAAAAGAAGCATCGATAATGAAAACTCATTAGAGACTCTCAGAATGGTAGATGACAAGGCTCCGATGATTTCTTCTCTGTCTACAAATTTCAGGATTCTAGAATTATGGGTACAATGCCTTATCGTACTGAGAAATGGTGACAAAGATAGTCTGAAGAAGAGTGATATTTATATTCTATATTTTCTGATAAATCTAAGGAAGTTTGACATGATGAAACACAATCTTATTACTATTGAGAATGTTTAGAATGGGAATCTGAGATCTCAGATCATAATGTATTGAGAAATCCTCTCAAATTTGATAGTTCTGTGCCTTGAGTCCTCCAAGGAGGCTTGCAAGTCTAAGCCAGATGTTTGCAAGATTATGTTGGTGAGTGATGGTACTCTCAAAAGGATGGATGTATCCTTCGACAAGAAGACTGGTCAGTTTGTTGATTTACCTGATCAATAAGAAACTGTTCCAAATGTTGCTGAACTTGAATCCTCGAAGCCAGTGAGGAAGAGAAAGATGAAAGAAGTTGATGGTGAAGTATAGAATCCCAAATATAAGGAAGTTCATTCCGCACCTCCAAAACCGAAGAAGAAGAAATCTTACCCAGATGAAGTAGTTTCTAAATAGAGGGAAATCAAAGAGAAGAGAGTGCAAGGGGAGCCTCAGTTTGGCTTGGATCCTACGGAGGCTAAGGACTTGAAGGAATGAACTGCGGATGAGCTAGAAAAACAAGTTAAAGGAAAGAAGATTAAGAAGAAGATGTATGAAGCTGAGGTATCTCAGAATTTGTTGATGTTAATGATATGGTTTCAGCGAACATTCTCGTTCCGAGACCTTTTTCTTTGGAATCTATACCTGAGACTCCAGGAAGAAACTTTATCATCCCGAAAGAGGCAGTTGCTAAGCATGATGAGGAAGTAGAGAAGATTGAGCAAGTCGAAGAAGAAGAAGTAGTTGGTGAAGGTAGTGGTGACACCGGAGATGTTTTGAAGCAAGTAAATGATTATATGGGGACACCTTCAGAACATTTGTCACTCCGAACATCAGAAGATGAATCATCGAATTTAGTCACTCCAGGGAAGGATGAGGAGGAATGAGAAAAAGAAGTTTCCTATCATGCATAGGAGGAAAAACTTCTACATAATGTTGCTCAAATGAAGAACGTAGAAGATAGCGCTCAAACATTTGCTGATGATGAAGACAATGTTGTTCAAGTTTCTGATAGTGAATAGAAGACTCCGGAATAGCAAACCATTCCGAAAAAGGATAAGGTAAAGAAACTTGTTGTTGATCCCCTGAGCTCTGTGGTTGTAAAGAGAAGGGAAGTTGGTGATTCTTCTACGAAAAAGGTTGAGCATTTTGAAGAATAAAATTATCCAAGAAAAGTCTCAGATTTGGAGTCATCTTTATTGGGGCATGAATTTGTTGTTTAGTAATTAAAGAAGTTGGTAGGTACTATTCCGACTTTCTCAAGTATTGATTCAATATGTCAGATGCTCCAACATGCGTTGAATCAGAAAACAGACTATGTATCCATGGTTATGGACATATGTGTTGAGATAGAGGCTCAGTTCAAAACTTTCATTGTCAGCTATGAAGCCGACAAAAGATCTTGCAAGAGGATGACTAGTTGGGCGAGGAAGACTGTAGAAGAGATGAGGCTCTTTGATGAAATCCAAGATAATGTGAAGGATTGGTTTGAGACAGAAGACAGGAAGATAAATGAACATACTTCATCCTTTGAAGAAAAATAGACAGATGAAAAGAATTTCCGGATTCAAGAAGTCAGAGATCTGAATGGGAAGCTGAATTCTGTTTCTCCAAACCGGATGTATGAAAGGGATCATCAGATTGAGTTTGAAGAAAAATTTTTAATGCAAGAACAAATATTGAAGGCTCAGGAAGAAAAGCTTCAGGCTCAGAAAGAAAAGCTTCAAGCCCAGGAAGAAAATATTTAAGCTCAAAATACAAGAATTGTTGTGTTAGAGAAGCAAGCCGAGGAAGACCACAAATACATGAAGAAGATAAAGAATATCCTTAACGGTCTCATGGTAAAGGAAAAAGATCCAAAATAGACAGATCTGATCTTTTGTTTTATCTAATCTTCTTGGTTTTTGTGCTTTCAAACATAATGAAAATTGTTCTTACTCGTTTCATTTGTTTTTTCTACTAATTTTTCAGGTACTTTGTTATATTTTCCATTCCCTCGAATTCTTTTTGAAAATCACAAAGGGGGAGAAGGAAAATAACCCTAATAATGAGGGAAATAATCTTAACAAAGGGTGTGAATGAAAACCAACTCTAATAGAGTTTATATAAGGGGGAGTTTTTCATAAAAGAATACTTTCTTATTCTTAATTCCGGAAATCTGGAATACGATCCTTAGAGTTTCAAAGCCTAAGGGGGAGTTATTCGTATTCATCAACATCCATTTTTTCTTGTTTTGAAAATCACAAACACCTTTCTTTAAGGAAAATACCATTTATAAGGAAAATCTCTTTTATAAGGAAAGTCTCTTTTATAAGGAAGATCACTTTTGTAAGAAAAATTATCCTTATCATATTTTCATTCATATATTTCTTATGTATAAGTTTCGGATTCATTTCTATTTTCTTAGAATCGTTTGAATCTTTGATTTGAAGCATTCTGTTTTAAGTACCGAATTCTGGATGAGAACTATAATGAAGTTTCACTCTGAATTCTGGATGAGAACTATAATGAAGTTTCACTCTGAATTCCAGATGAGAACTCTAATGAAGTTTCATTTCGAATTCTGGATACGAACTCTGATAAAGTTCTACTCCGAATTCTGGATATGAATTCTCATTACGAATTCTTATGACTAATTCTCATTATGAATTCTCATTCTGAATTCTCATTCCAAATTCACATTTTGAATTTACCTATTAAACAGAATTTGATCATCTTTTCTTTATACACTCTGAATTTATTTAGACTCCGAATATTATTTTTGTCAGACTCCGAACATTCATTTTACTTACACTTTTATAATTTGTCTACTCTTTGACATGTTGTTTACACTCCGAACCGTCACTCTGAACTTCTGTGTTAAACTTAAAACGATGTTGTCTATTTTGTTATAAACTAACCATTGGTTAAGTTATGCGTGTACATGTCCCTCCTATTTTTAAGGAAAATATGACCGTTGGAAAGAAGGCTGACCTTGCCTATAAATAGGAGCTATTTTGAAATAGCTCAGTTTGACTTCTTTGACATTGTGCATACATGTTGTTGAAGAGATTTCTAGAGAAAGAGGCTCTTATTAACTCTCAAAGCTTTGTGCGACTCTGAATGTTGGTGATTACATTCGAGGACTTCCGGGGATAGGAAGACAGAGGTGCCGATTACCTTGAAGTTGAGGGCTTCCTTGCTGAGGAAATCCGAGGTGGCCAACTACCTTGAAGTTGAGGGAATGCGGGGATAGCAAAACAGAGATTCCAATCTTCGTATCAAGGGCATACCCTGGTGTGGGTAGGACATACTTGCTTGAAAGTATAAATCAAGGGACTTTGACCCAAGTTTGTTGGATACCCTATTCTTTGGGTTAAATGACTTTTATATTGTTATTGAAGTTTTACTACTCGTTTTTTTCCGCTGCATTTTGTATTATAAGGAAAGAATAACTTTCTTATACTTCCTTAATTGTACTCTGTTTTATTTAGATTCTATACGCTTTAAGGTAGAATCTCATATTGTAATCTTTTGTTAAGTTTCAATTTCCGGAACCATATTTCCGGAACCTACTTTCAGAGTCTCTTTCCAGTTATAAGAAAGTACATAGGACTTGATGTTTATAACTTCATTCCGCTTTCCACGTTTTCATTTGGTGTTAGAGGTGTTGTGAATTTGCTTAGTTTAACTTTTTTAAACATAGCCCTTTCCTTTTCATAAAGAAAAAATAGTTAATTGTAACTAACATTAAATGTTCTAAAGGAATTTTTAAAGTGTACAATTCACCCCCCCCCCTCTTGTATATTGAGCATCTACATCATTATTTCGATCCTAAACTTATACTTGTGTTGGATAACATTGATAAGGTGTTACGGTGAATGATTATGTTGTCAGTATATATATTGTGGCTATATGGACATGTGTATGATGATTCATGGGATAGATAAATGGACGTGATGTATTAGTGGTATGAGCTTTTGGAATTAGAATAACTTGAAAGATTGGGAGTGTAGCTTGAGGAAGATTTGTTATATGGTGGTGAGAATGAAATAATACAATCTTTTTTGGTGAAAAACCAAACTCGTTTAGAGGTACTATTTTACCTTTAATTGTGTAATTATCAATTGAATTTTATTATGGGTTTTTTATGTAGATTTTTGAAAAAGTTCGAGGATATGGAGTAGAGAGTTCTCCCCTATGTAGGAAATTGTGCCTGAGAGTTTGATAAGTATTAATATTAATTCTAAAATATTCCAAACCCCTAATTAATCCCAATTAAACCCTAATCAATACCTTAAACATAAATAGGTTTTTGGGATCCCTCCTTATGCATTTCAGTACCGGATGACCTTTGTTCCTCATTAATTAAATTGAGGATCAAATACTACTTCTCTCTAAGTATGTAATTTCTTCTACAATTCTTATCCGATTCTTCTACCAACCATTCTACACTATTTTTATGATGTAATCCACTATATTAAATAAATCTATGTCTATTTGATTATATCAAGATCTATGAATCTAGATCTAAATCTATTCATGCATGATCTTTATTTTTGTGAATATTTATTTTAGTGTTATGTGATTTAGATCTAATCAACGTCATTTTGCGTCTCAATTTTTGGGTATTTCTATTGCAAAATTAGTCTTCACAAAATTGAGTTAGGTGGACTAATATTTATTTAACACAGACTTTATTTTTATTAATTATTTGAAATTGTATAATTTCTTTTATTTAAAACAATTTGAATTCTTAAATTAGGTTAATTAATGTGGATAATTTATTAATAGGTTTATGGTTAGAAATGATAATTTATTTGGAAGATAATTCTGATTCTATGTGGCTTATAATTTTGAAAAATAATTTGGGATTTAATTGTGTTATTTTGAGGTGATCCAATTAGATAATTTTTTTTAATTGATTTTGAGATTTTGGAATCTATGATTTAGATAATGACCAATTGATTAATTGGATATATTGCTCAAATTTATGAATAATTGTGGACTAAAATATAAGAATAATTTTATTCTAATTTTGATAATAATTTTTGGAATTAATTATGATATCTAGTAGCACTAAAATTGGATAATTAAATGATGAATTAGTTTTGATATTTGGGAAGTGGGATTTGGATAATGGGTAATTGATTTAATTGTATTATTGTTGAAATTGATGATTAATTACAGAGTAAATAATGTTTTTAGGTGACGTCCATTTATATAATTAATTAGGAAATTTATTTTGAGAATTAAGAGGTTCCTAATTAGATAATTAATGGGATGATTAATTATTATATTTATCGATTTGTGATTAAATTACATTAAATTGATTAAAGTTCATTGTTGTTGATATAAATGAATAATTTGATAATTTATTATGATACAAAGGGTATTTCCATTTTTATATTTAACACGGGAATTTATTATGTGTTTTATGTACTACACATTTTAATTATCGATAAGAAGATTCTTTATGAGATTAAGAGATATTACATTTAGATACCTAATCAAGGGATTAGTTTTGAGATATTGAGATAATTGGTTTAAGACAATCAATTGATGAATAATTTATGTGTTTTATTTATATAAGAATTAATATATAAAGGTTTGGTTACATATGATACATCTAGATATATGATTTGAGATGATTAATAATATATTTATTATGAGACGAATCGATATATGAGTTAATGTAATTAAAGGAAAAATTACTTATAACATATTATTGAAGAAAAATTAAGATTATAAATTTTAAAATTAATTATGGGATACATAGATTGCTTTTTTGAATAAATAATTTTCTAATTAATTATGGACAATGAGATGTAGATATTGGCTAATTAATTGATTAATTAATTATTTTTATTTCCAGAAATAATCAATCATGTGTTTAATTAAGGGTAATTATATGATAAACTAATTGTTGAATTAGTAATGAGATTAATAGGATTAATTAATTATAGAATTAATTAATTAAATTTATGGAATTAATGTTTTAAATAATAATTATGGGAAATAATGTTATTATTTATTGGTTGGATAAAATAATGGAATTATTGGAAGTGATTAGTTAATTGTTGAATCCATTAATTGGATTTTGAGTGAGTATTTAGTTATTGAATAAATTATTTTATTTTGAGTGATTAATTGATGGTGGAATTAATTAATATAGTTGAAGTGAATAGTTAACAGTTCAGTTAACTAGAGAAATTTATGTGATTAGTTAATTGGGATATTTAACAATACATATTGATTTGGTTCATATATTGTAAAATTAACTTGAGTAATATGTGGGTTTATTGTATTTTTTAACATACTAATATAATTTACATGACTAATTACGTTTTGAATTAATTATTTTATTTGATGAGATTAATTAATTCTCAAATTAATAAATATTATATATGAGATTAGTTAATCGTTTAATCCAATATAGTTGATGATGTGATTAGTTAAACTATTAATTAACTCGATTTATTGATGTGAATAGTTCCTCGTTGAATTTACTATATTAGATGACATGATTAGTTAACTATTTAATTAACTACAAAAATTTACAGAATTAATTAATTTTTGAATCGATTATTGTTATTGATTTTATTATGTAGTTGTTGATTTAACTAATATAATTGTTGTGTTTAACTAATTTTTGTATTATAAATGTCATTGGGGTGGACAATTACATGATTAATTAATTATTTTATTTTGAATGGTAACATCATCATTTAACTATGTGACTTAATGAATGGTAACAAGGTCATTCATTAGTATTATATAATGAATGGTTACATGGTCATTCGTTTGTGTGAAATATAGAATCGAAACCCGGTTATTTAGTAATAATATTTAATGAATGGTAACATGGACATTAATTTTTGAAATATGAATGGTTTTACAGACATTCATACATTTGGTATCCCTCAAGGATAGTCAAAATTCCGACATGGGTCGAAGAAGGTATTGAGGTTCAGGTTTCAATTGAAACTCATAGATTTTTGTTCTTAAATAGGTAATACTTAATAATTTTATAAACTATTTATTTATTAATTTCACATATTTTTATTATAATTACATACACTGTTTTTCACTAGATTTATTTTATATTCCATTGGTGGCGGCTAACTAGGTTGTAATTACACCATACTCGGGCTACCTGATCGGCTCCAAAATAGATGTTTTGTCTTATAGAATTGTTATGAGGAATGTCCATCTGTATGAAGGATGAGTTGAAATGGAGCAAGGATGAGGGATTTGGGCATGTTTTGGACCATGTTGTTTGTATTTTTCATTTTTATTTTATGTTCTCATTCGACACATGTCACATACATAGCATATAATATCTACTATTTAGTTTTTTTAATTTACAGACATTGTAATCTTTTGTCATTGGCTTTTCCTATGGTAATATCTTTTCATCTACTATAGTTCTTTTATTTATTCTGGATTATTACTATCATTAAATAAAAATATCCAGTGTATAAACTCCCTGTGATTGACTCTCCAGTCCCTCAATATTAGTCGGCTTCCTCTAGCATATGGGGAGACATATGTGAGATCACATAGTGAACCAGCTTGGGGAACCCGTGTGTGGCACCCAATATGGGATGTTATAAAGATGTATAAGTGACACTTTTCTTTTCATCTTCATTTTAATAATGGTTTGGGAATGGTAGGAAGGATAAAGGAATTGTTGGGGAATGGTTATGAGCTCATGCATTGGAGTTTTTAACCAATGAATGGCGGAGAACCCAAGATCCAATGGTGGGATTATTGTTATTATGGTTTTTTATTATATTTGAATGTTATTAGACCTTAGGTAATTCTCTTAGTTGTGTGAAATGATTATTATTTCTAATATTAATTGAGATTAACTTGTGGTTGTGAATGACGTGAGATATAATCCTTCGTGGAACATTTTATCCTCTTTGGATTATGTTATGTACATGAATAATTTTAGTAACTCATATGAAATGGGTTAAGATTTACGTTGTTGGAGATGAAGTGTTTTTCCTTGATTATTAAATTGAAATAAAAATAGAACCTTATTGATAATGATTTTAAAAACATTCATGTTGAGAATAAATGGGTGTCTAAATGAGAAACTTGAATAATGATAAAAAAATTTCTATTATTTAACAGTAATTGGGTGTAGGATTTTTTAGGGTAGTGGTTGTGTCTTGGTTTTGACCATGTGGTAGAAAAAAGTGGGGAAGGCTCAATATGGTTTTTTTTAATCCTTATTTGATAATTGAGGTAATATGGTAAATTGAGAATCCATTATTTGTATTAATAGAACATTTATGTGAGTGGTTTGAGTAGTGAAAATGGACATGTTGGAGAACTTGTTTGGGAGTTATGTGATGGATCGTTTGGTTTTGGATAATGTTGTGTTATATTAGGGGTTTTAGGAGCCTAACACATTTGATATTTTATTCTTTTTCTGAAATGGGTGGTAACATTTTTGATGGAGGATTGGTGGTGGTATTCATTGACCACTAGTTAGTGTAATTTTAATTTGTGACAATAATTCCCCATATATTTACATCGTCTCATGTACACTGAGAAAGATATAGCATTAAACATAGCAATATAATTTTGTTTTATAATAAATGGGGCACTATTGAGGTTGTGGTTATGAACCAGTATGATCTTGGAGCTGGAAGGTATGAGTTATTCCATTGATAGTTCATGTATGAGGTTCTTACGAGGGATCAAATGTTGACAAATATATTGGGCCATGGGTTATGGTGGTTGTGATACATGAAAAATTAGAAGTTACAAATGATACAAATTTGGGGAGTGATTTTTCAGAATATTTTCCATGGATAGAGACCATGGATTGTAAGTATTGTCATTGGAATGCTAATGAGGAACCTATAAAGAGATTGATTAAATTTCTCAGAGAAAGGATATGTGATCCTATGAGGTGGTCAATGCTAGTTCTTTCTATGAATTCATTGATGTCATGTTTGAGTGCCCATTTGATGGTGTTTTATGGTTACTTGGAAAATTAAATTTCTAAATGTGTTAGCCATGTTGATGATGATGGTTTTGAGACCAATACATCCTTAAATAGAATCTTATATATGTGTTGGATCATAATGATAAGGTTTTGTGGCGATAGATTTTTCTGGAAGTACATTCATTTTTTCCACATTTATATCTGAATGAAAAATAATTGGAGAGAGAAATTGATGTGAGAGATCAATGTTCTGATCTTTTTTAATCAGAATCTTACGGATTCATGGGAGCGTAGCTCGAGGATGAGCTTTTATAAGGTAGGGAGAGAGAAAACACCCCATCTTTTATGGAAACATATCTATCACAACTTATGGAACTATTTTAACATTATGTTTATTAAATTTCTATCGAGTTTTAGCTTTCATATTTTTTCAGAGATGATTGGTAATATATGGGAGGTGATGCAGCAGAGAGTGAACACATGTGCATGAAACTATGCACGAGAAATAAAGAAGTCCAAAATTGATTTAATTTTTTTTCCAAATCCAATAATTATAAAAACTAAACCAAATTTATCTCTATGACATCATTCACGTATTGGGTTCTCTCTAGATGAATTTTTGGCCATCCTGACCTCTCTTTTAAATGAATTATGGATCGGATCAATGACCACATCTCTCACAGTAAGTAATTTCTTCTCCCATTCTCCTCGTGTTGGTCCTCCATCCATTTAAATTTCTTCTAATGATGTAATATTCTTAAGTAAATATTTTTTTTTGCATTTTATTATTTATCGATAAATTAATCTAGATATTAATCTAATCTAGAAAGATATTTATTTCCATGAATCATGATTATAAGGTTTTGAGATTTGGATCAAAATCTACTTTTTTATGACACTCAAAATTGAGGGATTATCATTGGGTGATTAGAATTCAAATAATTTAGTTTTGAGGTATAATATTCATTTCCCATAGTCATGATTTTGATAAATTCTTAAATTATATAATTTGTAACATTTTCTAGCATTATGAATTCTTAAATTGGTTTCATTAATGTGGCCAACTGAATTATTGGTTTATTGTTAAAATTGATAATTAAAAATGAATATAATATGGTGACTGAGGGGCTTTCATTTTGATAATTAACATGTGAATTAATTATGAGATTTATGAGTATTCTAATTAGATAATCAATTGTGGAATTATTTTTCATATTTATAAATTTGTTATTTTGATAATGACTAGTTCATTAATTAGATAAATTAATGATATTTATGACTAATAAAGAGGTTTATAATGTGAGTAAGAAGCTGGTCATTTTTATCATTAATTGGGAAATTGATTATGTGATTTAGTGGTTTTCCTAGATTATTCTTTATTAATGAATTAGTTGTGAGATTTAATAACTTCTATTTTTGTAATGGATACATGATTTAATTGGATTATTAATGAAATTGATGATTAATTGGGGAGTTAATCATTGGATTAAGGTGTTTCCCATTTAATTTTTTTCTGTTAAATTAGTATGAAAATTAAGGGAATTCAATTTAGATAATTAATGGTGTATTAACTAATTTATTTATGGTTTTTTATTAGATAATGATCAATTTATATGATTGGAATATTATTGAAATATATGTCTAAATAGAGAGTATATTCTGTGAAAAAGGGGTTGCACATTTAGATAGTTAATTGGGTAATTAATTATGAGGTTTAGGTGTTGCCGACTTAGATTTTTAATGGGATAATTTCATAAGAGGTGAAGGGATAAGGGAATTAGATAATTAAACACTAGATTAATTAAGAAATATTGATATAATTGGTTTAATATAATCAATAAAATAATTATTTATGAGAGGTCTAGATATTGATGTTTATATGATTAATGGTAGGTTAATTTTGATATATAAAGATATATTTTTTGAGATGATTAATGATATATTAATTATGAGATGATTAGATATATTAGATGAGATAATTAATTGATGAATTAATTATCATATATCATACAATGTGAATTATGATTATTAATTATAGAATTTCTTATGAGATACATAGTCTGTCTATACGAATAAATTAATGTTTAATTAACTATTGATAATGAGATATGGATAATGACTAATTAATTGATTCATTAATTTATTTAATTTACATGGTTAATAAATTAGATAATTTAATAAGGGTATTTCTCTTAAAAACTAACGGTTGGATTAGTAATGAAGATGTATTGATTAATAAATTGTCAGTTATTTAATGATATTCATGTAATTTATTTATTTTTGATTTATTTAATGTATGTAATGTTTGTATTTTATTTATGAATTAAATAATTAGAATGATGGGAGTGTTTTATTTATTCTTTAATTAATTAAAATGATTAAATTGATTATTTAATTAAATACAATTATTGATGATTTTAGATAATTTATGAATTAACTAGTGTTATTGTTTTGATTAAATATTTTTTCTAATTATATATGGTTATTTATCTGATTAGTAAATGGATTAATTTACTCGTGTTGTTGATATGGTACATTAATCTTCTAAATAACAACAGTAACAATTGGGTTTAGTAAATTGTTTAATTAACTATTAGAATTGAGGAGATTAATTAATTAATATATTTATAGTGATTTCTTAATTTTCTAATTAATTAATATTATTGATGAGATTAGTAAATTGTTTAATTAACATGTTTTATTAATGTAATTAGTTAATTGATGAATTAACTAGGGTTATTGATTTTATATGTTAATTTTGTAATTAACAAGTGTTGTTAATGTGATTTGATAAATTTTTAATTAACTAGAGAAATATATGTGCCTAATTAATTGTTAAAATGATTAAAGTTATTGTTTTGTTTAGTTAATAGTCTAGTTACCTAATTGAATTGTTATATTTAAATAATTGTTGAATAAATAATTTTATAGGTGTGGATAATTAATAGTTGTATTTTTTTAGGTTGTTAAATTGTAATATAATCATTCAATTGGATGATTTAATGATTGGTTACATGGTCATTTATTTGTCTTAAATAATGAATGATAACATGGTGATTTAATAATGTAATTAATGAATGGTAACATGGTTACTCAATTATGTGATTTGATTAATGGTTACATAGTCATTAATTTGTGAAATAATTAGGGTAAAATAGACAATGAGACAGACATAATCACTCAGGTATTTTTAAAATTCTAGAATATGACAATGTAGGTTTCGAGGATCGGGTGTCTTCTGGAACCTAGGTTCTTATGTGCTTAAATAAGGATTATTTAATAATGTGATAATATATTTATTTATAATTATACATATTCATATTATAATTTCATACAATGTTATTGATTGTAATTATTTTATACATTATTGGTGGATTTTTTTTGTGTTGTACTCACACCATACTAGGGTTACCTTATATATACATGAATAGTGTTTTTATTTTCTATATTGGTTATGGTAGAATTATATGTGTTATATGGACATTTTGGGATGGAGCATGGATGAGGGAACCAGATGTAGGTTGGACTCGAATGGGAGTTTTCAGATTCATTACATTTGTTTTTGTATTTGAAACTTGTCACATACATAACATGAAATATCAATTGTTCAGTTTTCATTCCGTTTTTCAAGTTTTTGTTGAATTGAGTCATCAATTATTTCAATGGTTATATATATTATTATAATATTGTTTATTTATTTTTTTGGTTTATTTCATTGATAATAGAAAAAAATAGGGTGTAGTCGCCCCATGATTAACATACCATACCCTCACTATTAGTCGGCAGCCTATAGCATTCGGGGGGACATGCATGGGGCTACTATGAAAAATAGATTATTGCGCCAATGTGTAGCACTCGGGCTAGTACTTTACTATTTCTGACGCTTTCTTCAGGGCACACATATCAGTCTGTTTCGGAGGACGGGATGATTGTTTCCCCACATTCATGGTTTCCAAATGTGGGCGACATACATCTCTTATTCAAGGATGTATGCTCTTTGATCGAAATGGGATGATTGTATGTCGGTTCATCCTTCCATGGATTCCTCCTCGAAACTCAATACCTAGTCTGGGACTCCCCTAAGGATTTTAGTCGTGGTTGGTGAATCTCTTTCTTGGTTCCATATATTTCTGGATTCCAGTTAATTACACTACTTCTGTTAAGACATTCTCTACTAGAAATAAGATATCTACCAACGGTTTTGGGAAAACCATTGGTATATATCACTTATATGGACCTATACCAATGGTTTTGGACAAACCGATGGTATAGGGGGGAACTATACCAACAGTTTTGGAGAAAACGGTTGGTATATGTAACTTATATGGACTTATGACAATAGTTTTGTCCAAACCATTGGTATAGGTCCATAATGGAGACCCTATACCAATGATTTCCCCCAATCCGTTGGTATAGGTCCCAAAATCAACGAATTATAACAAAGGTTCTCAAAACTGTTCGTATTGGTCTATACCAATGGTTTTGGGAACTTTTGGTATAGTTACTTATATTTTTTAGGCAATCTTCATACAGAGAACATTAAATAAATCAAAATTTAAAATATTTATGATAATATATATATATATATATATGAAATTATATTCACCAAATTCATGTTGGGTTAGTGGTTAGGTCACCCAATAAAAAAATTGTAGGTATTGGGATAAAAACCCCCCCAAATGCTTCATTTTTGAAATCCATATACCAAAAGTTTTATGGATCTGTTGGTATAGCTGTTTCATATTACTTATACCAATGGTTTTGAAAACCATTGTTATTGACCTACCCTCAGGGCCTACTTTTTCATAGTTCTCCAAACCTTTGGTATAGGATATACCAACGGTTTGGAGGCTTATACCAATGGTTTCAAACCTTTGGTATAGGGTGTTTTGGTACTAGTGATTCCATGGGGTCTTGACAAGGAAGCAACCTTCAGTCAGAGTGGATGGTAACATCATGCATGATATGGCATATCTAGATGTGTGGACAATGGGGAACCTATATTGTTCCTCATAAGAAGGAATTTCAATGCCCCAATAACTGAGTAATACCTTGTTAGTCGTAGGTTATCATAAGCCAGAGTCATGTCTATGAGGTTTTCCTCAGTGTCCCATGCATATCATGAGTTAGGATGATAGTTTAACATATTGCAGAGACATGATGTGGGTGATAATAATGTCCCATTGATATAGATCATATTGGTACAACCTTAGGTGGGAACACCTGGATTTTTTACCAGTCAGATGTATCAGAACCCCGAATGAGGACAGATCTTAGGTGGTGTGTCCCATAATGTGAATGTATCACCCCATGATGACTAATATGGACTCTACTGAGGGATGATCAGGGAGAGTTCACCCCAGAATGGGGGAACCAATTTTTACCATTTGCTGGCATTTATCCTCATGGTGGTTTCCTATGTACCCTGTGCAGATGACAGATATCAAAACCCAAGTAGTTCAAAGGTGTAATGAATTCGGGTGTACACCAATGATAACCACCCAAAGGCATGCCTGAGAATACGCGTATATTGTGGATTGGGTACTCTAAGAAGAATAGAGTAGGTGGATTAAATGTCCCCACAAGGATATGTTGGCCGAGGTATGAATCGGGATGGATGATGGAGAGTTGAATGATGTAGAGGGAGAATGATATGGAACCAACATGAGGATGATAGTGATGTGGGGAAATAGCCTTTAAGATAATTCCTATATATCCATGTGGCAGATAATCAATCACCGCGTAGTTTGGTGGGATGATGGGACACCTGAGGAGACGGCCCGTGATAATGGAATCATTGATTGGATCCATATGAAATAAAACCTCCTGGTTGGGGCATGATTTTCCCAGAACACAAGGGATCGAGGGAATGATAAGGATGAGACATGAGTGATGGGGTTGAACCACATGGAGGCTTCCAGGGTATCATAGTTGTAGGGAATCAAGTTTTATTTATTTCATCTAATGATGAGATAATGTCTATTAGAGACTTCAACAGCTTACCACCAAATGGGGATGACATCATCTTACCACTAGATGGGGTTGAAAATGGCTTACCGCTGGTCGAGGGAATTTTAGATTCATGCAGGAAAAAAGGGCGCACAATTTGGCATCATGCATGATGAAGGGTGGAACGAAATGAAGTATTCAGGATTGATGGGATTTGGGGTTGAATCACAGGGAGGATTCCTACATAACATCCCTCTGAAAAGATCAATGTCTGTGTAGTTCAGATGAGGTGTTGGTGAACTGATGTGAACGGGGTTAGGACCAATGGTTATTGGGATTGGACCTCATGGAGGATTCCTATGTACCTATACTTGGGAAGGATCAAATACCATGTAGTTTATATGATTTGGTGAACCGATGTGAAGTGTTCGGGACCAATTGTTGTTGGGGTTGAACCTGAGGGATGATTCCTACCATCCTTTCATTAACAAGGATCAAAGACCAGGTAGTTCAGATGGTGTGGGGTAAGCCAATGATATGGGATTTGAAACTAATGGATGGTTGGATTGATCCTTAGGGGGGATTCCTACATACCTTTCCATGGAAAGGATCAAATACCATGTAGTTCAGATAGTGTGGGGCTAACATAATAGGCTGCCCAGAGAAGATATCATTGTCAATGAAGACTACTCTAATCCCTTGTGATTCATGCACGGTGTGAAAAACAAGAGGCGGAAATGACTTGATGATCACAATGCAATGGTGCATCCATGAAAGGTGGTGAATGAGACTTATTCAAGGAAGCTGCCCGGGATCCATTCTAGAGTTGCAATGGTGAATGGGGCTTACGCAAGGAAGCTACCTTGGTGCCACTATGGAGTGGAAATGGTGAATAGGGCTTACGAAAGGAAGCATCCCGGGTGTTGCTAAAATGATGCAATTGTGCATGGTGCATACACAAGGAAGCTATCCAGGTGCCGTTATGGAGAGGATACCATGAATGGGGATTATGCATAGAAGCTTCCCAGGAGCCGTTATGGAGCGGCATCAGTGAAAGGGTCTTACGCATTGAAGCTTCCCGGGTGCTGCTATGGAGCAGAAATGGATAGGGATTAGGCAAGGAAGCTTCTCAGGTGTTGCTAAGGAGAAGCAATAGTGAATAGGGCTAATTCATAGAAGCTGCTCAGGTGCCACTATGGAGCGAAAATGGATGGGGCTTATGAAAGGAAGCTATACAGGTGCCTCTAAGGAGCAGAAATAGTGAATGGGGAATATGCATAGAAGCTTCCTGGGTGCCACAATAGAGAGACAGTTGGTGGGGCTTATGCATGGATGTTTCTCATAATATATTCCTCATTTCTGTCCATGAAATAATCCCAACTCATAGGTGGGATGAGAAAAATAATTGAGGACTACACCTATGCTTTAGTTCCCAAGTGGGATAATGAAAACGTCATTGGAATCCCCCAGAACATTGGGAGATGAAAAGTGTGAATCACATGTCTGACATTCAGAACGCAGTGACTCTTCATGTCATTGGCGGAAAACTATTAACTATGTTCGAATCATAGCATCCATATCACGTTATCCTGAAATGGGACCAACAAACGAGGTTCGACTATTGACCGTGTTCAAAACATAGGACCTTACTCGATGTGTCGCCCAAATTCTTTTGGGGCATT
The DNA here is from genome assembly GCA_963277665.1 of Viscum album. Lineage (NCBI taxonomy): Eukaryota > Viridiplantae > Streptophyta > Magnoliopsida > Santalales > Viscaceae > Viscum > Viscum album. The sequence continues at coordinate 1,999,319,192 of OY728146.1, read as the reverse complement.
GGCCCAAGATAGTAGGTGAGCTGAGGTGGCATGGGACCATTCTGTTAGGGGTACCTTCAGACATGGAAGATGATGAATATCCTAATTAAGGACACACAATGTGTGAGGTGGAGTAAATGAATGTTTTAAGAGATTCAAATGATCTAAAAATTATTCCATTGTAATCATGGCTTGAGGTATCATATGCTTTTCACATAATCCCTCTCTTATTTGGAACAAGATACATCCTATTATTTAAGGATAGGGCATGATACAATTTAAAGTCATGTAGATAATAGTATTATCATATAATGATTGGACAAAATGGCATATCTTGTTTGGAGTTAGTGGCATCCTATATTTGTCACATAGGGAGTAATGTAGATTATAGTCGTCTAGATAGGATTATTCATATCTTAGTCTTGGAGAATATGACAACTTTTTTTAGAAAAAGGCATCCTATGATTGTCACAAATGGATTAAAACAGTGAATAGTCATATAGAGAGGACTATTAGGAATCTTATACTCAGACCATAAATAATATCTTGTTTGGAGAAAAGGCATACAATTATTGGATATAGTGTGAACTACAATTTATAGTCATGTATAGATAACTGTTGGAATCTTATTCTAGAGCATATGGAATCTCTTGTTTGCCACAAGAGGAATCCTATGTTTGGAAAATAAGGTGTACTGCAGTTTACAATAATGTATATACAACTTTTAGTCATAAGCTACATAAAAATTAATGGTGTTGAGACATAAGATATAGTGGCCCATTCTAGATCCACCTGGTATTGAAGTTAGGTGATAGGGTTTGGATGTGTTTCTGGAGGAATGATTTGACTCATTTTACTTGGGGAATTGATGATTAGAATATTAACTCATGACATGTGAATGGTAGCAAGAGGAATATGTCTAATCAAGGTATTTCATGTTTTTTAGAGGAGCATCTCAAATCATGGAATTATATTGTTAGAAGATGGTTGCACATAAGGGTTCAACGGAAAATGCTAACGTCAAGACCCCAAAATTTTGTGGTGTGACTCTCCATTTATCATGGTGGTTAGAGAACGACATGAAGGGACTGGCCAATAGGACTGAGACCGCAGGGTTGCAGTGATCCCAGGTTGGGCTGCGGGGGCGTAGCTGCCATGGTATGGAATGGTGGGCGCGATGGAAGAAGCTTCACCTAGGATAGTTCTTTGCATGGTTGCTTTAGGTGGAAAAGGGGCTCTTGGTGTAAGGGGTATCTCAAAGAATCTTTGAGAATTAATGCTTCTCAAAAGAATGGTCTCTCAGAGCAAAGGGGATCGTAGAGGAAATTATCTCATGGAGAAAAAAATCTTGCAGAGCAAAGTCTCTCGCGGAGCAAGGCTGCACATAGAGCAAAGCGTCTAGAGAAGTAATGCTTTTGGCATAGAAAACCATCTTGTAGAGAAAAGACGCCCTTTGAGAAAAAACTCTCTTGAAGCCTATAGAAACCTGAAAAATATCCCCCCTTCAAAATGTGTGGATCCCTTTGTGAGGGGAATCACATTGCAGAGCATGGGATATCCAAGATATGGTAGATTGGCTGCTGAAGGGGCGGCATGAACATCTTTATAAAGGGCGGTGATCCGGGTATTTATAGGATATGGAGGTCGGTGGAATGCGCTGCGAAGTAGAAATGCACACCGCCAAGCACCAATACATGCCTCAATGAAAACCATGCTCCCAAACTGGAGGGAGTTCTCTAATGTTTCTCATAATATCAGAGCCAACAGTCATCAAGCGTCGTGGCCCTCATGGACGCTCTGATCATGTTCCCTAATGTTCATCGTAATCGTGGATTTGACCATCTTTGAGCTTCGCGGCACATGTAGAGGCTCATGTCATGTTTCATCAATTCAGTTATACCCACAGTGTCAACCATCATAGAGCTTTGCAGTGATTGCAGAGGCCCTGATCAAGGTCTGCTACCCCGTGATCACGGAGGGAGTTGTGCGAATGGGCTTTGGGAACCATTTTTTCTACCCAAAAATAAATTTCCATAACTCCTTATCTATAACATGGTTTGGGACTTGTGACATATCAAATAGAATCTTGTGAAACAGGATATGATCTTCGATCTTGTATGTATGAATTTTGAATATTTTGTGGAAGCATTTTTTGGTTCCAACGAATACCCCCGCTGAGAATGGGGTCCAATGAGGATGAGGAGGGCGAGGTGGACCACGTTATGGGTAAACGATGGAGTAAAATTCATGGCATGGGTTACATTGTATCACAATTGTATTGAAGAAATAGTCAACTTAATCTCAAAGCCCGCGTGTGCCTTTCTCAGTGTGGGAAACAAGAGATAATATGAGCTCTATTACAAAAGATCTAAACAACGGACGGTGTGAGGGGATCAGAATGGGAAATCGATCAGCATTGGGAGCATTCAGAAAGATGGATTGAAGCTACAGATTGAGGCTCCATGAACAGATTATCATGATTTCCATGAAGAAATTGGGGGGCCTTACTACGGAATAAATCTCTCAGAACCTTCTAATTACTATTTTCCTATTGTGCACTTGTTCACAAGTGGGTTAATGCTATGTAAATTGGAAATAATCTGATCATAGGGGATGGGATGGTGTGAATCATTAAACCCAAAATTTGGAACACTATAGTGATGATGTGACAATGAAGGATAACTGTTAACTGTGTTCAAAACACAGTATCCTTATTATGTAAGCCTGAAATGGGGATAACAAATGAGGGATGACCGCTAACCTTGTTCGATACACAGGGACTCAGAGGAAATGTCATTCATTAGTAATCCGGAATGTTTTCCAAGATAGTAGGTGATCCATAGGCAAAGCATCCAAACCATTATGTGGTTATTTGAGATGTGAAAGGGTACGAGGGTCCGAATAAACGGTATGGAAATTGTGGATGGTGGATTGATCTGTTGTTCAAATGGTTTCCAACACTACAAAAATTATGCCACCGTGGTGAAGAAATGTTAGGTCGGCGCATTGGTCTAATCTGAGATTAATCATACTTTCTAACAAGTTCTCTCTAGTAAGGACCTATAATTCTCTATGTTTTTTTTCATACCATTACGTACAATAGATGCATACATTAAAAGTCATATGGTGAAGATGATTCACATAGTATAAAGGTCATATTTTCGGGACCGGGATCGGGCCCGAGGGGCTAGAATGGTAAATGACTCTGGGGCGGGGCCAAAAGCGAAATTCCTGGGCCTCACTACATATCCCATGACTATTATAATAAAGGAAAACGTAGTTCTCGATCATGGAATGACCAGAGGGAAACACTGATTGTGGTGATCATATATGAGAAGTGATTTGGTGCATCCAAAGAATAACATGGGGCATCCTAATCTTCTTGAGGGTAGAACCAAAGCTTAGTGTCATGCATTGAGGACATATGGAATCGTGAAGATTAATGAAATATGATAGGATGGGGAGTAAAAGGGAAGATCTTGGGAAGGGATTATGTGGTGCGTTATCTATAAGCCCAATTTGAATGAGGAAATATGTAGTCTGCACCACACCAAGAAAAATCATGGGAAGTGATTTAGGTTAAGGGACAAATAGTTGTAGTTAGGTTGGGCCTGAGGTAGAGTAGTCTGGAATTCCTATGTATCTCATGTGAATGGGAGTCAGGCCACATGTAGTTCTAGAAGATGACATGTAGTTTAACATCTTGAGACAAGGATGTGGAGAGATAATACTTTTTGGGTCTTAGAGCATGGACTACCGTGAATCGAGACTCTTCCAGCTGAGCACAAACCCTGAATAAATCCCTAATCCCTTGTGACCTACACTCGATGTGGGAAAAATGGGTGGAGAATGTCATTGGAAAAAATAGAATACATGCAAAGGGGATATCGGTGTGGGCCTCAAATGTTTCCTCATTGTCATATTATCCTCATAACGTGCAAATGTGCACTAAGGGATAGTACACATTATATTGAAATTCCACATAGATATGATATATTTGAAACTAATGTGAATCACACAACCAATATTTAAGGCCTGATGGGGGTGGTGTGACGATAGAGGATAATTGTGGACCGTGTTTGAAATGCAGCATCTATATCATGTTACCTGAAATGAGAAAAACAAAAGAGTGTTGACCACTGAAAATTTTTATAATTCGGGGACTTGTTTCAATATGTAATTCAAGATCATTAGGGATTATTACATGAAATTATAAGTGATCCCATAGGTTGAGTATTTGTACAATTCGTGGGCCCTTTTGGATGTCAAAGATGATGGAAACCCAAATTAAGGGGAGCATGAAGCCTATGGATGGGTGATTACATGTCCATGCAGGATTAAACAACCTAGGTGTTGAACTATAGTGCTTCTTGACACATTTTGGAACTTCCAAAGAGGTGGAGGTATGTGGCATGGATATGATAATCCTGACATGAATGAGGACACAATCCCACACCAGGCCACATGCCCTCCCTCCTAGATGACTCAAGAGAAGGGGCCAGGGAGATGAGGTTTCTATGAAGTTGGGATGGATCGAAGATGAAATGTTATGGAATTCCTAAGTATCCCATGAGGATGATAATTAATCCATACGTAGTTATGGGGGTGGCGTGTAGTTTAATGTCTTGTGTTAATGATGAAGATTCAGGCATGGTATCTCTGAGAGGGATGTGCCAGGAACGGTGAGTAACCCAGTGTGAATGAGGACATAAGGCCATACCCCACTGTACAATACAATTTGAGAACATGGGACAGGGGATGGAAAAGGCCATGGGACATGGGGCTTGGCCATAGATGGAATGTCACATCCAGTTTTTAGTTTATTTCCATGGGGTACAAGTGATGAGTGGTTTTACATCTTTCAGTTTGAATGGATCAGACAGTTTAATGTTATTCGATGTGGACAGTGGTGATCTTAGTTTATGGTAATAGAGCCTGGAACATTTTGTAGTTTATTTACATGTGGGATAATGATGCAGTTTAACGTCATGCAGGGTGACGATGTGCAGTTTGATGTCATGTAGGATGATAATGAGCAGTTTAATGTCATGATGGAAGATAATTTAGTTTAATGTAATGCGGGAAAATGATGAATAGTTTAACGTCAAGCTTGATGATAATAAGAAGTTTAAAGTCATGCATGTTGATAATGAGAACTGTAATGTCACGATGGACGAAGAAGAAAAGTTTAACGTCATGTAGGATGATGATGCATTTTAACATCATACATGACAAAGATGAATAGTTTAACATCACGCAGGAAAATAATGAGCAGTTTAATGTCATTAAAAATGATAATGAGTAGATTAATGTCATTAAGGATGAGGATTACTAGTTTAAAGTCATACAATATGATGATGCAATTTAACGTCATGCTTGACGAAGATGTACAATTTTTCTACATGCAGGATGATGATTCAGTTTATGGTCATGTAGGAAGATGATGCAGTTTTACCACACACATGATAATAATGAGCATTTTAAAGTCATGAAGGTTAATAATGAGCAGTTTAATGTCACGATGGTGTGTAATCCAGTTTAACTTCCTACTCAGTGTGGGAAACAAGGAGTAATGATGGGATTTTCCTAACACAATAAAGCACACTGAAGATGGAATGGGGTTGTCCTGTTGGGAATATTCCAAAATTACTGGACCACTCACTCGACGTGCAAAGAAGCATGGAAGTGAAACTTCAAGGGTTTTGGAGTTCCACCGAATCATAAATATGTGAATAATGAAAAAAAGGATTAATTATATTATTTGATATATGGATCACAAAAATGGTGGTGTAAAGATGGTGGATAACTATTGATTCTGTTCAAAATCCAACATCCATATCATGTTACATGGAGTATAGATAGAAAAATTATTGTTTACCATTGTCCATGTTTGAAACAAGGGACCTGTCACAAAATTTCACCTACAGTATTTTGGGTCATTGGCCCATGAAAATAGGCAAGCCATTGGCCCAACATCTGTACTATTATGGGTCCCTTTAGACATGAGATAAGGTGTGGATCCAAATAAAGGAGGCATCGAAGACTATAAATGGATTGGGGTTATGTCCATTTAGTGTCTAACACTCTAGGATATCCACCACAGTGCATCAGAGAATATTTGTGGGAATACATTACTGGACGCAGAGTAATATACCCTTGTGTTTCAAATAGTTTATGGTCTTACAAATTGGACCAGTGGTTCCTAGTTCATGGTCACATAATTCAGACATGGTGCATAGTTTAACATCTTAGGGCATGAATGAGTGCTGGATGGAATTTAGGGTCACCTAGCTTTGACCATGGATGTTATAGATTTAGGCTATGTAGCATTGACCATAGATGATGTAGTTTTAGGTCGCATAGCATAGACCATGGATGATATAGCATTAGGATGCATATCGTTGACCATGGTGTTGTACCTTTTTTCATAATGTGACCAGGAGGTTGTCCATCTGTTTAACATCAAGCGACAGAGATGATTATTGTTATGCAGTTTAACTTCGCGAATCTAATACATGGCCTTTACATAGTTTAACATCATGTAATTGGGATGTGAAACCACGCATATTTTGTAGGTAGTGGGATTATCATCTTAACCCCATTTTGGTGGGTTGGGATGATGGGGGAATCTATATGATGGGATTTACCTTAAATACCCTGATCAAAAGCTTGAATGTTCTCTATGTCTGAGTTGGGATACCACATAGTGAACCTTCCACGAGATTGTGTCAGGACTATTGGGAAGACCTTTACATTCAATGTAATGAATATGTTGGGATGACACAAAGTGTCAGAATGGTGACAAGGATGATAGCATCCCCATAGTATGGAGGGGCGACAGATCCAGGAAGGCATCGAAGACTGGAACGTCGACGCAATTGGGGTGATGGAGCCCGGAACGCATGGAATCCTAGAGTGTCAGTATGATAGGGAGATGTGGACCATAAGGCATTGAATAATGGAACATAGGTACGGCGGGACGATGGAGTCCAGCAGGCATGGAGGCTTGGAGCGTCTGTACAACGAGGGAGATAGAGTCTGGAAGGTTTGGATACTTGGAGAATCGGTACGATGGGGGCGATGGATCCTGGAAGGCGTAGAAGCCTGGAGCGTCGATATGATGGGGGAAATAGATCCTGAAAGGCATGGAAGCCTGGAGCGTCGGTACGACGGGGGCGATGGAGCCTGGAAGGAATGGACGCCTGGAGAGTCTGTACAATGGGGGTGATGGAGTTCAGGTAGTGTGGAAGCCTGGAGCATCGGTATGACGGGGACGATGGAGCCCAGAAGGCATGGAATCATGGATGTCGAGACAACGGGGGCGATGGAGCCTGAAAGGTGTGGAAGCCTGGAGGTTGGTATAATGGGGGAGATGGAGCCTGGAAGGCATTGAAGTATTGATCATCGATATGATGTGGGTGATAGATCTCAAAAGGCATGAATTCCTGGAGCCTCTGTACAACGGGGTAGATTGAGCCTGAATGGTTTGGAGCCCTGGAGCGTCAGTGCGACTTGGGTGATGGTGCCCAGAAGACATGGATTCCAGGTGTGTAAGTATTATTGGGGCGATGGAGACCTAAAGGCGTGGAAGCCTAGAGTGTCCGTACGATAGGAGTGATGGAGCATGAAAGGCATGGAAGCCAGCAACATTGGTACGATGGGGGTGATCGAGCACAGGAGGCGTGGAAGCCTTGATGTCGGTACGATGGGTGTGATGGAGCCCAGATGGCGTGGAAGCATGGAGTTTCAGTAATATGGGGGCGATGGTGCTATGAAGGTGTGGAATCCAGGAGTGTCAGTACGGCTGGGGAGATGGAACCCAGAAGTCTTTGAAGCATGGAAGTCTATATGACAGGGGATATAGAGGCCAGAAGACATGGAAGCCTAGAGTGTCAATATGATGAGGGCAATGGTTCCAGGAAGGATTGGAAGCCTGGAGTGTTGGTACGATAGATGCAATTGAGGCCGAAATTCATGGAGGTCTGACAGTCAGTATGATAAGAATAATGGATCCCGGAAGGCATGGAACCATTGTCATCGGTACAATGGGGTGATGGATCTTTAAAGGAAATGTGGCCTAGAACATCAGTATGACTGAGAGATGGACCCCAGAAGTCGTGGAAGCATAGAGCATTGGTATGATGAGGGCGATGGAGACCGGAGGGCGTGGATTCCTAGAGCATCGGTACGACTAGGGCGATGGAGCCTGAAAGGCATAGAGTCCTGGAAGTCAGAATGATAATGGTGATGGATCCCAAAAAGCATGGAAGCCTTGTCGTTGGTACGAGGAGGAAATGGAGCATGAAAGGCATATAATCATAGAGTGTTAGTACGATGGGGTGATGGATCCCAGAAGGAATATGGAGTGTCAGTACGATTAGGAAGATGGTGAACGAAAGGTGTGGAATCCTGGAGCATCTGTACGATGGGTGTAATTGAAACTATAAGGAATGAATGCCTAGAGAGTCGTTACGATGATATTGATCGTGACCAGAAGGTGGTGAAGCTAGGATCATTGATACGATGGGGAAAATGGTGCCTAGAAAGTGTGGTAGCCTAGATCATCTGTACGAGTGTGCCGATAGAGCCCGAATGGTATGGAATCCAGGAGCGTCGGTACAACAACGGCAATGGAGCCCAAAAGGGATGGAAGTCATGACATCAGTTCGATGGTGGTGATTAAGCCCTGATGGTGTGGATGCATGGATGTTTTTATTACCAGGGCGATGGAGACCAGAAGGCATGTAATCCTAATCTCTAATACGATGGGGGTGATATATCTAAGAATTAATGGAAGCCTAGACCATCGGTATGATGGGGGTGATGGAGGCCAGAAGGCATGGAAGCCTGGAGTGGTGGTATGATGGTGGTGGTGGATCCTAGATGGCATGGAATCCTGGAGAATCGGTATGAGAAGGGTGTTGGAGCCCGGAGGGAGTGGAATCCCTAATCATCGATATGGCAAGGGGATGGGGACCAAAAGACCGGAAAACCTAGAGCATGCATACGATGAGGACGATGGATCCAAGAAGGCGTGGAATCCTAGAGTGTCAGTATGACATGTGTGATGGAGTCTGGAAGACATGGAATCCTAGATGTCAATATGACGTGGCCGATGGAACCTGGAAGGCGTGGATGCCCAGAGCATCGGAATGACTGGGTGATGGATCCTGGAAGGCATGGAATCCTAGAGTGTCAGTATGATGGGGGCAATAGAGCTCAGAAGGTGTGGAATCCTGGAACGTCAGTATGATGGTGGAGATGGATCCCGGAAGGCATGGATGTTTGGACGTTGGTATGATGGGGGTGATGGAGCTCTGAAGGTGTGGAAGCTCTGACGTTGGTACGATAGGGGTTGATGGAACCCAGAAGTTATGAGATCCTGGATGTCGGTACAACAGGAGTGATGGATCTCAGAAGGCATGGATGCCTTAATGAAGAACAATAGCAGTGCGGGAAATAACATCGTGGTGGATGATGACGGTGATGGGGTTGACCCTCATGTCAGATTATAGAAATGTGTGGAGGAACTCTAAAGTGGTTAGTAATGGCGATGATAAGTACATTAGTTCCCAGTGATAGCGATGTGTGGAGGACCTCGATAATGTCTAATGATGAGGATGATACAGACTTTTGGGCACATTGATAGCAGTTCGTGGATATCCTCCACAGTGGATATTGGTGCGGTTGGAGTTGCACCATTGGATTGGGAGTTGTTTGGCCCGACATGCCCTATATGGGAAGCAGAGTTGGTGAGGAGCCAAAGTAGTTGTGGCCATATGCCCCTAGTGTGGCCTCTAAAGTTGGTGGATTCGGCACAGAGGTGAAGGAGTCAGGGGAGGATCCCCCCTACTTGGCCTCTTAAGGCGGCAGAGTCTGCGAGGAGCCGAAGGAGTCGTAGGCAGAATCCCCCTGAGTGGCCTCTTATGGGGGTGGGGTCAGCGAGGAGGCAATGGAGACTATGGGTGGGTTCCCACTGCACCACATATTCAGGCATCAAGGGAAGCAATGATCCCATTGATTCGGGGGAAGATTCCCCCTTCATGGCCACTTGAGGCGGCACGGTCGATGAGGAGTCGATGGAGTCGAAAGGGGATGCCTCGTTCACAACATCTTGGGGTGGGGCGTCAGTGAGGTGCCAATAGAGTTAGGGTGTGAGTACCCCTTGTGAGTCCTCTTATGGTTGCTATGTCAGCAAGGAGTCCTTCGTTTTAGGGGAAGGTTCCCCCTGCACGTCCTCTTATGGCAGCGGGGTCCCCAAGGAGCTGATGGTGTCTGGTGGAAAATTACAAATGCACAACCTTCTGAGGCGACAGAGTCCGCAAGTAGAAAAAGGAGTCGGGGAAGATCCAACCTGTGATCCCTCTTAAGGTGGAAGAGACTATGAGGAATTGAAGGAATCATGGGAGGATTCCCCTTGTGTGGTCTCTTAAGGCAGATGTGTCGGTGAGGAGCCAAAGGAGTTAGGGGGAATTCCCCCTGCGCAGTCTAATAAGGTGGTGGAGTCGGTGAGTAGATGAAGGAGTCTGGGTTGAATTCCCCATTCGTGTATTCTTAAGACTGTGGGGTCGATGAGGAGACAAGGAGTCGGGGGTGGATGCCCATGCGATTCCCCTTAAGGTGGAAATTTCAGTGAGGATCTGATGGAGTTGGGGGACGGTTCCCCCTGTGTGGACTCTTATGTCAGCGAGGTTGGAGAAGAGCCGATGGAGTCGGGGGTGGATTCCCCATGTGCATCCTCATAAGATGATAGAGTTGGCGATGAACTAATGAAGTAGTGGGTGGATTACCACAACGCGACCTTTTTAGGCAACGGGGTCAGGGAGGAGTCTATGGAGTTAATTGGTGGGATCCCCCTATGAGGTCTTGTAAGGCGGCGAGGTCAGCGAGGAGATAAAAGACTTGGCAGCGGATGCCCCCATTATGGCCTCTTAAGGTGGAAGAGTCAGTGTGGAACTGATGGAGTCAGTTGGCGGATGCCACCTGCATGGACTCTTGAGGCAGTGAGGTCTATGAGGATCTGATGGAGTCTAGGGCGGATTCCCCTTTTGTGGATTCTTATGGTGGCAGAGTCAGCGAGGAGCCGATGGAGTCGGAAGCGGATGCCGCCTATGTGGCCTAATGATGTGGCATGATCTTCGAGGAGGTGATGGAACATAGTCATCACGCACTCCATGGTACTCATCCTCTAATATATGAAGAAGAGGGGATTCACATGGGTGATGCCTCAATTTTCCTGACAACATTTTTCTACTCCCAATTGAAGTAGTAGACAGTCATGTTGGTTTCACCATTTTTGTTTTCGATGCTTTTGTTAGGGAGCACACATCCATCTGTTTTCGAGGATGTGCTGATGGTTGCCCTAGATTCCATCTTTCTATTGGAGGACGACATCCATCACCGGTTCACCAATGTTTCCACCTTGATCAAAACATGATGATGGTATGTTTCTTTCTCCTTCAGTGGATTCATCCTTGGAATATATTACCTAGTCCGAGTCACCCTTAATGATTTGAGTCATGGTTCGGGAATCTCATTCCAGGTTCCATATCAATGTGGATTCCGGTTAATTACACAACATCCTCCAAGTCATTCCAATAGTTCTTGACATGGTAGTGACCTTTGTTCATAGTTCAGGACAAGATTAGTCTTGTCAGTGCCAATATGGATGTGTGGACATTTGGGAACCATTATTCATCTTCATAAGATGGAATCTCAATGGTGAAAAACCTGATGCATCCAACGTTAGTCACGAGTTATCTGTTGCTGGAGGCATGTATCTGAGGTTTTCATCAGATTCATGTGCGTGGAACGAGGTATATCTCAAGGATAACTTCTTGTAGAGATGGTTACACGAAAGGCATGTCTTCCTAGGTTTTCCTCAGGAATCTCAGGATTTTCACGACGTTAGCTGTGATTTTAATATCTTGTGGAGAAATAATGAGGGCTATTAGAATGACGTATAGAGACGGATCGGATTGCTACATCCATATAAGGGAACACATTGATCATTTAGCAGATGGATGGATCAAAACACCCAATGAGGACGGATCTGTGGTGGTGTGTCCCATAAATGGAAGATATCAAAACATGAATACTAATGTGGACACCACTGAAGGTGGATCAGGGATATTTCACTCAATAATTGGGGGCAAAAAGGTTTTCCATTGGCTGGGATTGAACATCGTGGAGGTTTCCTATTTACAATGTGCAGATGACAGAGATAAAAAAACCATGTAGTTTGAAGGTGTTACGAATAAGGATATACACAAATGATAAGAACATGAAGACATGTTGGGGATTAAGAGTGGATTGCGGCCCAGGGACTTCTAGGAGCTGTGAGGAGGTGGATGACATGATCCCACCATAATGTGGCAGCCTATGTTAGAATCAGGATGGATGATGGAGATTTGAGTTATGTGTTGGGAGAATGTGATGGAACCGATGTGAGGATGATGATGATGTATGGCTTGAGACTTGAAGAGACATCTTATATATCACCGTGACATGGTATCAAATATTTTGTTGTTCGATGCGATGATGGGACACCTGAGGAGTCTTCCCATGAGAATGGACACATGGATTTGATCTTGAGGAAATATAACCTATAGGTTGGTGAATGATCTACCCGAAACACATGGGATCGGGGGATAGATCAAGATGAGACATGAGTGATAGGATTGAAACTCAGGGAGGCATCCTAAATATCCCTTTGGGATGGAATCAAATCCAATGTAGTTCATATGAAGATGGCTTACCTTAGATTGGGGACTACAATGGCTTATAGCAAAATGGGGTTGAGAATGGCTTACCGCTGGGAGGGGTTTACACTAGCTTACCGCCGGTTGGGGGACTTTTTAGTGTCATGTGGGACAAAAGGTGCACATAGTTTGACAATATGAAGGATAGAGGGTGGAAATATATGAAGTATTAGGGACAGATGGGGGTTGTGCTTGAACCTCAAGGAGACTTATTTTTTACCTTTCCTTGGTAAGGATCAATGTCCTCATAGTTCGGATGAGGTGTTGGCCAACATACATAGTGGGAGTCGGGACCAATGGTTTCTGGGCTGGAACCTCAGATAGACAACCTACTTACTGCACCTTGGAATAGTTCAAAGACAATGTAGTTCAGATGATTTGGTGAACCAATGTGATGTGTCCATGAGCAATGGATGTTGGGAATGAACCTCTGAGAGGCTTCCTACGTAACATGCCTTGGAAAGGGTAAATGACCACATAGTTCAGATGGTTTGTGGTGAGCCGACATGAAGGGAGTCAGAACCAATGGATGGTGGGCTTAAACCTCAGGGAGGCATCCTACATACCTTTCCATGGAAAGGATCAAATACCCCATAGTTTAGATGGTGTTGGGATTACACATTAGGCTTCCCAGAAAGGATTTCATGGTCGATGCAAACTACTCTATGCCCACGGGAGTAATGCTCAGTGTGAGAAACAAGAGGTGGCAAGGACCTAGTGAACACAACACAAAGGTGCATCCATAAAGGGTAGTGAATGTGGATTATGCAAAAAGATATCTTAGAGACTCTATGTAATGATAATGGTGAAAGGGGTTTATGGATGGAAGTCGCCCGAGTGCCGCTATGAGTGGTAATGGTGAATGGGGCTTACCCAATGAAGTAGCCCACATGCCTCTATTGAGACGCTATAGTGCATGAGGATTAAGCATGGAAGCTGCCCGGGTGCCCCTATGGAGCAGTAATAGGGAAAGGGGCTTATGCATAGATGCTTCCTGGGTGCCGCTATGATGGGGAAATAGTAATTGGGGCCGACGCATAGATGCTTCCTAGGTGCCACTATGGTGCGGAAATGGATGTGGCTTATGTAAGGAAGCTACCTGGGTGCCGCTAAGGAGCGGAAATAGTGAATGGGGATTACACACATAAGATACTTGGGTGCCTCTATGGAGCAGAAATGGATGTGGATTATGCATGGATGCTATGTGGGTGTCTCTAATGTGTAGTAATAGTTAATGGTGCTTACACATAGAATCTTCCTGCGTGCCAAAATGGAGCGACAACAGATGAGACATATGAATAGAAGTATTCTCGTAATGTCTTCATCATGTCTGTCCATGAGGGCATCCCAACTCACTGGTGGATTGAGGCACAAAATTGAGGCCTACACCTATGAACAAGTTCACAAGAGGGATAATACCAAGGGCATTGGAATCAGTCTGATCAAAGTTGGATTAAAAGTGTGAATCACATGCCAAAAATTATGATCACAATGAGGGAGGCATTGTGATGGAGGATAAATAATGATCATGTTCCAAATAAATCATCCAAATCGTGTTAGCCTGAAATGGGAATAACAAATGAGGGTTGACAGTTGACCATGTTCGAAACATAGGACCTGACTTGAAGTTTCATTCAATTTCTTCTAAGTCATTATCCCTACATAGTAGGTGAGCCAAGGCGGCATGGGACCAGGCCATTAGGGGGTCCCTTCATATATGGAAGATGATGAATATCTGATTGAAGGACACACAATGCATGAGGTGGAGTGATGAAATGTTTTAATTCATTCCAATGATTTTGAAATAATTCCATTGTAATCATGGCATGATTAATCTTATGATTTTCACATAATCCATCACTTATTTGTAACATGAGGCATCCTATTGTTGAATTATTGGACATGCTCCAGTTTAAAGACATGTAGAGTGGGGTAATAGAATTTTATTCTTTGTTCATAAGGGATATCTTGTTTGGGGCAAGAGGAATCCTATATATGTGATATAGGGAGTACTACACTTTATAGTCATATAGAGAGGACTATTACCATCATATTCTTAGAGCATAAGGCATCTATTGTCTGATGAATGATCCATCATATGTTTTTCACATAGGTAGTAATATAATTTATAGCCTTGTAGAGAGGACTATAAGGAATCTTATGATTGGAGCGTATGGAATCTCTTTTATGGAGATAGAGGCATCCAATTATTCAATGATATAGAGATCTAAAATTTATAGTCTTATAGAGTGGACTATTGGCATCTTATGCATGGATCTTAAGGCATCTAATGTTTGGAAGAATAGGTATTATACGTTTTCCACATAGGGTGTACACCTTTTATTGTTATGTAGATATAACTATTAGGTATAAGCCTCCTAGTAATAGATGTTGTTGGGACATACGCGAGTGGGGACCATTCAAGATCAACCTGGTATAGAAGTCTGGAGAAGTGGTTGGGATGAGTTTCTTGATGAATGGTTAGACACAGTGTAATCGAGGAATTGATGAAAAGAATCTCAAATCACGACATGTGAAAAGGACTAAGAGGAATGTGTCGACTCAATGTATTTCAAGCTGTTTGGAAGAGTATCTCAAATCCCAGTATTCCATAGGTGGATGATGGATGTGAATAAGGGTGCAATGGAAAATTCCAACATCATAGCCTGAAAAGTTTGTGTGGAGACACTCATTTTTAATGGGGTAATTGATGGATGTGAAGGTGCAATGCTGCTCACAGACCATGGACATGTGAAGTAAATGGGTCTAGTAAATCCTCTTTATGATGGAAATGTACTCACGGATCATGGACTCGTAGTGAAAAGGGTATCACATAGCTAAGAGTCTCTCATATAAAAGCACCCCATGGAGAAAAGTAGCTTGCAAAGAAATGCATCTCATATGGAAAAGCTTCTCTTGGAGCAAAGAGACTCATATAAAATAGCGTCTCGTGGTGAAAAGCGTCTCGTTGAGCAATAGCTCTCATGGATCAGAGACTCTCACAGAGCCTTGAGAAACCTGAATGATCTCCCTCCTCTATAAATGATGGATCCCTTTTTGACGGGAATCACTTCAAGTATCATGGGAGCTCCATGAAATGTGAGTTCATCCACCGAATGGGATGCCTGACCGTCCATATGACGGTGGGTGAGCTGGGTATTTATAGGAGATGAAAGTCGGAGGAGCGTGCCACGAAGCAAACATGAACACCCAAATAATAATCATGCTTTGAAACTGGAATGAGTTTCCTCAAGATTCCTGTAATCGCGGAGTCGACCATCATCGAGATTCATGAAGCTCGCAGAGGCTCTGTACATGTTCCCTCAAATTCATCATAATCGCAGTTTCGATCGTCATCGAGCTTTGTTGCACTCATGGTGGCTCCAGTCAAGTTCCCTAAAGTTCATCGTACCCGCAGAGTCAACCATCATCGAACTTCACAGTGCTCATAGAGGCTCTGTTCATGTTCCTCTGCTCCATAGTTGTAGATATTGCATCGTGAATGGGCTTCGTGAACCTGTTTCCCGCCCAACATTAAATGTCCATAACGTTTAATATGTATCTTTGATCGGGCCCTAAGACCTATAAAAACGAATCTTGTGAAATGGGCGATGATCTTGTATCATGTATGATTGCATTGGGAATATTTTTTGGATGCTTTATCCAGTACCAACAGTTATGCTGCACTAGGTTAACTCCCCATTAGTTTTTTGGATACCTCATGAGATAAAATTTTTTACCCAATGCATTAAAAAGAGACATAGTTAACACCGATAACATAATTAAAATCATAAATATATGTGCCACAAGAGAATAAATTATTAATTCAATAAGAACAAATGAATATAAATTGGACATATTAAAAATTCACCATAAATAAACCCAATAATTGAAATGTGTTTCATAAAAATGTTATTATAATAGATCCTTTGAAATGAAATGTGTTTCAAAAAGATATCATTATATAAAATAATATTGAAAAAAATATTATAAATAATCATTCTATCATTTCATCACACCATATGTTGTGAAAAAATAAGTTGGTTTGATTATAACATTATCGTAGTAAAATATGTGTAAGAGACATTGCTTTCATAAGGTTCTTTGTAATGTAAAAATATAATATTTATATAAATATATTGAATTGAATCCTTGACTCATATCCCCATTTAATATTAGGTTATATAATAGGATAGCATCTAAAATGGGAAATAATGATTAAATATTACTTTGAAAATTTCATTTGGAAAATACCATTTCAACATTCAATTTTTATTAAAAAATTGTATAATATTAATTGAAAAATCCTTCTAAATTTATAATATAAATTTCAAATAAATTATAGGTCAAAATGAAAGATAATTCCACTTATTTCCTATATTTTAAAATCAGTAATACTTAGAAATATTCAGTAAAAGACAAATGGGAATTATTTGGAAAAGGGAGTGAGGATTCAATTCAAAACATAAATTGAAAAACGTTGTAAGGGATAAAAAAGTCAGCAATAAGTCATTTAGGAAATTTTAATAAAACTCGTCAATTTTTTAGAAAACATATTTTTCTAATAAAAACATGTTTTTAAACAATATGAGAAAATAAGTTCATTTTTTCATAAAATAATTATTTTAATCTATTGAGTACATAATATGAGAAAAATGAATGGAAAAATTGTATTATATTATATAAAAAGTGGATAATAAAATTCATGAATATATTTTGAGGAAGCTAAAAATATTTAATCAACAAAAATCAAATAAAAAATTACTCTATAAACGAAGATATTGTATGTAAAATCATTACATATTTGGAAAATTCTAAATGCAGTCCACATGAATGAATAAAATTAAATGAAACAAAAATTATCATGAGAATGAATAATTTTATGATATTATATTCAAAATGTATTTAATTACACCTCATAAAATATTACGTTTTTATATCCTAACATATGTATCAAAAAATGAAATTTAACAGAAACATTCCATACCTCTTTTTTAGCATTACAAATATTAACCTCATAATGTAGAAATACAAAAATTGATATGTAAATCTCAATAATTATTATGCATAATAGTAATAAAATAAATATTTGGGTTGTATAAATAAAATATAAAATAAATTTGAGGTGAATAAGTAATATATCTCATATAAAATAAAACAAAGATGAAAATCTATTCACATATTTCATAACGTCCTATATACACATTAAAAAATCATATAAAATAGATATAAGGTTATTTATAATAAATTATTGTCTTATAATTAAATATGACATAAAATATGTTATTTACCTATGACCATTATTAATAATTTCATTCTAATGTCATTTTTTATGCAATAATAGATTTCTTTTTAATGTATTTTTTATTTTGTCAACTTTTATATTATTATGGTTTTTTTATATTTATAATTTTCACCATGATATAATTATCATATATATTCGTTATATATGTGTTTATATTAATATATAAATATTAGAGATAAAAATTATAAATGTCATTCTTAGAGATGGTAGGCCATACGTATCCAAGAATGATGTTTATATTTCCTCAACAGATGAAAAAATGAAAGATAACTAATATATTACCTTTATAGAATCATAAATGTTTCAGATATATATCACATATATTCCTCAAATAAGTCCCTTATTACCATCTATGTAAAACATATGTGAAAAATGTATTACTTCGCTTTGTGAGATTGTATTCTGCCACATACAGAAAAGTCATTATTTTATTCTCTATAAAAGGGAATGAAAAAAGTAATATAATATAATATATTTACAGAAATATATATATATATGAAAAATATCATATATAGGGTATATCTCTCATTACTTCCAATCATGAGAGGTGTTGACTGAAATCTTTGTAAAATAGTTCATGATTTGGTAGTCTTCTGTACACATGAGCGACATTATCATTTCCCAATTATGAGAATAAGAGATTGATATAGGACATAACATTATAATAAAAAAAATATTAGTCAATATAATAATGAAATTTTATTCAATTATATTGTATTCATTATAACCCAAGGTAGTATAGTAATGAATAAAATAAAAATGCTCATTAATGAAGGTTACCAATTCTTTGGGAAACCTTCTTGGGGTTCCACAAAAAAACCACATATGATAGATTTGTAATCAGAATATGGATTCTATGATGGTGGTAGGGAATTAAGTAAGGTGTTTGGTCTTATATTCACTGAATAAATGGTTTTAGAGGTGTTTAATGTAGAGGAGAGGGAGTGAACTTTTATAAGTAAGGTGAGTGACCCACTTGCTTTTTTTAGATAAAAAATGTATTACATATTTATCTCAATAAAATATGATCCAGATAGTCCGTTTTAAACTCTATAAGATATTTTTTTGATAAATGATCGAAAAATGGGTTTTGGACATTTTCTTACTCAGTTTTAATATTTATCTTTTTAGTTTAACACTCTATAATCCTAATGTTACATTCACCACGGTAAATAATTTTATTGTTTTTATAATTCATTATGGTGAAAATTTAGTTGTACAATATTATATAATATAAATTATTAATTTAAAAAATCTATAATGTCAATTTTAAAATTTTATTGAGGTAATTGGAAAATCATAATTTAATATTAAACAAGTAGATGTGATGATAAAAATATTTCCAAAGTGAAAATGTTCAAAATTTTTAAAGGCATTTATACCAAAATTATATTTCAAAATGACTCCAGTGAAAAATTGTTTTTTTTATATATATGTGTTATTTTATGTTTTCAAATTATTTTAAAGAAAGTTAGCATTATAATTTCATAAAATGAAATGCAATATTCCAATAAAAACCAATATTTTTCACATTTCATGGAAAATTTCTTTTTTTCCAAAAAAAAACATCTAAAGAGAATTTTTACATAGTGATTTCAAAATTGGAGTTTATTATAGAAAATTTATTTTCAATGTGTGGGACAAAGTAATTTTATTAATTTTCTCAAAATTAAATTAATAAATGTTTTATAAAATTGTATTTTTGAAACATATTAAGTCTTATATTAAAATAAAGTACAATTTATGTCAATAAGATCTATTTATATGTCAATAAAATAAATTATATTTATAAATTATTAATTATATTAATATCTCTTTGTTTAATTACAATGGGTTTATTATTGTGTTTTAATAATACTAAAAATAGTATATCGTGGTTTTTCAAAACTGTGTGTTTTATGAGAAACATACTATTAAGATAATTAAATTTAATTGAAATTTATAGAAATTATTAATAACTAGGGGAGTCAAATTATACTCCAATTAAAATTAATTTTACCCTCAAATATTTTCACTCTTATAAAAATAAATTATGTTACTTTTGCATCACCATTAGCTTTGTTTCCCTTATAGCTTCTAAAATCATTGGGTTTTTCTAAATAATATTGACTTATGTGTTGGTATTGTTATTTAGAACATTATCGATAAAATTTCAAATATTCAATTGATGTAAGTCATATGAAATTCCTTTCTCCAATTGTTTTACATATGTGTTCAGAACCTGAAGAGGTTGTGGTATGTACATCCTAAATAGAGATACATGGAACAACTCATGAACTTGATAGATGTTAGGTGAAAGGAAAAACTAATAGAATATAATCCCTATATGATAATGAATTTAAAAGTGGATCATATTACCAACGGTTAGTGTCTATTTCTTTGTGAATCTAAAAAACATATTCCATTAATAAATTCATAGAAACTCTTTTTAAAGCACGTCAATATCAAGATCATGTCGAAAATTGTCAGATTATGTTTTTATTCTGGTTTTTGCTTCCCTTATGTGTTTTAAAATGATAAACCCTTATATTACAATTTATTGGTGGGATTTTATGTCCCATTTTCATTCGTTATCCAATATCATTCCATAATGTTGGATCCCAACACTTAATTTAATATGTGTGTTCATATAGAACCATCTAGATGCTCGACCAAAACCTAATGTTGTATTAAATCTCATCTTGAGGATGTTTTTTTTTAAAACTAATTTAAATCCATAGAACTGTGTCTCATTATATCTTATAAGTCTTGAATTATTCAATATAATTAACCATGTTTCTAAGGATGATATGTAGTACTGAAACTATACAATATATCCATAACTTGTTGAATTATTATCTAAACTAATGAAGTAAATCATGGATCCCGATCACACACAATGTAATGTGGTACTCCATCAAACCGGACATCTTCGTTAATATATATTCTTCTAATATGTTCGAGAGATAATAATTCACTGATATTGATGTTATGTAATTACATTATTGTGAGATAAAGTAACACATATCAGGAATTACACACATAATATGATTTGAAGAGGCCAAAATATCTATTGTGATGTTATAATATTTTATTCATGTCTTGTTAATAAATGTAACATCTCCTTTTACTTTTTACTCTTACTGTAACTCAATTATATTAAAATCACCATGATAGATACTTTTTGATATTTCTCTTCATTCCATCCCCCCAGAAATACTAATTCATATCAGAATACTTCATTTTACTCCAAGGATAAATAGTGAATGAAAAAATATTAGATTCCGCTAAAAAATCATTCTTAAAATAATGTATAGATGGAACACATAAAAGGTTCATGAACCTTATCAATCTAGAATGATAATTGTTAAGAATATGAATATTTATAATCATCCTTGTTACCTTTACATCTTATTTTTATGACACTTTAATCTATATATGGATATATGGTAGAACACACAATTGGGTAAGATAATATTATCCCCATCCATCATGATTTATATATCATTTTTTTTAAATAATGGATGTATTGGATCTTTTCTAACCATCATCAAAGATATGATAGCATCGTCCATTTGACTCAAGAAATTATCTACATTGTTCTCATTCATAGGTTGTTAATGATTTTTATATTCATCATCTATAATCAACTCAATAAATATTCAATGGGGAATATTAAAATCCTTTTATGTGAATATATTCATAAAATATTGTGATTTGTATATATATCATTATTCTATCCATACAAATATCTACCCTATATCATTAATTAAAAACACTAGTAGCAAAACATTAAATTATTATTTGGGAATTTTTTCTTATGAAACATCAATTTTGAT
The DNA here is from genome assembly GCA_963277665.1 of Viscum album. Taxonomy (NCBI): domain Eukaryota; kingdom Viridiplantae; phylum Streptophyta; class Magnoliopsida; order Santalales; family Viscaceae; genus Viscum; species Viscum album. The sequence continues at coordinate 1,999,297,329 of OY728146.1, read as the reverse complement.
GATGGATAAGCCAGGTCCATTGCATTTTTAAAAAGAACGAACAAAAAACCATATTTGAATGCACTCCTATTTGTTAAATATAATTTTTCTATATATGGACATGTTTGAATAGGAGTGAAAATGACTGTTCTATTCATTTCCATTAAATTTCTCTCACATTCGTTTTTTCTAAAGAAGTTATATCTCTTTCATGTCCACGTAGTGAGTGGTTTAGATATTCCATGGAAAATATGAAAATAAAATCAATAATATCATTCCAACCCATGTGAATTTTGTTTCTAAGTCACTATGGTAAGTCTAGTCCAACACTCTACAAAATTTCTCTATAATAGATCTATAGGTAAAACCTCACATGAGATTATACGAGTGAAAAATAAAACCATTCATATCCAGAATTAATTTCATTTCAATTATTCAAATTTTTTCTCATTCCATATGTTCTTTATAACAATTATCAAAGGATATTCCTGATCTTCCTTTCACTTTGAAAATATATCAATATCGTCTATGAATTCTACCACAAACATATCAAGATAATCTCAAAATACAATATTAATTAAATAATTAACAATAATGGTGGAATAAGTATGATGGAATGGCATCACTAAATAATAATAGTTTCCATACCATATATATAAATTTATATTGGGTATATCCTCGTTTTTTACCTCTAATTTATGTTATACATTATGAACGTTATTTTTGGTAAATTATTATTATCTATGTAGTTTATCAAATATGTCATCTATACAGGGTATACGATAAATGTTATTGATCATGATCTTTTTCATATCAAGATATTAATTATAGTATCACATCAAACCGTATTTATTATTATCAAAAGTAATATGTGCACCCAAAGGTGACACAATTGGATGAATAAATCCCTTGAAAATTTTCTCCTAGAGTAAAATATTAAATTAATACCACTCAATAAAAGCCATTCTATTAATATTCAATGATGATCATGTGGAATTAGTTATGTGTTCCATTTTGTTAACAACTTCATATTTCTATGGGAAGAAAAGAAAATATTATGTAAATGCTTAAAAAAATACTGAACTATAGGTATATCATCAATTTTGGGTTTCTCCCCAACCTTTTGTAATGATTGACCTCTTGAGTATGAAGAAAAACCAATAAAATATATATATGATTTTCATTGGATATTAAAATATTGAATTGAATTCATAAGAGATCATATATTTCATCAGAATATCAAATATGTCATAAATTATTCATAATTTTATGTTGCATTTATACAGATAATAAAATACATGCGTAAGATAACGTAAAATTCAACCATATGTAGAATGAAATGGTTTTAAAAAAGATAATTCCCAAAAAATTCAATAAGAGATGAATTATTTACATAATATGAAATCATCATACCATAAGTGGTTTTCCTTGAAATATCAACATCTAATATTTTTTGTGGAATATTAATACCCATAGAATTTTTTTTGATATGAATGACTACGTTGATATATTGTCAAATAATTCAATATTAGCTCTAGAATGGATAGCTAGTCTACCGTTCACCATGTCGTTATCATCACCCACATGAAAAATAGTTATTACTTGAAATTTCTTTTTTCACTATATGAATATGTTGTTATTGGAAAAAAATCATCATCATTTATATTCATTTTTGGCCACAAGTTACAATAATTCTCAATCACCAGGTAATTTTAAATCGGCACTGTAGATGTTCATTTTAATAATCCATCTCCTAATTTAACTCACTAGTAAATTTCTTCTGATAACATTACAATTCAATTTCTGGATGAACTTCCCTTACACACACAACACATATAATAGAACCCCTAGGAAAATATTATCCATGTTTCTTCCAACACATTGAATTTAAGGTATATATCATAGTTTCCACTCTATGTTTTTTGATTTTTCAATTGAATTAGATTTTTTCACATTTTATCAAATCCATGATAGTTATCCAGAAAACCTAAATTTATTTTCACCAAAAAACCACATTAAAAATATCATCATATCTACTGGATTGTCTTATGAATAACACCATCACATGAATTTTTTTTAAGACATCAATGAATCGATCAACCTTACATTCAATTTTGATGTATATAAATTATGTTTAAATCAGAAGTGTTATTAAATTTTCCCTTTATGTACTAGCAAGTTCATAATATATTTTCTCTAACATAAGATTCTCCTTCCCTATCATCATATGTATAATATATGGCATATAATAATTAAATTTTTTATTGAACTCATCCAAATATATGGAGTAAATATCATCATTTTAAACTATATTCTTTATTACATTCCAAATTGGATTTTCGCTGCCTTCCACAAAATAGAAATCCAAAATAAATTTTTCATATTACAAATACAATATAATAGAAAATATATTTTTATTATAAATAAACCATTTATTTATAACTAATTTAAAAGTGAATCTACTGAAGTAATGTGTGTTTTTCCTCATGATAGACTCAAAAGAATGTTTTTTTCTATAGTTTCATTTATACATTAAATGTGATTCATGTCTTGAGAATGATTCATGAGCATAAAAATGATATTTTTCATTCCAGCAATCATAATTTCTGTATACTTATTATTAAAATCATTTCATTATATATCTAACTCAACATTAAAATTCATCCTTTTGTGTCCTTCCATTGACTAAAACCACAAATTTGAGTGTAAACAATAATAATCATAGTGGCAAAACACCTAATCATGAAAAAAAATTATTGGACGTTAAAATAAAAAAAATATTATTTTTAATATTTCATAACGCCAGTTTATAAGAGGAAACTAATTATCATACTATAATTGCATTCTAATTTATATTTAATGATGTGTTTGTTAATTTTAAAGTAATATACCTAGGATGTTTCACACAAGGTGTAAAACCAGACTGACTATCATCCACCATATGACGATCGAGTTATGATCAATGCTCCCTTTTAGAGATTTTACACCTAGTTATATCTATTCTAGGGCCACAATCATCTTTTATTATCTTGTCCATGATATAATTTTAGGAAAACCACTCATTATATCCTTAATCAAAAATAAAATATATTTTTTTGTACATTGACTAATACATGGACTTATCCTTAGTCATGACCATATGAATCTCACTAATGCTTTCTCATCGTTGGTTCAACTGGTAATGTAATCCAATATTTGGATAATAAATATTGAAAACTAGTATTTTCATACATATATATTACAATTTTTATTGATGGAAATTCAATACATTAAACAGTCAAATTCATGAGGGTAATTAAGATATTGTAACTTTGGAAACATGGAAAAATAATAGACAACATAAAATGAGAAAAAAATTATCTCCCACAGTGTTATCGATACAAATAAACCATCTTAGGAATATTATATATACTAAATTTCATCATTACTGAGTGAAAGGAATCATAAAAAATAGAGATATAAGATACTCAAAAATGGTATACAATGGTGGTAAGTAAGCATTTCAGGAGAATGAGTGTATTAGAACATAATCACAACATTTGAAAAAAAAATACCCTATAAATCAGAGAGAATGGTCTTCATTCCTAGAATATTTATTTTAATTTCATAAGACATTGATCATATCAAAATAAAATAACATGATGTATAAGAGAATAGCATTTTCATAAGATATAGGATAGTATGATTCAAAGAACCATAAAACACATTTCCATTATAGTCCAGGATCACATACAAATATATCATCGTGAAATAGTTATACTCTATAAATGTTCTTAATAGTCATGGTTCATTTTTTAGTTTATTGTGAGTGACATAGTCACTTACTAAACCAAGATACAACCGAATCCAATCCTATATATCTAATGAAATATAAATCATTAAATAATGAATTATTTGGACATTTATGCCACACCTGTAATATAATGAAAATAATACATAGGTTTACAAAAATAATAAAATGAAATCATAATATCATAATACATCAAAGTAACTTGGATTCATAAAAACATCATCATAATATAACCCATGAAAAGAAATAGTTTTCATAAAAATTTTATTATAAAAGCACCCATGAAAATAAACGTTTTTCAAACATATTTTCGTATAGAATAACATGTGGAAAGGAATGATGTTTTATAAAAATTCATTCATTTTATCAAAGCATTATCCACTGAAAAAGAAGTGGGATTTATATTAATTTATCATGCTATTAATATTGGATGAGAAGGCAGTTTCTTAAAATATCATGTCACTATTAACAAAAACCCATTGAAGATATAATAATATCAGTATCCTAGGATCATATCACCAGTAAATCAAATGATATAAAAAATTATTTTTTTTGAGATGGAAAATTATATTGATATATTTCATGGAATATGTCATTAAGAAAATAACATCTATATATTTAAGAACACTATTTAAAACATATGCAATTTTCAAAATTATTTTCTTTAAATATAACATTGAAATATTATAAAGTAATCATCAATGTAATATGCTTTCAAGAAAGAGGATAATTCATATTTTCATGTATATATTATGTCACGACCCGTACCCCGGGGCCCGTGTTGTAACTACCCCAAGCCCACCTACCAAAAGCCAGGGCCTGGAAACTAGCACCAAAGGCGTAAATCCAAATAACTGGGAAGGCATTGCCTTTATAAAATGAGAACTCACACAACCAGAGATCAAGCGGAAGAAAACACTAAGTAAGATGTATAACAAAAGTGATAAAAGTACAAAAGGGCCAGAAATACAAGACCAACAGGAAGGTACCGCAAGAACTGAAAGAAAATTACAACTAAAAAGACAAAAACTGAAAGGTGAAGCAGCTCCTAGATCTTCCTCTCAGTTCTTATCAGAAGGGTAGGTACAAATGTCCTCCTCAGCACTCCACATCTATCCGTCTCCACCGGGTACCATCTCGTCATGACATCTACTGTAACACCCCGAGGTTTTATGAAGAATATTCTTTTAATTTCGTTGATGTATTGTGTTGTACGCTACACCAAAGGGATATTTCACTACACAAAACCTTGACTTGGCTTTCATTACACGCAATCGCGACTTTCCTCGATAGTGTGTGTTGTACGCAATATCAAGTTTCACTAAACAATGATATATGGTTATAATATTATTAAAACTAGCCGTTATGAATAGTAATACACACTTTTTGAAATTATATAAATTTTATCATTCAAAATGGACATCATTTTTGGATTCGGAATATCAAAATTAGCCTAGGGTGAAATTTTGGTATTTTTATGAAAACTTTCAATTTTTGATGAATAGTGAAAACACTGGGTTACTATTTAAAAACCGACTTTTTATTTAAATAATTATTTATTTTATTTAAATTTATTTTAGGTCAAAGTTGATACATAATACCTATATAATTTCAATGCAATTTATTAGTGTCAGTTTATAATAATTTTAGATATATAAAAATTTTATCGAACTTTTCACCATCTTTTACCCAACTCCTAGAAAAATTTGGAAATTTACATGAAACATAATTCTACCGCCTCTATGAGTGGAATTTCGAAAATCCGAGAGACACGGTTAATATCAAGGACTAAAATTTGATTCTATTAGATGAAAATAATTTTTGGTAAATAGTAAATTTTTACTTTTTTTACCACGGTTAAAAGTAAATAGGGTAATTAAGGGTAAAAATGATATTATTATTACCTTAAAACATGTCCAAATTCTATTAGAAAAGTTTAATTCTACCAAAAACAACGTTATGAAGAAAATATAACCATTTATCCCCACGTGGATTAGATTAAGACATTTATTATTAATTTATTTAAAGAAGGGTTAAAATAGTTAAAATCAATGTTTAATAACTAAATAATTTTTAATATAGAGTTATACATAATATAAATTATACTATAAATATTAATTATAAAGATAAAAATATTTCATACATAATGATTTTTATTTTCAATTATTAGTAAATAAATAATTTAATTTATTTATGACACAATCATGATGCAGTAATTATCTTGTTAATGAAATATTGACAAAATTGATGTTATAAATACCCAAATAAATGTAATTTGAGACTTTTTATAAATTAAACTAATTTTAACGGTTAATATGACATGTTAGTATTGATTTAATAATCTTTTTTCGAACTAATCATTCTGTTATGATTTTCACAAAAATCAATTACCAAATAGTGTCAAGATTGACATAAAATAGTTTTTAAAAAATATACTATATTATAATTTGTTATTTTATTCCTAAAAATCGATGGTTTGGCCAAATGACTTTGATAGGGTTATATATATTAATAATAAACAACTTGGGGTTCTTTTGGCTTGTTATAGTAAGTTTATTAACCTTATAGTGTAAGAAAACAAGAAGACATGGTAAAAGTAAAATTATTTAACATAAAGTTAAATCCAAATGATAAGGTTAAAATATATACCTAAACATGTCTAAATTCTATTGGATGAGATTATTTATACCCATCCCCACCTTATATTCGAAATAAATAAATTTTTAGAAATTTAAAAATGAATATGACTTTATAATAAAAAAATATTTTGAGTTTTTCCAAAGGTGCCCCTCTCGTGCCTTATAAAAAGGGCACCCTTACCTCTTCTCTTCACACCATTTTGAGCCTTTAATCTCGACCAACCACTTCCCATTTCTATTCTCCACTTCCCTAAAAACATTCTGGAGGTTCTTGTCTTCTAAAATACCAACTCTACTTCCATAGGATAAGGCTTAAAGGAGGTGCGTCGAAGAATAGGTAATCTCTTCATTCGATTCTCTCAAGTTTCATTCTTCTTCAATTCCTTCTTATTTAGTTTTTTCATTATAAAGTAATAACATCAGTATCACTAATATACTGATATGTTATTATGAATATTAAACAACCCTATTTCACCTTCTACCCATCCTACAAAAAAAGAAATCACCACGCGTGCGTACGTACGGAATACCGTCTCCACGTCGTGGTGTAATCAGTTTTTCCACCACCACCTTCCATGAATGGGTATAATTGTGTAAATAAATAACTATATATGGTTATTGTAAAGTGATATTGATTATTTAATATTATACATACACTAAAACACAATTCCATGATCATGGGAATGATATCATCGCTTGTGCGTACGTACGGATTACCGTCTCCACGAATGCGATGAGATTCATTTTCCATAATTAACCATCCAAGACTGATTATAAAGTATATATAATGAATAATAATGAAATATATGGAATAATTAAGCTACTGGATTTATGTGTATATATATATATATTTCATCTACTTACTTTCATTCAAGTCAGTAAAGAAAGGAAAACAGCGTTCATGCGTACATATGGCATACCGTCTCCATGAACAGTGTGTTTCATTTCATTTATCTATCTATTATATATATATATATATACTGAATATATATGATATATATATATATATCGTTTTACATTCTAGAAGTATGTAAATCATGATATAAGTAATAATGAAATCATGAACAACAAGTCCAAACATGTACGATAAATGATACAATTTTACCCAAAATGCTACATTAACATGGAATTGACAAATGAACGGGTAATATAAATACCTAAGTGAAACATATATGATATAATAACAATGAATATGATTCTATAATAAGTCAATTACATTATTTAAATCATTATAACGGAGGATCAGATACATACGAAGCCTATCATATATTTGATAATGGACAACTTTTCCAATCGCGTTCTTATCTGATATTGTTTATTCGGAAGTATTTACTGGGGTTATTGTTCTCATACATGTCCATGTTTCCTAAAAAATGGTTTCATGTATGTTTAATGTCCTTTTTACCCATTTTTTACTTTTACTACTTGGTATGTATGGAATCATTCTTTTACGAGGTACTTTTGACATTTCCGGAAAAAGTAAGAGAAAAATGTTTTTTATCTTATACGGCATGAAATGATTTTTTTACAGTTTTATAAAGAATTATTTTCATGAAGCTTCCTCCAAAAGATTTCATAACTATTTTCAACAAAATCTATTTCTTTTAAAATATCATGACATTTTGTGAAATGAAAATGATTTTGAAAAAGAAAGAATATTTTCCTCAAGAATTCATTTCAAGTGTTTTATCAAAACCAATCTTCCATCTAACATGACATTATTTCATATGTGTATCTTTCAATTATATTGTCTATATGATTTACATGGTTTCATATTTATTATTATGTAATGATATCCATTTCTTTTATATGGATTATGTGATGATGGAATTATGTTTACGAAACCCATTTTATTCTTTGGGTTATGATGAATGTTTTAAGTTTATTTTGTGGAACATGTAAGAATGATTTCATTATGAGATGGGTGGGATATATATCTCCCTCCAATGAATTGGGTAATGATTTATATCTCATGAGATAGACATGGATGGAATGGTAAGTTAATCCGGTTCAGTTTTACAAGACTGAAACAAGGATTGAACTCCATTCAGAAAGGGACTTTATCCACTAAGATGGTAATGGAAGTAATTCCATGGCTACTATGGAAATAAAATCATGTGCTTAATGGTTTTCCACAATTACATGATTTATTCCAATGATATTTTATCATGATTAATGTTTCATTATGATCTATGCTTTATGTACTTCCATGTTTTATTTCGTGGATCAAGATTTTGATGTTTAAACATTATGCTAATGTTTTGAAGTTCAAATGTATATAATTGGTTTTATTTTATCCATTAATACCCTTACTGAGCATTTGAGCTCACCCTTTATATGTTTTCATTTCCCTAGGATTTAACGAAAGTTTTTAGGTAAGAAAACAAAAAGGGAAGATCTTTATGGGAGATGTTGAAGATCTTTCACCGTGATTAGAAGAATATTTTATGAGTTTCCAAAGACACTAAAATATTACGGTCCTTGTGTGTCTGTTTTCATTATGTATTAATTATTCCACAAAAGTAATGTAATTTCCATGTACATCAATCTTCGGCTCTCTACAGTTGGTATCAGAGGAAAGGTTTAGTTAACCATTGTAAACTAGGATGTGAGAACATTAGTGATATCCTTAGAGATATTTCTATGGTGTGCCTAGGGATGTCCCTAAGGATAAGTATAAGTATAGGTTATAGTCCTAGAATTATGGTAAAGATCTTAGAATTAATCCTATGTTGTTGATATTGAAGGTACTCCCCCTTTATTATGTTGTTTTCCCTTGCATGATTTTTGCCTCTCTCACTATTATTTTTGGGTTTTAGATGATGGATGGAACCTGAAGGAACCGTGTTGATCAATGTAATGGAAAATGCAATGATTGTCCTCTTGAACAAAAAAATGTTATGGGAGATGGAGTGCAAAATCTTATTTCTATACTTACACAATCTATAAATCATTCTGCACTTCCAAACGAGCAAAGGAAGGAGCAAAATTCTGTTTAATTATTCATGAGGCAGCGTCCACCTTCATTCAGCGGGTCTACTGATCCATTAGTTGCTGAACAATGGATCAGTACTCCTGAATAGATATTTTCAGTTCTTCAATGTTCTGAACATGATAAAGTCATCTTAGCAGTATATCGTTTGGAAGGTGAAGCTGATCAATGGTGGAATCTTATCAAGAATACGAGTCCAAGAGATGAAATTGAGTCCATGGAATGGGATGAGTTCAAGAACTTATTTTTCAATAATTACTTCTCTCGTATTCTTAAAAAAAAGTTGGAGAAGGAGTTTCAAGAACTAAAGAAAAAGGATTATGAATCTTTTGGTATATACAAAGAGAATTTTACAAGGCTTTCAAGGTATGCATCTGGCTTTATCATCAAACCTGAATGTAATGTTGATCTACTCTTCAGTGGTTTTAAACCAAATCTTTGAATGGAATTAGCTATAAGAGACTTCAGTAGCTATGAAGAAATTGCGCATTGAGCTATCAAGGTAGAAATTGAAGTTGGTGTTACATATCCATCTCATGGTTTTCACATGAAACGAAAGATGGTGATCAAGGAGAAATCTCAGAACAATGGTGAAAAGAAGGTGAATGTTTCTTCATGATCAATGTGTGGAAAGAAGCATGGTGGAGATTTCCTAAATGGTATTAGAAAATGTATTAGGTGTGGAAAAAAGGTCTTCGAGCAGCTGAGTGTCGAAGTAATGGAAAAAGGGTTCTACTGATGTGAATAATGAAAAGGCTGCAGAGAATGAACCACCAACACTTCAATGCTTCAAGTGCAATGGAATGGGGAATTATGTTAATCAATGCCCTAACCCAAGGGTTAATGATGATCAAAGGGAGAAACCTCTTAAGGAAAAGGACAATGGTAAGTCACATGAGAACACTATTGGTGATGTTGAATATTACAATGATGTGGTGGAATTATTAAGTGTTTATGTAATGGGATTCCAAAATAATGTTGTATATAGTATCGTGGAATATTGGAATATTTATGTATTTTTCTATTGTGGTTTTAAATATATTTTATGGTATCGATAACCATGGAATGTTATTGAGATATTTTTGGAATGAAGATGATATTCGCATAATGAAGGGATATGGAGAAAATGAAATGTTTGACAATATTCATTACCTCATGACTGATATAAGAAAATAGTTATAAGATGGTTTGAGTATATAGAATTTTGGGTTTTTTGTATGTGGAATGAGTTAAATTTTGACAGCACTCATGTTTTCACTATGATTCAATTGGTATTCATTCTTCAAGAGAATACATGATTAAGGAATTCACATGATTGGAATGTGATCAATAAGATATATCGGGGGTAAATGATGGTATTCACATGCTCGGTAGATGAAATTTATAGTAATTGTTTCCTTTAAACTATAAGCTTGGACAAAAGTATTTTGGATAAGCCTAAAGATTTGAAATGGATTATGTTGAACATAATTTAGGTTAAGGCTAGAATTGTTTTCGATATTATCGAAGGAGTGTCATAATGATGTAATTTTAGAAAAAGGAAAACCTGCATGACTGGGGAAAACCTGTCGCGTCGGACAAGGCTGTGGGAATCTAACCCACAACCGAAGTGCGACTAGCCTTTGTCGGATACCACTGGCATACAGGAAGTCCTTGGTTAGTAGAAACTAGTTTTATTTTATGAAGCGGTATGATATATGAAGTATAAGTTCATTTTTGGAATCGTATACGATTAACCACACCATAAATTGACTTATGTATATTTGATAACATTTTCTAACCTTTTGTTTGAAACAGTTGGAATGACCCATCATTCTATCACATGACCTGTTAACACTTCACAAATAACAAATTCAACTTAATTTCATTAAGAGATGAAGTGGAAATTGTTCAAATCACGAACAAAAGTGAGATTGTACCAAAATCAAGAAAGTATTTCTTTTAATTCAAAATTTTCAACTTTAGGGAAATGATATTGAAAACCAAAATTATTGTCCTAGTGCTCTTATATCCGAAAAATTTGATGGTACCTTAGATCATCACAAATATATGGCTTTGTGATTATTGGATTTTTCATATCCATGTTCTCTACCACTCTCCATCAGAACTTTAGGGTTAGATTTTTATTCCATATCTATATTTTCACATATGTTCTTCTATATGGAAACCCAATGATGAGTTACATTGGGTAATCGTTACATTTCATACATTAGTTTTTAAATTTTTTTTTAGTATTCCTTTTTACGATGTGGGTTTCCATGAATAGTATACAATTTATAACCCCGACGAATTTCGAGGGGGAAATTCATTTTAAGGGGGTAGAATGTAACACCACGAGATTTTATGAAGAATATTCTTTTAATTTCATTGATGTTTGTGTTGTAAGCTATAAAAAAGGGAGATTTCACTACACTCAACCCTGACTTGGCTTGTATTACACGCAATGGCGACTTTCCTCGATATCGTGTATTGTACGCAATATCAGGTTTCACTAAACAATGATATATGGTTATAATATTATTAAAAATAATTGTTATGAATAGAAATAACCACTTTTTGAAATTTTATAAATTTTATATTTCAAAATGGACTTTATTTTTGTATTTGGAATATCGAAATTAGGCTAGGGTGAAATTTTGGTATTTTTCTGAAAACTTTTAATTTTTGATGAATAGTGAAGACACATGGTTACTATTTAAAAACCGACTTTTTATTTAAATAATTATTTATTTTATTTAAAATTATTTTAGGTCAAATTTGATACATAATACCTATATAAGTTCAATTCAATTCATTGGAGTCATTTTATAATAATTTTAGATATATAAAAATTTTATCGAACCTTTCACCATCTTTTACCCACCTCCTAGGAGAATTTGGAAATTCACATAAAACATAATTTTACTGCTTCCGTGAATGGAATTTATAAAATCCAAGAGACACGGTTAATATCATGGACTAAAATGTTGTTCAATGAGATGAAAATAATTTTTGGTGAATAGTAACTTTTTACTTTTTTTAACGCGATTAAAATTAAATATGGTAATTAAGGGTAAAAATGATATTATTATTACCCTAACACATGTCCTAATTCTATTGGACAAGTTCAATTCGACCAAAAACAACCTTAGTAATATATTATGACCTTTTCGGCCCACTTGTATTAGATTAGGACATTTATTATTAATTTATTTAAAGAATGGTTAAAATAGATAAAATCAATTTTTAATAACTAAATAATTTTTAATATAGAGTTATACATAAGATAAATTCGACTATAAATAGTAATTAGAAATCTAAAAATATTTCCTACATAATTATTTTTTATTTGTAATTTTTAGAAATTAAATAATTTATTTTATTTATGACACAATGATGATGCAGTACTTATCTTATTAATGCAATATTGACATAATTGGTGTTATAAATACCCAAATAAATGTAATTTGACACTTTTTATAAATCAAACTAATTTTCTAGGTTAATATAACATGTTTTTATTGATTTAGTTAAATTTTTTTGAACTAATTATTATTTTATGATTTTCACAAAAATCAATTACCAAATATTCTCAAGAATGACATAAAATAGTTTGAAAAATTATATTATGAATTGTTATTTTATCCCTAAAAATCTAAGTCTTGCCCAAATGACTTTTATAAGGTTATATATATTAATATTAAACAACTTTGGGTTCGTTTGGCTTGTTATAGTATGTTTATTAACCTTATAGTGTATGAAAACAAGAAGACACTGTAAATGTAAAATTATTTAACATAAAGTTAAATCTAAATGATAAGGTTAAAATATATACCTAAACATGTCTAAATTCTATTTTATGAGATGATTTCGACCCATCTCCACCTTATATTCGAAATAAATCAATTTGGCTCTATTAAAAACCGAATATGACTTTATAATAATATAATATTTTAAGTTTTTTCAAAGGTGCCCCTCTCCTCCTTTATAAAAAGGGCACCCCTTACCTCTTCTCTTCACACCCTATTGAGCCTTGAAGCTGGGCCAACCCCTACCCATTTCTCATATCCACTTCCCTAGCAACATTCTGGAGGATTTGTTCTTCTCAAAAGACCAACTCTACTTCTTTAGGAGAAGGCTTAAAGGAGGTGCGTCGAAGAAGAGGTAATCTCTACTTTTGATTCTCTCAAGTTTCATTCTTCTTCAATTCCTTCTTGTTTAGTTGTTTCATTATAATGTAATAACATCAGTATCACTAATATAATAATATGTTAATATTAATATTAAAAAAACCTATTTCACCTTCTATCCATCCTACAAAAAAAGAAATCACCACGCGTGCATACGTATGGAATACCGTCTCCACTCCGTGGTGTAATCAGTTTTTCCACCACCACCTTACTTGAATGGGTAAAATGGTGTAAATAAATATCTATATATGGTTATGGTAAAGTGATATTGATTCTATAATATTATACATACACTTCAACACAATTCCATGATCATGGGAATGATATCATCGCTCGTGCGTACCTACGGAGTACTGACTCCACGAACGCGATGAGATTCATTTTCTATAATTAACCATTCAAGAATGATTATAATGTATATATAATGAATAATAATGAAATATATGGCATAATTAAGTTAATGGATTTATGTATATATATATATATATATATATATTTCATCTACTTACTTCCATTCAAATCAATAAAGAAAGGAAAATAGCGTTCATGCGTACGTACGGCCTACCCTGTCCATGAACGGTGTGTTTGATTTCATTTATCTATCTATTATATATATATATATACTGAATATATATGATATATAAATCACGTTTTACATTCTGTATGTAAGTAAATCATGATATAAGTAATAATAAAATCATGAACAACAAGTCCAAACATGTATGATAAATGATACAATTTTACCCAATACTCTACTTTAACTTGGAATTGACAAATGAAAGGGTAATATAAATACCTATGTGAACCATATATGATATAATAACAATGAATATGATTATTTAATATGTCAATGACCTTATTAAAATAATTATACAGGAGGTACGGATTCATACGAAGCATATCAGACATAATGTAAGGGATAAATTTTCCAATCTCATTATTATTCGTGATTGTTTATTCCTAAGTATTTACTGGGGTTATTGTTCTAATACAGGTCCATGTTTTCTAAAAAATGGTTTCCTTTATTTTTAATGTCCTTTTTACCCATTTTTGACTTTTTCTACATGGTATGTATGGAATCTTTCTTTTACAAGGTACTTTTGAATTTTCCGGCAAAAGTCCGAGAGGAATGTTTTTTTAATCATATATGGCATGAAATGTTTTTTACGGTTTTATAAAGCCTTATTATCATGAAGATTCCTCAAAAATATTTCATGACTATTTTCAACAAAATCACTTTATTTTAAAATTGCATGACGTTTTGTGAAAAGAAATTGATTTTGATGAAGAAAGGATATTTTCCTAAAGAATTCATTTCAAGTTTTTTATCAAAACCATTTTTCCATCTAAGATGACATTATTTAATATATGTATGTTTCAAGTATAATGTCTCTATTATTTACATGTTTTAACTTTTATTATTATGATATGATATCCATTTCTTTTATAGGGATTATTTGATGATGGTATTATGTTTATGAAACCCATTTTATTCATTGGGTTATGATGAATGTTTAAGTGTATTTTGTGGCACAAGTAAGAATTATTTCATTATGAGATGGGTGGGACCTATATCTCCCTCCAATGCGTTGGGTAAAAATTTATATATCATGAGATAGACATGGATGGAATGGTAAGTTAATCTGGTTCAGTGTTACAGGACTGAAACGAGGAGAGAACTCGATTTAGAAAGGGACATTTTCCACTAAGATGGTCATGGCAGTAATGCCTTGGCTACTATGGAAATCATATCATGTGTTTAATGGTTTTACACTATTACCTGTTTTATTCCCATGCTATTTTATGATGAATAATGTTTCTTTATGAACTATGCCTTATTACTGCCATGTTTTATGTCATTGCTCAAGATTTTAAAGTTTAAACATTATGTTCATGTTTTTAAGTTCAAATGTATATAATTTGTTTTATTTTATCCATTCTTACCCTTACTAAGAATTTGAGCTCACCCTTTATATGTTTTCTTTTCCCCATGATTTAATGAAAGTTTTTATGTAAGAAAACAAAAGGGGAAGATCTTTATGGGAGATGTTGATGATCCTTCACCTCGATTAGAAGATTATTTTCTGAGGTTCCAAAGACACTAAACTATTACGGTCTCTGTGTTTGTATTTTCATTATCTATTAAGTATTCCAAAAAAATAATTTAATGTCCATGAACGTCAAGCTTCTGGTCACTACATCCACCTACGGGTATTGTCTCGGCGTGAAGTCCACCTCCGGGTACCGTCTAGCTCAACATGCCTCAACCATGATCAGTGATGTCCATCATCTGCATCCAACACAATGTGTTGCGGGCATAGCCCGTGCAGGGGTGAGTATAAAGATACTCAGTAGGCTCCCCGAGACCCTCAAAGTCTCACTAAATCCAACAAGGATAAACCAAAAAGAAAGATATCAACAAATAACCTTTACTTAGGTATATGCCCATACATATACTTAAGTTATCTAGTAACCCATCTCAATGATGAGGTAAAGACAAAGGTCATTGACACAGCTCAAACCATGATTTTCATTCTTAAAACCACAACTGCTGGATAACTCCTCCTATATCAAGTACAGTGGCTCTATCACGACTCTGAGGAGATACTCACTATCCTTATACTACTGAGGTTCTCCTCTTGTCGAGTACCACGAGTCTGCTGCAAACTACTGGGCGCTCCGTCTGCTGAGGGTATGCTACCAAATACCTTGCGCTCTCCCAATATCCTACAGAGGTAGTCCTCCTATCGAGTACCGCGGGTCAGATGCCAAATACCAAGCGCTCCCTCCACCATGGGTCTGCCGCCAAATACTGGGTGCTCCGTCCACTAGGCTAAATGAATCACTACGAGTCGAATCTGTCAAGCAGTCGTCAGGTCTACAGCTACTCAGTCTCCGTACTCTGTACGCCCGCCTCTAGGAGGGTCCTCTCCACAAGCTAATGGTCGTTACTTCCAAGTGTCATGAAGTCTCATTTATAAGTATCACAAAGTACCGCTTTGTCAAAGGGGTCTCAATGCAATAGACGGCGTGTCAATCGGACGCCCGGTCTGTGAGTTATTATCTTTTTTATCCCAGGGACCCGGTTGGATTCGTGTACAAACCAACCCAGCCATATCTCAAATATAGCCCAAACTCCCAAGGGGTATACTCAAAGGAAGCATTTATCAACATGATTACCAATTCCACTAACGGTTCGTCAAACAGACGTCCGGTCTGAGAGTTATTAGTATTTTCGTACGAGGGGCCCGGTTGGAATTTGGGTAAAATCCATCCCGGCCATACACAACTATGTTCAATACTATAGTGAATATACAAAAGAACTGTCTCATCAAGAGGAATCCAACATAGTTAACTACACGTCAATCAGACTTCCGGTCTTTATGTTATGAGCGTTTCTGCTCCGAGGGCCCGGTTGGATTCATGTTCGATCCAACCCGAGTGTACTTCAAATGACACCGATTAACCAAACTAGTCACACCATTCTGATCAATACCAAAAAACACACGAGATGAACTACACATTGGTCCAAAATGCATAGTCAGTGAAAAAGTTTCATTTCACCGCAACACGTGCGAACAGGGCCTCCTGGGGCCCGCACCTCAACCTCGACTTAAATATCCAAAATTGGTTTTGAAACATCCGTCTTATTTCTAGGGTCGCAACATCGCAGATGGTACATCATTCTGACACCGTATTAGAGAGATATGTTAGATACAAGAACCCGTAATAATAATAATAAGATTATTATTCGGTGTTTCATGGGTCTGATCCAGAAACCAGAATTTAGTATCCAACATTAGACTTGAATCGACCGTATTAATGATAGGATTACATCTCCACTGAAAACAATCCAATCAGACGTCACAAAAATGAGTTATGGCGGGTCGAAGATTTAATAATAATATTATATCTACATTTTTCTGAGCGCTTCGAGTACCCGATCAAAAAACCCGAAAAAGGCATTAAATTTTGGACTCATAAATTCCATCTCGGAGTCAGGGTCACACTGCCACTGACGGTTCGTGAAACCAAGGTTGCACGAGAAAGATACTATCAAAATAAACTTTTCCCAACGAAAATAATAATAACATTATTATATTAATATTTTTAATTTAATTTAATTCCTTAAATCTCACTCCCCCAAATCCACACACCACCAAAAGTAACCCCTCCCTTGCCTTACTCCATGCCTTCCCGCACCATCCTTGATTGATTTCTTTTTTTCTTCTTTTAAATTTTAATCCCTTTCAAATTTATTCTCTCTCCAATCTACCACATTATTTCATGTTGCCTTCTCCTCCAAAAAAATTCCCGCAGCCCTCATGAACCAGAAACACTGAGCCACTTCCTCGCACATGGCATGCTTCTGGCCTGCCGCGCTGCTACGCCTCCTGTCCACTGCACCTTCGTTCTAACCCCAACAATTATGACGTTCGTAGATTCTTGATCCTCAGATCGAGATCTACGCATCCATATGTCGCGCTCAATGAAACATCGAGTTTCCAGCATGCTTATTTATTTGACGATGAAGAACACACAAAGAATGCGCAAACCATGAATATGGAAGGTTCTCGGTTATGGTGAGGATTGATAGCCGTGTTAGTTTGGCCATTGTTTTTGAGAATCAAGAACATGTGGGATTAGAAATTAAATATTTATCATGCTTCAAGAATATAAAATTCCGGATAAAAAAGATGAAAATCAATTCAATCTGTTATTTCTCGATCCACGAATTTATTTAATTAATTCAAGTTCATCATGAGAAATTAAACCGGGGTAAGGAATCGACAATGGTATATCCTACAAATAAATGCTCATGATCAAGGGTAAAAACCACATAAATGAGAAATATACAACATTCCCCTACCTCGATAGTTGACGCAGCACATCGGGCGTCGCAAAAAGAGGATTCGTAGATGACGTCAGCGTGCCCCCTAGGAAGAAGCGGCGTCGTTCTTCAACGAAGGAGGAATTATCTTATTTTTCTTATTCTTCTTCACAAGAGCTCTCTCAAAATCCACTAACCCAACATGTGCCAATGTAAAATAATATGCATATCCTATTATTTTATTAACACAAGCGTTTTAAATTTATAAATGTAATTCACTTAATTATTAATTGAATAGGTTCAATATTAATTAAGGTGTTTAGAAAGAGTTAAAGATGGAGACAGAAGAGGAAGAGTTACATAATTTAAGAAGATTTTACCATTTAATAATGGGGGTTAAACATGGTTATGGAATGTGAATGGTTGGGGCTTGTGTGGTCCCCACCTCACAAATATCCACACTTGGGTAGTTAGGTGGTTGTGGGTCCCACCCTAAACATCCCTTTGTAGGATAAAACTACCATAGATATAAATAAAATTGTACACACTAATTTTATTTATTTTAAACTAATTCCCCAAAATTAAATTCTCTACCCGTTTATAATGCAACTGAGCTAAAGGTCACCTTAAGAAATTATCAGCTTTGCGAGTTCATTGGTGCCCTCAGATTTAAATTCCTAGAACCGGTTAGAAAGATATAAAAACCAGCTCGTTCGTTCCCTGAACGTACCCAAGCTAAACTTCGGAAATTGATTCCATGTTCACCCGACCTCAAAATCAAGTGCCTTCAGAAGCCACATACATGTAAAATTCAAAAGTATTTATGAAAAATATTTCCATGAAATTTTAATTTCTTTAAATTACTTCCACCTTAGGGCTTTACGTCTCCGTGAAGATTCAACACACACTCGGGAAGACAAAGGAGGTACTGAGCATGCACTTGAGCCTTCCGCTGCCTTGTGCTCTTCTGGAGGTTCCCATGCCGCTAGAAAATGCGTACCAGAGGAATCTACCATCCTCGTAGGACCCACTCCAATCGATCCTCGATCTCCACTGGAACCTCCGTGAATTTCGCCCCGTCATCGATGTCCATATCCCTGTGGTCGATGACGTCTAAATGGTCGTGCACATATCAACTCAGCTGAGATATCTGGAAGACACCGTACACCTAATGCAACTGTGTTGAAAGGGTCAAGCTGTAAACCAACTCTCCTACCCTGCTGAGGACCTATATGGGTCAGACGAACCTCTAAGATAACTTTCCTCCTTGGCCACATCTCTGTAGACCTCAACTAGGAGAGAAGCTTAAGAAAATGTATTCACCATCCTCGATCACTAGTGGCCATGTCTCCTATCAACATATGATTTCTGCCTACTCTGGGTAGTCTTTATCTGCTCCTATTTATTTTATCCTTCTCTGGTAGCCTCAAAAGAGGCGCACTGGTCATCCTCTGCCTCAGCTCATGAAAATATCTACAGGTATATCCCTGACCACCCGAAGGGTTTTCCCCTCCTTTGTCAATGCTAAAAGAGGTGCAAGAACTCTGGATAAGTCTGGCTCAAATCTAAGTATATCCCACTCATGAGTGTATGACTACACCCACTTATGTATGATTCTATTATGTTCTAACTGGGGTTTCCTTTTCTCCAACCAAGGAAAACCCATCCCAATGTTGTAGGTAAACCAACACCTTTTTTTCTAATACAGTCAATCTATATATGAACTGTAGTTTCCCAGTCCATACCCAAACTAACATCGTAAGGCCTCGATGCTGTCACCAAGAGGTTCCAAACGAAACTCTCGCATCAAGGGTTAGATCACACCGTCGGTGTAAGAATGATTATCAAGTCTCCTACTAAATGTATCTCCAGACATGAGGGTCAACTCAACAGATTAACTGGAAAATCTAGGTCTAGGACAAGATTCATGGAAGGAAGAGATTATTTTTATAAATTTCTATTGTTACGACATCTAGTAGTAGACACAAACCATACAACGAATCATTCCTAGATCCCTTGGGTCACACTCCTGGACCGAATCTAGCTACTCTCTTCGCCTTCCCTCCTACTCTGTAAGCCTGGTGGGGACTACAAAGTCAGGTGGTTGTAACATGTCGAAATTTTCACAACCACATGCTGCTCTCCTAGCTCTTCTTCCACGTCTGCTACTCTGCAGATTCATCTTTCCTTAACACTTTTTCATCATGAAACTTTTTACATGCCCAAGTCTCTGAGACTGGCACGAGTTTCCTATTTTCCCACTACTAACCTTCACCGGCTGTATCCACTCATCCATATAACATTCATCCACAAAGGTTATCTACAGCACCCCTAACATAGGTAGCAATTCATAGAGGAAATGTGTTGGCTCATATGTCCTTTAAACACACATCGCTCGGAGGTCCGAACACTAATGCACTGATAGTATCGTAGTCATCATGTACCAAGAACGATCGGTACGCCTCGATGACTACCCAGCTACCGACATGTCGTCCTCCTGAAGATGTATAAGATCTCGAAAACACTCAGCCACCTATTCAAGTCAGTCCATAACTGCCTATGATTTGGGCTCGCCTTGTAACCTGGGGGGTATTTGACAGTGAAACACGTGTAAGGCACTAAGTCTACATGTTCCATCTACCGGTACCACCAGTTGTAACTGCTGACCAATAGGTAGTGATACAGATGGCACACTACCCGAAGGTACTGTCTCTAGAATCTGTCCATGTAACAAAGACTCGTTATTATACGGTCCAACCTCATGGTCACTCACTGGGAAAACACTGATAGCTAAGATCTCCATCTGATCTACTAGTGTCTAAACTAGGTGTAGAACTCTAGCAATCGCTTCCAGCCAGTCCATTACAACCTGGGAATATGTCTCACCTCGTATCCCTAGAGGCCTATGCTGCTGGATCTTGTGAAACACGCTTTGTCAGCGTGCACTGTCTGCTAGTACGGCTAGTGGAATCTGCTGCCTAACGGTTGGTGGTGCTGCTGGTACACCACCTAAAGGTGACAAAATAGAAAGAGGGCCATGCACCGGAGTCTTGTAACTCGGTGGGCCGTCATCGCGTACTCTATCAGAACTCCAATTGACTATCTATGTGGAGAAAACCTAAACAGATGCGACACGGTCAAACGATTTAAACCTGGTGAGATGGCCTGGTTTGAGTTGACTTAATGAAAATTTTTGAAAACACACACGCAATCTGTGTTTTCATGCACTGGGTCCGAAATCTGAAGTCAGGATCCTGGTGTATGGATACGTCGGATACCGCACCAACGTTGGACTCCCATAACTGAATACCACACTAAGTACCCTTAACAGTATTGTTTTACAGAAAAGAATATTAGATTTGTAAGTTCTGCCATAGAACTGAATCCTCTGATACCAATTTTCCCTGACCCATCCCCTGGGGCCCACGGCGTAACTTCCCCAAGCCCTGCTTCCATAGGTCAGGGGCTGGCGACAAGCAGCAATGATGTAAATCCTTATAACTGGAAAGGCACTGCCTTTATAAAATAAAAACTCACACAACAAGAGATCTAGCAGACACAAATACTAAGTAATCAGTATAACAAAAGTGCTGAAAGTATGAAGGGGATAGAAATACAAGCCCAACAAGAAGGTACAAATACAACTGAAATAAAAGTACAACTGAAAAGACAACAACTAAAAGGTG
This sequence comes from Viscum album, assembly GCA_963277665.1. NCBI lineage: Eukaryota > Viridiplantae > Streptophyta > Magnoliopsida > Santalales > Viscaceae > Viscum > Viscum album. The sequence continues at coordinate 1,999,275,243 of OY728146.1, read as the reverse complement.
AAGCAGCTCCTGGATCATCCTCTGGGTCCTTACTTTAAGGGTAGATACATTTGTCCTCCTCAGTACTCCATGTCCGTCTGTCTCTACGGGGTACCGTCTCGTCGTGATGTCCACCTCCGTGTATCGTCTCGTTGTGAATTCCACCTCCGGGTATCGTCCATCTCTAAATGCCTAAACTACGATAAGTGTTGTCCGTCGTCTGCATCCAACACAATGAGGTGTGGGAATATCCCGTGTAGGAGTGAGTACAATGACACTCAGTAGGGTCCCCGAGACACTCAAGGTCTCACTAAATCCAACAAGGATAAACCACAAAAAAGATCTCAACAAATAACCTTTACATAGGTATATGACCATCCATATACCTAAGTTATAAAGTTACCCATCTCAATCATGAGATAATCACAAAGTTCATTGAATCAGCTCAAACCAGGATTTACATTATCGAAACAACAACTACTGGAGAACTCCTCCTATATCAAGTAAAGTCGCCCTATAATGACTCCGAGGCACTAATCACTAACCATAGACTATTGAGGTACTTCTCCTGTCGAGTATTGCAGGTCTGCTACCAACTATCGAGCGCTCCGTCCACTAAGGGTCTGCGCCAAATACCGGTCGCTCTCCCAAATAGCCTACAAAGGTACTCCTCTATTTGAGTACCGCGGGTCTACTACATACTACCAGGCACTCCGTCCGCTGTGGGTCTGTCACCAAATACTAGGAACTCCGTCCACTAGGCTAACTGAATCACTACAAGTCTAATCGGTCAAGCAGTCATCTGGTCTACAGCTACTCGGTCTCCGCACTCCGTACGCTAATCTCCGAGAGGGTCTGCTCCACGAGCTACTATTCATTACTTCCAAGTGTCACTAAGTCTCACTTATAAGTATCACAAAGGACCGCCACGTCCAAGGGGTCTCAACACAATAGACGGAGTGTCAATCGGACGACCGGTCTGTGAGTTATTAGCCATTTTGTCCTAGGGGCCCGGTTTGTTTCGTGTACGAACTAATCCGGCAGTATCTCAACTCTACCCCGAACTCTCATGGGGTATAATCAAAGGAATAATTTCCCAATATGATTACTAACACCGCTGAAGGTTTGTCAAATGGACATCCAGACTGAGAGTTATTAGTATTTCTGTTCCAGGGGCCCAATTGGATTTCGGGTACATTCCTACCCGGCCATACACAAATGCGTCCAAACCACATGTGAATTATACCAAAAGAACCGTCTAATCAAGAAGAATCCAACATAGTCGATGGTACGTCAATCGGACGTCTGATCCTTATGTTATGAGCATTTCTGCTCTGAGGGCCTCGTTGGATTCATGTTTGATCCAACCCGGTCATACTTCAAAGGACACTGATTAACCAAACCAGTCACACCATTTTGATCCATACCGAAAAACACATGAGATGGACTACCCATTTTCCACGACGGATAGCCGGTGAAAAAGTTTCATTTTACTGCAACACGCGTGAACCGGGCCTCATGGGGCCCACACCTTGACCTTGACTTAAATATCCAAAATTTGTTTTGAAACATCCTTCTTAATTATTGGGTCACATCATCACAGACGGTTCATCATTCCAACACTTTATGAGAGAGATATATCAGATATAAGATACCGTAACAATAATAATAATATTATTATTCGGTGTTTCATGGGCCCGAGCCACGAACCAGAATTTATTATCCAACATTCGACTTGAATCAACCGTATTAATGATAGGATTACATCGCCACTGATGGAAATCCAATCAGACATCTCACGCAGGAGTTATGGCAGGTCGAAGATCTAATAATAATATTATATCTATTATTTTCCGAGCGCTTCGGGTACCCGATCCAAAAACCCAAAAAATACATTCAATATTGGACTCATAAATTTTGTCTCGGAGTCAGGGTCACACTGACGATGACGGTTCGTGAAACCAAGGACGCGTGAGAAAGAAAACGTCAAAATATATCTTTTCGAATGAAAATAATAATAACATTATTATATTGTTATTATTAATAATTTAATATAATTTTTTAAATCTCACACCCCCAAATCCATGCACCACAAAAAGTAATTCCTCCCTTGCCTTACTCCATGCCTTCATGCCCCATCATTGATTGATTTCTTTTTTGCCTCTTTTAAATTTTAACCCCTTTCAATTTTATTCTCTCTCCAATCGACCACATTATTTCAGGTTCCCTTCTCCTACAAAAAAAATTCACGCGGCCCTTACAAACCAGAAACGTTGTGCCTCCACCTTGCACACGACCTGCTTCCAGCCTGCCGCGCTACTACACCTTCGGTCCACTGCACTATCATTCTAACCCCAACAATTATGACGATCACAGATTCATGATCCTCGGATCGAGATCTCTGCGTCTGTATGTCATGCTCAACGAAACATCGAGATTCTAGCGTGCATAATTATTTGAAGATGAAGAACACAAGAAGAATTTGTGAACCATAAATAAGAAAAAATCTAGGTTTAAGTGCAGATGGATAGCCATGTTAGTTTTGCCATTGTTTTTGAAAATCGAGAACATGGGGTATTAGAAATTAAATATTTATCATGCTTCAAGAATCTCAAATTCAGGATAAACAAGAAGAAAATTATTTCAATCTAATGTGTATCGATCTACAAATTAATTTATTTAATCCGTGTTCATCATGAGAAATTAAACGAGGGTAAGGAATCCAAAAAGATAAATCCTACAAATAAACTCTCATGCTCGAGGGTATAAACCACATAAATGATAAATATACAATATTCCTCTACCTCGATAGTTGAAGTTTAACGTTGGGCGTCACCGAATGAGGATTCGTAGATGATGTCTGCTTGTGTCCAAGGAGGAAGAGGCGTCGTTCATCAATGAAGAAGGAATTATTTTCTTCTTCTTCATCTTCACAAGATCTCTCTCAAAATCCTCAAACACAACATGTGCCAAAGTAGAATAACAGGCTTATAATATTATTTTATTATCCCAAGAAATTTAAATTTCAAAATTTTAATCACTTGATTAATAATTGAATAGGTTCAATATTAATTAAGGTGTTTTGGAAAGAGTTAAAGAGGGAGAGAGAAGAGGAAGAGTTAAAAAATTTAAGATGAGTTTACCATTTAATGATGGGGGTTAAAGAGGGTTATGGAATGTGAAAGGCTGGGTCTCGATTGGGCCCTAGATCATAAATATCCACACTTGGGTAGTTAGGTGGTTGTGGGTCCCACCATTAACTTCACTTCATAGGATAAAACTAACATAGATATAAATAAAATTGTACACACCAATTTTATTTATCTTAAACTAATTCCCCAAAATTTAATTCTCAACCTGCTTAAAACGCATCTCCGCTAAAGGTCCCCTTAAGCAATTACCGGCACTGCGAGTTAATCGGTGCCCTCAGATTTCAATTCTAGGCACCGGTTAAAAAGATAGACAAACCCACTCATTTATTCACTGAACGTACCCGATCTAAAATTTTGAAATTGATTCCGGGTACACCGGACCTCAGAATCAAGTGCCTTCAAAATCCACAGACTCTTAAAATTCCAATGTATTTATGAAAAAATATTCCTTGAAATTTTTGGGTCTTCTCATATTGAAATTACAATACTTTTCACATCTTCCATAAAATACTAATGCATATTTTTTGTAAAATGGCTTGGTGTTTCATTTCCAAACATTTCATAAGAAGATGAACATGTGTAAAAATTCAATTAAGAATCATTTGGAGAATTTTATAAATAAATTTTCAATTTTTTTTAGAAAACATTAATTTTGAAGAAAAATTTAATTTTCACCAATATAGATATATATATATATATTATTTTTCATAAAAAATTTTTGAATAATTGAGTAAATAAATTGATCAAAATTAAGGGAACACATCTATTCTCATGAATAACAATAGGAAAAAATATTTCATTATTTACTTGGTATATATATATATATGTTAACATTAAATCATCAAATGTATAATAATAATAAATTCTGATAATGGATATATTGTATCATAAAAACATTTCCAATTTCCTAACATTGAATTATAAGCCCTTTGAAGGAATAATATTTAGTGAAACAATAAATATCATGGGAATACAAAAATTAATGATATTATATTCTTAAAGGGAGATATATAATGTTCATGATTGAAGATAGGTATATAACATAACATATGTCTTAGTGAAGGAAAATGTGACAGAAAACCATTACATATTTGGTATCTATTAAACCATAAACTCCACGGAAGAGATATCATAAAACAGAGTGGAAAATCCCAATAATTTTCAGAAGATGAATCAAAAATTAAATTCATTGGATGTATAAAAAATTCATAAAATAAATGGTTGTTTAATATATTATTTCACTCATAGAAAATAATGGTGAGAAAGAAACCCCTTACGAAAAGTCTCGACATCCAATATTCATGATGAAATGGTAGTATTAAAAATATATTTTCATATCATGTATATCAAAGAAACATATATATATATATACATAAAATCATATATGATTTATGTATTTTTTTTATTACCCATTTATCATACATATCATGATAAAGCCTTTATTCTGGAAAAAATGACAATATTTTTATCCTATGATTTTTATTTTTTATTTTTGATCATTATAATTTTATCATGGTTCCATAATATAATTATTTATAAAAATGATATATATATCATATTTATTTATTAAATATTTATTTATAGTAATCCATAAATGTTATCGATATAAAATTAAATACACCATTCATAGATATGGTATAAAATACATATGCATTGGTCCTGTTTCACTATCCTTGATGAATAAAGAAAAATTATGTTAAATAATTTATTACCATTACATAAAAATTTATATTTTACATATACAAATTATATTTGTTAAATCAATCCATTATTACATTCTTTTTATAATATAATTGAATAGTTGATCACATCTCTTTGTGAGATAGTAGTCTGTTATATAGACAAAAAACATTATCACATCCTCTACAAAATGGAAAGTAAAAAATTTATACATTATAATATATTTAAATAAGTATATTTATTCTAAATAATTAATATATATATACATAATATTCATCATCATACACTAATATAAGAATTGATAATAGAAAACATTTCATATTATTTGTTGAGGCGGTAGTCGGCCGTAAACATGTATAAAGTTATTTTTTCGAATATAATGTAAGAGATGTTGGATGTAGGTAATATAATAATAAAAATATATATATATATTGAATATACTGATGTTATTAAAAAAGAATGGTTTTATTATAATATTTGGATATTTAGGATGAAATAATATAATAAAGAATGTTTAATAATGATGCCTCTTCTTTGTTTATCCCAATTGCGTTTGAACCATAATATTAATGACTTATTTTTTATAAGTAAATATTTTTAAAACATATAAGGAAATTTATAAAATTTATGTATTTATTTTACAAATATGTTTAATAATTTGATTATAATTAATATTCAAAATTATTTAATACTATTTATATCATTATATCTATTAGATAGGTTATAAATATTGAATTTCAAAATTAATATTTTTAGTATATCATGGTTTGATAAAATTAGTGTAATGTGTTTTAAAATATATCAACAGAATTAAATTTATTCAAAATAAATAATAACTCCAAAAAAATTAGGTTCTATAGATTCATATTTATTCAATTATATATTTCAAATATTTTGAATGACTATGCTAAATTATAAAGAAATTCAAAATATAATTGGGGTTATTAATTACTTTATTTAATGAGAATAACTTTTTAACAAAAATTATTATATTTCAATATTCAATTAAAACTTACTCTTTTAAAAAAATCCAAAAATTACAAATTAATAAATTTTTTAAATTCTGATTTACCAAAATTAAAATTTTTTAACAAATTATATTTATAATATAGGTAAAAATTAAATATATTATTTACAAAAAAAGAAAAAAATATCATTTCTGAAGAAAACATATTTTAGATGAACAAAAGTTCTACAAATATTTTTTTTCTTATTTATTACTACTCAATCAATATATTTTTACTAAGTTGTACCTATATGTATATATCATAATGTAGTTATTCTTATTTTTACTCAAAAATTCAATGACCCCATTTTAAATGAAATATTCAAAGAATATTAATATATTTAAATTGTAACTTAATGAAATGTTTTGTATGTTAAAGTAGTTATCAATCAAAATATTCTTTCAAATTAAATCATTGTTGTATTATATTCCCCCTTAATAAGTTGAATATGCTTAAATGTTTTATATGTAGTTCAATATTATGATATACAATTGTTGATGCCTAAAAATGTAAAATGGTATAATAATATAATATTTTTAAATGAAATGTAAGAAACAAAATGATTAAACAAAAATTACATAATAGGGGTCATACAAAAGAATAATGTTGGAGATATGTGAAAATACAGATATTTAGGATCAATAATAACTTCTATGGATTTATAAATAGTGATATAAAACAGTGTTTTGAGAACAAAAATCACAAAAAAATATTATTAATGAATAATGATGACTAACAATTCATCATGAATTACACTGAAAGAAAACAATTATATTATATACATAATTTGTGTCTATCTTTTTCATAAAAAATAGGTTTCTTTGGGTTATGATTTAATAAATTTTGAGTATTATCCCATCTCTTACTAGAATATTGAAATAATCAAGAAGAGGTTTTCATTCATGGAGAAATAAAATTAAATTATATACGATAATATGGTATGTAAAACATTGATAAATTATTCACATTTCATATCCCAAATATCTTAAACATAAATTTTAATCACATTATAAAGATATTATAAATAAAAACAAACCTTCTTAGGAGTAAATACTAAATTAATCCCTAAAACATCAAATATAAAAAACTAGCTAAAGATAATTAATACCGCAAGGAAATCATGTTTTAACACTTCTAAAATATTCTTGACCATGTTAAAATAATAAAAAAATCATACTGATTATTAACATATTCCTCCATTATTAATATAACATTTATCTCATACATCCTTAATTACTGATAACCAAAATTTTAAATACTAATAATATATTCTCCAAAATATAAATATGTTTTCCATATAAAAATTTACTAACTAGAAACCCTCTAGAACCATATATTAATATATACGATAATGCAATATTTATTTCATAAGTAAATTCCCATAGTAATATATACAACGTTGTATATTTTCAAAGAATTGTATAAACCTTTCATAAAAAATATTCATTAACTCTCATATTATCATGAAAGGTTATAAATCTAATTAAACTTATTTCTCGAAAAAAATAAAGCATTTTTTGATCAAATAAACGTATCCTTAAAACCCATTTATTAATTAAAGGTCCCAAATATCCAAAACATCTATAAAGACTCAAAAAAAAACTTCCTATGATACATTCATCACATAAAACCTCAACATGGTTATCTATTACATTAAAATTAAGATCAATAATAGGCTTATAATCAAATTATGGTTTCTACAAATATTAATCTATCCAAATATAAATCACAATCATGGTTCCTTTATCAAATATCCCCAAATCATAAAAAAAATGTTCATGTCATTCATAATTGGTCATATTGAGAATATGAATCAATCAATACATTCCCACTTGGATTTTATATATAGGTGTGTCATCTTATGCCTACTCTCCATGTGATGGTGATGATCAAGAAAATATCTAATCCACCGCGTCTAGAGTTGTTACCCCTAGGAACAATATTTTTGTAGATGCATCTACCATCTTGTATCCAGACAAGGAATTGTATTCCTGAAAAACCAAACAATCTCGACATTACTAAATAATTTTGAAATTAAATTTTATATATACTTATCCCTAGAATCAAATATAGCATTATGTTATCTACTCTTTTATTATGTATTCTAGTTACGATGGATTACACTAATCATTGTTTTATTCCATATGTAACAACATGAATCTAATAACCCAATATAGGTGGTTGTTTTAATAAATTGGCAGAAAATAAAATTTCTCACATCCTCAATGGTTGAATAGTTTCACAATCATAGGATAACAGATACATATACAAATTTAACATTAAATATCAAAAGATGAAATGATAAATATCAAATATTATGAGAACTATATTATTTCATCAATAAATTATAGAAATCATTAATATATCCTTTCATAGGACCATATATAATAAAAAACACAACAACTGATTATCACATCAGCTCAGTAAGGGGAATCACATAATAAAATAAAAAATGAAATAATTTTTGGATGAAAAGTATAGAAGTGATAAATAAACTGAAAATATTCCATATAAACATATAACATAAAAGGGGGACTAAATCAGAATAAGACTTAGATTTCTAAAAAATCAAATGAATGAGAATATCTGTTTTTAAAATTTTAGATTTCAAATTATCAGAAATCGAAACCAACCAAAATGTCATTATTGAAGGATATCTTATGTATATAAGAATGTTTCCTAGAAAATATCAAAAATAATTTGTACCATGATACATACCAATACAACGAGGGGATATTATAGGACTCTCACTTCAGGTGGTATATCCAATGAATTCACCATAAGAAATGGGTGACTAAAAAAATACATAAACTACATAAGCATTCATATTAAAAAATAACATATTAAATGTCAATATATTCTATAATAAATAAATTTAACAGGATCATAACTAATAAAAAGAAATATGGTGGATGATATCAATATACTATATGAAAATAAAATCATAATATTATCCAATGAATGTTCACATATATTAAGAAAAATTAAAAATAATTGGTATATTACTTCATGAAAATGATTGTTTTATATCAAAATAAATGATATTGAAATATAAAAATTATTGACTATTTGGTGAAAAAAATTCCTTAAAAAAATTTATTATTTAAATGTAATCCTAAAATGAAATCAAATTCCTAATATTGGGAAAAGGTATTTTTTACTGTATGTTAACAAATATATTTCATTCACACCATTATTAAAAGCATCGCCATTGAATAATACAGGAATATCCTTTTGAATCATATTTAAAATTATAAAATATGAGTAAAAATTTATTAAATAAATAATTTAATAATAGTTAAAAAATTATTAAAATCATTTCTCTGAAGATATTTATGTTGCTCAATATGATTCCAGACCAAAAATGAAAACAGAGATAGATTCATTTAAAATAGTCTATATTTATTTTTAGTGTTCCAATAATGTTAAAAATGAAACTAATCACTAAAAATATAATATTAAATTCTAAGTGAATATATTAGATTTTTTAGGATACAATTATCATATAAATCCATTTATGGAATCCTAAATAATAACAATCTAGAATATAGATGTTGTTGTGAAATAAAACCATACCATATGTATGACATGACATGTATTCATTGTTATCCTCAAATATATTAAATTAATTTTTTTTATAATTATATAATAGAGACATATATGTACATATAATATGATTTACGTTCCAATTATCAAATTCCCACAACATTTTATTATAAAATATCTATTAAAACCATTTTTTCTTATGGTTTTACTAATTTTAAATTCATGTATGTATTGGTTAGGTATTTGGATATTTTCATTATGATTAATTTTAAAATATATTTTTATTTTCAATATTAATGTTAAATAAATAAATATAATATATATATATATATCTTTATTTATTTATTTTCATTCTTTAAAAGAACACATGAAAAATGAACCACATAACTTTGTTGAGATGGTGGCCAACATGTATACACAAGCCCCATTCTATATTATTTACCACATGGAAGGATAAATATTTTTATAAGATTTTATATATATATATAATAATAATTATTCATTTTAATTCAAATATATTGTTCAAATACATCTTCCTATTCATCATTTTTATGGGTTGAATGAAAACAATAACATCAGTGCATGGGGCTGTAAGATTTTGTACACATGAGTAATAATTATGATTCTCTTTTGATCGATACGGAGATGGAAAAATATAATTCCATCAATATCATATTATATGTTTATAATAGATATTTTTTTATATTTTCATTGTTACAAAATAACTTAATGTTGTAAAATTAGATGAAAAAGGAATATATTCTATTAATTTGACTAACTATTCTTTGAATAAGAACATTTAAATATCATCTTAAATAAAATAGGGAAGGTAATTGGGGAATAAAAAAGCAGTAATCTAGATAAGGAAGTTATAGAGAAACTTTATGGGTTTTTATCATTATATATTGTTCATATTGCTTTTAAGAATAGAATATATGCGGTGTCGTATTATATTGTTGGAAGTACGACACATTGAATTACATAAAAGATTTAAAATAAATAAGAATGTGGAACCAAGAGACCAATTTTACATTGATTTTATATGTTATGGTTTAAATACCTTAATCCATAAAAATTAGTAACTTTTATGTGTGATTTTAAAACAAATCGTTTAGTTTAATAGACCCACTTACTAATTTTATCATAAACAGGGGTAAACATTCACACTCACAATGCGTTATAAATTTTATTATATGGTATAAAATTTATAAAAATGAGTTATTATATTTTATAGTACATACAGACCCTATCTTCACAATCCATATTTTTATATTTTTTAAATAATTCATAGGAATATTTTTTGACGTAAAATTATGCCAAAGTCGTTTTAAAATGTGTAAACATATATTGAAATAGTGAAATCAAGAGAAGAATTTAATTCAAATATAAAATCTTTAGAAATAATATATACATTACTAGTAACCATAAAATTAGTTTCAAACCACAATTCATAGAAAAGAATGTAATTTTTTGTTGTTTTGAAGGACATTTACTTTGATTTTACTACAGTTTCCATAGCCCAACATTTTTCATTTTGTGAGAATTTCAGATAATTGTACCCTCACTAAAAACTATAAATAAATTTTCAATATAGGGACAAAATAATTATGTTTAAAATAAAATTTTATATTCATTCAAAGTATATTCATATCTATAAGAGAACATAAAACACACATTTAATAATAGAGGCTGTTGTTTTAGAATTTTCCAACATATATTATTGTAGTAATAAAAAAATTGCATTAAATTGACATATTATAGAATATATATATGGGTTGGAAGAATTAAACTCACCCATTGTGGTTTATTAATGTGGATATATTATTTTTAAGACATTATCTATAGTTATATAATTTTTATATGATTTTTTCAATTGCTCATTTGATTAAGGCCACCTCGATTTCCATTCATAATTCATATAAATACATTATGGAAAAATAAATATATTTAATAATCCTAATTAAAATATTGAAAACTATTTTATCATAATCAATAGTTATAAATTCTAGAAAATCATCTCAAAATAATATGGGAAAACATATGGAAAAATAGTTTTTCTTGAACATGTATTTATCTATCATTAGATGGTCATTAATTTATTGTATGATTACTAATCTTAATTTTATTAATTTTAGGTTAGAAAAAATGATATATAATATATCAATTTCATTTAAATAATTCTTGGTTATGGAATATTTAGAATAATTAAATTTATAATACTATTATTCACATAATTTATTTTCTGAAAGTGTTTTTATATGATTAAAAATGAACCTTCAATAAAATGACATATAATATTGATTACTATAATTCATTATATTATTACCGATTAATGCATATATATATATGTTAATTTATGAGAAAATAAAGAATATAATTTTTTTATCTTACTCGGTTTATTTAAAAAAATAAATCAAGAAAAATATTGAAAATTTTCACTATTAAAATAAAAATCACACTTTTTAGAAAAATCCATAAATATCACCTTAATATAATATCTAAATCTTTACATTATGATATCCCACACTTGGATCACCCATATGTATCTAAAACCAATTTTCCACCAGGCCTCAAATGTGCATCCCCACACTCTCATGGGTGCAAAATAATAATGTGGATATATAATTATATGGTAAGGATACTATACATTCATGATCATAGTGTATCATAATTGTATAATAAAAACAATTAAATGTTTATCCATAATAAATATCCAACATCCATGTGGTGAGTCATCTAGACACAATAAATACACATTCATTATCAATTGAACAACTTCATCGATTGTTATATAAATAATGATGATCTTTCATTGCTCTAATAAATGGGGATCAAATATAATACATAAACACTTGTATACAACATGCTACAAATAATGACTAAATGAATCAAATTCCATCCCTAATATAAGTATGTTCACAGTCTCAGTATTATATTATCATTCTCTACCATAGTATGAAAATATCAAGAATCTACATCTAGACACCTCCATTTGTCCCAACCTACAACCATGATGTTTTTCCTAGTATCAAAAAATGTCTAAAATAGGTCATGTGAAATACTAAGTATGCCACCACCAATGGTTTCTATTAGAAAAAGATATAGTGTCTATAAGATATATTAATGTGCTGATATTATAGTAATAAATCTATTAATAATATTTTAGAACAGTATAATCATTTGGTTTAAGTTGTATTGATAAACTAATAAGTGGAGAATAACAATATTAAAGGGTAAAGTATCTGAAATGGTATATGTCTGGTGTAAAATGTTTCATACCTATATGGGACATGACTTGAGGAAATTGAAGAATGAATCCCCATGGATCCCAAAAAGATCATCTATTGAAAAAAAAAATTGTAGACTAACATGGTCAATGAACTATGTACCCATTGTCGGGGAATCAAATTTGAGTCCACAGAGCTCATACATGAATACGTGGGAGAGATATGGGTGGAGTCGAAGGATAATGTTTGAGATGGTCCATGAAAGTATAATCCAATAAAAATCTATGCCTTCCCATGTATTTAAATCATTGGTCATTGAAAAATCTAGGATCAAATAAGATATAATCATTCGTTTTAAATCCTATTAGTATCCATTATAAGGTTCAAACTATGTATAATTGACACTATTCTAACTCAATAATATGATTGTTGCAACATTAATTGAGAAATTCTATTTAAATTTACAGTGATATTCAACCAACATCATGAAACTCTGTAGGTTGATTTTGTTGATGGAATTCTCTATTTATACCATAGCTCTCACCATAACTAGGTCAATAGATACCCCTATATTTGAAATTATTATACCCGTGGAGTTAAATTTATTTTTCCAAAAGTACCATTTCATGATATCCGCATATATATGATACATTATTAGTTTATTTAGTGTTTTTAAAGAAGATTATCGTAGTCCAATTAATTATGAGAGTACACAATGATGTATTCTAAAAATACTACCACAAATTAATCCAGATACAATAGGGAAACCATATTCAACATATCCATGAAAATATTTGATGTGATCATGAAACCAAATAGAATAAATATATACTCATAAAATACATGTCTACTACATAATTTTTTATGTGGTATACATGATGTTATGACACATACTTTGTAATAGCATGAACTTAGATCTCCCTTAATAAAACTATCACTCCATAGGGATGATCGAAGTGTTAATATATACACGGTAAAAGATTTTAGTTCATGATAATATAATGATTTAATATATGGAAGTAAAAAAACAACTAATTGCTCAAATTTATATTATTAGATAAAAGAATAGGAAATATATAAGGTGAATTACTGAATCATATATAACTCTTAACTAAAAATTTCAGAAATAGTCACCTAAGATCCAACAACCGAATAGTGTCAATCCTGTTTGGTCGAATGTATAATGGTGCTGCTCCAATAACCTTCTAAATATTAAAATATAGATCTATCACATGAGGTATCTATGAAAATCATCCGTAAATACATCTATGTAATCATCTGTTGTAGGATGGGAGCACTTCCTCTTCCTGATGATATGTTTGTACACCAGTTTTAAAATGATCTGGTTTATCCTTTATACTTTTAATGTTTATTGTTATCAATAGAGGGTGTTTTTTACATCACAGGAGAGAGGTAGTAATAATTATAAAGGAGAATGGGATGTGTAGAAATATTCGATATGTTTTCCCTAATCATATGATTAATTAATTTTAATTTGATATATAACTATTCTCATCCCATGATGCTTTGTAAAATATAAACATTCATAGACATCCAATTTTACCTTGTAAATATAACTAGACCCCTCTTGTGATGTAAAAAACAACCTCAATAGATAAGAAATGAAAATGTTATGGGACCCACCAGTTCATATTAATAATGATGTATAAAAATGTCATCAGGAAGAGGAAATGATCCCAAATAAAATATTCTATTCATATATCAAGGGATAACTCTTTTCACTGGAATATACATTCTGATCAAAATCTCATTGGAGTGTCAAATGTCATATCCCCACAAAACTACTAAACTTTGGTCCCAGTTATTTCCACCATTTGATGATAGAAAATATTTTTAATGATTATATTTAAAATAAAATAGACACTGAAATATTGACTAACTACCCAGGGAATGGACCACATTATGGTGTTTGAAATATAGTCTTTATATACCTTCTCCATTTACACCTCCTGAAAATATACGGACCATAACCTTTTTCCTCTACGAGATGAGGAGCTATTGGCCCCTCTCTCAATGTTGGACTCCATATGAATCCTCTCCCACTAGGAATTAATGGAGTGGTCCAAAACATTCACTTAATTATCCCTATTCAATCATAGGAACTACACTAAACATAAGTTATATCACACTAGAGATTAATATTGTACTTTAGACCACAATGATGAAAAATTTCATAACTATGTAGGCACACAAACTATCTATATTTATCCATTGCGAATCACCAAACAAAGCATTATTAAACTATGTGAACTAATTCTCAAATGATTTACTAAATGTTTCCTACCTACACAATCATATCCTCGTAACATATATACAATGACATATCATCACCCAGTATAACAATAATAATACATTCAATCATAGTAATATAATCCAAATAATTTATATGAAATAGATATCCAATAACAAGGCGAATAAACTCGAGGTTATTGTCATATCATTATGTCTAGGGAAATTAGTAATCAAAAATGAAACATAGATACTCTAACTAGCCATAACATGATATTCAATCTCCTATAACAACACATCACACCATCTATTGTACGATCCTCAATATATGAACATTTCATGGCTGATCCTCCTCTATAGATTAATCTCAATATGTTTACTGATTTATAACATGGACCATTGTTCGGCCTAATCATCAAAGAACACCATTCTCCTAAAAAGTAGAAGGTCGTTACTACTAGAAGTACCTCATAAACTCTTCCATATAAAATGCATGTAGTGGATCACCCTCTATATAGTACACCAATCATATGAATTTTTCATTCAACTCTATGTCTATTCTGAGGATATGAATAACCAAAGGTGAAATTGTTATCCCAAAAAAATGTTATACTTATGGATTTCCCCACCCACCTCAAGAGCATGGTCACCACAATCCTTACATCAAAAGCCTTTAGGACTTCTTGGAATCATGTATCTTCAAGTTCCATGCAAACACATGAAAAAAATATTTGATAACCAAAACGTTCAATATTAAAAACATACGCACACCCCCTTACTACTCAAGAGTCACATTCCACTACCTACTCTTAATTTCATGTTTAGATGATATAAAATATTATAAAGGTCATGATAAGTAGACCGTAACTCACACTAATAATGATTCATCTAGGGAATTATTTCAACATTATAGTATGATTCTGGTATATGGAGTTTCAATTTCATGTTATAATGGAATACATTCTTTTACTAGAATTTAGACACCCATTTTGATTTAACCATTTTATTTATCCATTAATGATTAAGAAATTGAAAATGTATGTATGTATGTCACATTTTCTAGTAATATGTGACACAATTCTTATGTTATAAATTCAAAAAACTATATGTTCAAATTCACACGTCATGATACTAAAAAAAACTATTTCTGATTGATCAATTATATAGACCACAATTAAAAAATATGTATAGTAATTAACTTTATATAATTTTAAATGTGATTAGGTTATTCAAAAAAGCTGAAATATTCTACTTGGGGGTGAATTAGGGTACGACAGATTAATATATATTCTCCGTTCAATCATAATTTTTTGTTAAAAAAACAATGTTCTCTCTATATACCTTATAAATGTATTAACAAAATTTAAATTATGACCAAGTCACATCACTTTTACATTGTTCTAATTCACATAGTTACATCCATGGAGCATACAATAGGGAAGTGCCGATGTAACAAATCCTCTAAGAATCGCATCCAAATTTCAAGGTCCAACTATGATCACTTCATTGCGTTGGATCACATCTATTACATGGTTTAGAGTCAGCTCACTACATTCCCCATGGTCACTTCATATGCCTCTTTATCTAGCTCACTGTTTATGGAAATGATCATGATCTTACTTCTTTGTATAATAGCTCTTGGAATGGATCCACTCATAATTTATTGAATTGTAGGACCCATCATTTTCTTGAATTCACACATACTTACCTATAGAAATATGATTTTTTAATGTCATATATATACTGATATATGAAATCCACTTTTTTAAATTGTTTTTTTAAATTATTTTCATGAACTATAAGTAAATTTGAATAATATTTTTGGTCCTCCAATAGCATCCTTACTTCCTTAATGAATTGAGATTCCCCATGTGGTGCGAGTGATTTATAGGCCATCGCTTCCTATGTGGGTAGTCCCTAGAATGAAGAAAAAATATTATTCCAATGAAATCCTTTCCCTCATATACCATCTCAACATTCATGGACTAATGATGCTCTGTGGACTTGAAAAAGTTTTCAAACCAGTTTCATTGCAGAAAACAGTCCCCTCATAAAATCCATTATGTTCTCTGAATCATACAAACCAATTATCCTATCGTTAAATCCTCCTCCCATATCATTTATCTTTCATAGAACTCCCCTTTGTGAACTCCTTCCAAAATCACCAAAATCATCTTAGATAAAAAATGTTTTCTGAAGAAAAAATGATATAGGTAATGATGCTATTACCATTCCTCATATAGGAAATTTGATTAAAAAATATGCTAATCTGTTTTACATAAATAATCGATGTGATATTTCCTTTACTGTGTACTAATATGAGATCCACATAGTGCTTTGATCTTATACAGTTGATGATCTCTATGATGAAATAAATCCATTGTGGCTACTCAAATAACTACCTCATTTCATCAAATGACAAGTCATCATACAATCTATAAGGCTTACATGGACTATAAGCCTCTCATGAACTATTCTTCCTTCAATGTCTGTTTTGAATCCTTCATGGTCTACATTGAACATCTATATAGAAATCCATACATTGTGAATTTCAATTTCAATTCCATGTACTCCCTTTACGGGCTATACATTTTCCTTTAGGCTCTAAAAAATGTTCATTTATTTACGAAAATTATTATACTTCCAAAAAAACAAACTCTAATTTTTTATGAAAAAAATGAAAACCCTAGAAAATTGATCCACCTTAAAAACCTACATTGTCAATATCAACCAAAGTCATTTGGAATAGTCTGTCTTTGTTGAAAAACTGAACCACACACAACAAAACTGAGTGGATACCTTTAGGTATTCTTTCCCAATGAAATCAATGTAATAGAAACTAACTTAAATTGCAACATATGTATCCAATGGCCAATGATCAAACACACAGTAATGGTTTAATTAAATTTCCACTATCAATATGTTTAATAAATATCCTTTTAGACTGATTAGGATTTATTAATTAACTAATTAATTATCATTTTATGAACGAAATGTTATCCAGATAAAAAATTAATATTCAATGAACCATTAAATTTTTGGGAAATGAATTTTTTAATATCAAAATATCATGACATATGTATTACTTGTTAATCCCTAGGTTTCTATACAAATTCCTAAGCTAATACCTAATTGTATTATAAGTCGAAGGGTAAAAGTGATATCAATATTATAATAAATTTCCTTACTCATTTACATCAATTGATGGTGTAATTACTAAAATGAAAATAACATGAAACAAGAAAAATGTGTCCCATATCAGGTTATTTTTGTTGTCCCAATAAATTTTTTATCTTCTACCTGGATTTGTGACATTATGAAATCCCAATAATCTCATATTCTCTTTTTTACCAACCAAAAATAGTATCATATAATGAAATAGACATTAATCTACCATTTTGATTCCCTATAACCTACTCAATCTTATGTAAAAAATTTAGATTGTAATCATGGCCTCATGTAAATATCCGCATATGCCATAGTCTTCCAACAAGAGTTGAGGGTGTATTACGACACTTTGTGGAGACTATTACCACAAAGTTAGACTGTAGCACAATAGTATAATAACTATAATAAAATGCATATAGATAATAAGCATAAAACAGTGGTATAGTCAATCATCTAGAAACAATAATAAATTAGAAAAAATTATTGGTAGAGCCATATCATGTGTCATGAAAAAATAATCTGATAATTTCATATGATAAAAATTTCAGATCAAGGGGAATAAAGAAACATGCATATAAAACATTCAATAAGAATAATCAAAAGAGAAAAATATATATCTAATATTGTTATAGTAAAAATATAGATGGTATGATCCCATACTCCACCTTAGTACGAAATTATCAATTATCCAAAATTGATCACATCACTTTGTCTCAACTTGAAACCATAATTTATATGTACGTACCAAATAGTGGCCATAAATTAGTGTGTGATATACTTATTAGGACCCCACTAACAATTTCAATAAAAATACAATCAGTGAATAAACTATATAGTATTTTTCTTGTATATCAGTTACAAAGATGTTTAAGATATTGTAAAGAATCACAATATAAGAGAATATTTTGTTTAATGAAGTCTATCAAGGATGAATGACTATATACAAGAGTAAAAAATCAAATACAATTTATAAAATGTATATCATCAATCATTATAGTTTATTGAAGGTTATAAACGGAACTAGAAAACAAAAAAATGGTCCCTCAATGGGGCCAAAAGTAGTGGAGACACATGACGTCTTTAAGAATGATTGACATAGAATCATCCAGTAGAGAATCCATATTATCATATATATGCAAGGATTCCTCCTTATTTTCATTATATTTTATTGAGTCCACTGAAAAATTTGATTCCCTCCATATGTGATGGACAATTTTTCCTCTATTTGATTCTCAAGCACATCTGTGAATGTTGTAACTTGGTTCCCATGGAAACATGTCACTCCCTTGGACTACTCTAACTAGGATATTTGAATCAGAATCAATATCCACCTCGAGAAGACCATGGCCCCTACAAACCTACAACCTGAAAAGAGAACATGTGCCTTACCACCTAAGGAGATTCCTGAGACATAATATGCCCTAAAACACAAAATCACCAAACCCCTAAATTCTATGAGTATCCCACAACCCCTAATAACCATGTTCATGCAAGATCAGTCATCATTATGTTTGACACCAAATAGTGGAAGTTCCAATCTATCCCAATAACTATTCACACTTCTCGATCTGCATGATCCTATAAGGAAATTGAAAACTGTATCCCACCTAGGGAAACCTTTCAATAACGAAATCGGTTCAACAATTAGCAACAATAAACGCACCGACAAATAGAGATGAGACCGACTGTTTCTGAGCCTCTCTTGATTGTGAGTATCCCATAAAATCGAACAAATGGAGACCAGAATACCGACCTAAACATTCAATTCCACATCATCAGACTCTGTGCCACTAGACCAGGAAGCCAAAAACAAATTCAAGGAGAAATTATCACCCACCAACAATGGTTGAGGTGTAAACAAAGACCAATGAACCATCCCTAAGTCCCTTTGAAAAAATAAATGAAGAGATGACACTAAAAGGGGGTAAATGAAGCAAATGCATCGGGAGGCCAAGGGATTACCCTTCTATTGAAGATTTTTATCAGTTGGAAGGGAATTTTTTCGAACCTAGAAAACCAGAAAACTCATTTTTGTTGGGATCTTGTTGCACCAAATTTATGGTGTCCCTTCATCCGGATCCCCATTGGCATGATAAAGCCTCCAATAATCCCGAGAATAGTACCTTATCGAACATGAAAAAGTAAATCAACATCAATCAGGGTAATCACTCATAAAAATATCTGGGAACGCCTTCATCTGAATAGGAAAGAGCCTCTAATAAATTAGACCATAGTTCCCTACAGCCTCCCTAAACAAGATCTCTAGAGAAGGGGAACCATTATATAATATTTTTTATCCAACCCAGTTGGTCGTCCAAAAGATTATTTTCCAATCCCAAAAAATCCATGGAGTCACATTCTATAAGATTTCTAGATGATGAAAAATGATGCTTTTTAGGCTAGATGGCTTACCATTTCTAGTAGCATGGATTCCCCTAGCATCGACATAACAGTCTTTGTAGAAATCAGCCCACTAGGACTCTCCCACCATTTAATCCCACACTAGTCTACCATGCATGCTCTGTATGGCAGTATGAAAATCCCTTAGCCTAACTCCACCTTTAACCACCAGTTTACCATGATGTTCCTGGGAGGACCAGTGAGCCTGACCTGTGCAATTGGAATCTCCATGAAACCTGTATGAAGACTCCCCATCCTTCTGATGATCCCTTTTGGTGGATTGATGATCGAAAATAAATGCATTTGTATAAATGACAGGACATTGTTGATAAAGGTGAAACATCATCCAAATGAAAGGATTGTGTTCTTCCAATTAAGGATCCTTCCCAGGAAACAATTTTTAATATCCACATTGTACATCATCTTATTGAGCCCATAGGAAATAGGGACATCGAGGTTGAGAATCAGTAATTGTTTCTATTGACATCCAATGTTGTTTTGAATATCTCTAAATATTATTGAAGCATATTTGATGGAAATGAAAACATTTTTTTATTTGAATTGATCCTATGCACACATAAAAGACCATATAAAATCAAAATTTCCATGAGTTTGGATAGATACCTTTGCCTTCCATTAGAAAAATGTATGATATCATCAGTGAACATAAGATGAGAGACTCCTTTTCAGCCACACCTGCAAGTATAGAGAGAGATCCAACCTCAATCCAATCCATTACGTAAATTTCTAGAAAAGGAATCTCGTTAAAATATTTAAATACTATGGGATAAATGATCACCTTAATGAACACCATAGACTTAATTGACGAACCCAATGTTTCCCCCATGAGAGAAAATGAAAGCCAAGTAGAAGTGTAGCACCAAAAGAATAGATCAAAAAACTATTTCTGGAACCCAAATTTCATCATCACACAAAGGATAAAACTCAACTCCAATTTATCAAAATCCTTATCCATTTCGACTTGGATGATCATGTAGGAACTTATCATTTTTTAGCATGTTTGTAACCATTTCATATGCAATATCGACATCCCCTTGAATACTCATCCCCAAAACAAAATCATGTTTCTCTCTTGAAACCATCCATGGAATAAACCCATTCAACAATCTAGATAGATTATTATCGAAGATATTATAGGTAACATTGCATAAACAAATTTTCTGATATTTACTAATACATGTGGGGTCCTTTGTTTTGGAATAATGACCACACTAGAATCACATGATCCTATGTTCCACCACCCTCCGCCAAAGAAGTCCCACACTTAATCTATCACCTATGGACCAACCTCGTCACAATTAGACATAAAAAAGGATGATGGAAATATATCATTCCTAGGTGCACTGCCAGGATGCATCCCCAAAACTATTTCCTTGATCTCGTCTGTAGAAAGAGATGCAAGAAGTCCTATGTTGTCAGCTGCCCCCATAAGGTAAGGAACCCGTCTCAAAAATTCCTCATTTCCATGACAATATTAGAAATCCCATCGCATCCCCCTCATTCCAAAAGACCTTGAAAATTACTTAATGCAATTTTTCATACCATTTCCCTGTGCGAGGTGAGCACCCCATAGACAATTCTCAAATTAATCTTCGCACGCCTCCTCTATTTCACGAATGTGTGAAAAAAATGATTTGTTACGATCACCATACCATATCCATCTCACACAGAATCTCTTTTTTTACATGCTTTCAATTTCCAATTTTTTCTCCACGAGTACAGTTTTTATCAAAAAGTAGGGTGAAGGTTTTCTCATCCCAATTGGATAGTAGTGTCTCTTTCATTTCTTCAACCTCAAAATGGATAGTGCTTATCGTGGTGGCATCAATTGGAATGTTGGCCAACTAACCCTGAATATCCTTGTTATGATGCTTGAGCCAAAATGATAGTCCCCACCAAAACCCACAAGCTTCCCTGTGAACCCATGATTGCTTCACCAATTTCATGAATGACTCCTCCTTGTGCTATGATCTGGAATACAAGAACCTTGTCTGTAAGAGGTATCTTTCTTGAGTATTACCAGAAGTGGAGAACGATCCGAGTGATCTTTTGACAAATGAGTAATGGACACACAAGATAAAGCATCAAATCATTGATGGTTCGAAAGGAATATGTCCAGCGGACTCCAGATGAGGTTGTTGCCTCATCGGTTCTTGCACCAGGTGTATTTAGAACCCAATAACCACAGGTCTAGCAAACCCACAACTTCCATGAATATCTGAAAGCCTTGTGAGCCACAAAGTTTGCTGGATATGACAGAAAATCTCTCTAAAGAATCCAAGATGACATTAGTGTTACCTCGGATAAACCACATATGATTCCCTAAATCGAAAGAACTCCAAAATGTTTCTAGTGATCTTTCTTCTTAAGGGGGTCAGTGTAGGTGTTAATGAAGGAAAATATAATCTCAACACCATTGTATATGATCTTGATACTTATGAACTACGAAGTGACACTCCTCACAACATATGACAGGTGAACCTTCTTACATATCGAAATGTTCTCATTGTATGGGTACCCATGAACAGAGTTTGGAAACCCCATTCAACTGGATAATGAAGAGGGATTATAAGGAATATATTTTGTTTCGATAATAAAAAGGATAGAAGAGTGGTTCTTTCTACATTTAGGGGAGATGAAATCCCGGATCTCTTGGTCTCCCAAGCACCACACATTTCATATAATCCGAGCGATAATTATAATTTGAGCTTCCAACATTTCTTCTAGAAGGGGGAGGCAAAACCGAGGAGGAAACGAATCATGTATATATTGACTTAGAACGCATGATATGTGCTGTTATATGATCCCCAAATGGACCCCTTTCTGGATAAATTATCTTCTTCATGAAAGACACTTTTGGGTCCTCCAACAAGGTGAGCTTCAGTATAAGGCACAATGTACATGGTTCCATATACTCTTGTAACATGGAGACTAACAAAAGCTGTTGAAGAGACAACCACCCATCCTGACTCTTCTTCTCCACCCCATTGGGAATCTCTAAATGGATAACCCGCTCAACCGGTGAGTCAATGAAACTAAACAAGGATCACTGCACCTACTCAGAAACTACTACAAATATGGCTTATAATAGTGCTAAAAATATCCTTTAACAGTGCTAAAAAGCGTTGTTAATCTAGGAGAAGATAAAGGGGGGTCCACTTTATCATCTCTAAAAATAGCACTGCTAAAGGTAGTATTTATCAGCGCTATTTTCAGTGCTGATAAATATATAATATATAAGAACTATTTTGAGTGCTGATAAAAACTACCTTTATCAGTGCTCAAAATAGCGCTGATATATTATCCATTTATCAGCGATTAACTAGCACTGATAAAGGTCAAAGATCCTATCCAAATCCAGAACCAACACAGAACCTGCACAACACATGCACACTTTACAATACCTACACAGTCCAAAAAAAACCTACACACATCACACACAACACCCACACGCAAATCACAGAAGAACAAAAATGATACATACATTTACTTGAAATCATGAATACAAAACAACACACTATTATATACATTTAAAACAATGTTTAATTTGGTTACAATTACATTTATCCAACAAACAGCAAACAAACAATGATGTTCCATCCTCTTTGCATCCATCCGATCTAAAAAATTGTCGTCCATGGCGGCGGTTTCCGGAAAAAGCATTCGAACTGAGGAAAAAGATTTCACCTAAATAATAAAACAAATATTATTTTAGTAATACAATAATTAAATAAAGAATGGGGTTACTAAATGGAATTATACTAGTGAGGCACAAAACATAAAATAACAAATTATACAATTGAGGCACAAAACATTAAACAAATATTATGTCCCCCCATTCCATAAAAATAAGTACCCCAGCCCCCTTCCCCAGCACACCCCCTACACACTGCCCACCCTGAGCACACCCCCTACCCCTGCACACTCCCTACCCCCTGAACACCCCCTGCCCCCTTCCCCAGCACACCCCTGCCCACTGAACTTCCCCCCTTCCCTTTGCAAACCCTCTTCCCACCCCCTATATATTTCAAAAGAACCCAGCACACCCCCTACCCCATCCCCCAAACACTTTCCCCCTTCCCCCTACCCAAGAAAACCACCCCTACCCTCTCACCATGTTCCCCTCACATCATAATGAAAATACCTTGTATGGAAATTGTGCTCAATTTACATTATACACATCATATATATCAACACATTCTCATGTACTTTCATTCAATGTAAATACACATATATAGAATCTCTACATCTCATAAGAAAACCCTCTTTAAAATTCACAAACACATTAAATCCATTTGAAAACACCCATCACACAACTTTCTCATTTCTTCAAAAACATTTAAAGGACTTAAGCATGAAAATCCACAAGAAATAAAACTGCATTCATTTTAAAAATAACTTTTAAATCTATACACAACCCAAATTCCTTTGATAACACATTTTTATCCACACAAACATTTCATATAGTACACTTAGCAAGAAAATAATGGATAATAAAATCATAATATAATGTAAAAGCATGGAATCACCTACATAAAGCGTGAAATCTTCCAACATCTTCTAGAAAACATAAAACCACGCCTCCACAATACCTTAATAAGGACCGATTAAACATTAATATTGAATATATTAATGGAAACCCATGTTTTACTTGTGGTATTCCATGAGTTTAACATCCCACAAGGATAGAGGGTCATGATTCAATGTCTTATAGAGATGTAATACCTGGGTGGATCAAAACACTTATACAGGTGGATTAGGTAGGTACATCTCTAGGAGGGATCACATGGAATGTTTACCTAATAGATGGATCAAAACGCACAATGAGGTCTGACCCAAGTGTGGTGCATCCCATAAATGTAAGGTTTCTCATTTTGAAGAATTTTTCAGATGACACTAAGGGAAATACAATAGGGAATATAAGTGAAGGTGTACCCCAGTGAGGGGGTCACCATGGTTTACCATTGGTTTGGATTTAACCTCATGGAGGCTTCCTACGTACCCTATTTAGAATACAAGTATCAAAACCCATATATTTAAAAGAGGTATGTTGTAGGTATTACCCATGGTAAGCTTCCCTTCACACTAGGAATACTCTTGGTTGGATGGGTATGGGTCTTGTGGGGCTTATGCATTGTCAGATTCTCAGGTTCTTCCATGAGTAGCAATGGGCCGAATGGGACATACGTGCTAAGAAGGACCATGTGAATGGCCTGATCCTTGTAAAGAGGCATGAGGCACAAAAAACATGTGGAACTATCTGTAAACATTATTTATGGTGGCCATGGGGCTTATCAGACTCCCCATACCTTCCATAAACACCTCAAAACATCACCAGGACCAGATTCTACATCATGGTGCATCACATGGTTGATTCTTTTGATGATGTACTGGTCATTTGAGCTTGGATTTCATCCCAACCAGCCATTCCGTTAATTGAATTATCCTGGGACACATATTTTGGTTCCAAAAAATCCCTCAAGGATACTGATTATCTCATGAATCTACCTAAAAATAATTGTGCAAGTCAAACAACAACACATGTGCTCAAATACAATTTCAATCAAACGAGATACAGAAAATGGATTTTGTTGATCCTCAGTGGTTTCTTCGTTCACCCCATACTCACTGCACACCATCATGGCATACTTCAATATTGATTTGTCCAATGATCAACAATATGAATCCAGGGATAGAAGACATTGAGTAATAAATTATGATTTCAATACATCGGAGCATTCTCAATTCACCAAAGAAGGTTGGAGGATAATAAATGATCATATATGTAACATCCCAAGTAAGTAATGAATAATATATATTTTTATCTATGTCTATTAATGAACTAGATAGTGTTTTAGAGGCTTAAAATGAAAATAAATCCAATCTTAAGAATGGAATACACTAATATTTTTAAAAGATTGTTTTACTGCCTTTTGATGGAAAACCATTTTTAAATCTATCTTTGGACAATTTTTTAAGCTATGTTTGTCAAAATAAACTTATTCTTTATGATTGGGACATCAAAATTTACTTTTTGTGAATTTTTTGTATTTTTCTGACAATGTTCATTTTTTTAATGAATAGTGAAAATACTACATTTTACATCAAAACTGCTTCTTAATATAATTTATTTATATGATTAGATTATCTATTGAATTGGTCTTAATGTGTAATATGAATATATTTTTACCATTTAATCCAATGGTGGTCATTGGAATCAATTTCACTATGAAATTAGACTTAAACTGGTGTCAATCTTTTGATACTTATTGTTTTATAAAAACACGCTATTTGCTCTGACATCGGGAATTAATTATTAAATTAATTAATGTGACTTATATGTTTTGAATTTGTTAAAATAGAATTCATTTTTGAATTCGGAATATCAATTATAGCTTAGGGTGAATTTTTGGTAATTTTCTGAAAAATGTCAATTTTTGATGAATAGTGAAACCACTAAATGGTACTTATAAAAACTGATTTTCCGTTTAAATGAAATTTTGCCATCATTGTGTTTTGAATTTACAAAATCCTACATAAATGGTTGTCATTAAGAAGTAAAATGTGGTTCAATGAGATTAAAATAATTTTTTGGTGAATAGTAACTTATTAATTTTTTAATCGCGATTAGTGGTAATTAGTGTAGTTTAAGGTAAAAATAATGTTTTAATATTATGAGATGAGCTTGAAACATGTCCTACCATCATTGGATGTGTCATGGCCGACCAAGAAAAGACATGGGTCAACTTGTGGACCCCATGGAGCCACATTGGTTGGGAAATGACATAAATAACTTTTTATTTAATGAAAAAGTAAAAATGACACAAACATCATATGTTTTACGAAAATAATTTTTACATGGGGTTATAAAGATCATAGTTTTGATTATAAATAGTAATTGGAAAGCTAAAAACATTTCCTACATAATAGTATTTTTTTCATAATTTTTAGAATTTCAAATAAATTAAATTATTTATGACATCATGATGAGGCAGTGATGAACTCATTATTTAACGATTTAAAAAAAATGGAAAGATAATGTAATATCTATAACCTACACATGTCCAAAACCTATTGGATGGGTAGATTTCGAACCCTTATCACCTTATCGTAGAATTATATCAATTTGGGACCATTTAAATCCGAAAATCATTTTCAAATAATGTAATATTTCTTTACTTTCCAAGAGTGCCCCTACTCTCCTCTTATAAAAGGCCCCCACCTCTACCTCATTACCCACACTCCCAAAGCCTTTGGATCGGCAAAACTCTGCCCATTTTGTCTATACACTTCCCTATCTTACTCTTTGAAGCCTCACATTGGGCATAAGTCTTCCCAATGAAGCCTTTGAGCTCAAACCAAAGGGAGTTACCCGATTTTAAGGTAATGTCTTCTTTTGAGTCCTTTTGTTTTATTTTGCTTCTCCAACCCCCTAACCTCTTTTTATTCTTTTCTTTTGTAACAACTACAGTATCCTCAATATACTAGGATGTTGTTATAATATGTATTTGAGCTACACTTACACACACCTACATCTAATGGTTAACGAACATAATGTTTCTGTGGATGGTGAATTTATGCCTCCCGAAACGTTGATTGTTCAACATTCTTTTAACACCTTCAAAGGTGGCCATTAATATGTCACTATATTTATATATGATATATAATATGTTTATGTTTTCCTTAAGATTTTTGTATTTTCCTTTTTGGTCATACCTTTATGGTTTCCATTATGGGTGAACGTGATATCTTCATTTAAGGAAGTGCGGACTACCGCCCCATTAAAGTGAGTTGATTCGTTAAATACCAAATGTGGGACGTATAAAAGATGGAAATATGATATTATATATGATATTATACTGGAATTATAATATACCTTTATATAATTATGATTCCATTCTATAAAATACGAAATAGAAATGAAAGTAGCGTTCATGCGTACGTACGGCTTACCGTCTCCATGAACGGTGAATTTCATTTCATACCTATAAATGATTATGTAATATTATAAATGCATGAATGTACTGGATATATATGACATATATTATATCTACATCATGAATACCATTCTGGATATAATGGATACATGAACAACATGTAATTATAAAGGGCTTATTTTTGACTCAAGTACCGATGATCGTTAAAACGACCGTTATTAACTTAAATAATTACATAGTGTTCATGAAATTGAAATAAGTGATATAAAAGGAATAATGAACTTTAAAAAGGTCCTTAAACAAGTAGAAATTAACTCAAGATTATTATTCAGGTGATTAAATAACGACCGAGTCAAGTCGGACCCAAGGTATGGGACTTCGTCTCAATCTCCTTTCATTGAGGCATATTTTGTTTTATACACAACGTTCTTTTAAACGGTGTATAAACCCATTTGACTTCTACGTTTATCCAAAATAAATATTTTTTATACGAATCTTTTTACTAAAAGAAAAAAGGGAATGTTTTTGTTGTACGTGTGCGGCGACAACGACTTCTCCGCCGTCGTGACCGTTATTTGAGTTTCGGCTTCCTCTACAAGCCATACCTTCTTTTTAAAAGAAAAATAAATACCATGTTTTAATTTTCTTTTATTTTGGTATCGAAAATGGTTTTCATTATGTTTTTATATCAATGTGTTGTATTGATATCTTGTGATTGAAAGGTGGGAATGTTATGTTTCCTTTATGCATGTTTTATGTGATATGATTATGTTGAGGTTTTTGGGCATTATTATGAAGACGGGTGGTTCCGTGATAGACTAAGGGTGGGTGAGCCCGATATAGATCTCCAATACATTGGGTAACGCAAAGGAGTGAAATGTTAAGGTTTCTCGGAAGATATTTAGGGAATATACTGTGATGGGTATTCCAAACGTAACCAAGAGGGTTACTCCCTACGTAAGGATGTTATGAATTTCTCAAGTTTCCTTTATGTCTTATGATTTCTATGATTTATTCATGATTTGATGAGGTATGTTAAAGTTCATATGTTTTATGGGTAAAGTATGATTTCATTCTTATGTATATATGTACCCATGTTTCCTTTCCATATTTTTATATCCCTTACTGAGCTTTTTATGCTCATCCCAAGTTTTTTTTTTGAATTTTTTTTCACAGGTCAAGGGAAAGGTACATGATATGATGATAGTGTCAAGGAAGTGTCAAGAAATAATCCTTGTTTTATTTTAAATGTGTTTCCATTGATCGGAATGAAGAATACTATCTTTATGTAACCACTTTGTTTATATATGGAATGTAATGCATGTTTTATGATCTAATTCTCTAAAACTCTAAACCCGAAAAGATCCTCAATGTGTAATCTTGTAATAACTCAAGATTAAGTAAGGTTTAAGGCTGGTGCCGTATAGTTGGTATCAGAGGTCGGTTAAGACAACTTTAGGAGTTAGAAAAGTGTTAAATTATAATATGATTGAAATGATATAGCATTTACAGATTACCATGTTGCTTCGCCTAAGATATTTCTATGTTCAGAATGGTTTTCCGTAGAGGAAACAAAGAAACTATGTTGGGACGACATCAGGAGGAAGACAACCTTCCAAATCAGTAACCTGAGATGGTCGAAATCGGAACTGAACAGTTTGTTGCAGTAATGGCGTAGTTGAATCAGGCTATAAATGGTGGTGGTATCCATGAACGTGATCAGCCAGACCAACCGCAAAGGAACATGTCAGTGGTGGAACATTTCATGAGGCAACATCCCCCATCATTCAGAGGATCATCTGATCCTGTGCTAGCTGAAGGGTGGATTAAATCACTGGAGAATATTTTCAATGTCATGGGGTGTTCAGAAAATCAAAAGGTTAGTATTGCTATTTACTGATTGGAGGGTGAGGCAGATTAGTGGTGGTCGATGGTTAAAAATATCAGGGACGCTGATGAGATTGATTCT
This sequence comes from Viscum album, assembly GCA_963277665.1. Lineage (NCBI taxonomy): Eukaryota > Viridiplantae > Streptophyta > Magnoliopsida > Santalales > Viscaceae > Viscum > Viscum album. The sequence continues at coordinate 1,999,244,907 of OY728146.1, read as the reverse complement.
CTTGACTTGTATGAATTCAAAGGTATGCTTCATGAGAAGTATTTTCGTAAGGCTGTTCTACATAGGATGGAAAAGAAATTCTTGGAATTGAGGCAAGAGTAAGACTCAGTGGCTACCTATGAATAATGGTTCACTCGATTGGCAAGGTATGCTCCAAATTTTATCCGAGACCTTGATAGTAAAATCAATCGTTTTTACTCAGGATTAAAGCCAAAATATCGAAGGGCATTAGCTTCTCATGATTTTAAAAGTTATGAAAAGCGTGTTCAATGTACTGAGAAGGTGGAAATGGAGTTTGCCGATGATCAAGTGTTCTATAACAACCAACAGAATAAGAGACCGAGGTGGCAGGAGAATGGTAAGAATTATTCAAAAAAGTCTGCTGGTAAGAAAACTATGTTTCCAGTTTGTGATAAATGTGGCAAAAGGCATGTTGGGGAATGTCTTCTGAATTCTGTAAAGTGCTACCGATGTGGTATGATGGGACATACGGCTCGTGATTGCACTGAAAAGGATCAAGGTGAAGGTAAGACCAAATTCGATTTACAGTTAGTGAAATGTTATAAGTGCAATGAGATGGGTCACTATGCAAATGAGTGTCCGACAAAGACATTGAGTGATGAGAAGCAGTTAGACTACAAGCAGAAAGGGGTGGTGAAATCCTTTTCAACTACTTCAGCAGATTTCGGGCCGTCAAATGAAGTTGTATCAGGTACTTTGTTTGTTTTTTCTGATTATGCCAGTGTGTTGTTTGATTTGGGGTCTACACATTCTTTCATCTCTGAAACCTTTTCTAGTAAAATGGGACTACCATCTCAAGAAATGACTCCTGAAATTTTGGTAAAAACATCTGGGGAAATGCTGAGGCAAAAAGAATTTATAAGAATATTCTTATCCTTATCTTTGGAAAGAACCTACATGAAAACCTTATTGTTCTACCTCTAGTAGAGTTTGATGTTATCCTGGGTATGGATTGGATCTCTATTTACCATGCTAAGATTGACTGTAGAGAAAAAGAAGTTTATTTTTAGAAAGACTTTCAGTTTGTGTACAAGAATGAACCCTTACTGTTGATAACTTATCAAGAGGCCAAGAAACTTGTAAAAGATGGAAATGAATGTTACCTTGCACACATCGTTGAAAATAAAGGAACTGTTCAAATTAATTATGTGCCAGTGGTAAATGAGTATCCTGATGTTTTTCCAGATGAGTTTCCTGGAATAATACCAGATCGGGAAGTTGAGTTTACTGTTTACTTAGTTCCTGATGCTAAGCCAATTTCAAATCCCCCTTATCGAATGGCTCAAATTGAACTTTTAGAGTTGAAGGAGAAATTGCAAGATTTATTAGAGAAAGGTTTCATTTTACCTAGCACACCACCATGGGGTGCTCCTGTTTTATTTGTTAAAAAGAAAGATGGTTCTATGAGACTTTTCTTTGATTATAGGGCCTTGAATAATATCACTGTTAAGAAAAAATATCCTTTGCCTCATATTGATGATTTTTTTTGATCAGCTCCAGGGAGCTCAGTTTTTTTTCAAAGATTGACATGAGATCGGGGTACCATCAGCTGAAGGTAAAGGAGGCAGATATTCCAAAGACCGCGTTCCGTACGAGATATGGCCATTATGAATTTGTAGTAATTCCTTTTGGGATAACCAATGCACCTACTGTATTCATGGACTTAATGAATAGAATTTTCCATGAGTTCTTGGATAAGTTTGTGGTGGTTTTCATTGATGATATATTGGTGTTTTCTAAAAGTAAAGAAGAGCATGAAAGACATTTAAGGGTCATTTTGCAAACCTTGAAAGAAAAGAAATTGTATGGGAAATTCAAAAAATGTGAGTTTTTGTTGCAACAAATTTCTTTCCTTGGTCACATTGTTTCAAAAGATGGCATAACCGTTGATCCTGCAAAAACAAAAGTTGTTGAAGAATGGCCAAGACCCACAAATGTAACTGAGAGTCGTGGCTTCCTTGGTTTGGCAGGCTATTACCGAAGTTTTGTTATAAATTCTTCACGGTTATCTGGTCCAATGACTAAGCTATCTCGGAAGGGTGTTAAGTTTATCTGGACAGAAGAATGTGATGATTTTTTTCAGGAATTGAAATGAAGATTGGTGAATTCTCCAGTTTTGGCACTACCTTCCAGGAATGGTGAGTTTGTTATCTACAGTGATGCTTCATTGAAAGGACTTGGTTGCGTCCTAATGCAGAATGATCGGGTAATTGCTTATGCTTCACGACAGTTGAAAACTCATAAGGTAAATTACCCTACACATGATTTGGAATTAGCTGCTGTTGTCTTTGATTTAAAAATTTGGAGGCATCATTTGTATGGAGTAAAGTGTGAAATATATACTGATCACAAATGTTTAATGTATATATTCAATCAGAACGAATTGAACATGAGATAGAGGAGATGGCTGGAATTAATCAAGGATTATGATTGTACAATTCTTTACCATCCGGGAAAAGAAAATAAAGTGTCTGATGCTTTGAGTCGAAAAATTAATTCTTCATTAACGATGCTATGTTTGGAACGAGATCCTTTGGTTTTTGATTTGATAAACTTTGGCATAGATGTTGTTGGTGCAGGAATTCCTTCTGTTTTGTTTCAGGTATCAGTGAAATATTCTCTATCAGACAGAATCAAGCAAGCACAGAAGCGAGACAGTGAGTTGCAGAAAAAGGTAGAGCTGGTTCAGAAAGGTAAGTTTCCTGAATTCAACATTGATAATGATTTTGTTTTGAGGTTTGGGAAGAGATTATGTTTGTCTTGTGATTCATAGTTGAAGAATGAGTTGTTATGTGAGGCTCATAGTTCCCCGTTTTCAGTTCATCCTGGATGTACTAAGATGTACAGAGATCTGCGGGAGTATTACTGGTGGGATGGAATGAAAAGAGATATTGCTGATTTTACTATGAAGTGTTTGACATGTCAACAGGTTAAATCAGAGTGGCAGTTACCAAAAGGGATGCTTCAGCCTTTACGAGTGCCAGAGTGGAAATGAGAGAATATATCAATGGACTTTATTGTGGGATTACCGAGGAAATCTCGAGGTAATAATTCAATCTGGGTTATTGTTTATCGCTTGACTAAATCTGCTCATTTCCATGCTATACAAGATACTTTTTCCCTAGATCAATTTTCCCATTTGTATCTTAAAGAGATAGTCAGGTTACATGGAGTTCCTCTCTCCATTGTATCTGATTGTGATCCCAGGTTCACTTCTAAATTTTGGAAAGGCCTTCAAAAGTCGTTGGGTACTGAATTAAATTTTAGTACAACTTTTCATCCTCAATCAGATGGGCAGTCAGAACGAACAATTCAGACCTTGGAGGATATGCTACGAGATTGTTCGATGGATTATCAGGGAAGTTGGGACCAACAACTTTCTTTGGTTGAGTTATCTTATAATAACAGTTTTCATTCCAGTATACAGATGGCACCATTTCAGGCATTATATGGGAAGCGGTTTCGAACTCCAGCTTTCTGGGATGTAGTGGGTGAAAGGAAGTTGATGGGACCAGAATTGGTAGAAGAGATGACCGAAAAAGTTCTGTTGATTCAGAAGAACATGAGAACAGCTCAGAGCAGGCAAAAGAGTTATGCGAACAACAGGAGGAAGGATCTATCTTTTGAGGTAGGTGATCATGTTTTTCTCAAGGTTTCTCCTTGGAAAAGTGTGATGAGATTTGGTAAGAAAGGAAATATGAGTCCAAGGTTTATTGGACCATATGAAATTATGGAGAGAGTTGGATCAGTTGCTTACCGAGTGGCTTTACCTCCGAGTTTATCTCAGGTACACAATTGTTTTCACGTTTCGATGTTGAGAAAGTATATGCCAAATCCATCTCATGTTTTGAGTCGAGAGGTAGTTCAGCTGGATGAGAACCTATCTTATGAGAAAAAACCGGTCCAGATTCTTGACCACAGGGAGAAAGTGTTACGGAATAAGGTGATTAATCAGGTAAAGGTTTTGTGGAAAAACCACATGATGGAAGAGACAACATGGGAATCTGAAAATGTAATGAGGGATAAGTACCCCCATTTATTTGATAAGTAAATAAATTGCGGGGACGCAATTTTCTAAAGGGGGGAAGGATGTAACATCCCAAGTAAATAATGAATAATAGATATTTTTATCTATGTCTATTAATGAACTAGATAGTGTTTTAGAGGCTTAAAATTAAAATAAATCCAATCTTAAGCATGGAATACACTAATATTTTTAAAAGATTGTGTTTACTGCCTTTTGATGGAAAACCATTTTTAAATCTATCTTTTGAAAATTTTATAATCTATGTTTGTCAAAATAAACTTATTCATTATGATTGGGACATCAAAATTTACTTTGTGCGAATTTTTGGTATTTTTCTGACAATGTTCATTTTTTTAATGAATAGTTAAAAATACTGCATTTTACATCAAAACTGCTTTTAATCTAATTTATTTATATGATTATATTATATTTTGAATTCGTCTTAATGTTTAATCTGAATATATTTTTACCATTTAATCCAATGGTGGTCATTGGAATCAATTTCACTTTGAAATTAGACTTAAACTGGTGTCAATCTTTTGATACTTATTGTTTTATAAAAACACGCTATTTGCTCTGACAGCGGGAATTAATTATTAATTTATTTAATGTGACTTATATGTTTTGAATTTGGTAAAATAGACTTTATTTTTGAATTCGGAATATCAAATATAGCTTAGGGTGAATTTTAGGTAATTTTCTGAAAAACGTCAATTTTTGATGAATAGTGAGACCACTAAGTGGTACTTATAAAAAATAATTTTCCGTTTAAATGAAATTTTGTCATCATTGTGTTTTGAATTTCAAAAATCCGACATACATGGTTGTCATTAAGAAGAAAAATGTTGTTCAATGAGATTAAAATAATTTTTTGGTGAATAGTAACTTATTAAGTTTTTAATCGCGATTAGTGGTAATTAGTGCAGTTTAAGGTAAAAATAATGTTTTAATAGTATGATATGAGCTTGAAACATGTCCTACCCTCATTGGATGTGTCATGGCCGACCGACACAATCCATGGGTAAAATTGGGGACCCCATGGAGCCACTTTGGTTGGGAAATGTCATAAATAACTTTTTATTTAATGAAAAAGTAAAAATGACACAAACATCATATGTTGTACGAAATTTTTTTTTCCATGGGGTTATAATGATCAGATTTTTGATTATAAATAGTAATTGGAAAGATAAAAGGATATTATACATCATAGTATTTTTTTTTATAATTTTTGGACTTTAAATAAATTAAATTATTTATGACATCCTGATGATGCAGCGATGACCTCATTATTTAGCGATTTAAATAAAATGGAAAGATAATGTAATATCTAATACCTACACATGTCCAAAACCTATTGTATTGGAAGATTTCAAACCTTTATCACCTTATCCTCGAATTATATCAATGTGGGACCATTTAAATCCGAAACACATTTTCAAATAATGTAATATTTCTTTACTTTTCAAGAGTGCCCCTCCTCTCCTCTTATAAAAGGCCCCCACCTCTACCTCATTACCCACACTCCCAAAGCCTTTGGCTCGGCCAACCCCTGCCAATTTTGTCTCTCCACTTCCCTCTCTTACTCCTTGAATCCTCAATTTGGGAAGAAGGCTTCCCAAGGAAGCCTTTGAGCTCAAACCAAAGGGAGTTACCCGATTTTAGGGTAATGTATTCTTTTGAGTCCTTTTGTTTTATTTTGCTCCTCCAAACCCCTAAACTCTTTTTATTCTTTTCTTTTGTAAAAACTCATGTATCCTCAATATACTAGAATGTTGTTATAATATGTATTTGAGCTACACTTACACAAACCTACATCTAATGGTTAACGAACATACTCTTTCCGTGGATGGTGAATTTATGCCTCCCGAAACGATGACAGTTCAAAATTATTTTAAAACCTTCAAAGGTGGCCATTAAGATGTAACTATATTTATATATGATATATAATATGTTTATGTTTTCCTTAAGCTTCTGTATTTTCATTTTTTGTCATAACTTTATGGTTTCCATTATGGGTGAACGCGATATCTTCATTTAAGGAAGTGCGGACTACCGCCCCCTTAAAGTGAGTTGATTCGTTAAATACCATATGTGAGACGTATAAAGGATGGAACTATGATATTATATATGATATTATACTGGAAGTATAATATACCTTTATATCATTATGATTCCATTAAATAAAATACAAAATAGAAATGAAAGTAGCGTTCATTCGTACGTACGGCTTACCGTCTCCATGAACGGTGCATTTCATTTCTTACCTCTAAATGATTATGTAATATTATAAATGAATGAATGCACTGGATATATATGACATATATGATATCTACATCATGAATACCATTCTGGATATAATGGATACATGAACAGCATGTAATTATAAAGGGATTATTTTTTACTCAAGTACCAATGATCGTTAAAACGACTATTATTAACTTAAATAATTACATAGTGTTAATGAAATGGAAATAAGTGATATAAAAGGAATAATGAACTTTAAAAAGTTCCTTAAACAAGTAGAAATTAACTCAAGTTTATTATTCAGGAGATTAAAGAACGACCGAGTCAAGTCGGACCCGAGGTATGGGACTTCGTCTCAATCTCCTTTCATTGAGACATATTTTGTCTTCTACACTACCTTATTTTATACTGTGTATAAACCCCTTTAACTTCTACGTTTATCCAAAAGGAATATTTTTTATACGAAGTGTTTTACTAAACGACAAAAGGGAATGTTTTTGTCGTACATGTGCGGCGACAACGACTTCTCCGCCGTCGTGACCGTTATTTGAGTTTCGCCTTCCTCTACAAGTCATACCTTCTTTTTAAAAGAAAAATAAATACCATGTTTTACTTTTTTTTTATTTTGGTATCGAAAATGGTTTTCATAATGTTTTTATATCAATGTGTTGTATTGATATCTTGTGATTGAAACGTGGGAATGTTATGTTTCCTTTATGCATGTTTTATGTGATATGATTATGTTGAGTTTCTTGGGAATTATTATCAAGACGGGTGGTTCCGGGATAGACTAAGGGAGGGTGAGCCCGATATAGCTCTCCAATGCATTGGGTAACGTGAAGGAGTGAAACATTATGGTTTCTCCTAAGAGATTTAAGGAATATATTGTGATGGGTATTACAAACGTAACCAAGAGGGTTACTCCCTACGTAAGGATGTAATGAATGCCTCAAGTTACCTTTATGTCTTATGATTTTTATGATTTATTCATGATTTTATGAGGTATGTTAAAGTGCATGTGTTTTATGGGTAATGTATGATTTCATTCTTATGTATATATGTACCCATGATTCCTTTCCATATTTTTATATCCCTTACTGTGCTTTTTATGCTCATCCCAGGTTTTTTTTGAAATGTTTTTCATAGGTCAAGGGAAAGGTACATGATATGATGATAGTGTCAAGGTAGTTTGAAGAAATAATCCTTGTTTTATTTTAAATTTTTTTCCATTTATGGGAATGAAGAATACTATCTTTATGTAACCACTTTGTTTATATGTGGAATGTAATGTAGGTTTTATGATCTAATTCACTAAAACTCTAAACCTGAAAAGATCCTCAATGTGTAATCTTGTAATAACTCATGATTAAGTAAGGTTTAAGGCTGGGGCCTTATAATATATGGATAACATAAGTGGTAGGAATTCACCTTCATCCTATTTGTGTACAATCTTCCATCATGTATGTTTCCCATTCGTTTCTAAAAACATGTATATCATCTTCTGAATATGAGTTTTTGCAAATGTCATGGTAGTACTGAAAAAATATAAATACCCAAAGGATTAATAAATATTTTAAATGAACTCATAATTATTTTCAAAAATACCTCACCAGGGATGCTAGTTTGTTGGTTAAATATGATCTCTTTCATAAATTTACAATCATAATCACCACAGTCCTTTCCGTTTGTTTGTTTTGGACACTATAAAAACATCTACAACAATAAGTAATTTGTTTTGATATGTGTTTGGATAGTGAAATGTTATTATATATACTCGGATACTTTTCGAGTTGTAGATCTTGTAGGCGTGCTTATCCTTGTTCCCTGGATTAATTCCATGCATTAGACGATATTGATGCACCACCCTATCATAACAGAATCCTCATTAAAAGATAAAATAAATTATATAACTAGATGTTTAGTTTTAAAATGTTGGATCTAGTGTATTAACAATTAACAAACTCCATCATGCATGGTCGGTTTGTTGGATATCCATGCGTTGAATTCAGAAAATAAATCTTTGGAGTATCCAAATTGACTGCAATCAGCATCCAATCCTCCCTAAAAATACAAAAAGGAATAAGTAAAGAATGAAATGAAAATATAGTTGATATGATTAAATTGTATAGTTTTACCCCTACATCTTTGGTATTAAAAAGAGCCTGTCATCCGTAATTTTGTTTTCAAAAGATTTGAGAAGGGATGACATTATTGCAGCCTCTTTAATTGAATCTATTTCGTATTTTGAAGATGTGGTGTGAGGAATAACGAGTCCAAATTTTTTTTCATGGGGAAATCCCTTCAATTCTTTTTCATATATACGTCTGCGACAAATATAAAATGTATTTAGTCAAAATTATCAGAGTATATTAGCTTTTGGAAAATAAAATCATGAAAACATACCTCATGTATACATTTACAACTGAGGCGCCTAGCCATTCAAACTTGAGGAGTTCATTTACATTTTCAGCACTAATGAAATCTGATATCTCCTCTCCATACATAACTTTTTCGAAAGAAACTATGTGAGTACTTCCATCTTTCAACTTTGTATCCACCTGAGCCTACAATGATATTAACTGTGGATATAGAACGGGCGGGGTGAAGGTGCTCTAAGTAGACCGTTTCAATCAGTTGGTTGATCCTTGAGATAGTTTTGAGCTAATATTTCGTTTCACCCCACAGTCTTTGTCATTCTGTAATATCAGTCATCGGTTCATACCTTTTTTTATTAAATGTTAAAGGTCAGGCTTGAAAAATAAATAAGAAATGAATACCTTTTTGTCGACATGTTTTTTTACAAGAACTATCGGCCATGTGATGAATGTTCCAACAGCTTGATCAACCGTATGAATGTCATCATCGTCATTTGGAACAGGTAGTTCGGCACTCATCTCATTAGCTACGTTAATTGACACTCTAATATGATCTTTTGGAAGCTGTCTATTGTTTAGCATGTCGTTTTGAGTATTGAACACCGTAGCCCTCGCTACAAGGCAATAGGTGGGAGTTGATAAATATAAATCATAGTCATTTTCACCCTATGGAATATTAGTACATGAAAGGTATCCGTGTCTATGTAAATCAAATTTCACAAAAACAATTATTAAACCATTGATTACCTCATCTAAGTCAGTTTTTTTAGGGGAATGGCTTGCCTCAAAGCTGGTGGGGGTGGGGTGATATCGTCACACACGGGTTTTTGTTGAGTTGCTTCTTCTCTTTGCCTCTCCCCCATAAATTTTTCTATCATCTCTCTCTGGTATTGTAATTATTATTGAAAAATAGATAATTGTTCTTGCATCTTTTCCATTTTTTCATTTTGATCCTCCGCTTGTTTTTGTTTTTGAAAATATGTTCAGGGTGTCACCCCAAAACCCGCACCTCTGACGCGACCATAATTATCAGGCTGCTTCAAAGATGCTGAAAGTATGTCTGCATCTGGTGCGTTTGTTGTTGATTCTTGTGACTATTTCAGATAGAAAATATAGAAAAATAAGTAGTTAATGTAATGTAGTAGAGATTTAAATCAACTCAAATTTATATTATGTCATAATTACGCATGTTTCCCACACATTTTTGTGTGTTTTCATCTATCAATGTCCCCTCTTTATTTACATGAGCCTCCTTCCATAGCACATGGTGTGGGATGGATATGGCTTTCAATTTTGATTCATCAATCTGCATAAAAATATAGAAACATGGTTATGATGTTGTTTTACGTCACATACTAGTAGTAGGGTAGATTTAAAAGACGTACCAATTTTTTCTCAAGTTCAGCGTACCCCATCCTTGATTTACGGTAAGGGTATGCTGGTTCTGTTGCGCATTTTTTATTTTCAGCACTTAGTAGCTGTTTCATAAATAAAAAACTGTCAATCAGATTTATGAATAAAAGCAAACGTCAAACAACTTATAACCCCACACAATGTACCTAAAAAGTATTATCCCCATGACGGTTTCTAAACGCATCCCACGAGCCTTGGGATATCAAGTGTCCGTAATGAGGAGGTGGGTGCGGCTTGATTTTCCCTTCTGCATCTTTAAGATGATATTTTGATCAAATTGTGTGGAAACCTCTATGAATCCTTCCTGGAACTCTTAATACATATTCCTTGTGTGATACATCTACTATAAATGCACTCTGCAATGGATGATGATGTGTAAGTCAATGTTTTGCTATTTTATTTTATTTTAATAAATTAAAAAAATGATATCATAATGTTACCGTAATCTCTTCCCACATTAGTTTCTTCAGTCCAGTGACAACATGGTTCCACGACTGTACATCAATCGGCACGCGTTGTCGAGTGACGATTCCAATGTAGCTACTAAAGATGGCTTTGTTGGGGTTAACATGTTGGCCTCGCTTATTCTATCCCACCTCAAATTTGATTCCTTTTTCTTTTTCCTTAAAGATTTTGTCCAACACTGTCAAACTACGACGCTCTTGTTTTTTTTGTGCTTTTAGGGTTTCATTTCCAACCATTTCTTCAGAAGTAGCATCAATATCTTCTCCCGGAGCGCTATCATCTTCAATGGGACCAGAAGAAATAGGTTGACAAACCTGTTGTACCTCAGCACTGGGACCAACAACAACAGGTTGAGAAACATGTTGTTGTTCTGCACTTGGACCACCAGCATTTGGTTGAGAAACCTATTGTTGCTCTATAGTGGGACCACCAGCTGCTGGTTGAGAGACCTTTTGTGCCTTGGGATTGGGTGCATCAGTGGGTGTATAAGTCATTATCTGCAGAAGTGGTTTAATATTTAATTTAGATTACATTAAAACAGAAGCGAACATATAATAGCATAACGTAACACAATGTATGTTATAATAAACAAATAACTTGATTATTGTACTCTCTTTTTTTCATTAAAGGCTGAAGTGATTTGAATCCTCTATCAACTATGTAAATTTTTTCATTGTGGTCTCCTCTGAAATACAAAACACCGTCTACATTTGGAACGATGCGAAATTATTGTGAAGTCCCTATAAAAGAGTCAACCTCTGTTGAACTTTCATCTGACCCTTAAGTTGTTTTGGTCGTAACAGAACAATTGACCAAATTCGGTTTGCAGGGTCTCGATAATAAAATACATGTATTGCCTGTGATGCCATTATAAATCGTTCGTCTTTCTCCCCTTCATTACTAAAATAAACTTTCACGAATCCTAATTCATATATTTTAACAGCAGCCCTGTTATCAACCCACTTTCATTGAAAAATCGGCACATTCAATTTCGTATAATCAAACTCCCATATTCTTTTGATGATGCCAAAGTATGTCATATTCGCATAAATTGGATTTTTGTCCTTAGCACGGGAATCATGCATCACCTCAGCCACAAGTGTAACCCCACTATTCTGCATGGTACTATCTTAATCATGTTCATTAGTACAGAATGTATAACCATTAACTACATAAGCATTGTAAGATAATACGTACACACTTGCTCCTCCGGCCAGCCATCGAAGTTGTTCTGAAATTGACCCTGGATTTTCATCTAACTACTTAAAAATATGGTCTCAAAACCATCTTATAAACTGCCAATTATGTGCATCTGATATCCATTTTTCATCCCTAGAAGGATTCAAATGCCTAAGAATTTCTTTTTGGGTTTGAACACATGGGTCAATGTCGAAACTGTTATGCAAAACGTAAAGGTGGGCATGCTCCCAATCTGTAATATTGATTGTGAAAACCTCTCTTCCATAAATTCCTTCACCCTCAAGCCACTCAGTGTGACAAAATTTCGGTAGGCCAACGATTTCCACACCAGACAAGTATTCAGTACAAAATTCAATAGCTTCCTCATCAATATATTTCTCCGCAATACTACCCTCTGGCCGACTTCTGTTTTTGACATACCCTTTCACAATATTCATATACCGTTCAATGGGGTACATCCATCTATAATGTACAGGACCACATAGTCGAATCTCTCTCACCAAATGAACCATCAAATAAACCATCATATCGAAAAATGTCCGTGGGAAGAACATTTCAATTCACATAATATGACGGAAATTTCCCTTTCCATAGTTGGCAATTTCGCCGGGTCTATAACTTTACAGCATATAGATTTGAAGAAGAAACAGAACTATGTTAATGTATGGCGGACATTATTGGAAAAAATGAAACGTAAAGCTATAGGAATTAGATCTTGCATCAAAACATGGTAGTCATGTGATTTCAGACCCTTTAATTTTAAATCTCCCATTGAAACGATGTTCCTGATATTTGATGAATACCCCTCTGGAACCTTTACGTCATTCAAAAAGTTGAAAAACCGATATCTCTCCTACCTGGAAAGAGTGTAAGCAGCAGGAGGAAGAAATGTTCATTTTTCACCCTTCACTGGTGCCAACTCTTCTCGTATTCCCATCTCAACCATGTCCTGTCTAGCTTTAATTCCATCCTTTGTTTTGCCGGGTGCATTTAGCAACGTGCTGATGACACTATCACATACATTTTTTTTCAGCATGCATAACATCAAGAAAATGTCTGACATACAGACAATTCTAGTATGGTAATTCGAAAAAAACCGATCTCTTTTTCCAACCATTTATCGTAAGGTTTTTCGAAAATGGTTTACCAAAAGTAGTGTCAAAATAATTCACTTTCTCAAACAATAGATCGCCTGTTAGTGGAGACGGTGTTGTACGTTCCTCTGAACTTCCTTCAAATGATGTCGTCCAAGATCGGTACTTATGTCATCGGGGTAGAAATATGTGATGTCCTAGAAACACGGTTTTCGATGAATGTTTCAACCTAATTGACTGTGTACCTTGTTCACAAATAGGACACCCTTGAGTTCCTTTAATGCTATATCCTGACAAATTTCCATAAGTAGGAAAGTCATTTGTCGTCCCGTAAAATATGTATTTCAAAGTGAACTATTCTTTTTTTATGCATCATACATCATAACTCCTGAATCCCACAATATTTTCAAATCCTCGATCAATGGGGCCAAATAAACATCAATATCATTACCCGGTTGTTTTGGTCCTGATATAAGCATAGATAACATGATGTAATTTCATTTCATGCATAACCACGGTGGTAAATTATAATTTACCAACATAACCGGCCATGTACTGTGACTACTGCTTTGAAAACAAAAAGGATTCACCCCATATGTAGATTACGCCAGACAAAGGTTTCTTGGATCATTCCCAAATTCAGGATACTCATGATCAATTCTCTTCCACTGAGGAGAGTCTGCAGGGTGACGTAGTTTCCCATATTTAATTCTTGTATCTGCATGCCTTGTCAATTGTATTGCAGTCTCCTCACTTCCATATAGGTATCTAAATCTTGGAATGATTGGAAAGTACCATAAAACATTCGTAGGACTAGAATCATCTTTCTTGTATTGGGAAGCACCAGACTTTGGGCATTATTTAAGTGATTTGTGGTCCTTTTGAAACAATATACAGTCATTCGGGCAAGCATGTATTCTTTCTGAAATCATACCCATCGATCGTAGCATTCGTTTGGCATCATATGCTCGGCTTGAGAGTTCATTATCTTTTGGGAGCATGTCATTAAGGAGAGCAAGTAGTTCCGTAAAACTGGTGTCACTCCACCCATTTCCTGCTTTCAAATTATACCGCTTCAATACGGCTGACAAAGCTGTATATTTAGTACAACCTACATACAATGACGTTTTTTCACAACTCTTTATCTTCTCAAACAATTTTGGTCAATCACGATGTTCAACATCACTGTCCTTTTCATTTCCTCACTACGATCTTCATCATCGTTCACATCTGTAATCATACCCTCCATATGATCGTCTTCACTGTTCACGCTTCTAATCATATCAGATGATCTATAGAATGTCATGTTCTATGAGTCACTACATACATTGGTTTTTTCCGCGTGTTTATTCCAACATGTATAACTTCGATCTATTCCATGACAGATCAGGTGTTCTTCCAACTCCTCTGGACTAATTTGTCTTGAATAACAACATCATAAACACGGAAAAAGGATTTGATAAGGGTCACATGCATGATCTTCTGCAAACTTGATAAACTCTATCACGCCATCTTCAAACTCTTTTGTCAACCAATTGGAATTCATCCATTCTTTATTCATATTCATCGTCTTTATGGGTTCGATCTCGAGAACTTTTCTAATATTATGTTTTAATTAATCAGGTAGCATTGTTTGGGTTTTATAAAAACAAATCATGGTACAAATTCCTTTAAACACATGTGAAATCCATATACATGGTGTGTCCAGTAGGGTGAACATCGTGTATGTATAAGATACATGATTTAATCTGACATATATAAAATTTATTCCAAGTTAGTCTTACAAAGACTGAATGATGCCATAGAAAATCCATGACATTTGAACAAGAGGAAAGCAATGAGTGACAGGAGAAAACAGTAATAAATATGATGCTCTCTCAATGTACTCAAGGTGATGAAATGATGTTGGTCAAGATCAACTATGGGTTGGGAGTAAACTAATATTTAATTGAAAAAACAACTAAAAACTGATCCATAAAAGGATGAAATATACTATTCATCAAGTCCCTTAATATAACCAGTTCATTAGTTAAACCAAAAATCATCGCTAAAAAATCATACAAGCCATAACTACTCCTAAAAGCAGTCCATGGTAGGTCCCTCGATGTCCAACTCATCAAATGGTATCCTAATGTCAAATATATCTTGGATAAGATCATAGAACCTCATAGATGATCAATGTGACTATCAATTCGTGGATAAGGATACATATTCATGACTCTCATCAGGTTCAATCTCCAATAGTCCACCAAAATAATAAATACCAATCAACCATCTATTTTAGAGAACTACAAAACCCCATGGTACAGTACTATTCCATATGAAACCATTACATTCTATATCATCAAATTTCAATTCAAACAACTTATGCCCTTTTGGTGTTATTTTAGAAATTGTGATAGAAACTGAATTTACTCCCAAAACTAACTAGAATATAAAGTATATATCTTTATTAAGTAGTAAATTTTATACCTCATCAGTGAAAACATCCTAAAAATGTACTACCATTGGGTAAAAAGAATCCTACAACATTCTAGCAACATCTACAATATGCCTGACTATTTGAGAAATTAGGGTACAATAAATATATAATTATAACATGCTATTTAAAATGAAATGTGGAAACATGAAATCATTCAGACTCCTGATAAACCCATAATACAAAACATATCACCTAGTTTGTCTGTAACATATACAAATAAATAAATTAGAAAAAAACATGCTACAAAGCATAAAGGTACCATTAAATACTTACATAGGTCAACATGTTTTAGAAATTGGTTATCTTTATCCGTGCCTTGTACTTTCACCCATGAATTTGAAGGTGAGTATGCGTACACGATAGTTGTCCATCTTAGATAAGAGTTTCTGGAAGAGTATAAGAGACATGAAGCAATGAAGATCTTGCTATTCATTATGGAAATCGTCTTGTACAACGTGGCCTAAGTTACAATACCTGCAAGTTATAACTTAGGTCACGTTGCACAAGACGATTGCCACATTGTTTGTAGAAACCACATCATCTCTAACACTCTAATGATAATCATTGCATCATGTCTCTTATACTCTTCCAGAAACTCATCTCTAAGAAGGTCAACTATCGTGTATGCATACTCACCTTCAAATTCATGGGTGCAAGTACAAGGCACTGATGAAGATAAAAAATTTCTAAAACAAGTTAACCAATATAAGTATTTAATGGTACCTTTATGCTTTGTAGCATTTTTTTATTCTAATTTATTTATACGTATTTTTAAAATACATACTAGGTGATATATTTTGTATTACAGGTTCATCTTTTTCTAATAATATAACTATGAGATTATGCTATGTGATGAAAATTAATATGGATCCATCATCATTTCCATTGGGATAATCTTTAGGAATCCATATAACTATAAGATTAAAAACTATTTCCTTTGTATCTCATACATAAATATTCAACTCGAAGGGGTAGAACTTACTGCCCATGGTAACTCAAAATAAATAAAAATGAAAACAAGTGTAGATTATCCACAGAAGTCATCACACAAAACCTTGGTAGACCTCTCACACATGTGAACCCTCATAACTAAAAAATTACCATATACTTCATCTTAGAGTCCAGATATCCCTATGGAACTTATAGTGTATCCAATTCCACATCATTTACAAATAACCCAATTGTGTTGCTAAATATCAATAAAATCTCTTATTTCAACACTCATCACTAATTTTGAATCACATCCCTAGACATAATCATAATCACATTAAGACCACACAATCTATTATGGAAATCCTTACTGGAATTAGGCTCAAGATATGGTATTATTCCTATCTCACATCTATATTCACTATTTGGTCCTCACACACACAATATATAAATAATATACCAAGGGAATACCATCCATTTAACTCACCTCCCACCTTGAGAGCATGAGGAGGATGAGGACGAGGCAGCGGTGGTCGTGGCAGCGAGGGTGGAGGTGGAGGCGGGGGCAAAGGCGGAGGCGGCGGCGGTCGTAACATCGACGGTGGAGGCGGCAGAGGCAGAGGCGGTCACGGTAGCGGGAGGAGGGGCAGAGGCGGCAGCTGCGGTGGAGAAGGAGGAGGACGAGGAGGAGGAAGGAGGAGGAAGGATGATGAAGGAGGAGGACGAGGAGGACAAGGTCACGTGGCGAGGGGCCTGGTTCAGCTTCTGTGAGAGCTTGACTGCGTGCAAGCGAGGATGTCCTGTTAGGGTTATTAAATAAAAACTGACAGAACCATTATCAGCACTCGTTAAAAGTGCTGGTAAAGGTATGTTTTATCAGCGATTTTTAGTGCTGATAAAGAGATACATTTATCAGCACTAAAAAACGCGCTGATAAATTTAATATTTATCAGCGCTTTTATATAGCGCCGATAAAGGCATACCCTGTTATCACCGCTTTCTGTTTAGCGCTGATAAAGGGAAGCGCTTCCCTTGCCCTGTTTTGTGGTAGTGAGGGATATTTTGGGGGGAGATATTAAACTCTGATGAAGGTGGTGTAGATACCGATGGGGGTTCAAGTAGGAGAACCCACCAAAATGACCGGGACCTTGAGACATGACAACAAGTTCTACTTTTCAGAAGATAAGGCCAACTGGGGATCCAACAAGTCAAGGGTAGCACATGATCATGTGTCTCCAGTCACAAGAGACCATGAATCATATCCAAGGAAAAATCTATATAATGTATACAAATATTGAATAGGAACCTAAGAACACTGTTTAAGAATTATCTATGATTTCATGAATAACATCCATAGAAAACATGTTATATAATTTGGTAGATCCATAGTATAATTTCTATGGAAACCAGGAAAGTTGGTTACAAGGTAATAGTCCAAGGAATCAAATGTGTATAAATTTATAGTGCGACACTCTAACGTTGGTTCCATACTAGAGTATCCTTTAGTCAACATTTATTTAAGGTGTTTAAGATTCATGTCATTTTCCTTTCACTTATCTATTTATTTTATCACTTCCTTAACATAAACCAATTAACTCGCTATACAAACCATTTAAATCTATATTTATAATCAATGATATCATCCATCCAATTTAATATCTCAATTTCTTCCATTTCTCTTCTAAAGTAACATGATCTAAGGGTTATTCATCCATTAAAATACCAATTCAACCCCTGTAATAAATAAACTCATGTGTGGAAATCTCAATAGAGATAAAGGGGTCGAATAGACATGTGGAGCCAATTGATCCAATCACATTGGGTGGTTCTGTTTAGTTCCAAGAGGAAAACACTTTAAAGGAAAAATAGAACATAAAAATATACATTAAGATATTTAATATATGTAACTACTAATTTTTTTATGCCATACTAGGAATTTCCTACGTGAAATAGTACAACATGATTTATAAAATCCATAGATTTATTAGAAAAGGAATTACCACCTAAATTATATGGGTAGTATACTAATCATCCATTATCAATATCTAATTAAAGATTTAATAGAGGAATTTTTTTAAAAAAATACCTAGAAAATTTAGAGTATTAGAAAAAAATAATTATTCGTACCATACCGAGAAATATCTAATAAAAGGTAGTATATAAATTTAAGAGCCTACTAAAATATATCAAATGATACGAAGGGAAATTGAACCCATGATTCCGTGATATAGTCATATATAGTCTTATATGAGAGGTAAAATCATTCAATGGGAGGAATAGTGCTATTGTTCTTTGGAAAAATAGTAGAGGAAATGAGAATTAAAATTTTAATATGGATTAGGAAAAATGGTATGTTTTTTTGGGTAACATGGATTTTTTCTTTATTTACCAAACCATGAACTAACAATGAAAATTTATAACTTATCACTGGGAAACCCTCATTTATCATAACACAATGTTAGGAAACCACTCTTGGTCCACGAATACTCCCTATCCATGTTTCATGTAGTCTCATGAGGTTTTGTGAACACTTTTACGAACTCTACACCAATATTGTGTTTATTCTTAGTAACATAACTACACCATTTAAAATGTCTATGAATCCTCCATCACATGGATTATCAATCTTTTCTACTTAATTATTGGGCCACTTGGTTTACCCCCACAATTACTGCTAATATTGATTCTAATTCTTATACTACATAACTATATTTTCCTTCTTAAAAAAATATCCAGACACATCAGAAACCTTCCATAAACTCTTATTAACATTCATTTTGATTAAAATAATTACCTAAATATAAATTTAAGGGATCCACCCACCATAAAATTCTTGGAAATATAGATATCATATTTTAAATCTTTCAAAAAAATATTATTTCTAAAATTAGTATAAATTAATTATATTAAAAACAAACAAAATTAATATAATATATTTTTAATAAATCATGTTATCTATATATTAAATGGAATATACTAAAATATTCAGTTATTATTTCAAAATCATCAACTAATAATTTTTTATTTTACATGTCTTATATATATGTGTATATTTCATAATACTAATACTCATTTTAATAACATCCAATAAAAATTAAAAGTTATAATGAGAATATAAAAATTATTACATTATATAATCATTCACAAGATGCAAAAAGTTTAATTTTATGATCTCAATCTATCATAGTATTCATTAAAAATAATTTTTTGGTGTAATAATATATCCATGCGGTGTAGTAGTTCTTGCTAAAGTGAAACCTGGTGACAATTTGTGATTTGGAATTGATTATAATTGTTTGAACAAGGTTATTATGATGAAATATTTTCCCAATTGGTGGATTAATGACATATACGACCCATCAATGTTTTCTAGTTTTATCTCAAAGATAAATTCCTTGCAATGGTATCATTACATATTAGTGATAAATGAGGATAGTTTAATGACTTCTTTTATATATTTTTATGGTCATTATGAGGTCATTGTAGTTTAATTTGGTTGATGGAAATTCTATTAATGTTCATGGAAATAAGGTAATAAATTCTCAATGTGATTTTGAATTGATCATGGTTGTGTTTATCAATGACAACTTAGTGTATTATTGGTGTGATATGGAACACAACTAGCCATTACGAACAATTTTTGGAGTTCTTTCGTATTATCAGCTCTTTGGGACGATGTTGAAGTGTATGTTATGTGCATTTGATGTTTTTTTCATGAAACATTTCATGTCATATCACAGAGTATAAAAATATACATTAGATATTATAGTTGAATTTTCTAAGTTACGCCCCATTAACATTGTAGTGGTTCCTAGTTTCCAGGTAATTGCTCATTTTTAAGAGGATTGTAACTACTATGACATCGAATGAAATTATATATAAATATTATACTAGAATGTATTTTTAATTTTTTTTTGAAAAAAACAATACAATAGTAATTTTGATTATTTTAATGATAATATGGTTAGTAATCTTGTTGTTCATATTTCAAATGATGGAATTGTGTTTGAGGTGTATTAGGATACAACTCAAATTTTTTTGGATTACATTGTGTTATAGTATAGATTTTTTCTCAAATGGGTGTTGATGGTTATATTCACATGAACATAACTATTCAACCCATGACGTTGAACAATCATCGTGGGTTTTCTATTATTTTAGGAGAGTACTACCTTTGTAGTGAGTGATTTGTGATCATCATGAAACATACTTGTGTAAAGTGTAACGTATCTCTATAAGAATCTAAATTTTAGAAATTAAATAGGATTAAATTCATAGATAAATATATAATATAACATTCTTTTATATTATGAAAATAAAAATTTTCTATTTAAATAATGATTAATAATATGTAATGTGATGTTGTTAGAGAATTTAGAGTGATAAATGATCATTTAGATTTCCACTCAGACATGGTAGAAGTTGAATAATATTGGTGTATTTATTTTATAAATATAAAATCATATATAGTGTAGTGGGTGGATGAGTCCTAGCTAAGTAATTATGATTTTGATATTTTGAGAGATCGTATAGCCTATTTTGATTCCCTTAAGGTATCAATCAGTTTTGATCAGCATTAGATGATGTTTCATATGAGTATTTTTGTTCATTTTATAATTCATTAATTGGTACAAAATCTGTTCCATAAATATACTTTAGTTTTTTTCCCTGTTGTGGTGAAGATATATCATGGTCTGATAGGTCAGATTTGGTGGCCAGGTATATAGAGATCAATTATGGACTTTGTTTCTTGATCCCTATTCTAATCAAAGTTAGTGTTTGATCATCTTGTTCCTAGTAGTTTTCTATGGGAAGTCTATGTTCTCATATGGATTTATGTGGAAATAATTTTCTACATCATAATTTGTGATTCCTTGAGATATGGTAGATTTCAAATCTATATTAGTGATTATGGAGAACTAAATTAATTCAGGTCTCTTTATAGAGATTATGGAACCACGAAAATTAGATGTTTTTATGTATCTTTAGTGGGTGTTGTGGATTCATGGGGGTAAAAATATTACCATCTATGATTGTGCTCCCTATTTCTACTCCAAGGAATGAATATGTCTTTGCATGTTTTTGGTTCCCTGTTATACATTGTAATCACTTTGCATCTATAAAAATGATTTGATTGAGTGGGATATCTGGAGATTAAAAGACCTCATTTATAAATGAACTTTGTATTTTGGAGGTTTGTGGGAGACAAAACAAGTGTTGGTTGAGTTATATATGAATAATAATAATTAATCTACCATTGGCATGGGTTTTTTTAATGATCTATATAGATGATATTTCATATCGTCATTTTTGCTAACTTAGGTTAGAGAGTCCTCTTTTCATATATTGTCAGGATATATAAGGTGTAGCTGCATTATGAGTATTTTATTTTACATAAATATTATCATCTTATAAATGTTTTTAATTGGAGGAATCCTCTGGTGTTCGACGTTGGTCAGCATGTGTTCTTGAAGAAATATCCACATCATGGTTAGTGGGTGTTTCACTAAGGGGGTTATATTTCACCCATAAATGTTGATGCTTTTAAGTAATTAGAACATGTTGTAGATATTCCAAAATAGTTACCACTTTTCATATATTTTATCTAATTTAATTACATATTTCACATGTCTTATCTTCATCAACACCTTCAAGATTATTCATATTTCATCTATTGATCTGAGAAGGTCATTAAAGATGTTATGAACTTCTTGGAGTGGAATTTTTTTATCCATGCCAATTGGGAGATGTTGTTTGATTTATGAGGATTACATAGGACTGGGTCTCACATATTCATAATAAATATCTAGTGTTGTTGGAAAAATGATTTATTTTGATAATTTTTATGCATGAATGAGAATATTGATGTGGATTTGTGATATTATTTATCTTCATTGATTTATGGTTTTCTTAATTTTATGCCCATGTTTGTGTGGTTTGTCATGAATTGTTTTTCTGAATACTATTTCGTATTCCTTACTAGGATATTGACTAATTAATGAGTACAATAATTGTGTTAGAGTATTATGAAATATGATATATGGTATATCAAAACATTCATTATAATTTTCATTGAGACTGTATGTGTAAATATGGATTTTGGAGGGTGTATCTATGGGTGAGATGAAGTTTTAGCGGTTAAATGTTAATCAAATCATTTTTGAATGGGGTGGAGGTGGATGGGGAGACGAAATAGTAGACAAATAAGCATGGTTGAGTCACCCAAAACATAACACATCAATTTTAGTTCTAAAATTATATCCATTAAATATTGGATTAGATAAAAATAGTGGCTACCAATAATAAAGAAAAAATCATTTTACATCAGTTTCATAAATTAAATATTAAACATCACAAATATTAACACTGTTCCGAGAACCAATGATTTTGTTTCTTTCACGGATTCACATATATGAAAAAAATTTAAAACACTTTTGAAAAATTAAATAAAATTATTCCATAATATATTATTTTATATTATTATCATAATTAATAGTAATAATTATAAAATTGGAAATGAAGAAATAATAAATTTATGAGTTAAAGAGCTCTGCAATGATAATCATTAAATAGATAAATTTATTATTATATGTATGTATATGATCCTAATTATGTTATAATAGCATTTCAAGGTTACTAAAGATAAAATTTGAAAATAATACAGAAATTAGTATGGACCCAAATATTAAATAAACACATTAAATTTTTAGAGTAACATATTTTATTGGATACCATAACATGAATATTTTACATAACATATTAGTGTTCGGTGAGCATAAGTATATGAATACAAACATAGTATATTTGGAGTAATGATCCATCCATCCATACCATAGTTATTAGGAATAAATATCCATCATCAAAAACATATTGCATTAGGATTCATATTATATCCTTGAAAAACATAGTGTATCTAGAAGCATGTTATTTCTGAATAAAACATGATGCATGAGGATTAACATTCCTATATTAAATAATATTGTTAATCATGGATCATTTTCTTCACAATGATAACATAGTTCATTTGGAATCACATTCTTATATTCCATTATTGTTTTATGATATATCATAATTTTCCAAAGGAATTCGAGGGATATATAATTCTAAGATCAAACATAACATAATGAAATATAGTCCTTCACGAGCTACAATATCTTGAGAAAATTTATATTTCAAAAATAAATTAATTTAACTAATAAAAAATATATGAGTTTCATTGGATACATTTATAAGTCATATCCAATTATACCCATATAAATAATGTGGATTCTATCATATGGGAATATCCATACTAATGTTTCAAATAATTAATGTGTGATTACATATATGGAAGAACTATTATAAAATTAACAACACGAATGGGACCACAAATTATGGGATTAAGAATTTGGTTATCAGATTACATGAGTTTAAACCCCAAGAAGAACAATACTGAAGTTGATTTTAGATGGAAATTTATTAAAAACCACAAATATTAATAAATTCATTAGAGAAAAATATATTAATATATGTACTTACATAAAAGATATTTTTATAATTTACATTATCAATTTTTTATGATGAACTTATAAGCTATAGCCAAGAATAATTTTTATAATATTGTAGTCAAACCATTTAAAAATATTTAACATTAAATAGAAAATTCAATAAATGAATCATGAATATATCATTTAGTTCATATATTAGAAATGTAAATTAGAGAATTTAAACATCTTATCATTAAAGGAAAGTTATACTTGTTATTGTAAAAATACCAATACTGAAACCCACATCATAAAAATGGATAATAAAACAACATTTTGGATGATTAAATGGAAAATGTGATAATCAAAAGAGATATTTTATTTTTTTTTAAAATATAATAAAAAAAATTTCATGGAAGAGGATATATTGAAATGAAATAAGATCCCAGAAACATAGAAATCAAATTTTTATTATGAATGTTAAAAATTTATTCGAACGAAACTCATCATGCTAGGATAATTGAATTAAAAAATTATTTTCCATATAGATTCATAAAAATTAATATATAATATAAATTTATTTTGTACATAAACATAAAATTAGGATAAAAGTTAATGAAGAAACATTATAACTCAATGAAAAATTATTATAACTATCGATTTTATTTAGAGATAAGGTATCCCCAAAATTGAATTCCCATAAAAAATAACATGATATATAGTCTTTTATTACATCAATTATGACATAATGAATCCATAATGTGGTATATATTCCACATTAGTTAGAATATATTTTAATATGAAAATAATCTCATGGAAGGAATATACAGTTTTGAATCCTATACATATTTTTTAACAATAAAATAAAGTAATTTGAAGGAGGTATTAATGAAAATGAAAAATAAATCCCCTAATAGGGATTTAAAATAACTAGTATAATAAAACGACTCGATAATTTTATAATATTATAAAAGAATATGTGAATCATTTTAAAAAACCCCAAATTAATGATAATTATAAAGAAAACCATTTTAAACAACATAATGAATCATGTGTATAATATTTTAAAATGGGTTTATTTGATATGAATTTAAACCACATGAAAGTAATGTTTAAATTTAACATAATAACATAATATAAAAGAAGAAAAAACACAGAAGAGTAATGTTCTAGAAGAAAAGTCATGAATTAATGGAAAATAGTTGTATAGAAAATTCCCTTACATTTACTCTGGACATCTGTTATTGAAATTGGTCCTCATTGAGAAATTTATACTTTTGATGAATTTAATTAAATGAAAGACTTATGTAAACTAATTATGACTATAGACATATATATTTTCAAGAGATCCCCCGGTGAAGTTAAATTCATTGGGTTTCAAGAAAAATATCTATTATTTGAGTTCCCATGAATTGTTAATGGAAGAATCCTTTTAGATGATAAATAATTGGAATTTTGGTCAATAAAACAACTTAATATAAAGGGAGAAAATTACTGGTAGTGAAAATTGGTTTAATAATGAAAAATAATTGACTCGATATAATTTTTCTTCAATACACTCATCAAATACACATTGGATACATTTTATCAATATGTTTTTTTTGACTTTAAAACTTTTTTGAACCCATTTAACATATTTTATCTTTATGATGATAATTAAATTAAAATTCATGTAAACTAATTTTTATACACAAAAATGAATATACCATTTTTACCCAATGTAGATATTCATATTTCAAATAAGTAAATAAATTTATCTAATAATCATTATATGACTAAAAGAAATTAATTGTATTAATGGTATACCAAAAACATAAAAATAAATTTTAGAAAATTGTATTTTTAATCATGAATATTATATTTAGGAAAAAATTATAAAAAAACTAATTGATCATTACATTATCTGGTTTCTAATTATAAAAACAAGAGGAATTTGGATTTGAATTCTAGATTAAAATGAATTTCACATTTCAAATACACAACTTAAATAAACAATCAAAAAGTGTTTTTATTTATATTATATATTAAATTTGTTCAATTATTTTAACTATTGGGTTTCTAAATGAAAACTAGTAATGAAATGCAGTAATATTACTCAAAAAATAAATTTTCTATGGTGAATAGGTTTTTATTGGTTATAATGAAATACATAGTTTTGACAATGTTATAAAAAAAGTGTGTGTATAACTTTTATTTTTCAAGATTCACCAACAAATATGTAATTTTTTTAAAAATAAACTCAAATATTTCTATAATGATGAATTCAAAAATAAGTTTCATTTCATCAAATTCAAATTATTAAATTAAATAATTTTTATACAAATAAAAATATTTGGAAAAATATTTTCAAAGGAAATTATGTTTTATATATTTATGGTTCTTATTTTTATTTCATTTCAATTTATAAATATATTTATTCCGATATATCAATCACATAATAAATATATATTCTTTATGAAATATTTCTTCTTCAGAAAATTAAATTTAATAACATCTTATTTGTACAAAAATTCGATAATGTCATCTTATTAAATACGAAACTAAATACTTTAAATTTTATAAAATAAAATGACAAGTAAATAATTTATTGTATTGGTATTTACTTTTATATTACATCTTCATTTATACTTAAATACCATCTCACAATATATGTGTAAGTACCAGTAATAAGATATTATCTAGTAATAGTCATGGGTGTGGTTCATGATGCATAAATGTAACACGCCAAGCTTCCACTGTATGTTTCCCTTTGAATAATACCATAGCTTGGGTTTACGCAACTTCGAGTTCAAACACACCGACACCAACCAAATAGCCGTTATGAATTGTAATACACACATTTCGAAATTTAATAAATTTTATATTTCAAAATGGACTTCATTTTTGGATTCAGATTATCAAAATTAATATAGGGTGAACTTTTGGTATTTTTGTGAAAACATTCTATTTTTGATGAATTGTGAAAAACACTCCGTTATAGGTTAAAACCGAATTATTAATTAAATAAATAATTATTTTATTTAAATTTATTTTAGGTAAAAATAGATAAATAATAAATATATGTGTTCAACGTAACTAATTGGAGTAATTTTGAAATTATATTAGATATACAAAATTTTATTTAACTTTTTACCGTCTTTTAACCACCTCTTATGAGCATTTTCCAATTCTCAGAAAACATAATTCTACAAATTCTGTGAGTTGAATTTCAAAAATATGAGATACACGGTTGATATCAATAAGTATAATGTGGTTTAATTATATGAAAATAATTTTTTTGTGAATAGTAACTTAATATTTTTATTTACGACGGTTAAAATTATAAAATATAATTTAGGGTAAAAATGATATTATTATTACCATAATACATTTTTTAAACCTATTTTATGACTGTAAATAGACAAAAAACAACTGTATGAATAAGATATGATCCATTAGGTCCATGTGGATTAGATTAGGACATTTATTATTATTTTATTTAAAGAAAAGTAAAAAGAGTTATATTAAATGATTAATTACTAATCTTTTTTTTATATATAGATATACATAATATAAATAAGAATATAAATATTAATTAAAATGATAAAATTATTTCCATCATAATTTAATTTTATTTATAATTTTTTGACATTAAATATTTAAATTTATTAATGACACAATGATGATGCAGTAATTACCTTATTAATGAAAGATTAAAATAATTTATATTATAAATATGAAAAGAAATATAATTAGATAATTTTAACGATTTCCACTAATATTCTAGGTTAATATGAAAAGTTAGGATTGATTAAATGAATTTGGTTCAAATTAATAGTGTAGTTATAAATTTAGCAAACACTAAATACCAAATAGTGTCAAAATTGACCTAAAATAGTTTTTTAAAAAACAATTATTTTATTAACTAATATTATATTCCTAAATATCAATGGTTCTGAAAAAGGGATTAAATAATATTATATATTTCATTAATGGACCTCATGAGGTTGGATTGAATGTTTATAGTATATTAATAAACCATATAATATTAAAATACAAAGAGACATGGTAAATGTCAACCTATTTAACTAAGAGGTTAATCTAAAAGATACGATTAACATGATAAACTAAACCCATATAAATCCTATTGGTTGAGATTAGTGTGACCCATACCTACATTATTATTTAAATAATTCATATTGGAACCATTAAAAACTGAAAATAATTTTATTATAAAATAATATTTCAATCTTTTCCTAGTGTGATCCTCACCTCTCTTATAATAGGGAACTTCCCATTTACTAAAATTCAGACATTCAAAGACATTTGGCTCGGCCATCCCCTGCCTTAATATTCCCTCAAATGTCCTCACTTCATCCTAGATGCCTTCCATTAGCCAGAAATCCATGCTATGGAGCCCTTTTGATCAAATCAAAATGAAGAACTCGAAGAAGAGGTAAATATTTCGTCTAATCTTTGATGTTCTTTTATTCTTCCACATCCACATGCTCTGTTGTTTCCATTATAAAATATTAAATATAGTATCTTCTATACACCATGATGTTATTAATAAAATGGTACAACAATATTAATTATTCTATCCATCCTATAAATGACAAAGTCACCATACGTGCATACGTACGGATTCCCGTCTCCACGTCGTGGTGTAGTTTTTTTATTCAAACACACCATCTATTAGATGGGTATAATAATGAATATAAATTGTGTAAATAATAAATATAACAATATAATTATTCTGTATATATGATATTCCATCCAATTATATATTATTATAATATCAATATAATGATATTGTTTCTCATTCGTATGTACCGATTTCCGTCTTCATGGACGCGATGAGATTCATTCCGCATCGTATCCATTCGAATCTAATTTTCATTGGATGATTAAAAAAAATAATTTTTGAAGACTTAATATCATTATGAATATGAATAAAATAAATCTTATCAATAACAAAATTTACTTATGTAACAAAGCATATAAATGAACATGAATCAGTGAACACCCGAAACGATGATTCTACTATAATATCATTGACAAAGTAATATTAAGTGATCATATATGATATCATATTAATGTATATTGTTCTTGTATAATTTAATAAAAATTATTTCACCATTATGCAAGAGGTTAACCTACCCTCGACCAAGGAAAATTACAAGGGAATGGTTGATTTTAAAATCACATTATTATCCGAGGATGTTTTTACGTAATTATCTAATGGGACCTCTTTATCATCCATATACATGTTTCTTAAAAATGTATTCCAGAACATTTTTAATATTAACTAGACTATGGATTAAATTCATTTATATCCTTGTTTAAATTTTTATAAAATTTGTTTTATGGAATCTTTTCGTCATTTTCCAAACAAGGTACTTTATTACTATTTCGACAAAATTAAGGTTTGAATTTTTTTATCTTATAAGGCGGTTGTGACTGTTTTTCATCATTATAACATCGCCGAATCTTCCCTTACAATATTATTAGAATATTTTCATAGTAAATATTTTCTTTTATAATTATATGTCTTTTTAATGATTTCAAAATAGAATGACTTATTTTTGAAAAAAAAATTTGGTTTCATCTATGTCAACATCCTTTGATTGATTTTAAGCTTATTTGAGGTTGAGTTATTTGATACAAAAAATGCATATTTTATTTAAGGTGTTGTGATGTGTTTGACTGTGGATCTTTTATTTTAACACCATTTAAGTTTTATGGATAATGTATTGACATTTTGTATGCTAGTTTTAATATAAATGTTTATGTTATGGTTAATCCTTTTCAGATGAGGAATAAATTTACTTAGTAAGTGACAAGTGGAGCCCACTATTGCTCCTCAATGCATGAGTAGGTCTCATGAGACAATATAGTGTCTTGGAACAAGGCCATGAAAAAATCTTATTTGTATTCTTGTAATAAGGCCTTGACTCTATGGTTAGGAGGTTTGGCATTATGAATTCCATTATTATGAAACTCACTATTGATATTTCATGAGATTATTGAACTACTAGAATATACATTTGAATAAGTAAATAGAGTTATTTGATTTTATCTTTTCCATATTATGCTGAAGTTCATGTTTAAAATGCTTTTGTTTTAATCTTATACATTTCGTTAAATGTTCATGCTTCTTTATGAAGGTTTCCTCTATATTTTTATCCTTACAGAGCATCTGAGCTCACCCCTTTCTATGTTTTATTTTTCCTAGGATGCGAAGAATTATATTATGGATAACCTTTAGGGATAGTCTATGGGATATGAGTGTGGCCTTTGGAGACTATGTGGTTGTAGTTTTTCATTTTATAATGTAATGTAAAACTTATGAATAAATCTAGTATTTCTAAGGATACTAAACTAATTTGTCATTTGAGACATGATCTTTTGTGATCATACCAATGTTATGTAATAATGCACAGAATCTGGGTAACTATGTTCAGGGAATTATAGGTACTATCAGTGGATGTTTCATACAAGTCTTGGAAATTAGATTTAGAAAAAAAATGATTAGAGATCATTACCCTATGATAGACTTTGATGTTTAGTATAGAAGAACTTCAATGAATTTTGGTATTATAGATATTATATGAGTTTTCCAAGAAATACATCCATGTCTAGATACAAGCTAGTAGTGGTGGCTCTGGAACATATATACCAAGGGGTAATACCCAAAAACACCACTTTGAGCTGGACTCAAATGGGAACTGGTTCATGACAATGGGTCTTTCTGCACTCTTGGTTACGACACACCCAATGGATATGCTTAGGATAATTCTCATTTTCATTACTAGCAGTTATGAAGGGTTTATGAGTATATACTTCTTCAAATATTTTTTTTATGATTATAGATTATATCCATAAACTATTCTAGTTATTTTAATAGTTTTACATGTTTGGAATTATGTATTGTGATCCATATACTAATATAGTGTGTGCCATTATTTAGAAATGGTACATATTGGAAGGAATAGAAACTATATTAATGCACATAATCCATGAAGGGTTTTCCCTACTATTGAAGATATTTATAGAGGATCTGGTGAAGCAACTAGTGCTTATCAGTATATCATCATTCAAGGAAAACTCCTCACATTATATAAAATTACATTACCTGTACGGAGAACCCTAATACACAATGAAGAGGATCAATGTTAGAATTCTTCATGAGGAAACAACCACCAACATTCAATGGGTGTAAAAATACATTATTATCTGAGCAATGGATAAATTCCGTAGAGGAAATATTTCAAACTTTGGGGAGTAAAGAATGGGGAAAAGATGTCATGGAAGCTTATCGCCTAATGGGAGATGCAGATCAATGGTGGTCATTGATTCAAAACACAAAGGATGATGATGAAGTGAAAAATATGTAATGGAGGGAGTTTAAAAAAATAATATAAATAAACATTCCCTGTGACCATCGATCAGATATGGAAAGACAATTTCTGAGTCTGTGGTAAAAAGACGATGACAATGTCACAAAGTATGAGGGAAACTTTACGAGGTTCACAAGGCATGCTTCATATTATATACATAACCCAATAAGTATTATTGATCATTTCATTTATTGGTTAAAACCATTTCTTCGTCGAGAAATAGTCCCAAAATCCATCTCACCATACCAACATATTGTCTCATGTGATATTAAGGTAGAAAAAGAATTCATTAAGTCTTACGACATTCTAGAATATAAAGAGAAGATGAGATATGCGGAAAACTATGGAAATGGAAATAATGGGAAGAAGGGAAATGTTGAATATACATCCTTTAATAAATGTGGGAAGAAAACCATCGTTCCTTTATTGAAGGGAATTAGAGTCTATTATAAGTGTGGTGAAAAAGGCCACCATTCTCATGATTGAAAGGGGAAGAAAGAGGCTGTCAATATTGAGATATACAATTGTAGAGAAAGGGGGAATTATGAAAATGAACTTCATAAGTGCCAAGGAAACATACCTCAGAAATGGCCATGAGATCAAGGATGAGCTTCGGTTATCTCTAGTGATGAGGTTGAAGCTCCGAACGACTTGATGGCAGGTAATTTAATGGTTTTCTATTGATTAGAAAATGCTTTATTTGATTCTGGATCATTGCATTGTTTTATATATTCCCAGTTTGATATGAAAATTACATTTTACCAATTTGATTTAACAAGGGAGTTGTCATTCAGAACTCTTAAGGGATGTATCATTGCAACAATGTTTTGTGAATCAGTTCTCATTAAGGCATATAAAAGTTATTAATTGTTTGATATCATCGTCATACCAATGATTTAATTGCATATAATACTCAGTATGGATTGGGTTTTGGACCATGATGAAGAAATTTATTGTAAGAAGAAGCAGGTTACTATTTTCGATGATGATAAGGAGTATCTTATCTTTAGAGTAGAAACATCTCCATCTGATTCTTATCCAGATCCACCCTCATCAGCTCAACTAAATTCTATTATTGGGGAGGAAGTGAATGCAATAACTATGGGTGAGGAAAAAAATGTTCAAATAGAGGACGTACCTATCGTGAAAGAATATATTGATGTGTTTCCTAAAGATTTACATGGACATCCTCCAGAGCGATAAATTGAGTTTTCCTATGATTTAATTTTCGGTTCAAGGACCATATTGAATACCCTTTATAGAATGCCCATTTTGGAATTAGTGGAAGTAAAAAAACTAGAGGAATTGAGTAATGAGGGATTTATTCTCCATTGTGTTTCTCCTTGGGTAGCCCCTATCCTTTGGGTTTAGAAGAATGAAATATCTATCAGGTTGTGCATTGACTATAGGAATATCAATGCTATAACAATAATGAAAAAATATCCCCTACCTCGCTTTGATTATTTATTCGACCAACTTCATGGAGAAAAATATTTTTCCATGATTGACCTTCGATTTGGATATCATCAATAGTCTGTGAAGAAGGAATACATTCCGAAAACAACATTTTGAACCACGTACGGGCATTATGAGTGTAATGTAATGCAATTTGGATTGAATAATGTACCATCTTTTTTAATGGATATAATGAATAGAGTTTCCAATGAATATATTGATGACTTTGTAGTTCCATTTATTGATGATATCATGGTGTACTCCAAAAGCTACGAAGTTCCTGAAAATGACTTGTGCATTATTCTAAAGACTCTTAGAAAAAATGAATTATATGGGATGTTTAGCAAGTGTGAATTATGGATTCTAGAGATTTATATTCATGTCCATACTGTCTCTATGTATGGAATATCTGTTGATCTATAAAATACCATGACAATCTAGGAATGGCCAGCACTGACGAGTATAATTGATGCAGGTAGTTTTATTGGATTAAGAGATTATTTTCGTCATTTCGTCCTGAATTTTTCTTGGTTGGATAACCTATTTACCAATCTCATACGTATATGGGTTAAATTTGATTGGAAAAAAGAGTGTGAAGAATGTTTTGATGAACTGATGATAAAATTAGTCAATGCTCCTCTCATGACACTACCATCAAGGAACGATGGGTTTGTTATTTATAGTGATGCTTCAAATAAAGGACATGGTTGTGTACTTATAGAAAATAATAATGTTATTTCCTATGCATCAGGACAACTAAAAATTAAAAGTAAAAACAACCCTACTCATAATCATATGTTAGCATATGTAGTCTATTCTTTGATGATATGGAGACATTATCTCTATGGTGAAAAATGTGGGATATATACCGATCATAAGTGTTTGAAATATATTTTCTCACAGAAATAACTCAACATGAGGAAAATTATATGGCTTGAACTACTCAAGGATTATGATTGTACAATACACTACCAGCTAGGAAAGGGAAATAACGTAGAAAATGCTTTGATAATAAAGGATCATTGAGTTTTGAACAAGATGAGATTTGAAAAGGATCTTAATGTCATGGATCTAGTGAAAATGGATATGTGAATTATCAGGTAAGGTGAAACATCGATACATTTTCAAATGGTAGTCAAACTATCATTACTAGAAAGGATAAAAAGTTCTTAGGATGATGATGAGGAGTTTCAAAAGAAAATTAATCAGTGAACGTTGGGATATTGATCTACATCATATATGATGAAGGGATTTTGAAATTTTGGAACAGAGTTTCTGTTCCCGATATACCTAATCTGAAAATGGAATTGTTAGATGATGCTAATAGTTCCAATTTCTCTATCCACCTTGGGGGCACAAAGATGTTTAATTATTTGAATAAACATTTTTGTGGGACAACATGAAGAGGTAGATTGCTGATTTTGTGTTAAGATGTATGGATTTTCAACATGTGAAAGCTGGATGGAAACAGCCCGGAGGAGTCATGAAAACATTTCCCATACCTGAGTGGAAATGGAATTATATTACGATGGACATCGCCAAGGGGCTACCAAAGACTCCTAGATAGAATAATACAATATGGGTCATTATTGATCATCATCCAAGTCAACACATTTTCTTTCCATAAGATTAGATTTACGACCTGAACGTCTATCATGAATTTATGTTAATGATGCTGTAAGACTTCATGGAGTACCCTTATTGATTTTCTCTAATAGTTACCCCTATTTTACATCAACATTCTGGAAAACTATTCAGAAATCCCATGATACTGAACTTTGTTTGAGCACTACCTACCACCCTCAAACGATTGACAATCAAAACACACAATTCAAACCTTACAAGATATGTTGAGATCTTTCTCATTTGAATTTCATGGTATGTGGTATCAATATTTACCACTGGTAGAATTTTCCAATAACAATAACATCCAATCAAGTATCTAGATGGCACCATATGATCCGTTGTATGAAAAAAGATGTTGCACACCAACTTGTTGGGATGATGTCAGTGAAAGAAAACTCGTAGGCCCCAAACCTGTTGATGAACCAATGGAAAAGGTGATGGTTATCCAAACCCACATCAAAGCATCCCAAAGTAGGAAAAAGAGATATGCTGATAACCAAAGGAAGGATTTGGAATTTCAAGTAGGAGACCATGTTTTCTAAAAGGTGTCTCCATGGAAGGGAGTTATACATTTCAGTAAGAAGGGTAAATTGAGTCCAAGGTACATCAAACCTTTTGAAATTGTAGATCGAATTGGAGTTCTAGCTTATAGTTTGGAAATTCCACCAGGTCTCTCCAAAGTTCATGATGTGTTCCATGTATCACTAATGAAAAAATACATGCCTGAACCAATGAATGTACTCACCCATGAATAATTTGAACTGGAACCCAACCTGTCTTATTATGAAGAGATTATAAGAATTCTTGATACCAAAGAACAAGTGCTGAGAAAACAGATGACTCGCCTCGTAGAAGTTAGTTGGAGAAACCATAAGTTGGAAGAGGCAATGTTAGAACTCGGGGATCATATGATGATGAACCAGCTGAATATTTTTATGCAGTAATATTCTAGAAATTTTGAGAATGAATCTATTTTAAGGAGATGAGAATTTAACACACAAATCATCCACTATGCATGTCCTTTTGAATGATATAATAGCTTGTGTTGTACGCAACTTCGAGTTCAAACACACCACAACCAATCAAACTAGCCTTTATGAATAGTTATAAACACTTTTTGAAATTTAAAATAATTTATTTTTCAAAATGGACTTCATTTTTGGATTCATAGTATGGAAATTAGCTAAGGGTGAATTTTTGGTATTTTTATGAAAAGTATTATTTTTTTTATGAAAAATGAAAAACAATGCGTTATTTTTTAAAACCTAATTTTTAATTAAATAAACAATTATTTTATTTTAATTTAATTTAGATAAAAATATCTACATAATACCTATATAGTTTCAATGAAATTCACTGCTGTCATTTTGTAATAACATAAGATATATACAATTTTATTGAACTTTTTACCGTCTTTTACCCAAATCCTAGGAGAATTTGAAAATTTTCATAAAACATAATTTTACAAATTTTTTGAGTTTAATTTAAAAAATATGAGAGAAATGGTAGATATTAGAATGTAAAATTTGTTTTAATATGATGCAAATAATTTTTTATGAATAGTTATTTCATACATTTGTTTACAACAGTTAAAAATAATTAGGGTAATTAAGGGAAAAAAGATATTATTATTATCCTAACACATGTCATAATTGTATTTGATATGTTTAATTCAAAAAAAAACATAGGAATAAAATATGATCCTTTAAATCAACTTTTATTAGATAAGGAAATTTATTATTATTTAATTTTAAAAACTGTTAAAAGAGTTAAATTAAATGTTTAATAAGTAAGACATTTTTAATATAGGGTTATAAAAATTATAAATTAGACTAAAAATATTAATTAGAAAGGTAAAATGATTTCCGATATAATTATATTTTATTTATAATTTATATACATTAAATAAATCAATTTATTTATGACAAAATGATGATGTAGTTATTACTTTATTAATGATAAATTTAAATAATTTATATTATAAATATCCAAATAAATATAATTTGAGACTTTTATTGAATTTCATTAATATTATAGATTAATATGAAATTTTAGGTTTTATTAAATGAATATTTTTATATGTAATAATGTTGTTAAGAATTCA
The DNA here is from genome assembly GCA_963277665.1 of Viscum album. NCBI lineage: Eukaryota > Viridiplantae > Streptophyta > Magnoliopsida > Santalales > Viscaceae > Viscum > Viscum album. Next base: position 1,999,208,629 of record OY728146.1, on the reverse strand, counting down.
TCAAAAAAAATACCAAATTGTATCAAAATTGACATAAATGAGTTTTTCAATAAAATATTATATTATTAATTGATATTCTATTCCTAAAAATCTATGTTTAAGATAAATGGGTTATTTAATATTATATATTCCATTAATTAACCACATTAGGTTCTCTTGGAGTTTATAGTATTTTTATTAACCATATAATTTAAAAAATCAATGTGATATGGTAAATGTTAAACTATTTAACTAAGAGTTAAATCTAAATGATAAGGTAAATATAATGATCTAAAACTGTATAAAACATATTGGTTGAGAGAATTTGAACCATCCCAACCTTATACTTTAATTACTTCATTTGGAGTTTCTAAAAATAGAATATTATTTAATTATAAAATAATATTTCATGTGTTTCCTAAAATAACCATCAAATCTCTTATTAAAGGTCACTTCCCCTTCTCTCAAATTCACACCTTCAAAGCCATTTGGATTGGCCAACCCCAACCAATATATCCTTTCAACTGTCCTCCCATAATTCTAAAGGCCTTCCTTTAGTCATAAATCCATCCAAAGGATCCCTTTTGATCAAATCAAAAGGAAGAAACCGAAGAAGAAGTAAATATTTAATTACGTCTTTAATGTTTGTTTCTTCTTCCCCTTACTATTTCATTGTTTTTTCCATTATAAAATAATAACTCTAGTGTCATATATTTTATTATATGTTATTATAAAAATGTTACAACCATATTCATTATTCTATACATCCCATAATTGACAATGTCACCATACATGCGTACGTAAGGATTACAGTATCGATGTCGTGGTGTATATTGTTATTCAAACACTTCATCATTATGATGGGTATAATAATGAGTATAAATGAGGTAAATTATAAATTTTTCATGTAAATTAATCTATATATATTATATACCATCCAATTATATATGATTTTAATATCAAAAGAATGATATTGTCGCTCGTGCGTACGTACATATTACCATCTCCACGAACGCGATGAGATTCATTCTCCATTGTATCCGTTCAAGAGTAATTTTCATTTGATGACTTAAAAAATAATGTTTAAAGCATTAATACCATTCTTAAAATGAATAATATTTGTCTTATATAAAAGAAACAGTACTTACGTAATAAAGCATATAAAGAAAAACGATTTCGTTAACACCTGAAACGATGATACTACTGAAATATCATTAACAAAGCAATATTAGAAGATCATATATGATATAATATTAATTTATATGGTTCTTTTATAAGTTAATTAGACTTATTTCACCATTATATAGGAGGAGAACCTACCATCCTCCCAGGAAAAGTACATGGTAAGGGATATTTTCACAATCTCTTTATTATCCGAGGTTGTTTTTACGTAAGTATCAACTGGGTCCCCAATATCATCCACATCCATGTTTCTTAAAAATTTATTTCAAATAATATTCTTATATTTAATAGACTATGGGTTAATGTTATTTATACCATTTTTTTAATTTGTATACATTTTTTTGAAAGGAATCCTTCTGTCATTTTCCAAAAAATTTACTTTATGTCCATTTCGACTAAATTAAGGTAAGAATGTTTTGTTAACTTATACGGTGGGGGCAACAATTTTATACCATTACAACATCATCGAAGCATTTCTTACAGAAATATAAGTATATTTTAAAAATAAATGTTTTCTTTTCTAATTATATGACTTTTAAATGATTTTACAATACAAAGAAATATTTCTCTAATGTTTTTTTGGATTTCTTCTATGTCAACTTCCATTGATAGATTTTAAGCTTATTTGATGCTGATTTATAATAATACAAATCATCCCTATTTTATTGAAGGTATTGTGATATGTTTGACTGTGGATGTTTTATTTTTACAATATTCATGCTTTATTGATAAAGTATTGACATTTCATATGCTAGTTTTAATACGAACGTTTACGTTATGTTTAAGCCTTTTCATATGAAGAATGCATTGGACTTAGTATGTGACGGGTGGAGACCTCTATAGCTACTTGATGCATTGGTAGGTCTCAGGAGACATACTACTGTATTGGAGCAAGGCCATGACCAAATCTTATTAGTAGTCTTGGCACAAGGCCTTGACTATATAGTTATGAAGTCTGACATTATGCATTCAATCATTATGAAAGTGGCTATATATATTGCTTTTGATTATTCGAAAAGTAGAATATCCATGTGAATAAGTAAATGAAATTATTGTATCTTATATTTTCCATATTTTGATAATGTTCAAGTTTAATTGGATCATTTAGTCTTATAAATTTCCTTAAATGTTTATGCATATTTATGAATGTTTCCGCTATATTTTTATCCATAATGAGCATCTGAGCTCACCCCATTCTAGATTTTATTTCTCCCAGGATGAGAAGAAGTATATTATCACTACCCTGATGGGATAGTCTACGAGATATGATTATAGACTATGGAGATTGTGTTGTTGTAGGTTTTCATTTTATAAAGTAATGTAAAACATATGAAGGAATCTTTAATTTCCAAGGCTATTAAACTAATCGGACATTCGAGACATGATCTTTTGTGATCATTCCAATGTTATGTAATAATGCACCACCTCGTGTTAACTAGGGACGGGGTGTTATTATAGATCTCATATAAATTTCTACAACCATGAACATATCTCGAATATTATTTCTATAATACTAAAAATTTTAGAGTTTATCTTTGGCTCCATCATGGGTTAACCCTATTAATGTTATATTCATTTAATAATTTGAATAAAAATGAATAATAAGGAAGTCTCACACTACCTAATGATATTTTTCTAATTTTATTATAGATTTTGTAATATGGATACTACTATTTATACTGACTAACTCAATGCATATACTATAATATACATATTTAATAATTTTAATCTAAATTATCAATTTTTCATTTCATTTTAATGTATCATGTGAAGAGATATATTAATTATAAAATTATATTAAATATATATTAATAATAATACCATGAGGATTTATATCCTCACCCAATAAATAAATTGAATCTTAAAAATTTTAAATTATATGTTTCAAAAAAAGAAATTGTTTATTTGAAAGATAAATATGGCTCCCAAAAAGTTATTATATGAAAATATCATCTATATAAACATTAGAATCATATCTTTTTCAATAGAATATTCTTATTCTCGACCCTAAATATTTCTCAAACAATTTGATAAAATATTCTAATATTATAATGTATCAAGAAAAAAATTATATAATATACTTCTAATTGGTGTTAATACAGTTTTATTTATTGATAAATTCTATTATTTGTACATTGATTTATTTATTATAATAAATTATTTGTCATTTAAGATGAAAGTACCAATACATTTCCAAACTCATTTTAAATTCATTATAGTGTTGGATAATAATATTTTCACAAGGTACATTTTTATAATCATAATAATTGAATATAATTATTATACAACTAAAAGTTTTATTCAAAAAATAACTCATTGGTGTAGTGATTTAATTCTCCAAGATAACATCTATGATATAATATATTACGTTGAATCAAACTTGCGACACCAAACAAATACAAAAGGGTTAAATGAAAAAATGATATTTCTTTTTTAAATAATGTGTAGCTTTCCATTAGGAATTATTATTGTATAGAACTGAATTGTAATGCATGTTGGTCCTCGAGTAGTGATCAGAATGGGTAACCATCAGTGATGTTTTCCATGGAATGTGAGAGTGATGAAAAGTCCTAGTAGAAATTAATCCATTTAGCTACGGGGACATAAATTAATTAGATGAAATATATAGGCATACAGGTGATTCTGAGGTGGGAGTCCATGTGTCTATAGGAAAACTTGTGGTACATTGAATGCCATGACCTGGTGACAATTTTTAGGTGGGGAGACTATGATATTAGTGGGGCCAAGTTGATACGTTTGAATTAGGGAAGGAACCCACCCTTAAGTGTGTTGCATTTATAAGGTTTAGATGTGGTCTCTATAATGACCATGTTGTGATATATTGGGTATGTGAATATACCCTACCATAATTGATAAAGGTAAAATGAATAAACCAAATGACTAATGTCAATAAGGAAAACAATTATTTTCAAGAGAATACCTGATTAGAACTCCAGAATTATCTGTTCTTAACATGGATTAGTGATTATGATGGGTGACCAATTGAGAAGTTTCCCAAGGAGTGTGCGAGTGAGGACTAGAACCATAGAAATAACATTTGATTCCATGTGGGTACATTCATTAGATATATGAAATATTCGGGCATGTCGGTGGGCCCATGGGAGGGGACCACTTGTCTTTAGGGAAACTGGTTGTACATAGAGGGAAAGGATCCAATGACCATGTTAAGGGGGGTGCCCATGCTGCAAGTGGGTCCCGAATTTTACAAAACTCTCCAAAGGCATCCACAACACTGGAGAGGAATATAAGTGTACCTTAATTATCATGATATAATTTAGAGATATTATTTACATCGTTACTTCATTGTTATGGTCATTAATGATATTATTGATTAATATTGTTATCAATAATCTATGGTTAGAGAATCAATTTTCCTAATTCCAAAACATCTTTCATTTGATGAATTAATGTAGGGATGGTATGTTAGTTGGGATATCAATACCTACCATTGCGTAGTACATCCTCATTGTATCAATTTTAATATTATGAAATATATTTAATATCCTTCCAAAGATGAATCATTTTATTATTCCTTATATACATTCAATTGATTTATTATTCTCATATTTTGGGAATATAAGATGTTAAAACACCAATCCATAGTAATCTTAATCACATTTATAATATAAAACTCTATTATTCTATTGCGTAGTGTAATAAAATGTTCCAAATATACTCAATTTCTTCTCATTACTCGAGATCATTTGGAGAGAATAACCAATTGTTTTTCAACACAAACATTTATCCCATTTGGTTTCTCATTAACACAGTCATTGCATCTTCCATCATTTCCAACGTTAAAATGGTTTAATTTTTATTCAAAAATTACAGAAATAATTGAAACCCAATGGGTTACAAGACATAAATTATATTTTTTGATATAATAATATAGTAAATGTAAATTATTAAAAATGTGTATACAATAAATTTTGATTCATAGTCATTAAACTATACTTACCATGAGTTTTTATATATGTTTTTCTATAATAAATATATTCTTATATATTATCAAGGTTAGTGAAGACCATATGATTCCCCAAATTATATCCAATGAGAGTGTAAAAATTAGTTCATAATTTTAATCTTTTTCATATATAAGGTGAATATATAGTTAATACATAAAAATTATTTATATGGTTATTACACCAATGTTAATATGTGTAAAAGACCACATCAATATAGAGTATCCATAATGGGATTTAATTATTAGGAAACAACACAATATATACATTACCAACATTTTAGGATGTAACCATATATATAAAATTAACTATAGGGATATCGATAACAATATCTCATCCCAATACCCAAAATATATAATATAATAACCAAAATTGTTAAACATTTCTTTTAAACCAATTAAGTCATCCAAGACCCACACACCTAGATCTAATGATAAAAAACATACTTTAAACCTTAAATATGGTTAAAATTGAAGTAATAGAAGCCCAAAATATAATTAATTTACATTATTACTATTCATTAAGCATTACACCACAAATATAAGATCATAATGAAAAGATCAAGAGGACTTCATTAATAAATATTTATATATTAATAATATTTAATAATATAATTATACATTTTTATATAATCTAGCAACAATATACTCCCTTCTAATGATATCATAAATTGTACTCATCTCCATAACATTTGGAATGGAAGTATAAAAATATGGTGAGCTCAAAGACACTATATGGGAAAATAATATATAGAAAATGTTTATCATAACTGATCATATGGAAATCATATGGGTATAAGAGCATAACCAATGCTTAAGACCATAACATAAAAAAATTATACCCAAATATATCTTGATAAACAATCATATATAAAGGGATAGATATCTATGATTTACATAATAAATGATTCATCCCAAAATCACAACATTTCATAATTTAAGAGTGCAGAACAAACATAATATATTAGATTAAAAATAGTTTATTGGGAATCAGATTAGGGATTTTCGTAAAATATAAGGCCATGAATCACGTATATTAAAACAAAAAAAATTAGTGCATCGTGGAAAAAATTACATCCATCAAATAACATATGCATTAGGAATAACATTCCTCCATAAAAATCATCATGAATCCAAATCATATTTCTTCCAACCGTAATATAGTGTTCTAGGAATCATGTTTCTTCCTTTTATAACACATTGCCTTCAGAATCATGTTCCAAAATACTTTATTTATCCAATGAGATAACATACATTAATCAATTCAGTATTGGGATATTCAATTTGGGGAAAATCCTTCACATAATGAAAACCACTTATATGGGTACTATGAGATCAAGAGAAGAGTCATATGTAAAACATCCCATAAATTGTCTATGATAAAAGTGATGGGTTTCATGAGATATTTAGAAATAACAAATCCTAAGACATAAAAATAATATGTGTAGATGGTATCCTAAAGATATACACCGAATGAATTATATAACCATTTTTGAAAGTTGAAATAGGTAAAAAATCATACATAATATGATCATCTAAAATAGAATTCCATAAGATGTTATCAATGATTAAATCATTTATTTATAGAAGACTAATTAAAAATATGAATAATAAATAAGGAAATTTATATAGTAATTCATTAAAAATAATTACAAATTGAATAAATTATTTAGAAACGATGAATAAATTTGAAGGGAAACTATAAAATTTTTCAAATGATGACAATAATGTTTTTATAAATTATTAAATTTGTAAAATTGAAAAATAATTTTCAAAAAAGTGAGGTAAAATTATTTGAAAACATTAAATTTATAATGAATGATGATCAATGTAGATGTGAAAAAAGTATAATGTCAATATAAAGGAAATGGGTAGTTTAATTTGAAACACATGATAAGAAATAATATTTTTAATATTTAAAAAATTCCATAATTGTTACTTGTATAATAAAATAGGATTATTAAAACATTATATTGAATACTGAGATGGAAATTTTGATGATCATAAGAGATAAAAAGAATGTGGGATTCAAAAAATAAATTTGAACGTTGGATTTATGGGAAAACATAAATATTTAAGAAAAATATATTATTTAGATAGAATGAAAATTATTCTCAACAACATTATACTTATTTGAGAATGAAATTAATATCGGATTTAATATAAAATAAAAAATTATGTTTTCCCTTGATATGAAGTGGAAATATGCTCTTAATAATTAATATTTTTATTAAAAATCTCTATTTTGTGGAAGAAAGTGCGAAACCATTATATAAAAACAAGAGAATCTGGCCCTACTACATCCATTAAGACAAAATTCAATAAGAAAAACCTTACTAAAAATGTATGTTTTTATTAATCAATATTCTTTTCTTCATGGGTATCTCTAAAATTGAATCCCTTCAAAATAAGCATGAGATATATTTTTGAATCCCTTGATTTATGATAGAATGGATCCATAACTCAATATAGTCACCACAATAGTATAATCATGTGTTGAATATGGTATATGTCTCAAATAAATACCGTTCAAATGATAATACTTTACAAATTGGATAAATATTATGTCATGGTAATTGGAATGATGGGTTCATAAAAATGACTTCAAAATCCCATGAATGAAAATTGATACATATAATATATGATAATATTGTATTCAATTCACCCCTAAATATAAAAATATGTGTATAACACGAAAATGGACTCAATGTATTGAAATATAGCTGAAATATCATATAGACATTATAATTCATGATGTATGAATCATTTGGAATATGGTTCTTGTGATTAAAATGTAAATCTATAAAAAATAAGGCTGAAAATATATAATATTGATAACATTTTAGATAAAATTTCAAAATAATAACAATAATGATTATTAAAAAATATCAGAAGGCAATAAATAAAATTTGAGTTAATAAAAACCCTTATTTTTTCTATCGACTTCCATAAAATAGCATTAACCTCATTGAGAACATAAACAATAAAATATAAGACATTATAGAAATATAGTGCATATGATAATTTCATGTGACTAATGTCATTATATTGTGGAATATATCTATAGGGTAAATGAAAATGGTTAATAGTGAAGTAGAATTTGAATTTTTGGATTGGATTTGAAGTGGTGGTAGATGACCCATTTTATAAATGAATGGAATGATTTTTTTATATATAATTTTTCAATATAATGTTATATAATTATCTATTATGAAATTTGATTCACTAGAAAACAATATTTTATAGTATATATTTATTTATTAAGATGCGTAACAAAAACCCTTCTAAAGACATGTTTTGAAAATATTTATGGTCTTTTAACATTTGTTAATAAATTCTTTATTAATTAATATTTACAATAGTAATTCCATTTTTTTCAATGGAAACTATTTTTCTGATAAAAAATTAATATATAATTACGAAATAATTTAGAAATTCTTATTTCAAATTAAAAAATTATTTTAGAAAATAAAATTATTATGTGAGATATTATTTTTAATATTAGCACAAGTAATCTATGAAAATATATTTTAATGAAGAGTATTTTAAATAATGAAATATATGTTTTGGATAAATTTCATAATTTTGTTCTTTAAAAAATTACATAAAAGGTCTATTATAAAAAATAGGTGTTGTGTGGCATTTAATAAACGTCAAAAAATAATTTAACGTCAGAAATACATAAATAAATGAAAATAAAAACAATGTATTTTCGCTTCGACAAAAATTATAATTAGGTTCAAAAAAATGAAATAATTGTTTTTTATTATCAATAGAGTAGATGTAAAAGACTAATTTTCCTTCTTAAATTAAATATATATCATGAATTTTTTTATGTGTTTTATAGGGATAGACATTATATGATAATTTCATAAAATTTACAATATAGGAATAAACTCTACCTCCCAATATTCATATAAAAATAAAGTATTTTAGAGATAAAAAATAATTTACCTTGAGATAAATTTGAAATTAATTGTAAAAAAATTATTATTTAATAAAAACCAAATTCAAAACTATAGAATATAAATTTTGAATAAATAAATAATGAAATTAGTTTTCTTATGAAAATAAAATTTTAATATATTTACTATTCTTATTCTTATATAATATCAATTAATAATGTTGTTCACATTTATATATTATTTCTGTTAAATATATATTTTTTCAATAAATTATTCATATTCATAAAATATGTCATATTAAAATATAATTTATAGAAAGAAAATTTTATACTAAAATAATCATATTAGTTATCTTTATTGAATAAATTTAATTTTATAAAATAATTAGTAGTTTAAATAAAATTTATTTTTCATAAAAGGTTAGAATGTGAATTAAAAAAAATACATGTGACATTGAAATGAATAATTAAATTAATAATTATATATATTTAATTTAATTTAAATACACCTAACCTCTCAATATCACTTTATGAGAGGTAAACATAACATATTCTCTAATGGAATTAATGGGATATAGTTTATCTCTAATGGATCTCAGGGGAATTTAAAATTTTTTATCTTATCATACAAATGACTTCCATTATATGATAATTGTAAGATTTCATTTTAGGGTTTGTACAAGGTGTATCCTAGTGAAGTTATCTTATATCAATGTTTATAAAAATGATCTTCCTTAAGATGAATTGTATTTCATGTTTCGATTTCATGTAATTTAATTATTCATTTTAAAATATGGTTACTTTTATTTTTAACATCATTCTCAACCATTATGTTACAAAAATCATATTTTATAATTTAGTATTAATGAATTATAATTTATTTTGGTGATGTAAGTGAATAATAATATTAATCATAGTATTTATTTTAAATATAAATTAATAATAAAATATAATGGGGTTAGAGTGTTGATTGTTTTTGAGGATTTTTCATCATGGTGACATGTAGTTTCGATAACCGGATCACTACATGGTGTAAACTACCCATGGAATATAGTATTTTGTATGATAAATTACCCTATTGGAAACTAGTATTATATAAATGTCCATCTTTAGAAGTATCGGTTGGAGTTTGACATCAACAGTTCCCTATTGAAAATAGTGATTGATTAAATTCTCTAGTCGAGCGGTTTTGGTGAGAATTGTACATAGTCTATTATATAGGGTTAGTCACTTATTTTGGAGGATATGAAATAATAAATTATTATTAATCACATTAATATAATATATGTGTAGAAATGCTACAATGATATAATCATCGCATTACTATATAGGGAAATATCCAATCTTTTTATAATGTGGTTTTCCATGTCGTGGTGCTTGATATGATGGAATTCTATGAATATAAAAAGTTGTTTTGTATAAATGAAACATATAGAGGGTAAATTCCCTAAAAATAATTTCTCTTTTTTTTCCATAGGTACTATGTATTTAATGTAAGTATGTAGGACATGGTAAAGGACATTGTGGTTTCCTCCATAAATATATGGTAGATAATTTTTTCATTGGATTTTTACTCTCTTTCTTTAGAAAATAACTGATGACAATGTCTTCCTGGACCTCTACGACAGTTTCACTTGAGATTAGAAAAGTCTTCTGTAATTAGGGTCATTAGATTATATCTCACTTGAATCAATGTACTCTACCTCTCCCTATTCATTCCATCATCTTCATCAATAATATTTTAAAATTTTTCCATATAAAGATTATTTGATTTGTATTGATATTCAAAGATGTATTGTTTATGGAATACTATCGCTAGGTTCTTGGGTAGTTTTATATGATCATGATAGTTGTTATTCCTCAATTCAGTCAATATAGAGTATTAGTTCATAGAATATTTTAATAGAGGTATGAGATTCATGAATAAAAATAAATTATTTTGTGTATATGTCGATTTTTTATTCTTTATCTTATATGGGTATGTTTATGAGATCAAAAATTGCGATGAATATAATTCGGAAATTGATAAAATATGGAATATTAAAAATGTATTTTGACCAAATGTCTATATTTTATGTTTATTAGTGTCATATTTCTTTCTACATTGTGTACCATGTTAGCGATATGTGTAGTTATTTTATGTAATTAACAAAATTAAATGAATTTGAAATATTAACATAATATTGGTAAAAAAATGTGAATATTTATTTAGAAATTGAAATGGGATTTTAATTTCCATCATAAAACAAGAAAATTCAATTGTCTTCTTATAATCCTATAATCTAATTATATTAGTTGTTTTTTGAATACCAAATTGGAATGATATTATTTATCAAACAAGATCATAATATATTAGAAAATTTTAAATAGTAAAGGAATTTTTTTTTATAAAAAATAAATAATTAGGGGTTTTACACAACACAATATTATTATTTAACAATGTCTAATTGAATTATTCGGAATTATATCCCCATTTAATTTTTTTTAATGAATAATATTTAATTTCATGTATGTTGGGTTATATATATTCATTTCTGTGATTTGACTATAAAACCATGGTTGGGTGGGGGTATGGAGAGGGAAGGTCATGTTTCCACAATGGTTGATGGGTTTTGAGGAAATTTCTATTGGTATGGATATGATATTATGGGAAGATGTCAAGGATGAAAACTAGAATGTCATAATGAATCGAAATTTGGGCATTCATGTTTTCATGATGTTTGGTGGCTGTTTTGTTTACTAGTTTGTTGTTTAAATTAAATTTTGTATATTTTAGTTGATTATATTCAATGTGGTTCATCCTTAAATTGGTAGTACATTTTTAGTGCTAGAATATATAGTTCAAAGGATATAGATGAGTAATAATTAAATAATGGGATGGGTATTAATTTGGAAGAAGGAATATTAAATTGAAACTATTAAATTATTTCAAAAATGTTTTCTATGAGTTAGAGATGAAGAAAAAAATATAAATGGTAATATTATACATACATGAATTTGATATGTTAAATTAATATGTTAAAATATAATTGATACAGAAAAATATCAAGAAATTCATAATTTAGAAATCAATTATTGATTGTGTTGTAGAACTCTAATTACATTTTTTTATTATATGTGTGTTACATTCTAGTACATTTGATGGTAGTTTTCTTTTCATGTTGAAAATTATCTATTTTATGTCTAGGTTAGAGAGTTGGAAATATCGTATTTATGTGTTATATATATATATTTAGTAATTTATTATTACTTCCACCTAAGTCAGTATTAAAATTGTTACCCAAATGTTTTTGGATGTGAATTTTCCCAAAAATTTGGGATTGTGATGGAATAAAAAACCGACATCACCTTCTTACCTACCATACAATTGGATATGGTATAGTTTTTTGTCATTATTATGTTATAATATATATATTTATATTGTCTAATCTTATTTAGGAAATGATTGGTCTAATTTTTTTATTACATATATATCTAGGATATATTGTATAGTTGTTATAATATTTACATGCATCCCAACAATGATGAATATATGAATTACATGTATATAATGGGTGTGATAAAATCTATTTAGGTATAGAATACGATTAAGGGATTATGGTCAATCTAAGGTTTTCCACTTAGTTTGGTCTGGCTGGATGTGGTTGTGGAAAACTACATTGGGTGTATGATTCAATGATGATAATGCAATTGTGATCTGTTTCATTATGTTCCAATCATGATTTCATTCCCCGGTATATGATTCCATGATTCAAGGAATGGATTTGAATATAATATGTGACATTGGAGAATTATATATACAATGGTGTGGGTGATTTTGTGTGTGGTAAAATTCTATACATATATTATTTCATTATTATGGGTAATTGGTTCTTTTCAGTACTTGGTGAGTGAAACAAGTTGGGAATTGGATTTTCTTTGTTTGATTAGTTAGAGAATACATATCATCAATTTTCACGATAGGTTTCAATGATTATCCCCTTAATTATACTTTTTAATTCTCATAAAATATATATATTAATCTATTTATGAGTTCCAAATGAGTTGGTTGGAGACCATGTTATGTGTTTCTTGGTCGGGGAGATTGTTTATGAGTAATATGTATTCATATTTGTAAAATATGATTGATTTATGGTTATTTTTAATTTTCATTCATGTGTAATTCAATTACATTCTTATATTTTTATGGTTTATTTATTTATGATATGATGTTTATTAATGTATCTTTTCTCATATACTTGGTTTATTAAAGATAATGCTTCCCATTTATTAAAATTATACCCTTATTGATATTCTCTTACACATGTACAATTTATATCGGGTTTGATGGTCCAGATCCAAATGAATTTCTTACATAGGATGGCTATCAATGGGGTAGCAATGGTTACATGATCATGACTTGGTATATATAATTATCATATATAATATCTTGGAATGTTCATATACACCCACATCCCATATGAATAGAAGAATTAACAGTTTTAATTTTTAAATGGGATGAAAAATCTAATCTTTAATAAGCTCAAATCGAGTAAAATATCAAAAACAAACCCCAAAAATCACTTAAATTACTAAACCTCAATGCTTGTTCAAGAAATAATTAAAATTTTAATGAATTTCATGAATGGTATTTTTGTGGAATGTATTAGTAAAAACACGGAATATAAACCATGAACACATATTATTCCAAATACTATGTTTATGATACTCCATGTGGTGTACATCATGGGTCTTGTTATTAAGAATACTAATTTTCTTCCACATGAACATATCATGTAACCTTATATTGGATTAATACACATGAAAACCATAACATTTCATCATACACTATAATAATGAATTAGGAACATCAACCATGGATAACTCAATTATATACATAGAGAGGTAAAAAAATTAAATTCTTTAATAATATATTACTCTTTATCTATCTGTCATTCACTTTGTGGGAGTGTATATGAACCCAGCCTAAAATAATCATTCCATAAATATTTATAATTATATAAAACAATACATTTATATTCCTAAACAATATTAATTTTACCTAATAAAACTATTAGTAAGAACCAATTGACAATATCATATATGATAAACTAAGAAATTGTATTTATGTTTCTTCTGGGTTATGTGGATATGTAAAAATAATTACATCTATTCTCAATTCATACCATATCCTGTTGTGACCAACAAATAAAACCATCCTATTAAATTCTATAGAAATTAATTTCTATGAAAAATGATATTTTTGTTAAAATAGAGACATGGAAATAATATTTTTAATGTTCAACAACATGAACATAAGAAAACTCTTTAACGCCACAACCCCTTATGTTACAATGGTAATAAGTTTTTTTCACTACAGATGACACTGTATAATTTATCCATTATCAATTGTGGAACCTTTTATATTTAATTTTTCATATAATGTGATATGTCACAGTAATAATTGAATGGTAAAATCAATTATATTTAGTTTCTAAACTATCTTAATACAGACATAATCAAACTACCCAATTAGAAATATATTATATTTTAAATATCAGGAGGAAAATTCACTAATTCCACTATGTTTAGGTAATAATATTTTTTTACTTTTCTTGGAATATTTTCAAAATAAACCAATGTTTCCATACAATATATGTTATTCAATATGTTTAATGAATATTACCTAAATGAAATATTATTCATAAAAGTATTTCACATAAGGTAGTGGTATAGAATACTTAATATTTCATAAATAAATCTAGAAAAACGATTTTATACATGATATATAATTTTTATCATATTCCTCTACTCATGAATCATACTAAATCTCCGGAATCACAATAAATGTTTATTATATTAGTTATCACATTTTATTTACTAATACTCACAGTTTTTAAATGGCTTGTCTTATATTATAATATATTTATTTTAAAATAAAAATTAATTTTTTATATTCTTCATAATTTATTTATTTTATTACATGAAAATCATTAATTAAAACACTCCTTATCTTATCACATTAATTAAAACAGTAATATCTATCAATTACTTCCTTTTTTGTATTCATGTATAATAAAAATATTTCGATTAATTTGAAATAAAAAAAGAATCAATAAAAATTGATTTTTATGACATTAATATTTAGCATCAATATTTGATGGAGTTACGTAATCCCCTTCCAGTATCATGTATAATTTCAACAAACAAAAAAATTACTACATCCCAAAAAAATATATGTTTTTGTTACCTTTTTATTATACATGAAGAATCTTTTTTAGAATCTCCATGTAAATTTTTTCTTTTAGGATTAAATTTTACCCTCAATTATTTAATATTTCAGTATTAGAACCATAACATTTGATTACTACATAACTTATTTCCAATAGTCTGAGAAAATATTTTATGTACTTTCTTGAATACATACTTTTTATCAAAAACGTACATTAATGATAACATAGAAAGTATTAAATGAAGAAAATTCGTACAGAAACATTGATTGAATCATTATATTATCCTCATTAGTTTATATATTCACGTATTGAATAATTTAAATAAATTTTTTATTCAGTAATGTAATTTTTTATCTATTATTGTATTTATTACATAAGAATATTTCCTAATATATCATTATTTAGAGTTAAATTCATTAATCTTTTCCTATTTATAGATAGATTTTAATTTTTTTATTATAATGATTATATTCACATTAAAAATACTTATATCATATTATATTAATGATTTGGAAACATATTATATGTACATTTATTTAATTTGGTGTACTAACCTAGATATTTCTAAGATGAGAGTGATGATATATTTTGATTTTATGATTACTAAGACCTCATAAAATATAAAATAGTAAAATTATTCTATAGTTTCCCTTATAAAAACATCACTGATGGTTTTATTCATATTAGAATTTCATGTTAAACATTGGTCTGAGTTATGGTTTATTTACAATAATCTATATCCTTAAGATATAATTAATATTAATTACCAATATAAATATGAACCTTGGTGATCATATTGTGATATGGGGACCATGATATTTGTTTATTCGGATTTAGAATGTTCTCTAGATATACATGGGATGAAATATTTTTTTTTGAAAGACTACGTGCACAACATGTCCTTATGAATAATTTAATTAGTATAATATGTTATTATTATCATACATATTTTTTAAAAATAATTTCAATATTCTTTTAAAAAATTTCATCAAACCTGAAATATGAGTTTTTCATTGTGTTTGGAATGGTTAATCCATCATAATTGAACTATCATTTATGTTTTCATTGTCAATTCCATAAAATAACCCTCAATGACGGATATTGTATGGATTCTGCTAAAACTATTATATAACAATTTAAAAAATATTGTCAATAATTAAATTTCTGGATACATGAAGAACAAAATTAAATTATTGTTAATGATTTGAGATAATATTTTTATGGTTATAATAGATTAATATAAGAATGAGGTATTGTAACACTATAAGATTTCATAGTACGTTATTTCTTCAATGTAATTCAATAACTTGAGGTACACAAAATAAGGAGTTTGAGCGCACCATGACTAACTAAAGTAGACATTAAAAAGTGATTTTGATAATTATTAACTACATTTTTTATTTTATAAATATCATATATAATTTTAACATTCATATTTTTTGTTTCTTAAACATAATATAAGGATAAATTCAATTTTGTGATAAAACAAATATGTTTTATAAAATTCAATTTTACCACCTATTTAATTGGGATAATTTTTTTAAATAAAATATTTGACACATTTATATATTCAACTTAATAAAATTATATTCTTATTTAGAATAGGGATATAAAATTTTAGTTTGGATAAATTTTTGTTACCCTTCTGATAACATTCATATTTTGACGAATAGTGAAAATACTAAATTTTAATTGAAAACAAACTATTTAATAGAAATAATTTATAGTTTTCAATTATTAATTTTAAATAATTGGACATATAATTAGATTATTATTTTTATAATTTAATATAATGTATATCATTATAAGTAAATTCACATTTAAATTTAACATAAACCTATGCCAATCTTTTGGTTGTTTTTACATTTTAAAGAACCCTCTTTTTGGTTTTGACAACAAGAAGTAATCCTAAATTAATTAACTCTACTTAAATGTATCTAATTTGGTAAAGTATAATTCATTTTTTAATTCAGAATATCAAAATTAGCTTACAATTAATTTTATGTAGTTTTCGGAAAACATACATTTTGTAATGAATAGTGACAACAACTACGTTATTGTTTAAAACCAACTTTTAATTTTAATAATTATTTATTTTATTTAAATTATCTTTTAGTCCAAATAGATAAATAATAACTCCATAATATCAACGTAATTCTATAATGTTTAATTAAAATAAAATTAGATGTATAATTTTGTATTGAACTTTTTACAGTCTTTTACCCACCTTCTAGGAGTATTATCATATTTGCATAAAACATAATTTTACCACTTCTGTGAGTTGAATTTTAAAAATCTAAGAGAATTAGTTGAAATAAATTAGTAAAATTCAGTTCAATAACATGAAAATATTTTTTTATTAATAGTAACTTTTGACTTTTTTTAACATGATATAAAGTAAATATGGTAATTAGAGGTAAAAATTATACTATAATTACCCTAAAAATGACATATTTCTCTTGGATAAGTGAAATTTGACAAAAACAAACATGGGAATAAATTATGATCCTCTTCGGTCTACTTGGATTACATAATGTCATTTATTATTATTTTATCTAAAAAAGTATGAAAAGATTTAAATTCAATGTACAATAACTAAACCAATTTTAATAAAGGTTTATACATAAGATAAATTTTATAATAAATATTCATAAAATATAACAATTAACTTTTTAATTGAGTTTTTCTTGTATTTTCAGAGTATGTTTAGAAACCATATTGTGTAAGAATACAAGAAGACGTGGTAAAAGTTAATCTATATTACTAGGAGATAAATCTAAATGATAAGGTTAATATGGTGACCTAACCCTATATGAAACCTGTTGGTTGATTTTTATTACCCATCCGCACATTAGACTACAAATAAATATTTTTGGAGCCAATAGAAAAAGATAATGATTTTATTATAAAATAATATTTCAATCTTATCCTAAAGGGACCCTCATCTCTCTTATAAAAGGGTAGTTCCACATCACTCAAAATCACACCTCCAATGCCTTTTGGCTCGGCAAACCCCTGACAAAATTTTCTCCCAACTACCCTAACTTCGTCCAAGAGGTATTACATTAATCATAAAGCAGACCCACTGAGGCCTTTTGATCAAATCAAAAAAAAACACCCCAAGAAGAGGTATTAATTTCACCACCCCTTTCAAATTATTTTCTTCTTCCACTTCCTATTTCATTATTGATCCCATACCAAAATAATAACACCAGTATATTCTAAATAATTTGATGTTATTATAAATATGTAGCATCTATATTCCTTATTCGATCCATCATATTAATGACAAAGTCATCATACATGTGTAAGTACGACTTACCATCTCCACGAAGTAGTATAGATTTAAACTTGAACAACTCATTATTTGGATATGTATAATAATGAGTATAACTGATGTAAATAATAATTATAACATGTTAATGATTCTTTATATATGATATACCATTAAATTACATGAGATTTTACCATCAATATAATGATTCTGTTTCCCATGCGTACGTATGAATTATAGTCTCCACGAACGTGATGAGATTCATTCACCATCACACTCATTCAAGAATAATTATCTTTCTATTATTAAAAATATTGTTTAAGAACATAATATAATTTTGGATATGAATCAAATACATCTTATCCATAAAATACATGGCTTACGTAATAAGGCATATAAAGGAAAACAAATCAGTTAACACCTGAAAATGATGATACAACTGAAATATTAATGACAATGCAATATTAGGGGATCATATATGATATCTAATTTATGAATATAGTAATTCTATAATTTAATAAAAAAAATTAAACTATTATACATGAGGTTAACATACCATCAAAAATGGAAAAGTAAAAGGTAAGGGTTAATTTCACTATCTCTTTATTATGTGAAGTGGTTTTTATGTGAGTATCTACTGAGACATATTTAATATCCATGTCCATGTTTCATAAAAGAGTTTTCAAATGGATTTTTAAAGGGGAACTTTTACTAAAACATATTTTTTAATGTTTTGAAGATTTATTATTCTATACCATTACCATTAATGTCCATGTTTTCAAAATGGTATTAATTATTTATTTATATGGACATTAATATTTTAAAATTTATATTCCATTTAAAACATTAAAAGTGGTTTAGGACACTTTGATACAAAACTATCTTTTAATTGACTTCCATTATAAATTTTGTGTCTTTATATTGATTTCATGAAATGGTTTATCTCTCTCAATGATTTTTACAAATCATTTTCTACTATGTCAACATCCTTTACGAGATATTAATCTTGATCGAGGATCGTTTATTATAAAATGTTCCATATTTTATTCAATGAGTTATGATATGTTTTACTATGTATGTGCTATTTTTATACCATTAATTGTTTATTGTTAATGTATTAACATTTCATATGCTAATTTTAATATGAATGTTTATGTTAATTTTCAACATTTTTAAATATGGAATGCATTGGACTTAGTAAGTGACTAGTGGATCCCGCTATAGCTCCTCGATGAATCGATAGGTATCATGAGACAAACTACTATCTTGGGACAAGGCCTGTAAAAAAAATTATTTGTAGGCATGAAACAAAGCTATGACTATGTGGTTATGAAGTGTGTAATTATTCATTCCATCATTATGAAATTGTCAATTGATATTACATGTGATTATTCGACATGTAGAATATCCATGTGAATAAGTAAATTTCATTATTTGATTTATCTATTCCATATTATGCTTATGTTTAAGTTTTAAAGGATATTGTTTTAATCTTATACATTTCCTTAAATATTTATGTTTATTTATAAAAGTTTTTGCTATATTGTTATCCTTACTGAGTATCTGAGATCACAACTTTATATTTTTTATTTTACCCAGGATGCAAAAAAACAATATTATGACAGACCATCAGGGATAATCTAAGTGATATAAATGTGGTAAATATAGAAAATATTGTTGTTTGTTTTTCATTTAATAATGTAATGTAAGACATATTTATGTATCTAGTACATACAAGGCTACTAAACTGGTCGGTCTTTTGGGATTTGATCCCTAGTGATCATGCCAATGTTATGTAATAATGCACAGATGCAAGGTAACTAGGGTTGTGTCGTTACTGTTTGTATCAAAGGATATTTAGTACATACCCTGGATACTATATTTGGAAAAACAATTATTATAAAACATTAACCTTCGATTTCATATGAGGATTAGAATAAAATAACCTCCTTGAATTTTGGAAATGTTGAGATTTCGTGCATCTTCCAAGTAAAACATCCATGTAGGGATATGTGCAGGTAGAGTTGGCTCCGGCATAGTTGTACCTAGAAGGGAAAACTCTGACAAAGTTTTCGGGGTTGACTAGGGATGTCTTGGTAAATTACAACTAGCCTTGCTACATTCTTGGTTATGAC
This sequence comes from Viscum album, assembly GCA_963277665.1. NCBI lineage: Eukaryota > Viridiplantae > Streptophyta > Magnoliopsida > Santalales > Viscaceae > Viscum > Viscum album. The sequence goes on along the minus strand of OY728146.1, from coordinate 1,999,187,961 downwards.
ACTCCTGGGATAAATGTTTAAGATAATTCACATTTTCATTAATATCCATTACGAAGGATTGAGGAGTAAACACTTCTTAAAAGAAAACATTTTATGATTATGGATTATATATATAATCATTTCATCTTCTGTAAGGTGTTTTAGAAGATTGTAATTATTCATTGTGATTCATAAACTATCTTAGTGTATGCCATTTTCTAGAAATGGTGCCTAGTAGAAGGATTGGGAAGTCCTGCAATACGCATGATCCAACGATTATGATAGATCATAACATTCATGTTATTAAGCCAACATTTATAAGGGAAATAATCTCCCACATATTCTCATCATATGAATAAATAGTATCATGAGTTAATATTATAATTATTGAATTCTCTAAGCCTTATGGGTTTTAATGTGATTAAGAGATGAAAAGGATGGAAGAGATAATTACAGATAAAGGGAAGAGGGTGAAGTACAATTTTATCATATGTGATAACTGTGGAAAGAATGTCCATGGTAATTGGTTGAAGGGAATAAGATTTTGTTATACGTTTGGAGTTAAAGGAAACTATGTACATGATTTAAAATGTTATTAAAAGATTTCAAATGTACGATACTTCATCTGCAAGGAGTTGTGACACTATGTGAATCAATGTCCAAATCATTACAGTATACCCCAAATGCTTCTATTGAATAATAATCAAGTTTTGATACTACCGATGATGAAGAGGAATTATTAGAGTTCTTTTGTTGTTATTAACATATTTTGTAATTTCATTATTGAATTAATAATGTTCTTGTTTTAATAATTATAGAGTCTATTAGGATTGTACTGTAGTGATATTTTGTTAATTACTTGTGATTGTGTAGAACCAGGAAAAGTGACTCAATAAAAGGTTATTTTTGTAGAAAATATATGGTTGACATATAGATTTTCCTTAATATGGTTCTAATAATGAGGTAGTGATTTTTCAATAAGAAATGATTTATTTGGTTAAATTATATTGGTTATTCTTGACTACCTTGGTAATGATTAATGATTTGAATATTCCCTCAATGTTTGACTTTACATTAATTTTGGATAAAAAGAGTATATCATGTATTCTATAATCAATAAAGGATAATTATATAATAAATAATGTTTTATGGTAATTCATGGTGTTATCGTGTTTTAAAAGAATACATGCTGAAGGAATTCATATGTTATTACATGGAAAAAACGGAACTTCATTGGGTTTACCTTCCTTATAAATTTTGGACTGTGAGTTTGGAGAGAAGTATTAAGGATAATTCTAATGGTCGGAATGGATTATGTTTGATGTTGGATACTAATATTATGTTTAAATCATTTCTTAATATTATATCTGGATTGTTATAAAAAGGACAATTAGAATTCGGGTGACAACTGGTCGCCTTCGGAAAGGGCGCATGACTTCAATTTGCAACTGATGGGTGACATGGGTGCTTCACCTACCACTTGCATACATGATGACCGGGTTTTTGTAATGTAGTTTTTTTTAAATAATCTGAAAAATGATTTATAAATTCCTTATTTTTGGAACCCTATATGATTACGATAAATAGGATATTTTTTAATTCTAAAATCCTTTAGTGTGGAACGATGAGAATGTGGAAGGAATTAGTTGAAGGATAAAATCTACTTATCATGTATATATTTTTTCCTCTTATAATATGAATAAATTAATTCTAAAACCTTTATGAAGGGATCATAAAACCAAAAATGTGTTATTCTAATACCTTATATTTTTTCGAATCGATAATATTTTAAATCACAATAGATTGATGGCATTGAGGCCCTCAATTATATAGTTAATTATGATTGATGACCTCAATAACTCCATGTAAATATCTACGGTTTCCCTCCAAATATGTTTCTATAATTTCCTCCAATGATCATCCAATCGTGATCCATATTTGTAGGTGACTTTTTAATTTCCAATTCTCTCTTATTAAGACTAAATTTTATTAACCTAATTTCTAATGTGTGTTTTCCACAGTGTATTTATCTATTTTTAGTCTATTAATTTCTAAGAACAATTTCAAATTGTGAGGACACAATTTATTGAAGTAGGTTAGAATGTAACAGCCCCAATATTTCAGAGTATGATATATCTTCAATGTAATTCAATTACTTATGCTACCCACACCAACAAGTTCGTGCACAACATGAATTTCCAAACTAGCCATTCAAAAAGTAGTTTTGAATAGTATTAATCTCATTTTGAATATAATATAAATCCTATATAAATTTAAAATTTCTATTTTTTGTTTCATAGACAATATATAAGAGATAATTCAATTTTTCAAATAAAAGAAGTAATTTTCAAAAAATGCAATTTTACCACCTATTTAATGAAGAATATTTTTTAAAACCAATATTTGAAACATTTATATAAAATATTTAATGAAATTATATTCTTCTTTAGAACTGGGAAATAATATTTTGTGTTGATAAATTTTTTATCTTCTTTTGATAACATTCATATTTAAATTAATAGTGAAAAATACTAACTTTTTAATGAAAACAACTTTTTTAATGGAAATAATATAGAGTGATAAATTATATATTTGAATGGTTTGGAAGTATAATTAAATTATCGTTATATAATTTAATACAAAGTTGGTCATTATTAGTAATTTCACATTTAAATTTGACATAAACAGATGTCAATATTTTGATAGTTTTATCATATTTAAAAACCCACTTTTTGGATATGATAATGAGAATTAATATTAAATTACATAATGCACCCTCTATGTTATGAATTTCGTAAAATATAATTATTATTTAAAATTGGAATATCCAAATTAGCTAGGGGTGAATTTTTTTTATTTTTTGGAAAACATTGATTTTTTATGAATAATGAAAAACAATGTGTTCATGTTTAAAACCAAATTATTATTTAAATTTTTATTTATTTTATATTAATTTATTTTCTATAAAAATAGATAGATTATACCTATATATCTTTAATGTTATTCATTTGTGTCATTTTATATTAAATTTAAAGGGTTAATATTTTATTGATCTTTTTACAGTCTTTTACCCACCTTCTTGGACCATTTGCAAATTTTCATAAAATAGAAATTTTCCACATTTGTGAGTTTAATTTCTAAAATTGATGAGAAATGGTTTACATTTATATAAAAAATTTAATCCAATATGATTAAAATAATATTTGGTGTATAGTATCATTTGAAATTTATTTACAATGATTAAAAGTAAATAGGGTAATTAAAGGTAAAACAATATTATAATTACCCTAACACATGTCCAAATTTTATTCGATAAGAGAAATTAAACCATAAAATACATTAGTAATAAAATATTATCTTCTTTGGTCCAGATGTATTACAGTAGGAAATTTATTATTATTTTTTTTAATTAAGTGTTAATAGTGTTAAATTCCCTATTTAAGAAATAAACCATTTTTAATATATGGATATACATAAGATAAATTCAACTATAAATATTAATTAAAAAGTTAAAAAAAATTCTTATATCATGGTATTTTATTTATAAACTTCAGACATTAAATAATTAATTTTATCTATGACATGTTGATGATGCAATAATTAACTTATTAACAAAAGAATCAAATAAAGTGAATTATAAATATTAAAATAAATACAATTTCAAATTTTTTATGATATCCACAAATTTTATAGGGTTAGATGACATGTAAGGGTTTATTCCATGTATTTAGTTCAATTTAATCAAGTATTTATGACTTTCACATAAAAGAATTACTAAATAGTGTCAAAATTAACATTATTGAGTTTAAAAATATATATTATATTATTAAATTATATAATATTTTGAAAAATAAAAGGATCAGCCAAAGGGATAAAATTATGTTATATATGTCTATAATGAACCACATTAGGTTCTATTGGATGTTTAGAGTATGTTTATTAACCATATAGTGTAAGAAAACATGAAGACACTATAAAAGTTAGACCATTTAGCTAAGAGTAAAATATAAAAGGTATGATTTATAGGGTGACCCAAAATGGTCTAAAACTAATTGGTTGAATGTTATTAGATTAATACCCACCATATCCAAGAATGAAATAATTAGGACCCATTAAAAACCGAAAATTATTTTATTATAAAATATGATTTCAAAATTATTCTAAAGTGACACTTACCTATTTTATAAAAGGGTACTTCACCTTATCTGAAAATATAACATCCAAAGCCATTTGGCTCTGCCAATCCCTACCAAAATCTCCTCCCAACATACCTCCCTTAGAACTAGAGGCCTTACATAGATCATAAATCCATCCCAAGGATCCCTTCTGATCAAATCAAAAGGAAACACCCGAAGAAGAGGTAATAATTGTTTCACCTCTTTCAAGTTTTTTTTCTTCCACTTCCATTTTCATTGTTGTCTACATAAAAAAATAATAAATCCAGTATCTTCTATATACTGTGATGTTATTATAAATATGGAACATATATATTCATTATTCTATCAATCGTATGAATGGAAAAGTCCCCATATGTGTGTACGTAAGGATTACCGTCACCATGTCATGGTGTAGTTTGGTATTCAAACACATCATTATTGGTATTTGTATAATAATGATTATAATTGAAGTAAATAATTAATATAACATGTCAATGATTGTTTATATATTATATACCAATAAATTAAAAGCGATTTCACTATCAATATAATGATATTGTCGCTCATGCGTACATACATATTATCGTCTCCCTGAATGTGATGAGATTCAATCCAATCGTAACCATTCAAGAATAATTTCCATTTTATGATTAAAAATAATTTTTATGAACATAGTAAAATTCTGGATATTAATGGTAATACAACCTATTCAAAACAAACATGGCTTACATTACAAAGCATTTAAAGTAAAATGAATCAGTTAACACTCAAAAATGTTGATACTACTGAAATATTATTACCAATGAAATATTAGATGATCATATATGATATCATATTTATGTATATAGTTATTTTATAATATAAAAACAATTATTTATCAACCATACTAGAGGTTAACATACCATTAAATAAGGAAAAGTATAAGGTGATTGTTAATATCACAATCTCGTTATTATTCGAGGTCATTTTTATATAAGTATCTACTGAGACATATTTATTATCCATGTCCATGTTTCATAAAATATTTTTCAAAAAGATTCTTTTTATGGGACCCTTTTACTAAAACATCATTTTATATTTTTTAATGATTTATTCTTCTAAACCATTCAACATTAATGTCCAGGTTTTCAAAATGGTTTTAATGATTTATTTATATGGACATGAATGTTATAAAATTAAATTTAATTTAAAATTATCCAATGTGTAATGGGAAACTTCGGGTAAAAACTATTTTTAAATGACTCCTTTCTAATTTATGTGAATTTTAAATGATTTCATGAAAAATAGATATTTTTCTCAAAGTTTTTTTAAATTAATTTTCAACTATGTCCGCATCCTTTACAATATATTATTCATGATAGAGATGGATTTATTATAAAATATTCTATATTTTATTGAATGAGTTATGATATGTTTTACAATGGATGTTTTATTTTTATACCATTAATTGTTTATTGTTAAAGTATAAACATTTCTTATGCTAGTTTTAATATGAATTTTTTTGGTATGTTTCACATTTTTTATATGGGGAATGTATTGGACTTAGTATGTGATGTGTGGAGCCCGCTATATCTCCTCAATTCATCGGTAGGTATCATGAGTCAAACAAGTGTCTTGGGACAAGGCCTTGACACAATCTTATTTTTAGTCTTGGAATAAGTCCTTGACTATGTGGTTTGGAAATCTGGCATTCTTCTTACCATCGTTATAAAATTGTCTATTGATATTACATGTGATTATTCGGCTATTAGAATATCCATGTGAATCAATAAATTCCATTATTTTATTTATCATTTCCATATAATGGTGAAGAATATGTTTAAAATTCATATGTTATAGTCTTATACATTTCTTTAAATGTTTTTGTATAGTTATGAATGGTTCCAATATATTGTTATCATTACTGAGAATCTGAGCTCACCCCTTTATATGTTTTATTTTTCCCAGGATGCGAAGAAGCATATAATGACTGACCTATAGGGATAGTCTACGAGAAATGAATGTGGTCAATGAAGACAATGTTTTTCTAGTTTTTTTTATTTTATAATGTAATGTAAAACATATGTATGTATGTAGTACTTACAAGGATACTATATTGATCGGTATTTCTAGATTTCATCCCATGTGATCATGCCAAATGTTGTGTAATAGTGCACCGACTCTGGCTAACTGGGGTCGGGGCATTACCATTGATTTCAGAGGATTTTTAGTACAAATCATGGAAACTAGATTTAGAAAAAATCTGATTATTGATCATTATCCTATGATAGACATTGTTGATTAGTATATAAGATCATACTAGAATTTTGGTATTGTTGAGATTTTGTTTATTTTCAATGCAATACATCCATGTCTGGATACGAGCAGGTAGAGGCAGCTCTAGCACATATGTACCAAGGAGTGAAAATTATGACGTGGAGTATCCAGTTTGACCTGGGGTATCCTGGTACATGACAACAAGCCTTGTTTCACTCTTGGTTATGATACTCATGGGAAATATGCTTCAGATAATTCACAGGTTTCATAAAAACCATTATGAGATATATAGAAGTAAATACTTCCTCAAAAAAACTTTTATTATTATAGATTAAATTTATAATATTTTCAACTTAGGTTTTTTATTTTTCACATTTTGAATTATGAAATGTGATTCATAAACTATCCTTGTGTATGAAATTATTAAAAAATCATGCCTAGTATAAGGAATGAGAACTCCAGTACTACGCATGATCCAATGATTAAGAGGGATCATAACTATCATGGAATTAATCTAACATTTTCAAGGGATATAGTCTCCAATGTATTGTCATAATATTAAGAAATTGTATCATGTATTAATAACATAGGTAAATAATTTTTACAGTCTTATGGTTTTTAAGGGAAGTAATAGAAGAAATGGATGGAAGAGAGAAATACAGATAAATAGAAGAGGGGAAAAAGGATTTTCACATATATGATAACTATGCAATGGATCGCCTAGGTATGTTTTTGAAGGGAGTGGGTGATTGTTATAAGTGTGGAGAAAAAAGACACCAATTAGGTGATTAAAATTGTAAGAAAAATGTTTCAACTATACATTGCTTCATTTTCAAGGAGTTTGGACACTATACGAATCAATTTCCAAATCATCAGAATATAATGTAATTGCTGCTATAGTAAATTAATCATGTTATGACTCTACCGATGAACAAGAGAAATGATTAGAGTTCTTATGTTGTTATTAATGTGTTGTGTAACTTGAGTATTTTATTAATGATATACATTTTATCATAATTATAATGTATATAAGGATTGAACTGCATTAATATTTCAATATACACATGAGATTGTGTGGAACCAAGAAAATTGATTCAATAACAAGTTAATATTTTTTGGAAAATATATGGATGAGAGATAGATAACACTTAATACGGTTTGGATACTGAGGTAGTGATATTTGAATAAGACATGATTGATTTGGTTAAATTATATTCGATATTCTTGACTACCTTGAAACTGAATAATGATTTGTATATTCCATCATTGTAGGAGTTTAAAATATTTTTGGATATAAAGATTATATCAAGTATTCAATAAATAAAAAGGGAACATGAATATAATCAATAAGGATTTATGGTAATTCTATGCGGGACTGTGTTTTAAAGGAATAAATGGTGATGTTATTCACATGTTATTACATGCCAAAAAAAAGATCTTCATTGTGTTTAACATCCTTATAAATTTTGGACTATGAGTTTGGAAAAAAGTATTTTAGAAATGTCTAAATACTGGAATGGATAATGATTGAAGTTGGATACTAATAATAAGGATAAATAATTTCTTAAGAATTTTTTGGATAGTTTTAAAAAGGACAACCCGAAGGTCGGGCGATAACCCATCGCGTCCGGCAAGGGCGCACGACTTGATCCGGTAACCGATGGGCGACCAAGGTGCATCACCTACCACTGGCCTATGTGATGTTCATGATTGTGTAATGTAGTTTTGTAAAATATCATGGCAAATGAATTATTAATTCAATATTTTTGGAACCCTATATGGTAACAATAAATATATTTTTTTTGAATTTTATTATCTTTTGGAGTGAAAGTTGAGTATGTGGTGGAATTAGTTAATGGATGAAACATTACATATCAAGTATATTAATTTCTGCTAATCCTATGAATAAATTATTTCTAAAACATTAGGGAATGTATCTTAAAACCAAAATTGTGTTATCTTAATACCTTATGTTTTGTTGAACTGGTGATATTTTAAATCAACATAGTTTGATGGTATTGAGGCCATCGATTTTACACATGTTTGTGATTGATGAACTCAATCAATCCCTGTTAATATTTATGTATTTCTTCCAATTATGTGTCTCTAATTTCAACCAATTTCCTCCAAATCTTAATGATAATTTGGTTGTGACTTTTTCATTTTCATTTCCCTCTAATTAAGAATATGTTTTATTTACCCAATTTTCAATGTGGGTTTTCCCTCAAAGGTATTTATCTATAAATAACATTTTATTTTCAAAGAACAATTTAAAATTATGAGGACACAATTTATTGAAAGTGGGGATAATGTAACAAACCACGATTTCATAGAATATTATTTCTTCATTGTAATTCAATAGCATGGGCTACGCGCAATAACGAGTTTGAGCGCACCACGACTTTCCAGTCTAGCCATTCAAAAAGCGGTTATGAATAATATTAACTGTATTTTTAATTTTCAATTTATCATAAATAATTGTAAAATTAATATTTTGTGTTTCATAGACAAAATATAAGGACATATTCAATTTTTTAGATAAAAGTAGTATTTTAAAAAAATACAATTTTACAGCCAATTTAATGGAGAATAATTTTTAAAAAATATTTGACACTTTTATCTATTCTATTTAATGAATTTAAATTCATCGTTATAATTGTGACCTACAAAATTATTTTGGATAAATTTTTTGTACTATTCATGTATCTTTAATGATTTGATTAATAGTGAAAAAAACTCAATTTAAATTGAAAACATCTTTTTTAATTGAAATAATTTATAATTTTAAATTATTCATTTCAATGGATTGAATTTATAATTAGATTATATTTTCAACATTTAATACAATTTTAGCCATTATAAGTAATTTCATATTTAAATTTGACAAACACAGATGTCAATATTTTGATAGTTTCTACTATAAAAAACCACACTTTTTGGTTTTGACAATTGAATTAATTTTAAATTAATTATTTATACTTCTCTATTTGTAATATTTTATAATATAATTCATTTTTTAATTTGTAACATCAAAACTAAATTATGGTGATTTTTTGGTATTTTTCTGAAAATATCGAATTTTTTATGAAAAATGTAAAACATTGCGTTATTGTTTAAAATTGACTTTTTAAAAATAATTATTTATTTTATTTTAATTTATTTTAATTCAAAATAGATATATAATACCTATATAATTCCAATGAAATTCATTTGGGACATTTTATAAAAAAATTACATGTAGAATGTTTTATTGAACTTTTTAACGTCTTTTACCCATATTCATGGAGCATTAGAAAATTTTCATAAAACATAATTTTACCACTTCTGTAAGATACATTTCAAAAATCCAAGAGACATGATTGATAGAAGTAAGCAAAATTTTGTTCCATAAGATGAAAATAATTTTTTTGAATAGTAATATTGACTTTTATTTACCCCGGTTAAAAGTAAATATGGTAATTAAGGATAAAAATGAAATTATAATTACACTAAAACATGTTCTATTTATATTGGATAAGTTAAATTAGACCAAAAAACATTAGTAATAAAATATGATCCTTTTTGGTACACTTGGATTTGATTTGTTCATTTATTATAATTTTATTTATAGAATAGTAAATAGTGTAAAATTCAAAGATTAATAACTAAACCATTTTTAATATATGTTTTTACATAGGATAAATTAGACTATAAAAATTCATAGGAAAAATATAAACTATTTCCTACATTATATTATTTTATTAAAAATTATTAGATATTTAATAATTAAATTTATTTAGGACACAATGATGATTTAAAAATTACCTTATTAAATAAAGAATCAAATAAATGGTAATATAAATATTAAAATAAATATAATTTTAAAGATTTTATGACATACACAGATTTTTTATTTCAATATGACATGATAGGGTTGATTTAGTGTATCTTTTTCGAAATAATCATGATGTGATTACTTTCATAAAAAACCAAATAATAAATGGGGTAAAAATTTATATAAATGAGTTTTTAAAACAAATTTTATATTATTAAATTATATTATATTCCTAAAACTATAAAGTTCATAAAAAGGGATTATATATTACTATATATTTCATTAATGATCCACTTGAGTTTCTCTTGGTTGTTTAGAGTAATTTTATTAGCTATATTGTGTCAAAATATTAGAAGACACGGTAAGAGTGAATCTATTTAACTAAGAGTTAAATCTAAAATATATTGTTATTATGGAGACATATACTTGTCTATAACCAATTAGTTGAGTTTTTCTAGACCCATCCCCACCATATAATATAAATAAATTATTTTTGATCCATTGGAATCTGAAAATGATATTAGAATAAAATAATATTTCATTCTTTTCCTAAAGTGACCCTCCAATCTCTTATAAAAGTGTACAACCCCTTACTCAAAATCACACCTCCAAAGCCATTTGGCTCGAGAAAAAACCTATCTGAATCCCCTTCCCACTTCCCTCCCTTCGACCAAGAGGCCTTACATTGACCAGAAAGGCATCCCAAAGAGCTATTTTGATCATATCAAAAGGAAAGACCCGGAGAAGAGGAACTAATTTCATCACCACATTCATGTTCTTTTCTTCTTCCATATCCTCATTCTTTGTTGTGTCTATAACAAAATAATAACCCGAGTAACTTATACATACAGTGATGGTATTAAAAATTTGGAACATCTATATTCATTAATCTATTCATCCTATGAATATCAAAGTCACCATAAGTGTGGGCGTACGACTAACCATCCCCACGTCGTGGTGTAGTATGTTATTCAAACACTTTATTATTTGGATGGGAATAATAATGATTATAACTAATGTAAATAATAAATAAAACATTTTAATGATTCTTTATTTATGATAAACCTTCCCATTACAATCTATTTCACTATCAATATAATGATATTGTATCTCGTGTGTACGTACGGATTACCATCTCCACAAACACGATAACATTCATTCCTCGTCATAATAATTCAGTAATAATTTTCATTTTATGATTAAAAATTATTCTTAAGAGCATAATATAAAACTGGATATGATTCAAATAAATCTTATCCATAACAAAAATGGCTTACATAACCAATCATATATGTGAAAATGAATCAGTTGACACCCGAAAATGATGATACTACTGAAATATTAACAACAAATCCATATTAAAGGATAATATAGGACATCATATTTTGGTATATAGTACTTGTATAATTTAATAATTATTATTTAACTATTATACGCGAGGTTAGCATACCATCGACTATGGAAAAGTACATGGTAATGGTTAATTTCACAATCTCGTAATTATCTGAGGTTATTTTTATGTATGTATATTGTGTGACATATTTATTATCCATATACATGTTACATAAAAGTGTTTTAGAAGGTATTAGTTGTATGGGACTGTTTCACTAAAACATTAATTTAAATTTTTTAATAATATATTCTTCTTACACTTTCCCAGTAAAGTCTATGTTTTCAAAATTGTTATAAAGATTTATTTATATTGACGTGTATTTTTTAAAATTATATGTTCTTTTAAAAGATTAAAAGTGGAATGTGAAACTTTAATTCAAAAATATCTTTTAAATGAAATCCTTTATAAATTATGTGAGTTTTAAATGATTTCATGAAAAATGGATATTCCTCTCAAACAATTGTGCTAATCATTTGGTACCATGTCAACAACATTTACGAGATAGTATTCTGGATCGAGGTGAATTTATAATAAAATCATCTATATTGTATTGAAGGAGTTATGCTATGTTTTATTGTGGATGTGGTATTTTTATTCCATTCATGATTTATTTTTAAAGTATTAACATTTTTATGGTATTTTTAATATGATTTTTTATTTTATGTTTCATCATTTTAATAGTTGGAATGCATTAGACATAGGTTGTGAATGGTGGAGCCCGCTATAGCTCCTTGATGCATTAGTATATCTCAGGAAGAAGACTAGTGACTTTGCAAAATGCCTTGAAAAAATCTAATTTGTTTTCATGGGACAAGGCCATGACTATGTGGTTATGAAGTCTAGAAATATGCAATCCATCATTATGAAATTGTCCATTGATATAACATGTGATTATTCGACTAGTAAAATATCCAACTGAATAAGTAAATGAAATTATTTGAATTATCTTTGTAATATTATTCTGGTGATTATATATAAAATCCTTTCTTTTTAGTCTTATACATTTTCTTAAATGTTTACATTTATTTATGAATGTTTCCACTATATTGTTATCCTTACTCAACATCTGAGATCACCCCTTTCTAGGATTTATTTTATCCCGGATATGAAGATGTATATTATTTCAAACATGCATGGATAGTATAAGAGATATAAATGTGGTCAATGGAAAAAATGTTGGTGTTGTTTTTTCATTTTATAATGTAATGTAAAATTTATGTATGTATCTTGTACTACCAAGGCTACTAATCTAATCGGTCATTTGGGATTTTATCCCTTGTGATTATGAAAATGTTATGTAATAATGCACCAACTATGCGTAACTAGGGTCAGGGCATTATAGGTATTGGGACAATATATGCATTGAATATCAAACAATGATAGTGATACTTAATGTTAGTTCAATTACTTCTACATCCATGAAGGGATGATTTTTTAAATATCATTCTCAATTACATATACATATATTAAGATTTTAACCGCTTATAAATAATCATGAGATATTCACATTTTCATCATAATAAAATTAAATTTGGTTTTGATTCAATTTCAACCTCTAATAATATTTTTTTCTCATGAGATTATAATGTATGCTATCTATAGGGTTTTAGTATGGTTATATATGTTAATGATGCATGAATTGGGATCTTATGCTTAAGAGGAGGCTCATTAGTTGTTCAACATGGTATCTCAGTAGTTTTGAAATTTTTAATGAAATTAAAATACATTTGAAAATATATTTAAATTTTAATTTAATCATAAAAAATAAAATACTTAAAATAATTTATTGAACATTGACATGGAATTAAAATTTCATTATCTAGTGAGGAAATAATTTGATCTTTTTTATATTAAATATTTAAAATCATTTATTTACTAAATAGAGAACACGAAAATGTAAACATAAAACAACTAGTGATAACTAGAGGAAAATAAAATATAGATGGTTAAAATGATAATGATCTTATAATTTTCTCAATTTTAATTTAACATGTACATTTTTGAAAAGAAATTAGATTGTATTTTTAATACATTACATGAACTCACATTCATCATGATAAATGTTCAAATCAGTTTTATAAAAAATATAGAATTAGTATTAATTTAAATTCTAATTATATTTTTATATACATAGTAATAAATATCATCCCAAAATTCTTTTATATTACACATTTTATTGGCAATTTATAATTTAAATTTAATTTTTATTAAACCATTTCTATTTTCCCAAGATGTATCAATTTGATTTTTCTAGTTATTAAACATTACTCATGTTTTAAATGTATCTATAATTAAAAACATGTTGTAAATGTAATTTTTATTAATTTTATATACCATTAATACAATTTATTAAATGTTTTTGGGAAGTATGAGTTACATCAAATCATGGAAATGGTAGTTCATGCCAATGTGTCAGTCATCTTTCTACATTTTGATGGAATAAATGGAAAAAAATTAAATAACATTTATACATTATATAATTATTTTTATATCATAATTCTAATATATATTTATTGAATGTATATTTATTTCCCTCACTAGATATTTTTAGTGCGAAACAAATTACGATGCTTCATGGAGGACGTAGTCGACAAGTACCCATGAGTGATGTTATTGTTTTTCAATAAATATAAAGATAAGAAGTTAGAATGAAATATATAATTATAGAACCATATATTTTATATTAATATCATATATAAAAATTCAATCCATCATAATATCTAACCAATAAATTTAGGGATATAAAATGAAATACATCACTTCCTGGAGAGGGTAATATATACATATGAAAAAATGATTAATTCATTTCATATAGGATGTGAAATTAAAGTGAAAATACTTTTCCAATAATAAGATAACATATTTATATTCAGGATATGAACGTCTTTATTTTATTATGAATAAATATATTTATAAGAATTAAAAGAAGTTAAAAAAATTTAAAGAGTTTAGTATGGTGTTCATAACTTATTTGAGATATGATTTTTTGAATACACCTTACGACATTATTGTATAGTATTAGTGTAATAATTTAAGCAAAATGAAAAATGGAATAAATCTATGAATTTTCTCATTTGTGTTCTTCATGACTTATAACTATTCGTGTTTGTAAATAATGGAAGATATGATGTTCCCCTGTATAATAAAGGTATGGAACACACCATGAAATACATAAAATATTTAATGAATATAAATTCTAATTCTTGTGAAATTAGGATAAAATGGATAATAAATATAATTTAGGAAAAAATATTGGATTAATATACTAATAAATAGTATATGGATTGTTTATGAGAAATTATTACCCTTATAACATTTACTAACACTCTCACTGATCTCATTCTAACCTTCATTATGGTAATGTTTTTAATAGTGTTTTCAATTCATCAAAAAATGTTGAAAGTGAAGTCATCCATTTTTTTTGAAATTTTGATTACATATATGAAAACAATTTTATTTCATTAAAATACAATAAGTGGAATAATATCATTTATAATATCAAATAATAATAAAACAAAAATAAATTTAAATGAAATTTATTTTTTGTGTAAATCTACATTCATTCTTATTACATGTCTATTAAAACCTATAAGATGACTGCTAAAATATTTTCTTTATTTTTTATATACATTTCACTAAAATAATTTATCAATATATTTAAAATTAATTTATTATTATAAGAAAACATTAGGAATAAAAAAAAATTTATAACAACATGTCTTTTTACGTTTGAATGATTTAATTTTCAATTATTACTAAGAAATGAGTAATGAAATAATTTTAATATATATATATATATATTAATATTATAAATTAATTTTCAAAAAAAAGAATAAAACATTTTAATTAACCTTACATGATTAGATAATTAAAATAAACAAAATATTTCAAAGCATTTAATTATGATCATCATTATTACCTTTCTGAATTAGAAAATATATATTGTTTGTTAATATTCAATTAAATACCATATAATGTTCTTTATATTATAATGTGTACAAATTTTTCACATAAATTTATTTTTTCTTTTAATGAAAACTATTCGACATGTAATATTTATTGATGTTGAAATATATCGTAAAATATTGGGGAATTATATTCTTGAACTTATATGTACTTTATCATTAAATTTTTATCACTAGGTTTATTAAAATAAAATGTAATTTCACCTAAAAACATACTCATTTTTCTTATTTATTTCCTTAAGTTTAATTCTGTGCCACAAGATATTTTCCATGTTATTGGAATTATTTTGTAGTAACCTCTCCTAATAATCTAGAATCATTAATTGTTAATTTTCATATGAAAGATCATACACCACCAATAAAATCTATGATTTCATAACATGAGAAGGATCATATTTATACTTCATAAAATATGATAAATGGAACACATTATGAAGATGAGGGATATTCTATTGCACCTATAGAAATATGAAATTATCCTAATATTTTGAAGAATATCAAAAGGAATAAAATATAGTGTTGGGACTCAACATTACACATTACATATTATGAGGAAATTCAATTAGAATTCAATATCATTAATTCCAAAAGATCATTTAATTTTATAATATTAAAGATTTTGGCCATAAATATTACATTAATAACACATATGAGTACATAATGGATACTTCTATTGAGTATCCATCTTTTCCAAAATATATGACATTTAATATATAAGAGGTTATCTATTCACAAAATTCATCATGAATTTTATCTTGAGTTTTTACATTACCATACCCATATTTATTCAATGAGAAAAAAATTAAATGTTTTTTGAGTACATGTCACGACCCATCCCCTGAGGCATGTACCATGACTACCCCAAGCCCGCCTTCCATTGGCTAGCGGTTGGGGACTGGAACCAAAGGTGTATTCCTTAATATTCAGAAGGCATTGCCTTTATAACCTGTAAAAAAATGAAACCAAGCACACATCAAGATACGAACACAAATCAACTGTATAGAAAATAGAGTGGGAATGTAAAAAGGGAAGGAATACAAGCCCAACAGTAATAGTACAAGTACAAATGAAATACAATACAACTGTAGCAAAAGAAAAGAAATTACTAGGTCATCGTCCGTGTTCCTACCTGAAGGGTATGTAAAGATCACCTTATCAGCACTCCATGTCCACCCGTCTCCTTTACATAATGACACACCGTATTGTCCACCTTCGGGCACCATCCAGTTCTGGTACTCTCAGCCTAAGTTCACGATTTTTTTCGCATGTATCCATCACAACAAGGTGCGGTCATAACCCATGCATGGGTGAGAATAACGATACTCATCAAGGACCCCGAGACCCACACGGTCTGACAGAATCGACCAATTATAAACCACAAAGTATGATATCAACAGATAACACTACATAGTTAAATGCCCATACATATACTTAAGTTATCATGTAATCCATATCAATCACAAGGAAACATAGAGGTAATGACTCAGCTCACAGCAAGTATATCTTTCAGTACAATAGTAGAGACGATTATATATAACTACTAAATAATCATACTCTGTTAAGAGGCTCTACTACTAACCTATACAGAATTGATAGGAGGTGACCCACACAAGATTGTTGGACCTATACCACACATGATCGCTATGATCTCACCCACACAATATTGATAGGAGCTGAACCACATAGGATCTCTAGGAGCTGAACCACAATGGATCGCTAGAGCTGACCCACACTGGATCGCTAGGAGCTGACCCACACAGGATTGCTTCAGCAGACCCACACAGGATTGCTAGGAGCTAACCCACACATTATCATTAGGAGATGACCTACACAAGATCACTAGAAGCTGATCCACACAGAACATCTAGAGCTTACCCACATAGGATTGCAAGGATTTGACCCACACAGAATCGCTAGGAGCTGACCCCCCACAGGATCTCTACGAGCGGACCCACACAGAATAGCTACGAGCATTCGTCTCATCACTACCTACTACTGGGTTTCCGCACAAGGATTTCTCGTCTCTGGGAGAGTCCTCTCCCTAATACACTAGTATATTCTACAACTACAATGATGTCCCGCAAATTTTTTTTCTCGATATCCTCCGCGTCATAGGGGTCTCAATGCAACTGATGGTGCGTCAATCGAACGCCTGATCTGTAAGTTATTTGCCTTTTAGTCTCAGGGGATCGGTTGGATTCATGCTTGATCCAACATGACTGTACACCAACTCAATCTAAAACTCTATTGTTGTATACTGAAAGGGGTTGTATCGCTCCACGGGATTCAGCGCCACTGACAGTTCGTCAAACGGACGTGTGGTGCCAAAGTATGCCCAAATGAATGTAAATGGGTCATAGTTGGCCCGGTTCTAGTACAACCGTGTTGACCCAGTTGGACCATCATGGTTTAGCATGACATGCTGGGCGGCCCGGCCTACTGGGTCTGGCACGGTAGGCCGCGAGGTGCTTCGGAGGGCCGCGGTTGGCCGCGAGGCTGCGGAGGGTCGCAAAGGGTTCTGTTAGGGCGCGAGGCCGTAAAGCGGCTCAATCGTGGTGGTTGGGCTAGAAGGGTGGTGGTGGCTAGAACTATGGCTCGTTCCAGATGGTGGCGGTGACTCGGTAGGTGGTGGTGGTTTAGTTGGTGGCTCAGCCCATACGGTGGCGACGAATCAACCCAGACGGCGGAAGCGGCATGAACTGTGGTGGTGGCTCGGACGATAATCGTGACGCGGCCTCGATGATGACGGCGGCTCAGCCTGGAGGGCGACAGTAGATCGGAAGGTGGTGACGGGCTGTGACGGTGGTGTGGTGGGACGTGGAGCGGCTCGGCCGAGGGGGCGTAGCAAGGCCGCGAGCAGCTAAGTGCCGCGGGGCGCGGAGGCTACGGGCGGCGGCGCCGGTGCCTTCGTCGCCTTCAACCATTGTGATGAACATATCAATTAACCAGAATGACAGATGGGTCTAGCCATGTTTTTCTGGCATGCACCCTCCGCATTAGAGAGGTAGGTAGTGTATCAACAAATACATGAGTAATGAATGACCAAATATTCATTTTAATACAAATATTGGATCAACTAGTTTTGGATGATCTGCATTCGCCATGATTTCCAAGAATGATGGAATTAAACGAAAGAATTCAGGAATTTAATATTAACCCTCGACAATGGATTGTTCGTTGACACTGGAAAAACAAAGAAGTATGGAGGTTGATTCATCATAGAATAAGATGTCCCCTGTTGGAGGAAAATTAAGATATCATCGATCTTCGTTCCTGTCACACACCTCTGATTTCGGGCTCGTTCATTTGTTCATCGTAGTCAAAGGAGTTGTTTGTCATCAAGAGAATTCATTGTTGGGGTATGGGATTCTCCATGATTCCCCAAAGGGTTCTGTCCTTTTCTTTTACCCACCAAAAGAATGAGGTATCAATATAATTTAACTTAAGAAAAAAATTATGTCGGAAAACACAAATACATGTTGGGAAAATTAATGTATGGCGTCGAAACAATTAATGTGGAGGAATCTCAACAGGATCCTCCACATTTAAGCGAGAGTTTTGAGGTTTCTCCCTCGTTAATAGGGGAGTTCAAGAGGTATAAGCCTCGGGTGGTCCCTACCACCACAACATCTCGTGGGAGGTTAGGCTTGGGTGGTCCTCACCACCATAACCTTTCATGAGTGTTAAATACAGGTGGTCTCCACTGCTGAAACATCTATATTGGAGTTTCAATAAAAAATAAAATAAAATAAGATACACAATTTTTTTTATTCTTTTCACGAAAAACCCAAAAATTAACTTTCACCCTCAACCAACTATCTTCGAGGTGAAAGTCTTCTTAAATGAATATCATTGCTGCATGGTCAACAGTGTCGTCTGATTTCAATTCCAAGCACTGGTTCAGATGTTCAAAAATCATGCTCGCATGTTTACTGAACGTACCAGAGAAAAATTTCATAAACTCGTTCCGGGCAATCCGGGCTGCACAATCATGCACCGTCAATTTTCGCGTACTCATAAAATATCAATTTAATTAATAAAAATACATGGAATTTCTGGGACATTACATTCTCCCCACCTCTGGTATTTGAATCCCTGTAATCCACAACTCAATCTAGGAAAACATGTGGGTACTTAGCATGAATATGAGTCTCCCGCTCCCATGTGCACTCCTAGATGTTCACGTGCTACCCGCGAACGTACACCAATGGTATCGACTATCCATGAAGGAACCCCTCTTGTCGGTCCTCAATCTCTACTAGAACCTCCGTAAATGTCTCCACATGGTCGACGTCCACCTCTCCATGGTCAATGATATAGAAAGGTTCGTTCATGTATCTCCTCAGTTGGGATACGTGGAATACGACATGCATCTGGTGAAACTGAGGTGGAAGAGATAACCGATAACCCACCTTGCACACTCTAGCGAGGACTTAAAAGGGTCCGATGAATCTTGGAGATAACTTTCCACCTCGGCCAAGTCTCTATAAACATCTATAGTGTGAGACCCGTAGAATTATGTGGTCACCATACTCGAACTCCATAGGTCTCTGTATCCTGTCGGAATATGACTTCTCCCTACTCTGTACAGTCTTCATCCACTCCTGGATGATCTGCACTTTTTCAGTGTTATCTCATACCATCTCTGATCCCACTATTGCTGACTCCCCTAGGTCAGTCTAGTATAAGGGTTATCTGCAAGGTCACCTGTACAACACCTTGAAAGGTTCAATCCCAATGGTGGAGTTATAGCTATTGTTGTATGAGAACTCCACCAAAGGCAAGTGATCCTCTTAACTGTGACCAAAGTCAAGGACACAAGCACACATCATGTCCTTGAGGGTCTGAATGGCCTGCTCAATCTGGCCAGCCATTTAAGGATGGAAGGTGGTGCTCAAATGATGTTACACCCTGAAAGCCTCCTATAACCCCTTCCATATTGGTAAAGTAAACAGTGTATCATGATCAGAGAAAATCATTTAGGGTACTCCAAGTACCCACACAATCTCTTGCACATAGAGGAATATCAAGCTCTCTACTGAACCCTACATTCCGATTTGTAGGAAGAGGGCTGACTTGGTGAGTTAGTTGATGATCACCCAAATCGATTCATGAAACCTGGATGTATGTGGAAGCCCTATAACAAAGTCCATGGATATCTCACCACACAATCACTACGTGACCTCTAAAGACTGAACCATGCATTCTAGAACCTAATGCTCCACCTACACTTTCTAAAAAGTTAGGCACTCAGAGACAAACTCTGCTACCGATTTCACCATTCTCAACCACTAGTGTTGTCGTTAGAGATCCTCGTACATTTTCGCTACTCCTTGATGTACCGCAATACAAGATGTGTGGAACTCCCTCAACAATTCCTCATGAAGTGTCACATGTACCATGTTATGTCCTCTAAAGAGGATGAAGTGCTCTGAACATTTTGAAAATCCATCAGGTGCATGTCCTGTGAATATCTAAGCATGCCATGCCTCACAGTCAGTGTTATCACGTTGTGCTTCCCTGACGCGCTGAAGTAGTGGGGGAGTGAGTGACTATAAGAGACTGAATCAAAGCATCTCCATCTCTATGCACAAAGGGTATCTTTCAAGCATCCAACTTCTCCCTCACCTCACCTAGATGTTATATACCATACCTCCTACTAAGTGCATCTACAACAACGTTCCCCTTTCCAGGAGTATATAATATCTCAAAGTCATAGTCCTAGAGGAACTCAAGAAAATGTCACTGTCTCATGTTCAGATCATTCTGAGATAAGATATAACTGAGACTTTTGTTATCTGAATACACTGTAAAATGCTCTCCCATAAAGTAATGTCACCACATCTTCAAGGTGAAGACCACTGATTCTAACTATTGGCCATGTGTAGCGTAGTTCCACTCGTGTTGTCTCAGCTGACTTGAAACATAAGCGACGATTGCTCGCTCCATCATTAGGACAAATCTGAGTCCGGTCTCGGATGCATCGTAGAAGACTACGTATCATATTCCCTCCTCTGGTAGCCTCAAGATGGGGGAACAAGTCAGTCTCTGCCCCAACTCCTGGAAACACGGCTGGCCTCTCTCCGACCACATTAAGGGTATCCACTTCTTCATTAACATTGATTGTGGTGCTGCAGCTCTGGAGATGTCTGGCAGAAACCTCAGGTAGTATCCAACCAAACCCAGAAAACATCGTACCTCTGTTACACTACTTGGTGGATCCCAAGAAAGTACCGCCACAATCTTCGCTGGATCTACTATAACTCCAACCTCCTAGATTACATGTACTTAAAAGTGAACATCTAGGATCCATAACTGGAACATCGAGAGCATACCATAAATTTGGTCCTCCCTGAGTGCGTCCAGTACAACCTGTAAATGTTAGGAATGCTCCTCCTCATTTGACGAGTAGATCATAATATTGTCGATGAAGACTACTAAAAATAAATCATGGTATGGCTGAAAGATCATGATCATGACTCCCATGAACCCTATTGGAGAATCAGATAAGCCAAATGTCATAACTAAGAACTCGTAGTGGTTGTACCGACATCTGAATGATGTATTATACACATATACATCTCGTACTTTGAGCAGGTGATACCATGATCTGAGGCCTATCTTTGAGAACCACCATTCTCCTTTCAACTGCTCAAAGAGGTCATCAATCCACAGAAGTGGGTACTTGTTCTTCATGGTCACTTTGTTTAGGCGCCAATATTCAAAAAAAATCCTCAAGATCCCATCCATCTTCTTGGAGAACATAATCGAGGCTTCAAAAGGAGAAACATTGGGCCGGATGAACCCCTTACCTGTATGCCCTCCAGCTATACACACACCCCATGAATCTATGCGGGAGCCATCTGATACACTGCTGTAGATATCGGTGTCATCCCATGGTACTAGTCAATGTAAAATTACACCTCTCTATGAGGAGGAATACCTAATACCTCATTAGGGAAGACATCCATGTAATAGTAAACCACGAATGGAAAATTTACACTCTCTACATCAACCTCCTTGATGGAAGGTTATCCAACTAATGATTAATCGACTGCACCCTCCACTGGGAAATCCCATAATGCGCTTCAAAGGTTCCTCTCTTGTCAGTGAAGGTAAAAATAGTCCCATCCATGCAGACACACCACACATTTCTCCTAATACAGTATATCTGAGCATGGAATGTAGATAACTAGTCCATGCCCAAGATGATGTCCTATATCTTTGAAGCTGCTACTCGGAGATCCCAGTCAAAGCTCTCGCTTTCCAGAGTATGTTGGAACTACCAGAACCAGTGTGTAATCATCGAAACCTCTCCTATAGGAGTCTCTATCCGTAGGGATCAAGACAATGGATCCATTAGAATCTCCGACCTCTGAATGAGTGCAGTGGGAATAAAATAATGACTAGAACTTGTGTCTATAAGTAATGCAACTATGGTGGTGTAGACATAGATCATTCCTTGCATAATATCCGGAGCGCCTTGATCATATGCCTCATCTGCTAAGAGCTAAGCTCTACCTTGTCTACCAGCTCCATGCGGTCAGGGTGGGCCTCCAAGTGGTGGTGGCAGTAACAACTTGAATCGTCACCCACCACCAGCTGGACGACCATATCCTCTGAATCGTTTGCCTGCTCGCTGCTGACATCCTCAGTATGACCTCTGTCTCTACATGGACGGTACTTCGACTGTCTACTAATCATCATTATGGTGGGTTGGACAGTCACGAGACATGTGAACATGCCCACCACATGTGTAACACTTTCCACTCCTGGTATGACTAGCTCCGCCTCAGCTTCCCCACACAACTGATCCAGAGTCATGCGGTCATCCATCTATAGGTATGGTCAACTTGGACCTCTTCGATAACAGTTTTTTGCTATATATAGAAGACTCTACTATGCGACTACTAGTGGTGAATCTCACAAATGGAGAATTAAAATCTAGGAAACACTCAACAATAAGGGCTATCTCTAACACCCCCTCCTACGTCGGGACACTGAGTGGGATCATCGAAGCCCTGATATCCCACCTGAGCCCCTACTCAATGGTCCTAGACATGTAGAATGGGTCTCGCACCATATCTATGGAGTGGCATGAGAGGTCAGTGAACCTCGCTGATTACTGAGCTACATCATGCTGACCTGTTGCAGATGGAAGATGCACTTGTATGCGCACTGCACGAAGAGTCGATGGGACAATCTCTGCCTGAAACCGGCTCTCGAAGTCTGCCCAGAGATGCATCACCTCAACGTGGACCTGAAACATCAATCTCCACCATCTTCCAGCTGCTACATGTAGAAATCTAGCTGCAAGTATCACCATGTTATCAGCTGGTGTCCCTAACAGTCAGAAGACTCTCATCACAGCCTCCAGATAATCCTCAGCCTCAAGTGCGTTCGTCTCTCCCATAAACCTGGGAGGCCTCTGGTGATGGAAGTCATGAAACACACTCAATAGGCGCGAAACCACTGCTGCTGGGGATGGGGGATTCGGTGTCCCAACATGTTATCGTACCTCTTGTACCTCCACTTGTGCCTCTAATGGAAAAGGGCCTTGCACTGAGGCCTCATCACTCAGTGGGCTATCAGTGAGTAAAAAAATCAGAACCTTAGCTGGTTATCTTCGTGGAGGCATCTTGAAAAGAAACAGGGGCATCACAGACAATAAGATATACCTGGTGAGCTGAATTAGGGGATCACAATAAAAACTCTTGAAAACATAAACACAATTCAGTGTTTTCGTTCACTGAGTAATTTAAAATATTTATTATATTAATCATATGTGTGTATGTATTAAACATAATGGTATGATAAAAAAACATGTTCGTGTTCTCAACATGAAATACTCATGCCCATCAATTAATAGATAGTAAAATCTAAATATTTTTTTATATCATGGATATTGATTAATAGTGTTTTCAATGTAGAAATAATTATTTATGTGTTATGAAATTAGAATGTGGCCTAGAAATCATAGGAAATCATAATATTATGTTCATATATATTCCGAATAATTTTCATGCCTAATCTTATGGTTATTTCTAAACTAAATGAAACTAACACTTATATTTTTTTAAAAATCAATTGAAAATTATTTCCATAAATATCATCATCATATAATGAGATATCTATATCCCTATTCCCATTTTATTTTTTATATTTACGAACCCACTGATTACATAACTAAAAACATGAATATGTGTTCTATATGGTCATAAAATATTCATCACTTTATTATAGAATATGATATTGTGATGAAATGGGTTTCATAAAAATTTCATCATCACATATTCACTAGCCATAATGAAAACATATATGGATAGTATTTTAATATCATATCCTAAATTAATCGTAATAAATATCAATAGATTATAACATAGAAGTGAATTAACATAAAAATTATTCTTGAAAATTTCAATGAAAATAATGGAAAATATCATCTGGATTTGTTAACTATAAAACAATGAATTTCTAGAAAGACGTGAAAAATAATATATTTGAAAAAAATAGGGATACATGTAATCTAAATTCAATGAAAATAATTATTATGTTGGTCGGAAAACCCATATGTGTGAACAATGTTAAAATAAGGACTACATTCACAGTTTCATCTAGAAGTCAAAAAGTACCTCATTAAAATACAATAAAAAGACTAATTTTGAATTTTATAATGAAATTAAAATAAATTTGAAAATATATTTAAATATTAATTTAATCATACAAAATATGATTCTTCAAAATAATTTCATGAACATTGACATGGAATTAAAATTTCATTAACCAGTGAGGAAATAATTTGATTTTTTTAAATTAAATATTTAAAATCATTTATGTACCCAATAGAGAAAAATGAAAGGTAAACATAAGAAAGCCAATTATAACTAGAGGAAAATAAAATATAGATGGTTAAAATGATATTGATATTATAATTTACCCAATATAAATTTAACATGTACATTTTCAAAAGGAAATTAGATTGTATTTATAATACCTTACCTATACTCACATCCATCTTGATAAATATTCAAACCAGTGGTATACAAAATATAGATGTAGTATTAATTTAAATACTAATAAAAATTTTATATACATAGTAAAGATTATCATCCCAAAATTCTTTTATATGACACTTTTTATTAGAATTTTTTTATTTAAATTCTATTTTTCTTAAACCATTTATGTTTTCCCAAGACGTATCGATTTGATTGTTTTAGTTATTAAACATTGCTCGTGTTTTAAATGTATCTATAATCAATAACATGTTGTAAATTTAATTTATATTAATTTTATACATCATTATGACAATTTATTAAATGTTTTTGTGATGAATGAGTTTCAACACATCATGGAAATGGTAGTTCGTGCAAATATTTCAGTCATCATTCTACATTTTGATGGAATAAATGGACCAAAATTAAATAACATTTATACATTATAGAATTATTTTTATATCTTAATTCTAATATATATATATGGAATGTATATTTATTACCCTCCCCATCAATTTTTCGTGTGAAACAAATTACGAAGCTTCACAGAGGACGTAGTCGACAAGTAACCATGAGTGATGCTATTGTTTATCAATAAATATAAAGATTATAAGTTAGAATGAATAATATAATTATAGAACCAAATATTTTATGATAATATAATATATAAAAATTCAATCCATCATAATATCTAACCAATAAATTTAGAGATATAAAATGAAATACAACACTTCATAAAGAGGGTAATATATACATATGAAAAAATGATTAATTCATTTCATATAGGATGTGAAATTAAAGTTAATTTTTTTTCCAATAATAAGATAAGATATTTATATTCAGGATATGAATGTATTTATTTTATTAAGAATAAATATATTAATAGTAATTAACAGAAGTTAAAAAAATTAAACAGTTTACTATGGTGTTCATCACTTGTTTGAGATATGATTTATTGAATACACCTTACGACATTTTTAGATGGTATTAGTGTAATAATTGTTGATAAATGAAAGATGGAATAAATCTATGAATTTTCTCGTTTGTGTTCTTTATTACCTATAACTCTTTGTGTTTGTATATAATAGAAGATATGATGTTCCATTGTAAAAGTAAGGTATGGAACACACCTTGAAATACATAAAATATTTAAGGAATATAAATTCAAATTCATGGGAAATTTCAATAAAATGGATAATAAATATAATTTAGGAAAAAATATGGTATTAGTATACTAATAAATAGTATATGGACTTGTTTATGAGAAATTTTTACCCTTATAACATTGTTTAACACTATCACTGATCTCATTCTAACCCTCATTATGGTAATATTTTTTTAATTGGATTTTCAATTCATCAAAAAATGTTGAATGTGAAGTCATCCAGTTTTTTTTTTGAAATTTTGATTCCATATATGAGAACAATTTTATTTAATTAAAATCCAATAAGTGGCATAATATCATTTATAATATCCACAAAAAATAAAACAAAAATAAATTTAAATGAAATTTAGTTTTTGCGTAAGTCAGAATTCATTCTTATTACACGTCTATTAAAACCCATTAGATGAATGCTAAAATATTTTCTTTATTTTTTATATACATTTCATTAAAATAATTTATCAATATATATAAAATTATTTTATTATTATAAGAAAACATTATGTATAAAAAATTGTTTTCTTATAAAAACAAGTATTTTTACGTTTGAATGATTTAATTTTCAATTATAATATAGAAATGAGTAGTGAAATAATTTTAAAAAATATATATATTTTTATATTTTTAATATTATAAATTAATTTTCGAAAATAATAATAAAATATTTTAATAAACCGTGCATGATTAGATAATTATAATAATCAAAATATTTCAATGCATTTATTTATGATCATCATTATTACCTTTGTGAATTAACAAATTTGTTTTTGTTATTATTCATTTAAATACCATATAATGTTCTTTATATTATAATGTATACCAATTTTTCACATAAATTTATTTTTTATTGAAATGAAAACTATTCGACATGCAATATTCAATGACGCTGAAATATATTGTAAAATATTGGGGCATTATATTCTTGAAATTATAAGTACATTGTCATTAAAATCTCATCACAAGGTTTATTAAAATAAAATGTTATTCCACCTAAAAACATGCTAATTTTTCTTATTTATTTCCTTAAGATTAATTTTGTGCCACAAAATATTTGCCTTGTTATTGGAATTATTTTTCACTAACTTCTCCTAATAATCTAGAATCATTAATTGTTAATTTTCATATGAAAGATCATACACCGCCAATAAAATCTCTGATTTCTTTACATGATAAGGATTGTATTTATACATCATAAAATATGAAAAATGGAACACATTATGAAGTTGAGGGAGATTCTATAGAACCTATGGAAATATGAAATTATCCTCATATTGATAATAATATCTAATGGAATAAAATATATAGGGTTGGGACTCAGCATTATACATTACATATTACCCGGAAATTCAATTGGAATTCAATTTCAATAATTCCCAAAGATAATATAATTTTATAATATTAAAGAGTTAGGCCATAAATATTACATTAATAACACATATGAGTACATAATGGATACTTCTATTGTGTATCCATTTTTTCCACAATATATGACATTTAATATAGAAGATTTTATCTATTCAAAAAAATCATCATGAATTTTAGCTTGAGTTTTTACATTACCATACCCATTTTTATTCTATGTGGAAAAAAATACATGTTTATTGAGTACATGTCACGACCCATCCCCTGAGGCCCATGTCGTGACTACCCCAATCCCGCCTTCCATTGGCTAGCGGCTGGTGACTAGAACCAAAGGCGTATTCCCTAATACTATGATGTCATTGCCTTTATAACCTGTAAAAAAACGCAACCAAGCACACAACAAGATATGAACAAAAATCAACAGTATAGAAAAAAGAGTGAAGATAGTAAAAAGGGGCAGGAATACAAGACCAATAGCGATAGTACAAGTACAAATGGAATACAATACAACTGAAGAACAAGAATGGAAATTATTGGGACGTCCTCCATGTTCCTACCTGAAGGGTAGGTTCAGATCACCTTATCAGCACTCCATGTCCACTCGTATATGTTGCGTACCGACACGTCGTATTTTCCACCTCTGGGCACCATCCAGTTCTGGTACTCTGAGCCAAAGTCAGTAATGTTTTTTGTATTCATCCATCACAAAAAGGTGCGGGAATAACCCATACAAGGGTGGGAATAACGATACTCAGCAAGGACCAAGAGACCCACACGGTCTGATAGAATCCACCAATGATAAACCACAATGTATGATACCAAAAAATAACCCTACTTAGGTAAATGACCATACATATACTTATGTTCTCCTGCAATCCATCTCAATCATGAAGAAACACAGAGGTACTGACTCATTTCACACCATGTATATCTTTCGGTACAATAGTAGAGATGATTATATATAACAACTAATGCATCTTAATCTGTTAAGAGGCTCTGCTGTTAACCTGTACAGAATTTCTAGGATCTTACCCACACATGATTGCTGGACCTGTCCCACACATGATCGCTAGGAGCTGACCCACACAAGATCGTTAGGAGATGAACCACACATGATCACTAGGAGCGGAACAACACATGATCACTAGAGCTGACCCACACTGGATCTCTAGGAGCTGACCCACACTAGATTGCTTCAGCAGACCCACATTGAATTTCTAGGAGCTGACCCACACCTGATCATTAGGAGACCACCCACACAAGATTGCTAGAAGTAGACCCACACAAAATCTCTAGAGAATAACCACACCGGATTTCTAGTTGCTGACCCATACAGGATCACTAGGAGCTGACCCCACACAGGATCTCTACGAGCGGACCCACACAGAATAGCTAGGAGCACTCATCTCATCACTTCCTGCTACTAGGTTTCCGTACTAGGATTTCTCGTCTCTGGGAGAGTCTGCTCCCTAAGAAACTGGTTGATTCTAAAACTACAAAGATGTCCTGCGAAGAATTTTATCTCTGTCCTCCACATCATAGGTGTCTCAATGAAATAGTAGGCGCATCAATCAGACGCATGATAAATTAGTTATTTTCCTTTTAGTCTCGGGTGCTCGGTTGGATTCGTTCTTGATCCAACCTGATTGTACACCCACTCAATCCAAAATTCTAGTGTGGTATACTTAAATGGACTATCTCGCTCCAAGGGATACAACACCACTAACAATTCATCAAACTGATCTTCGGTGCAAACGTATGGACAAATAAATGTAAATGGGTCGTAGTTGGCCCAGGTCCGGTCCAACCGTGTCGACCCAGCCAGACCATCTAAGTTCGGCACGACACGCTGGGCGGGCCGGCCTACTAGGTCTGGCACGATAGGCCGCGAGGGTCCATGGAGGGTCGGGGTTGGCCGTGAGGCTGCGGAAGGTCCCAGAAGGTGCTTTTAGGGCGTGAGGCCATAGAGCGGCTTGACCGGGGTGGTTAGGCTAGAAGGGCGACGATGGCTCGAACTATGGCTCGGGCCGGATGGTGGCGGTTACTCGGAAGGCAGTGGCAGTTCATGTGGTAGCTCAGCCCAGACGTCGACGGTGGCTTGACCCAGACAGCAGAAGCGGCACGAACTGCGACGGTGGCTCGGACGGCGATGGCGGCTTGGCCCAGACGATAGAGTCGGCTTATCCCGAAGGGCGGTAGTGGCTCAGAAGGTGGCAACTGGCTGTGGTGGCGGTGTGGTGGGACGTGGGGCGGCTCGGCCGAGGGGGTGTAGCAAGGCCGCATGTGGTGAAGTGCCACGGGGCGTGGAGGCTACGAGTGGTGTTTCCCGTGCCTTTCTCGCCTTCGTCCATTACGATGAACATATCAATTAACCATAATAAAAGTGGGGTCGAGCCATATTTATCTGGCATGCACCCTCTACATTAGATAGGTAGAAATAATCTCAACAAATAGATGAGTCACAAATGAAAAAATATTCTATTCAATACAAATTATGGATCAACTCGTTTTGGATGAACTACATTCTCCATGATTTCAAAGAACGATGTAATTAAATGAGAGAATTCAGAAAATTTAATATTAACCCCTACAATGGATTGTTCATTGACGCTGGTACAACAAATAAGTATGGAAGTAGATTCGTCATAGAATGAGATGTCCCCCGTTGGAGGATGTTGAAGATATCAGCGTTCTTTGTGCCTACCACACACCTCCAATTCCGGGCTCGTTCATTGGTTCTTTGTAGTCGAAGGCGCTCTTCATCATCAAGAGCATTCTTCATTGGAGTATGGGATTCTCCATGATTCCCCAAAGGGTTCTGTCATTCTTTTTTACCCACTAAAAGAATGAGATGCCAATATAATTTAACATAACAAAAAAATTATGTCGGAACACCCACACACATGTTGGAAAAATTAATGTATGGCGTCGACACAATTAATGTGGAAGAATCTCAAGAAGATCCTCCACATTTAAGTGAGATTTTTTAGGATTCTCCCTCATTAATAGGGGAGTTCAAGAGGTATAAGCCTCGGGTGGTCCCTACCACCATATCCTCTCATGGGAGGTTAGGCTGTGATGGTCCACAACACCATAACCTCGTATGAGATGTAAATTTAGGTGGTCTCCACTGGTGAAACTTCTATATGGGAGTTTCAATGAAAAATAAAATAAAATAAGTTTCATACTTTTTTATTTTATTCTTTTCACAAAAAACCCAAAAATTAGCTTTCACCCTCGACCAACTATTGTCGAGGTGAAAGTCTTATTAAATGAATATTAGTGCTGCGAGTTCAATAGTGTCCTCTAATTTAAACTACGAGCACTGGTTCAGATGTTAGAAAATCCTGCTCACATATTTACAAATGTACCAGAGCAAAAGGTCATAAACTCAATCAGGGAACTCCGGGCCGCATAATCATGCACCGTCAATTTTTTCATACTCATAAAATTTTAATTTAATTAATATAAAATACATGGAATTTATGGGACTTTATAATCTCCCACCTCAGGGATTTGCATCTCTGTAAGCCACAAAAGAATCTAGGAAAACATGTGGCAGTACTGAGCAAGAATCTGAGCCTCCCACTCCCATGTTCTCTTCTAGATGTTCAAGTGCTTCCCGAGAACGTGCACCAATGGTATCGACCATCTATAAAGGACCCGCTTGTGTCTGTCCTCAATCTCGACTGGAATCTCCATAAATTCCTCCCCATAGTCATCGTCCAGCTCGAATTGGACAATGATGTAGATCGGGTCATGCACGTATCTCCTCAGCTGAGATACGTGTAATACGACATGCATCGGGAGCATCTGAGGTGGAAGAGATAAGCGATAAGCCACCATTCACACTCTGCTGAGGACATAAAAGGGTCAGATTAATCTAGGAGATAACATTCCACCTCGTCCAAGTGTCTGTAAACATCGTCGGTGTGAGACCCATAGATTGATGTGGTCGCCATACTCGAACTCTATAGGTCTCTGTTTACTGAAGACATACGACTTCTGCCTACTTTGTTTAGTCTTCATCTACACCTGGATGATCTACACATTATCTGTGGTTGCTCATACCATCTCTGATCCCAATATTGCTGACTCTCGTGGGTCAGTCCAGTATAAGGGTTATCTGAAGGGTCACCTGTACAACGCCTTGGAACGTGCCATCCCAATGGTGGAGTTATAGCTGTTGTTGTATGAAACCTCCACCAAATTCAAGTGATCATCATAACTGTGACCAAAGTAAAGGACACAAGCATGCCACATGTCCTCGAGGGTCTGAATGGCCCGCTCAATCTGACCATCCATCTAAGGATGGAAGGCGGTGATCAAACGAAGTTGCATCCCAAAAGCCTCCTACAACCCCTTCCATAGTCGGAAAGTAAAACATGTATCATGATCGGATAAAATCAATGAGTGTACTCCTAGTATCCACACAATCTTCTGCAAAAAGAGGAATCTCAAGCTCTCTACTGAACCCTGCTCTCTGATTTGTAGGAAGGGGGCTAACTTGGAGAGTTTTTCGACGATCACCCAAATCGATTCATGGCCCCTGGATGTATGTGGAAGCCCTATAATGATGTCCTTGGATATCCCATCACACAATCACTCTGTGACCTCTAATGAATGAACCCTACTTGCTGGTACCTAATCATCCACCTAAACTTGCTAACAAGTGAGGCACCGAGAGACAAACTCTGCTACTGATTTTATCATTCCAGACCACTAGTGCTGTCGTTAGAGATCCTGGTACATATTCGCCACTCCTAGATGTACCGTAAGACAGGATGTCTGGAACTCTCTCAACAATTCTTCTTGAAGTGGCATGTGTACCATGATACATCCTATGAAAAGGATGATGTGCTCTGAACATTTAGAAAATCCATCAGGTGCATGTTCTGTGTATATCTGAGCACGTTGGGCCTCATAATCAGCGTCACCACGATGTGCCTCCATGACTCGCTGATGTAGTGGGGGAGTGAGTGACTATAAGAGACTGAAGGAAAGAAGATCCATCTCTATCCACAAAGGATATCTTTAAATCACCACCTTCACGATCACCTAACCAAGTAGATGTATACCATTCCTCCTGCTAAGTGCATCTACAACAACGTTCCCCTTCCCAGGAGTATAGACTATCTCAAAGTAATTTTCCTGGAAAAACTCAATCCAATGTTACTGTCTCAGGTTTAGATCATTCAGAGAGAAGATATAACTGAGACTCTTGTGATCAGAGTACATTTAATAATTCTCTCCTATCAAGTAATGTCACCACATCTTCAAGGAGAAGATCACTGATGCTAACTACGGGCAATGGGTAGCATAGTTCATCTCGTGTTGTCTCAGCTGTCGTGAAACATAAGCGACGATTGCTCTCTCCAGCATCAGGAAAAATCTATGTATGGTCCTTGAAGCATCAAAATAGACTATGTATCCTATTCCCTCCTCTGGTAGCCTCAAGATGGGGGAACAAGTCATTCTCTGCCTCATCTCCTAAAAAC
The DNA here is from genome assembly GCA_963277665.1 of Viscum album. NCBI lineage: Eukaryota > Viridiplantae > Streptophyta > Magnoliopsida > Santalales > Viscaceae > Viscum > Viscum album. The sequence continues at coordinate 1,999,154,383 of OY728146.1, read as the reverse complement.
TCGGTTGACCTCTCTCCGACCACATGAAGGGTTCCCCTTCTTCGTAAACATTGATTGTGGTGCTGCAACTCTGAAGATGTCTGGCACAAACCTCAGGTAGTATCTAGACAACCCAAAAAACATCTTACCTCCGTCAAACTCTAGGGTGGCTCCCATGCATGTACCGCCAAAATATTCGTTGGATCCACTGCAACTACAACCTCCTAGATGACATGTCCTATTATGTGAACTTATCAGATCCATAACTGGAACTTTTAGAGCATACCATAAATCTGGTGCTCTCTGAGTGTGACCAGTACTACCTGTAAATGATAGGCATGATCCTCCTCAGTATCCGAGTAGATCAGAATGTTGTCGATAAAGTCTTCTAAAAGGCAATCAAGGTATGGCTGAAAGATCCAGTTCATGAGTCCCATGAACCCTATTAGAGAATTGGATGCGCGAAATGGAATAACCAAGAACTCGTAGTAGTTGTAACGACATCTGAATGATGATTTATACACATCTACATCTCTTTCTTTGATCTGTTGATACCATGATCTGAGGTCTATCTTCGAGAACCACCTCTCTCCATTCAACTGATCAAAGAGGTCATCAATCCTCATATGTGGGTACTTTTTCTTCATGGACAGTTGGTTTAGGTGCCAATACTCAACACAAATCCTCAAGATCACATCCCCCATCTTGAAGAATATAATTGGGGCTTCCAAAGGTGAAACACTAGGCTGGATGAACCCCTTTCCTTGTAAGCCCTCCAGCTGTACACGCATCCCACGATGCTCCGTGGGAGCCATCTGATACCCTACTGTAGATATCGGTGTTATCCCATGGTACATGACAATGTAAAATTACACATCTCTAGGAGGAGGAAGACCTGGGACCTCATCAGGGAAGACATCCAAGTAATAGTCAACCACTACAGGATAATTCACACTCCCCACATCAACCAATTTGAGGTATAGTTATCCAACTAATCAGTAATCGACTGCACCCTCCTCCAGGAAAGCCCAAAAAGTGCATCAAAGGCTCCCCTCTTGACAGTGAAGGTAAACTTGGTCCCATATAGGCAGACACACCACACATTGCACCTAATAAAATCTATCTGATCATGGATTGTTGATAACTAGTCCATTCCCAAGATGATGTCCTATGGCCTTGATGCTGCTACTCGGAGATCCTAGTTGAAGCTCTCAATTGATAGAGTATACTGGAACTTCCAGAACCAGTGCGTAATCATCGAAACATCTCCTGTTGGAGTCTCAAGCCATATGGATCAAGCCAACGACTCTGTCAGAATCCCCGAGATCTGAATGAGGGTAGTGGAAATAAAATAATGACTGGAACCTCTGTCAATATGTACTACAGCTATGGGGGAATATACATTGATCATTCATCACATAATCTTTGGAGATCCATGATCATATGCCTCTACTGCTATGAGATGAGATATCCCCTGTCTACCAGCTCCATGCGGTGGTGGTGGACCTCATAGTGGTGGTGGAAGTAATAACTTAAATCATCACCCACCACTAGCTGGACGACTATATCTTATGCCTTATCCACCTGATCACTCATGACCTCTTTTTTCTAATCTCTATCTCTGCAAGGGCGGTCTTTAGACCGTCTACTAATCATTAGTATGGAGGTTTGGAAAATCACGAGCCATGTGACCATGCCCACCACATATGTAACACTTCCCACTCCTGGTATGACTTGATCTGCCTCAGGTTCCATGCACAACTGATCCAGAGTCATGTGGTCATCCACTTGTAGGTCTGGTCCACTTGGAACTCTTCAAAAACAATATGTTGCTATCTTTAGAAGTCTCTAATATGTGACGACTAGTGGTGAATCTCAGTACTGGAGACTTCTCATTAAGGAAACTCTCAACTATGAGGGATCTCTCTAACACCACCGCTTACGTCTAGATACTGAGTGAGATCGTCAATGCCCTGATATCCCACCTAATCCCCTGATCAATTGTCCTAGACCTGTAGAATGGGTCTCACAGCATATCTGTGGAGTAGCATGACAGGTCAGTGAACCTCGATGAGTACTGATCTACAGTCATGCCGACCTGCTGCAGATAAAGAAGCAGTTGTATGTGCAGTGCATGAACAGTCTACGGGACAAGCTCTGCTCGAAACAGGCTCTTGAAGTCTGTCCAGAGAAGCCTCACCACAACATGGACCCGGAGAATCATGCTCCACCATCTTCCTGCTGCTGCCTATAGAATGTCGGCGGCAAGTATCACCATGATATCAGCCGGTGTCCCTAACAGTCAGAAGACTCTCACCACATCCTCCAGCTATTCCTCAGCCACATGTGGGTTCATCTCTCCCCTAAACCTGGGTGGACTCTAGTGCATGAACTCATGAAACATACTCAATCTTCATGCAACCAATACTGCTGGGGCTAGTGGAATCGGTGTCCCAACGTGTAATGGTACCGCTTGTACTTCTACTGGTGCCTCTACTGGAAAAGGGACTTGCTCTGAGGCCTCATCGCTCGGTGGACTATCAGTGAGTAAACCAATGCGAACCATAGATGGTTGTCTTCGTGGAGGCATCCTGAAAAGAAACTAGTGCACCGCAGATAATAATATATACATGGTGAGCTGAATTACAAGATCACAAAAAAAACTCTGGAAAACATACACGCAATTTAGTGTTTTCGTGCACTGAGACAGAAATCAGAATTCTAGGTCCTGGTGTATGGATATGTTGGCCGCCGCATCAATACTAGATTCCCCAAATTTATAACCACACTCACTATACTTAATACTATTTCCATTAAAAATAAATATCAGAGTCCTATGTTATGCATTAGAACCGACTCCTCTGATACCAATTTGTCACGACCGGTCCCCCAAGGCCCATTCCGTTACTACCCCAAGCCCACCTTCCATAGGCCAGTTGCTGGTGACTAGTACCAAAGGCGTATTCCCTAAAACTGGAAAGGCATTACATTTATAACATGTAAAAACATGCAACAAAGAACACATCAATATACGAACAAAAATTAACTATATAGAAAAAAGATTGTTGAAAGTATAAATGGTTCGGAATACGAGCCCAACAGTAATAGTCAAGTACAAACGATATACAATACTACTTAAGAAAAAGAAAGGAAACTACTAGGCCGTCCTCCAGGTTCCTACCTGAAGGGTAGGTACAGATCACCATCTCAGCACTCCATGTCCACCTGTATCCTATGCATAGAGACACACTGTATCATCCACCTCTGGGTATCATCTAGTCCTGGTAATTTCAACCTCAGTCAGTGCTATTCGTCATCTACATTAAACACAACAAGGTGTGAGCATAGCCTGTAAATGGCTGAGTATAACGATACTCAGTAGGGACCATGAGACTCTCATGTTTTCACAGAATCCACCAAGGATAAACTACAAAGATGAAATAAATATATAACCACACTTTAGTATATTCCCATACATATACGTAAGTTATCAAGTATTCCATCTTAAACATGAGGAAAAAATGAGGTACTGACTCAGCTCACACTAGGAAAATCATTAGTAATAGTAGTAGATATGATTAGATGTAACTACTAAATCATATCACTCTATTATGAGTCTCTACTGCTAACCTATATGGATTCACTAGGAGCTGACACACATAGGATAACCGGAGCTGACCCAAACATGATTGCCAGGAGATGACCTACATAGGATCACTAGGGGCTGACCCACACAGGATCCCTAGAGCTGACCCACATAGGATCACTGGAAGCTGACCCACACAGGATCGTCAGAGTTGAGCCACACATGATCACTAGGAGCTGACCCACACAAGATCCCTTTGAGCTGACCCACACAGGATCCCTCGGAGCTAACCCATATAGGATCGCCCGAGCTGACCCACCAAGGATCTCTAGGTTCTGACCATCACATGATCTCTAGGATCTCACCCAAACATGACCGCTAGGATCATACCCCCCACAGGATATCTAGGAGCAGTCATCACGTCACAACCAACTACTGGGTTTCTGCACTAGGCCAGCTCATATCTAGGAGAGTCCTCTCCCCAAGCAACAGGTCGATTCTAAAACTACCATGATATCCCACTAAAATGATTAATCAATGACTGATATATCATAGGGTCTCAATGCAATAGAGGGTGCATCAATCAGATGGTCGGTCTGTGAGTTCTTACCCTATTTGTCCCAAGGGCCCGGTTGGATTCTTACTCGATCCGACCTGATTGTACCCCAACTATATCCAAAACACTTATGGGTTATACATAAAGGGACCATCTCACTCCAAGGGATCCAATGCTACTAACGGTTCATCAAATGGGCGTACAGTTCCAAAGTATGCCCAAATGAATTTAAATGGGTCGTAGTGGGCCCGGGACTGGTCCGACCTTGTCGGACCGACCCGGCCCGCTGGTCGGCCTGGCCCGTCGGGTTCATCCTAGCTCGCTAGGTCTGGCCCAATAGGATGTGAGGAGCCATAGAGGGCTGTAGGAGGCCGCGAGGCCAAGGATCATCGGAGAGGGTGCAGCGAGGGGTTCAGGCTAGAGAGTTTATCACCCAGGGTGGTGCAGCTGGAACGGTTGTAGCGGCTCAGATGACATCTCGGATGATTGCTCATCCTGGATGACGGCGGTGAACCGGATGGTGGGGGCATATTGGGTGGTGGCTTGGCCTGGATGGTGGCGGTAGCCCAGACCAGACGGTGGCAGCAGCTCGGATGGCGGTGGCACAACCCCAATAGTGGCATCAGCTCCGACGGAGGCAGCGGGGGCCTGGTGGCGGCGCCGTGGGGTGTCCTGGCCAGGGCGGCGCGACACGGCCGCATGCGGTGTAGTGTCGTAGGAAGCGACGCCGCTGCCTTCATCTCCATTGTTGCCTTCGATACCTTATTCCATTTTGTCGAACACGCCAAAGAAGAAGAATGAAGGAGGGGTCAGGCCATGATTGTTTGGCCCACACCCTCCGCGTTAAGGCAGTAGCAAGCAGCTCAACAAAATCAATAGTCAAGAATGAAAAAGTTTTCCATTTAATTCAAACTATGGATCAAATAATTTGTCTTGATCTTCATTCGCTATGATTTCCAAGAATGAGGAAATTAAACGAGATAATTCATGATTTTAATATTAACCCCCTACCTTGAATTGTTCATTTACCTTGTCGCAAGAAGGAAGTACGAACGTAGATTCATCATAGATAAAGACGTCCCACGTTGGAGGAAGTCGAAGATATCGTCATTCTTCGCGCCCGCCACACGTCCTTGATCTTGAGCTCATTCGTTCGTTCATGGTAGTCGAAGGAGATCTTTGTCAGCGAGAGCATTCTTTGTTGGAGGATGGGATTCTCAATGGTTTCCCAAATAGTTCTCCCCTTCTCTATTTCCCACCAAAAGAAAGTGTGCCAATATAATTTAACATAAGAAAAAAATTATATTGTCAAACACCCACACATGTTGGAAAAATTAATGTATGGCGTTGGCACAACAAATGTGGTGGAATCTCAAGAGGCTCCTCCACATTTAAGAGGGAGTAGAGAGGATTCTCTATCATTAATCGGGGTGTTCAATAAGTTTAAGCCTTAGGTGGTCCCCAACACCATAACCTCTTAGGGGTGGTTAGGATTGGGTGGTCCCCACAACCATAACCTCTCATTTGAGGTTAATTCAAGTGGTCCCCACCTATGAAACATCCACATGGGACATTCAAAACAAAATAAAATAAAAAAAGATAATATTATTTTATTTTATTCTTTTAATGAAAAAACCCCAAAAATTATCTTTCACTTATGAACAACTGCCATCTAGGTGAATGTCTTCGTAAGAGAATACTGGCAATTTGAGTTCAACAGTGTCCATGGATTTCAATTCTGAGCACTAGTTCAAATGTTAGAAAATCATTCTCGCACGTTTATTGAACGTCCCTGAACAAAAGTTCAGAAATTAATTTAGGGCACACTGGGCCTCAGAATCATGCACCGTCAATTTTCACAGACTCGTAAAATTCCAATTTAATTGAAAACAATTTAAATGGAATTTATAGTTCTTTATAGTAAAAAAACAAATTATGGTCTGTATGAATAATATAAATTTTTTCCAAATAAAAAACATAAAAACCAATTAAAAACATTTCTTAAATACATACATTTTTATCCATAAAGGGAAACATTTGAAATTTATAAATTTCATTAACATTATTTTTGAAATTATTATATTTAGAAAAATATAAATTACCAATAAATGAAGATTCATTTAGGTTCTTTGAGATGGTGTCATTTTAAACCCATACAAAACCCATACATGATCCCTTATTATTGCAATAACCATACATCCAACATGAAATATAATTATTCAAAAAACATAATAATAAAAAAATGGAATTGATCACTATCATGGTGAAACCAACATATATTCTATATTAGCATCACTTATCATCTGTAATGGGGTTCAACATCTCATAAAAAATTTATAAAGAAAGTATCATGAATTAATCCCCCTGAAAAATTCATTTAAACGATTGTAAAAATTTTTGGATATCAAAATCAACATTCTTCCAAAAAAACACATTATTAATTCCAAAATGAGGAAAAATGATATGTGTGTTTGTATTTGAAAAAAAATTATAGGTTCAAGAGTAATCCATGTATTAAATGATTTTGACACCATATACTTTAAAAGAGAATATTCCTTTTGGTGTTTGTATTAAAATATCCAAAATTCCATTAAAATATTCTGTTACGGAAAATAAGAAATAAATTCAAAGTGACATATAATTTCAAACATAAATATTTTTTGTCCATATAATACATCCCCATAATTACTTAAAAAAGTGGATATAGAATGAGAATATTTCTTTAAAGGATACATTTATAAATGATTTTTAAAATAAATTACATTACCTTTAGCCTGACTTGTCACATATGTACTTTATCATCATGACTAAAATTATTATGTTAATTTGAAACCTTCATAATTAATATTTTCAATTTAATTAATCCATAATATTATCTAATACTATGTCGTAAAAAACAACCAAATAAATTAAATTCATATCAGGATTTTGGTGAAATTTGATTGACATGTGGGAAATGATTTGTATAGGATTTTTATAGTCAATTATGCTATTATTAAAACATAGAGATAATAATAATCATGTGATTATTATATTTTCAAACTGATATTCAAAATTTAAAATTATACAACTAAAATTTGTTTTAAAAAATTAATAACATTACAATCGTGGTGATGATAGGTCGTATGTAAAATGAGTAACTCCACCATTCATAAATGACAATTCTAGATGGAATGTAATTATTGTTATATATTTATAGAATTATAATAATATAATAAATATAATATTAATTTTTTAAATATATATATATATATAATATTTATGATGTGGTGTGAAAAAATGAATCACATTGCTTCGTGGAAGTTACAATCCATTTGTAGAAATAAATACTGTAATCATTATTCAGTGAAGGGGAATGTAAGAAGAAATATAATATATTCTATTTTCATATATATAAATAACTAATTACTATCATATATAATAATTCATTCTATCATTATAATGATACCATGACAGATGGTGAAGGAAAAGGAAATACATCAGCTCATGTGGTAGTAGTCAATCATATTCATTAAAAATAGTTTGTTTCCCGTGTTTGGTGGAGGTGATGGATATATGATTTGTAATTATCAACAAAACCATATTATTTATCTACTGATTTTTTTATTATATAATCATGGTTATGTAATATTTTGTAGAATTGTATGAATAATTAAACGTAATACATTTCATTAAAATATCCCTTTATTTGGAATGTCTTCGTGGATTAACATCATAAGCTGAATAATATTGGTATTATGCCTAAAAAATAAGGTAGTATTAGTTGGTGGATTATAGTATGTGATTTTTAATTGTAATAGATGACCCAAATTATCACAAAACCACCCTGATTCGAACCTGAACCGATCACTCAGGCCGCAATGTGACAAGTCCAGAAAGGCATTCCCAATCATCCCATGATAGAGAAAAAAACTGGGGAATTCAATAGAGTTTAAAAGAGAATGATTTCAAAAAATCATATACAATAACCAAAACATAATAAAGAAATGGGTTTGCAATCCACATTTATATAAAAATATAACTGACTTCATTTATATGACAAAACTGAATGTAAAACTGAACGAAACAACTATACTGACCAGACCTGATGACCAACTTACTCCATGTTACCACTCTGGTCACTCTCCATCACAATGATCTCGTGTCCCTCAAGGTCACCAAACACAAGATTAATTCTTCGTAAGGTCTATAAACATAAGAAAAATACAGTCATGAGTATTAAAACCCATTAGGATGGACCAATATTCGATTCCCAATGCACTTCCATTGAAACAAAATAATCACCACTTTCATGTTTTAAATAATATATAAATATATATATTTTTTCCAAAAAAGATTCTTAGCTATAATCATTACAAAATAAAATTTATTCAGGTCTGCATAAGAAAGAAATGATAGTGAATAATTTTAAAAGGATGCAACTTCAAAATGAAAATAGTATTCAATAGATATTCTTTGAAGAATGCAATATTTTAAATATAACACACCCTCTCTTGAATTTACAAACCAAACACACCATATGATGACTGTGAGTACAAAATATCAAATGTGAACTAGTCATGGGGACACCCCTAGGTACTAGCTTGATGTGGGAACCATGTACATAATATCTCGGTGAAATGTAATCATTGAAAATATCATATCTCATGTCAGATCCACTATTAGGGAATAATATCTATAACCTAGTGGTCCGCAACAGCAACATCCTAGTTTATTGAGTGTTTTCATTATAAAACTATCTCCATGAAACAAAGAAGAAATGTCTATGGATCACTAGAATACTAGTACATGTCCACCGACCTAGATACCCAAGTTTCTATCTTGGTGATCAATCATGTTCAACATTGTATAAAATATGTTTTACACATAAAAATATTAGTTCTGTTCACATGAACACAAAATAGTATCTAAACATGTTTTTCACCCTTTTTATATGTAATCAACCCATATAAAATTTTCATAAAACTATTTCATGATGTTTAACCAAGCTTTAAAAAATAATTCAACTTGAAAATGCACTATTTAGGACAAACACCCAAAAATTCCATGAGAAAACAGATTTTGTATCCCTAAAACCATGTACTAAAGCAATTTCATGAATCCTAAAATGACCTCAAAGAGAAAAACATGGAATACAAATGAAAACCCACTTTTTAAGAGGAATTCCATATACCCCTATAATCATTACACAAAACAATCATATAAAAATATAAAAATTTAATATTTCATAAAGCGGTATACACACACCAATATGAGAAGAAAAAAATCTACATAATAACATTAAAACATTTATGATACACATTTATGCTCAACCATTTTCATAATAATGCTGAACGTTCTACTTACCAGCAAATCGTACCAAAACGTGTCAAAATCAAAAAACCCTCTCTTTATAAAACCAAAAACACATTACAATGGGGTATATTATTAAGGAACATAGCTATGTTATTTTGTGAGATAATTCACCAACAAAACGTTTCTATGGATGTTTCAGATGTAATTTTTCAGGTTATTGTCCTGATAAATAGATTTGTAGGGGTAAATAATATAGGGTATAGAGTGTGCTTTTTTGTGATTGGAAATATAACCCTATGATAAATTAAATATAAATTCCCCAAAAAATATCATAATAATATAATAATTCACAAGAAAAATAATTCAAAAAATACATATATTTAGTATATGGAATTATAATATAGAAATATATCAAAAAATAAGTATTTTTTACAATTTGTTTAGTCATTTTTACAATTATCATCATAATTTAATCTAATGGTAAATCTGTTATTACCACAATCAAGGTAATTATGTTTTACTATATTCGATATGAATTTTCATTTAAAAAATTAGCATTTCCCTATTAAAAATTATAAATTATGATCATCGTAAATATGTAATGATTTATTCAAATTAAAATAAAAAAATCAAGAATTAATTTAATACTATTATTATAGATATGTTTTATTGAGGTTATAGACAATGCATAATTTTCTAGAAATAAGAAAAAGTGGAACTAAAGTGTCTACAAGAAAAAAATCAGTCTTCCCAAAGCATAAAACCTAACTACCTATATCTTTTGTCAATCTTGAAAAATGTATTCTTTCATCCAATTGAATTAAATTCTATTATGCTCTTCCACTTCTGCACCACTAATCTCTAGATCTCACCCCACTTGAAGGAAGAGATATAAGACTTTCATAATGATTCTTGGAGTTAGTTTATAATGTTTCAAATTGATCTTCCTAAATATCCTAGATTTTTTAAAGGGAGGATTCCCTTGAAATGATCATCCCCTCAAACTCTTTTTTTACTAGCTTGAGAAAGAATCTCTTGATTTCATGTTTCTTAACGAGGTGATTCCAAAAAACCAATATCTGTATCTTGCATCTCAATACAATAATCCACTATTTTACTAGGAGTATGTGTAGGATTACGTACAATTAGTTTCCTAATCACCATTTGGGGAAAATTACAAGGACTTATTTTCATAAATAAAGCAATTTGAAAACCCTCATTATCCACAATAGACATCGAATGAGCATGGAATATTTAAGGAGTTAGTGTGGAGTAAAATTCTATAATTTATTTCCCTTTCTGTTACTTGAAGTAGTTATTATTTCATAAGATTGTGTGTGATAAAAATATTTTTAAATTTATTATTTATTTAAAAGTAGATCAATTATATAATTGTTACAACCTAAAATTTTGGGTTTGGTTTTTTAAAAGTCTCCACTTTTTTAATTAATCAATGTATCATAAATAATGAAATTCCCTTCTCCTGACTAGATGTAAGATAATTATTTATGGTTGATCATAGAAGTATATACACTAATAGAAATCCATTAATTTAAATTATTCTCTTGAGGGCCATGATTTAACACATTAGGAACATTATGAAGTAGCTCTTTGAGGAAACCTCCATCATGAACAATATATATTATAAATTTCAAAACATTCAACATTGACATCCTTCGGTAGAGATTGACAGGCTGACCTCTCATTCCAAAAATCTCACAATAAACCTACTTACATAATAGCTCCATAGACATCTGAAAAATCCATACAATCATATAATGAAATTTAGTTTTTTCGTAAGAAATATAAATTTGTATGTTATCAGATTGAGTGGAAAGTATTACCATGTCAATTTGGGTGATACTAAAATTCATCCACACAAAAAATCTAGAAATGTGTCCAAATAGTACATCCTCGGTATCCTTGTAGAAAATAATAGGAGTACCAATGGTTGTTCTAATGTAACATAGAATATTCTGATTCCTTACCACCCAATTGAGTCCATTATGCAGAAACCAGACCTGAAAAAAAAGGAAATTTGAACATTTAAGACACTAAATTTGAAAGACCAATCATTTAAATGATTCCTTCCATGTTTAAACAATAGGGAACTAATTCCCCATTCTTGAAGTGTAAAATAATTTAGAGGAAGCAAGTAGTGAAAAAAATCATCACCAATTGAGATTGATTTCTAATTTTAGAAATATAAATAATCCAGATCCTATGAACCAAATAATCAATCCTCTTGGGTTGTTCACCTCTATGTATTACAATGAGTGGAATTATATAAATTTTTACAATTTCTATTCTCTTAGATAATGTTTTAGGGTTGATTTCTATGTGGGATGATGAGCCCTTATGATGTATTCTACCACCACATGAATCCATTAGAAAATCCAATGATCTCCCACACAACGCCACCCCTTTAGTTGAAAATATATTCACCACATAATTATTGTATCGATGTGAAACAATATCTCAATAATTTATTTGAGTATCCGTAAATTCCAAATAAGAGGAAGAAGGTTTCACTTCTACTCTATCCTTATGGATGATAGGCTCCTCATTCGAATATTTCATGTCTGAAAACAATGAAGCACCTTCTAATATAGAGACCAAACCTAGATCCAATGTCGATTGAGAGAAATCCACGTCAATCGAATTATTCACATAATTATGTATACAAGAAGCAACATAATCATGATATATAACAGTAATTAGGGAGGATAATACCACATATGAAGATCCACAAGAATTTTAGAGAATATTGAGATACGTGAGTGCTGAACTCACTTGAGAAATCTAAAATCCTATAGGAAATCATCATGTCGATGGAGAATTCTCCCACTAACCATCCACATATTCAATCATCTTCTGATTTTTCCAATCTCATAGACATAATTAGAAGGAAATTTTTTAAAGGGAAAGGTGTAAAATATGTTTGAATTTTTATCATAAATTTTATTATCCAAATTATTGAAATGACCTAAAAATGATTAATAGATATATAATTGAATAAAATACGCATTTAAACCAATTAAAAATTTATTATAACATTAAAAATTATTTATGTAAAAAATAAATTTAAAAAAAAATGCAGTATTTTTCCCAATTCACAGAAAAATGAATCAATTATGAAAATTTCCAAAAAAACACCACAAGATATTTATTATATTTATCTTTTAATATTTATTATTAATTATTAAATAAATATTATTAAAGTTGTAAATATTATTTTTAGATTTTGTGTGTAAAGTTCAAATAACCTTTCATTTATAAAAATAAATTATTTTAAAAAAACCATTGATGTCTTATGTTAGTGATTCTTATTTTATTTGTAATCTTTATATATTCATAATTTTCATAATATATTAACTTCAATTCAAAACCTCCAATTTAAAATCAAGGTTATTACAATTATATTAACTAATAATATTTTATTAATATATAACATTTTATTTATAATCAATGTTTTGTATTACACAATCTAAACGTTGAGTTGCATGGAAAATTTGATATACAATTTATCGCGTGTTCCGAATTTTATAATAGACTGAATTAATTTAGAGAACATATAGCATAAAATATTAGGGTGTTATATTTTATAATAATATTAGTGTTGTGTGCCCTATGAACTATTAAATACAATGATTTTATTTTAAAATAATAGTGTTTTGCATTCTCTATATCTTAAATAAAGTACTTCCTTTTAATTTAAACATGATCTTGTTAATCATTGGTTTTAAATGTGTAAATACCATTCGTGAAAACCCCATATAATAAAAATATTTAACGAAATATACACTTGATATGTGGGAAATGGATGTACCTAGGCCATATGGAAGAACAAATAACTAAGTCTTCATGTACGATAAAATTAGAGGATATTGAAGATACATATATCGATGAAAAAAATAAATATTATAAATAGTGATTGAAATTAAAGAGCATAAGAATGTGAAAAATCAATGGATTGTCAAGGGTATAAAAAATACTTTTTTTTGATTTAAAACACTATATAAATCATCTGTTATAAATGTAATAGGGTATAAATTTTATGATTATAATATTAATGTAGTTGAAATATTGAATTGTCAATGAAAATAAGGAAATATATTTACTTTATATGTTCCGACATCATAATCATAGTTTCATCAATTTAGTTTTCATTATCAATATACAATTCGTCCACTACTCTATGAAAAAAATATCCAATAATGGTTTTTTATGAATGAAGCACTACAATTCACATTTAATATACCATAAATCAATAAAATTTTGACATGTCATTCTATATATGCTTAAATATTTCAAAAAACTAATATACATATCATAATTTATCCAAAATCATAAATTAGTCTCAAAACATCAGATGTAATAGCACTGGTGAAATAATAACATTCATTTTTCATTTAATTTTACAAAATACATTGACATTGAATTTGGAAATCATGTAGCTAAATTGTAACATCTCAGGTAAATAAAGAATAAATAATTTCCATATTTATTAATATTTACGAAATAAATATTAATTTTACTTTAAAGGGTTGCTATGTTCGATAGCGTACCTGATACACAACAAAGAGTTTCACTGAATTCTTACGTTGCACTCTAATAATAAAATAATATTATTTTAAATGGTAGTTAATATGTATCCGTTGTAATGGTGGGAATGGATAGAAATAAATAAAATATGATTATATATGTTTTTTAAATGTTTATACATTTACCCAATAAAAGATAAAGGCTTAAAATATGGAAAGAGTTCAATTTTAGGGCATATATACTCTAATATTCACTAAAGGTTCACTTATCATCTTTTAATGGTGAACCATCATTAAATATAGTTTTGATCACTCTTATACTTTATTTTGGACCAAATATAACTCTTCTTTAGAATCGGGACATCAAAATTTACTTTGTGTAAATTTTTGGTACCTTTCTGTTAAAGTTCATTTTTTATGAATAGTGTAAAATGTTGTATTTTAATTCAAAACATATTTTTAATCTAATTTATTTATATGATTAGATTATTATTTTAATTGGGTTTAAAGTGAAATTAGAAAATATTTTTACCAGTTAATCCAATGGTGGTCATTGGAATCAATTTCACTTTGAAATTGGACTTAAACTGGTGTCAATCTTTTGATACTTATTGTTTCACAAAAACACGCTATTTGTCATGACAGCGGGAATTAATTATTAAATTAATTAATTTGACTTATATGTTTTGAATTTTGTAAAATGGACTTCATTTTTGAATTCGGAATATCAAATATAGCTTAGGGTGAATTTTTGGTAATTTTCTGAAAAACATCAATTTTTGATGAATAGTGAAACCACTAAGTGGTAATCAAGCAAACTGATTTTTCAGTTAAATGAAAGTTTACCACTAATGTGCATTGAATTTTGAAAATCTGACATACATGTTTGTCATTAAGAAGTAAAATGTGGTTCAATGAGATTAAAATAATTTTTTGGTGAATAGTAACTTATTAAGTTCTTAATCGCGATTAGAGGTAATTAGTGTAGTTTAAGGTAAAAATGGTATTATTAGAATGTGAAAACACCATGACACTTGTCCTACACGTATTGGGTGAGTCATGGACGACCATGACAAGCCATGGGCCAACTTGGGGACCCCATGGAGCCACTTTAGTTGGAAAATGACATTAATATATTTTTATTTAATGTTAAAGTGAAAATGACACTAACATAAATTGTTTTACTAAAATAATTTTTGAGTGGGGATATACAAGTCCAAATTTTGATTATAAATAGTAATTGGAAATCTAAAAAGATTTCCTACATCATAGTATTTTTTTTATGATTTTTAGACATTAAATAAATTAAATTATATATAACATAATAATGATGCAGTGATGACATCATTATTTGGCGATTTAAATAAAATGGAAAGATAATGAAAAATCTAAAACCTACAGATGTCCAAAACCAATTGGATGAGTGGAGTTCGAACCCTTATCACCTTATCCACGAATTATATCAATGTGGGACCTTTTGAAACCGAAAACATTTTCAAATAAAGTAATATTTCTTTACTTTCCAAAAGTGCCCCTCCTCTCCTCTTATAAAAGGCCCCCACCTCTACCTCATTTCACACACTACTCAAGCCTTTGGCTCGGCCAACCCCTGCACAATTACTCTCTCCACATCCCTCTCCTCATCCTAGATGATTTCCTTTGGGCATAATAATTTCAAAGGAAGCCTTTAGGCTCAAATCAGTAGGAGTTACACTTTTTAAGGTAATTCATTCTATCATGTTCATTTGTTTTATTTTGCTTCTCCAACCCCCTAAACTATTTTTATTTACTTCTTTTGTAACAACACCAGTATCTTCAATATACTAGGATGTTGTTATATGATTTATTTGAGCTACACTCTCACACAACTACATCAAATGGTTAAAGAACATACGGTTTCTGTGGATGGCGAAATTCTGCCTCCCGAAACGATGATTGTTCAATACTCATTTAACACCTTCAAGGGTGGCCATTATGATGTAACTATTTTTATATATGATATATAATATGTTTATGTTTTCTTTAAGCTTCTGTATTTTTCATTTTTGGCATACCTTTATGGTTTCCATTATGGGTAAACACGATATCATCATTTAAGAAAGTGCGGACTACCGCCCCCTCAAAGTGATGTGATTCGTTAATGCCATATGTGCGACGTGTAAAGAATGGATTTAAAGATATTATATATGATGTTATACTGGAATTATAATATACCTCTATATAATTATTATTTCATTCCATTAAAGTATGAGATATAAATGAAAGCAGCGTTCATGCGTACGTACGGCTTACCGTCTCCATGAACGGTGTATTTCATTTCTTATCCCCAAATGTAATGTACTATTAAAATTACATGTATATAATGTATATATATAATTAATGATATATCTAAATGATGAATATAATTCTGGAATTAAAATATACATACCTCTCATTTAGTTTTAATTCCACTAATATGACAAAGAAATGAAAGTAGCGTTCATGCGTACGTACGGCTTACCGTCTCCATGAACGGTGCATTTCATTTCTTACCTCTAAATGATTATGTAATATTATAAATACATGTATATGATGGATATATATGATACATATTATATCTAAATCGGGAATTTTATTCTGGATATAAAGAACTTTTGACCACACGGACAACATGTAATTGTAAGAAGTCCACTTTCGACTTAAGAACCAAATATTGACAAAACAAACATTATTAACGTAAGTGGTTACATAATGTTTATAACATTGAAATAAGTGATATAAAAAGAATAATGAACTTTAAAAAGGTTCTTAATCAAGTATAAATTAACTCCAGTTTATTATTCAGGACGTTAAAGAACGATCGAGTCAAGTCGGACCCAAGGTAAGGGACTTCGTCTCAATCTCCTTTCATTGAGGCATATTTCGTTTTATACACAACATTCTTTTATACGGTGTATAAACCCCTTTGACTTTTACTTTTATACAAAAGGAATCTTTTTCTACGAAGAGTTTTACAAAACGACAAAAAGGAATGTTTCTTTTAACGTACGTGGTGACAACAACTTTTTCTTCCGCCGCGAGTATTATTTGGCCTTTGGCTTTCTCAACAAGCCGTAATGTTTTAAAATAAAATAAATACCATATACTCTTTTATGTATTTTGGTATTGAAAATGGTTTTGATAAAGGATTCTATTATGTCAATATATTTATGATATATTGTGATTGAAATGTGGAAATGTTATCATGCCTTTATATTGGTTTTATGTTTTATGATTTTATATTGGTACTTTGACATTTTAACGGGTAGTTACGTTATAAACCATATGACGGGTGGTGCCGTGAATACCAGGACAGGTGGTTACGTTATAACCTCCAATGCATTGGGTATGGAAGTCGGCCGTATGGCTATTCCATTAAGTATGTATGGAAATTGGCCGTATGGCAATTCCATTAAGTGATATGTGTGGAAGTCAACCGTATGGTTATTCCACTTAAGTATGTTTATGTCCCAAGTTACCTTTATATATTCTATGTGTTCTTTATATGGGTTTTATGGTAATCCTTTGGTTAAAAAAAGGTAAGTAATGATACTTTATTCAGTGAAGTTGTTTTTTACTACTTCATGAAGGTGAAGGTATTACTTTGATATAGTATACATGGTTTACTTGATGTTTGAAAAACTAACAGTTTTCATTCTCTTTGTATCCCTTACTGAGCTTTTTATGCTCACCCCATGTTTTTTGAAATGTTTTTCACAGGACTTAAAGTGGAATAAGGTCAAGGATGGGATCAAGGGAATTTCATGCTATCTAAAACATGGAACTAGACATGTTTCTTTTAAGAGATTTTTTTTATTTATGGAAACTTAGTAGAAGTGACTACTTTGTAATCTTATGAGATGTAATAGTTATGTTCTAATTCTATAAAACTCTAAACCTGAAAAGATCCTCTACGTGAATTATTCATTTAATTCAATATTAAGTAAGGTTTAAGGCTGGGGCCTTATAGTTGGTATCAGAGGTCGGTTTAGACAACTTTAGGAGTTAGAAAAGTGTTAAATTATAATATGATTGAAATGATATAGCATTTATGGATTACCATGTTGCTTCGCCTAAGATATTTCTGTGTTCAGAATGGTTTTCCGCAGAGGAAACAAAGCAGCTATGTTGGGACGACATCAGGTGGAAGATAACCTTCCAAATCCGCAACCTGAGATGGTCGGAATCGGAACTGAACAGTTTGTTGCAGTGATGGAACAGTTGACTCAGGCTATAAATGGTGGTGGTATTCATTCACGAGATCAGCCAGATCAACCGCAGAGGAACATGTCAGTGGTGGAACATTTCATGAGGCAACATCCCCCATCATTCAGAGGATCATCTGACCCTGTGCAAGCTGAAGGGTGGATTAAAGCACTGGAGAAGATTTTTGATGTCATGGGGTGTTCAGAACATCAAAAGGTTAGTCTTGTTGTTTACCGTTTTGAAGGTGAAGCTGATCAGTGGTGGTCGATGTTGAAAAATATAAGGGATAGTGATGAGATTGAGGATCTTCACTGGGACGAATTCAAAGGTATGTTTCTTGAGAAATATTTTCCTAAGGTGGTTCGTCTTAGGATGGAAAAGCAGTTCCTAGAATTGAGGCAGGAGGATGATTCATTGGCTGCTTATGAAGAAGAGTTCACTCGATTGGAAAGGTATGCTCCAAACTTCATACGAGATCTTGATAGTAAAATAAACTGTTTTTACTCAGGGTTAAAGCCAAAGTATCGAAGGGCTTTAGCTTCTCGTGAGTTCAAAAGTTATGAAAAACATGTTCGATGTGCGGAGAAGGTGGAAATGGAGTTTTCTGATGATCAGGTGTTCTATGACAAACAACAGAAAAAGAGATCTAGTTGGCAGGAAAAGGGGAAGAATTCATCAAAGAAGCAACGAGGTAAGAAAACCAAATATCCATCCTGTGAGAAGTGTGGTAAAATGCATCCTGGAGAATGTTTATCCAAGTCTGGTAAGTGCTTTAGGTGTGGTAAGTCTAGTCATATTGCTCGTAACTGTAAGGAAGATGATCAAGCAGGAAATGAAAATCCAACGGTAAGATGTTTTAAGTGTAATGAAATAGGTCATTATGCAAACAAGTGTCCAACGAAAAACTCAACTGGGGGAATTCAGCCAGAATTCAAGTAGAAAGTGGTGGTGAAATCCTTTGCAACAACTTCAGCAGATGTTGGGCCATCGAATGAAGTGGTATCAGCTCCAGGGAGCTCAGTATTTTTCGAAGATTGACGTGAGGTCGGGGTACCATCAGTTGAAAGTAAATGAAGCAGACGTTCCGAAGACTGCGTTCCGTACTAGATATGGCCATTATGAATTTGTAGTTATGCCTTTTGGGTTAACCAATGCACCCACTGTATTCATGGACCTTATGAATAAAATTTTCCATGAGTTCTTGGATAAGTTTGTGTTTGTGTTTTGAGGTTTTTGAAGAGGTTATGTGTGCCTTGTGATTCACAGTTGAAGAATGAGTTGTTATGTGAGGCTCATAGTTCCCTGTTTTCAGTTCATCCTGGCAGTACTAAGATGTACAGAGATCTGCGGGAGTATTACTGGTGGGATGGAATGAAAATAGACATTGATGATTTTACTGTGAAGTGTTTGACATGTCAACAGGTTAAAGCAGAGAATCAGTTACCGAAAGGGATGCTTCAGCATTTACCAGTGCCAGAGTGGAAATGGGAAAACATATCCATGGACTTTGTTGTGGGATTACCGAGGACATCTAGAGGTAATAATGCAATCTGGGTTATTGTTGATCTCTTGACCAAATCTGCTCATTTTCTTTCTATACGAGATACTTTCTCTCTTGATCAACTTTCCCGTCTGTATCTTAAAGAGATATTCAGGTTACATGGAGTTCCTCTCTCCATTGTATCTGATCTTGATCCCAGGTTCACATCTAACTTTTGGAAAGGCCTTCAGAAGTCGTTGGGTACTGAATTAAATTTTAGTACATCTTTTCATCCTCAATCAGATGGGCAGTCAGAACGAACAATCCTGACATTGGAGGATATTCTACGAGCTTTTTCTATGGATTATCAGGGAAGTTGGGAACAACATCTTTCTTTGGTTGAGTTTTCATATAATAACAGTTTTCATTCAGTATACAGATGGAACCATTTTAGGCATTATATGGGAAGCGGTGTCGAACTCCAGCTTTCTGGGATGAAGTTGGTGAAAGGAAGTTGATGGGACGAGAATTGGTAGAAGAGATGGCAGAAAAAGTTCAGTTGATTCATAAGAACATGAGAACAACTCAGAGCAGGCAGAAGAGTTATGCGGACAACAGGATAAAGGATCTCTCTTTTGAGGTAGGTGATCATGTTTTTCTCAAAGTTTCTCCTTGGAAAAGTGTGATGAGATTTGGTAAGAAAGGAAAGTTGAGTCCAAGGTTCATTGGACCATACGAAATTCTGGAGAGAGTTGGATCAGTTGCATACCGAGTGGCTTTACCTCCGAGTTTATCTCAAGTACACAATGTTTTTCATGTTTCAATGTTGAGAAAGTATATGCCAGATCCATCTCATGTTTTGAGTCCAGAGGTAGTTTAGCTGAAAGAGAACATATCTTATGAGGAACAACCGGTCCAGATTCTTGACCACAGGGAGCAAGTGTTACGGAATAAGGTGATTCACCAGGTAAAGGTTTTGTGGAAAACCACATGATTGAAGAGGCAACGTGGGAATCTGAAAATGCTATGAGGGATAAATACCCCCACTTATTTTGATAAGTAAATACAACTGCGAGGACGCAATTCCCAAAAGGGGGGAAGGATGTAACATCCCAGGTAAATAAAGAATAATGAATTTTCATATTTATTAATATTTACGAATTAAATATTAATTTTACTTTAAAGGGTTGCTATGTTCGATAGCGTACCCGATACACAACAAAGTGTTTCAGTGAATTCTTACGTTGCACTCTAATAATAAAATAATATTATATTAAATGGTAGTTAACATGTATCCGTTGTAATGGCGGGAATGGATAGAAATAACTAAAATATGATCATATATGTTTTTTAAATGTTTATAAATTTACCCAATCAAAGATAAAGGCTTAAAATACGGAAAGAGTTCAATTTTAGGGCACATATACTCTAATTTTCACTAAAGGTTCACTTATCATCTTTTAATGGTGAACCGTCATTAAATATAGTTTTGATCACTCTTATACATTATTTTGGACCAAATATAACTCTTCTTTAGAATCGGGACATCAAAATTTACTTTGTGTAAATTTTTGGTACCTTTCTGTTAAAGTTCATTTTTTTATGAATAGTGTAAAATGTTTTATTTTAATTCAAAACATCTTTTTAATCTAATTTATTTATATGATTAGATTATTATTTTAATTGGTTTTAAAGTGAAATTAGAAAATATTTTTACCAGTTAATCCAATGGTGGTCATTGGAATCAATTTCACTTTGAAATTGGACTTAAACTGGTGTCAATCTTTTGATACTTAATGTTTCACAAAAACACGCTATTTGTCATGACATCGGGAATTAATTTTTAAATTAATTAATTTGACTTATATGTTTTGAATTTTGTAAAATGGACTTCATTTTTGAATTCGGAATATCAAATATAGCTTAGGGTGAATTTTTGGTAATTTTCTGAAAAACTTCAATTCTTGATGAATAGTGAAACCACTAAGTGGTAATCAAGCAAACTGATTTTTCAGTTAAATGAAAGTTTACCACTAATGTGTATCGAATTTTGAAAATCTGACATACATGGTTGTCATTAAGAAGTAAAATTTGGTTCAATGAGATTAAAATAATTTTTTGGTGAATAGTAACTTATTAAGTTCTTAATCGCGATTAGAGGTAATTAGTGTAGTTTATGGTAAAAATGGTATTATAAGAATGTGAAAACACCATGACACTTGTCTTAAACCTATTGGGTGAGTCATGGACGACCATGACAAGCCATGGGCCAACTTGGGGTCCCCATGGATCCACTTTAGTTGGAAAATGACATTAATATATTTTTATTTAATGTTAAAGTGAAAATGACACTAACATAAATTGTTTTACTAAAATAATTTTTGAGTGGGGTTATACAAGTCCAAATTTTGATTATAAATAGTAATTGGAAAGCTACAAATATTTCCTACATCATAGTATTTTTTTATGATTTTTAGACATTAAATAAATTAAATTATTTATGACATAATAATGATGCAGTGATGACATCATTATTTGGCGATTTAAATAAAATGGAAAGATAATAAAAAATATAAAACCTACAGATGTCCAAAACCAATTGGATGAGTGGATTTCGAACCCCTATTACCTTATCCACGAATTATATCAATGTGGGCCCTTTTGAAACCGAAACACATTTTCAAATAAAGTAATATTTCTTTACTTTCCAAAAGTGCCCCTCCTCTCCTTTTATAAAAGGCCCCCACCTCTACCTCATTTCACACACTACTCAAGCCTTTGGCTCGGCCAACCCCTGCCCAATTACTCTCTCCACATCCCTCTCCTCATCCTAGAGGATTCCCTTTGGGCATAATCCTTTCAAAGGAAGCCTTTAGGCTCAAATCAAAAGGAGTTACACTTTTTAAGGTAATTCATTCTCTCATGTTCATTTGTTTTATTTTGATTCTCCAACCCCCTAAACTCTTTTTATTTACTTCTTTTGTAACAACACCAGTATCTTCAATATACTAGGATGTTGTTATATGATTTATTTGAGCTACACTCTCACACAACTACATCAAATGGTTAAAGAACATACGGTTTCTGTGGATGGCGAAATTCTGCCTCCCGAAACGATGATTGTTCAATACTCATTTAACACCTTCAAGGGTGGCCATTATGATGTCACTATTTTTATATATGATATATAATATGTTTATGTTTTCTTTAAGCTTCTGTATTTTTCATTTTTGGCATACCTTTATGGTTTCCATTATTGGTAAACACGATATCTTCATTTAAGGAAGTCCGGACTACCGCCCCCTCAAAGTGATGTGATTCGTTAATGCCATATGTGGGACGTGTAAAGGATAGATTTAAAGTTATTATATATGATGTTATACTGGAATTATAATATACCTCTATATAATTATTATTTCATTCCATTAAAGTATGAGATAGAAATGAAAGTAGTGTTCATGCGTACGTACGGCTTACCGTCTCCATGAACGGTGCATTTCATTTCTTATCCCCAAATGTAATGTACAATTAAAATTACATGTATATAATGTATATATATAATTAATTATATATCTAAATTATGAATATAATTCTGGAATTAAAATATACATACCTCTCATTTAGTTTTAATTCCACTAATATGACAATGAAATGAAAGTAGCGTTCATGCGTACGTACGGCTTACCGTCTCCATGAACGATGCATTTCATTTATTACCTCTAAATGATTATGTAATATTATAAATACATGTATATGCTGGATATATATGATACATATTATATCCAAATTGGGAATTTCATTCTGGATATAAAGAAATTTTGACCACACAGACAACATGTAATTGTAAGAAGTCCACTTTCGACTTAAGAACCAAATATTGACAAAACAAACATTATTAACTTAAGTGGTTACATAATGTTTATAACATGCCAATAAGTGATATAAAAAGAATAATGAACTTTAAAAAGGTTCTTAATCAAGTATATATTAACTCAAGTTTATTATTCAGGACTTTAAAGAACGATCGAGTCAAGTTGGGCCCAAGGTAAGGGACTTCGTCTCAATCTCCTTTCATTGAGGCATATTTCGTTTTATACACAACTTTCATTTATACGGTGTTTAAACCCCTTTGACTTTTACTTTTATACAAAAGGAATCTTTTTCTACGATGTGTTTTAAAAAACGACAAAAAGGAATGTTTCTTTTAACGTACGCGGTGACAACGACTTTTTCCGCCGCCGCGAGTATTATTTGGTCTTTGGCTATCTCAACAAGCCGTAATGTTTTAGAATAAAATAAATACCATATACTCTTTTATGTATTTTGGTATTGAAAATGGTTTTGAAAAAGGATTCTATTATGTCAATATATTTATGATATATTGTGATTGAAATGAGAGAATGTTATCATGCCTTTATATTGGTTTTATGTTTTATGATTTTATATTGGTACTTGGACATTTTAACGGGTGTTTACGTTATAAACCATATGACGGGTGGTGCCGTGAATACCAGGACGGGTGGTTACGTTATAACCTCCAATGCATTGGGTATGGAAGTCGGCCGTATGGCTATTCCATTAAGTATGTATGGAAATTGGCCGTATGATAATTCCATTAAGTGATATGTGTGGAAGTCAACCGTATGGTTATTACACTTAAGTATGTTTATGTCCCAAGTTACCTTTATATATTCTATGTGTTCTTTATATGGGTTTTATGGTAATCCTTTGGTTACAAAAAGGTAAGTAATGATACTTTATTCAGTGAAGATTTTTTTACTACTTCATGAAGGTGAAGGTATTACTTTGATATAGTATACATGGTTTACTTGATGTTTGAAAAACTAACAGTTTTCATTCTCTTTGTATCCCTTACTGAGATTTTTATGCTCACCCCAAGTTTTTCGAAATTTTTTCCACAGGACTTAAAGTGGAATAAGGTCAAGGATGGGATCAATGGAATTTCATGCTATCTAAAACATAGAACTAGACATGTTTCTTTTAAGAGGTTTTTTTTATTTATGGAAACATAGTAGAAGTGACTACTTTGTAATCTTTTGATATGTAATAGTTATGTTCTAATTCTCTAAAACTCTAAACCTGAAAATATCCTCAACGTGAATTATTCATTTAATTCAATATTAAGTAACGTTTAAGGCTGGGGCCTTATATAAATCGTATGTGATAAATCCTTATTATCGTACGGTTATGAGTTCAAGCCCCATGGAATATCTGAATATGACTCATTATCACCCATTATAAAAGGATTCCATTTTATAAATTAAAATAATATAATTCTTATGACATTCCCAAAAAAAATTATTGGCATCCATGAAACAAAATTACTCATCAAAAAAATTTGTCTCTATGGATTTAAGTAACACTTTTTTACATTGTTTCATAAATATATTTGAATATTATTGAAATTTAATTAATGAATTTATTAATAATTAGGTTTATCAATAACATTAAACTTATGTCTAAAAATGTAAATTAATTATTTCTCAAATAAATTGTATACCAATACAATTAATTTCTATAAATTTCTCCAAAAATACTGTTAATCTTTGTAGACTCCAATCAAATAAATCAGTAAAAGATTTTTATGAATTTGAAATTATGATCTACCCTAAATACATTCCACCTGATGGTTCCCATAACTATTATATTAGTGAGGAAATATATTTTTCATAAATTTAATATAATCCCTTGATAATTCGTAATTAATTTAACCTAATACCATTTGTAAAATAAATCAATATAGATACAGTATCCATTTTGATTCATTATATGATTCTTCCAAGGACTATGGGATAGAATAGGTTATTTACTTAGGTAATAATTAGGCTCCAATAATTTAATACAAGAAAAAATAAATGGATTACGAGGATGATATTTATATCAATCCATCACAATATTCATTTTCTCTAGGTAAATCAAATCAGTATGCCCTATTTTTTCATAAAAATAATTTGTATTCCATTGATACTAATTATTTTCTATATTATACATCTTATGTTTAACCTATGTAATTAATTGTCTTCATCAATTCCAAAAAATCATAATGGATTGTAATGAAAATGTAAATTATCCAAAGCATATCTCTCTGGAGTGTCATAGCATGGTAATAGTTAGGGCCATTGTCCTGCACCTTGTGATGATCAAGTCATTCCCAATGTGCTCTATTTGGAGTTATCATGCCTTGGTGCATTTTTTATAGAATAAAATAAACATGTTGTATCTAGATAACCATTTATTTCATATAAAATACACATAATATTTACCAAACCAAAACATTATGATGAACATTTATAGTTATCTTCAATATCTATTGTCGAGCTATGTTAACTGAAATATGTTCTCCTAAATATATTTTCCTAGGTTTCTTTTAATATTTCATTTAATTCACCTGTAGTAACCTAAACCCTATTATTGTGAAGCTTATTTTCAAATTATTACATTTTCTTAAGTATTATGGAATCACTCCTCGATGAGACGAATATTTTTGTAATCTTCATAAACCAAATTCGAAATTGATTCTCGTATTAAATTTTAATAAAAAAAGTAAAACATATTTTGTTGATAATATAATTATTATATCTAAAAATTATTTTTCAACTAAACATTATAATATTAATATAATCATGTCAAAGGTAACCAAATAATAGTAATTTGAAATGATCAGTAAGGACTAAACATATATTATGCTATGATAAATCAATAAGAATAATCAATATTGGAACCTAAATTAGGTTAATGAAATTCCATATATCAAATAAAATAATTATCATTACTCGATTAGGAATAATCAATATAGGAAGGTTAATTACTGAAAAAGAATTTCATTTAGTTAATAAATTGAATAGAAAATTCTTCTAGATATAATATCATAATTAAGATATCATTAATTATAATAATTATACTCTTAATTATGGTAATGGTTAATTATAGGATTCCCTGATCTTGGGTATCATGATTGCAATAACATTAAGTCCATTCATAACATATATTATAACAACTACTAAAATAATATTTAATATTATCATTCTTATTTGTCTTATAATCCTACTAATGCATTGAGGTAATATAATATACGTGGTCTGACCCTTCCATGTAGTTCAAAATCAGTCTTCATATATAATTTTTTTTATCGAACTCATATATAATTTTCCATGTCCTCAAATATTTCAAACGTGTAAATAACATGGATTTATCAATATTTCCCATGATAATAAACTAAATATCAATGTTGAATTACATTTTTATAAATTTTCTACGATTAAGAAAATAAACATACCAATGATAAAAAATATTTATACTTTGTGGAAATATAATTTCTAATGGTCTCATGATTGTTAAAATTTGACTGTTAAATTATTGACTTCCAAAAGTGTATTAATAAAGTTAATTTCAATTCATACCAAGGTAAAATGATCATAAACTCTCCATAGTGAAAATAAATATAGAATTAAAACAACATATACTTATTGGAGAAATAACTAATGTTTTTCAATAATTTTTGAATATTAAAACAATAATAATATATTTAAAAACGTTTTGAGGAAAATATAATTTTCCTTTTTGAAAACAACTTTTAAAATATTTTCGTTGAAAATAATATTTAAAAGTTATTTATAAATATTCTTTTAAATATGGAGAGAAATATTAAATAAAATACTAAAAATTAAGGTGGGTAATTCAATATATTTATTACATATTAAAAAAAAATTATTTTGAAA
The DNA here is from genome assembly GCA_963277665.1 of Viscum album. Classification (NCBI taxonomy): domain Eukaryota; kingdom Viridiplantae; phylum Streptophyta; class Magnoliopsida; order Santalales; family Viscaceae; genus Viscum; species Viscum album. The sequence continues at coordinate 1,999,126,980 of OY728146.1, read as the reverse complement.
AGTCCATAAAACATATTTGTTCAGAATAAGACAAGAACATTAATTTTATAATATTATTACATGAAAAATTGAATTGTTTTAAAAATAAAATAATGAATTATTCTAAAAAATAGTAATAAAGAAATATGGGTAAAAAATCCTTTGAATTTTTTTAGAAATAATATAAGATATGGTTGTTGAAGAATGAATTTTCAGACCAAAGAATAAAATAATGTAATATTTTCTTAAAAATATTTTATATAGAATTTTATTTATGGAGGAATGGAAAATGTAACCATTATAAAATAATATCATGAATAACAATAGCATAAAAAATTAAACAGGTTTATTTTGAAAATGTTAAAAAAATTTCCTTCTACTTAATTTCAAGAAAAATCAATCCTTATTATAAAGATAAGAGGAAAATAAACCATTACATTATTAAAAAAATTAACATACAATTATTAAATGAATTTTTTATGAGTATTCATAGAAAATTTAAATAAATATATAAATAAAAATAGGTAGTACAAACTAATTTAAAACATAATAATATAATAACCATGACAATGAATATGTAATATAACCTAATACAAAGAAATTGATTTCACGAATTATTTACAATTATGCATCCATTATGTAAAATCTTATTTGATTTTGGAAGTAAAATTGAATCATAATATTTCATGAAAAATTAATTATTCATTATATAACATGTCAAATGGGATGTATATACATGATATATAGGAAACTAGTTTTATTACATGATAACATTCCTCAAGAAAATGAAATAGAGGTAAAATCCCTCACCTCACACATCTATTTGGTTGAACATACTGTAAATAACAATAAAATTTGTTATGTGGGTTATTAGTTTCTACCAATTCCATATTAATATTTATAATATCATATAGTATCCTCTCATTATATTTTAACTCATTTTTGTTAATAGTAAATCACTATTTTTATTATTTCATATATTAATAGAAATTGATTTTCAGGAACATTTTCTCATTAAATATATGATTCACTTCATATAATATATATAAATAAACTACAAATTGTATAAATATTATAAATAAAATTTTTACTCAGTATATATATTATAATTACCATTTATTAGTGTTGAATATAGAAAATGAATCCCATCACTTCACGGAGATTGTAGGTCATACATACGCAAAAGTGACGTTATGATTCCATTAATGAGTGAAAAAATATGGATTTATTTTATGTATAAAATATATAGAATCGATATCATCTCATATATATCTCATATATTCATATAATTATCAATTCTGCAAACCATCTGAAGTGAATTTTTTTTTAAACAAATCACATCCCATCATGAGGTGGTAGTCTGGTATAAAAACAATTGAAAATATCATATTAAAATGGAATGGAAAGTAAAAAACATATATGTGATATTAAAAACAAATAAGTATAATTATATCATAATTTATATAAATGTGGTAAATCCATAATTATATCAAGCAATGGTAAGTGGTAATGGGAAAATGAATGACATCATTTCGTGTGGATGTTGTTCTTTTTATACACAAATGATGATTGTGTAAACCATTTGATGGATGTGTAGGTGGATAATTATTATTACATAAACATAAATACATCATAGAATGTGGTATATACTACTACTATTATATGGAATGATTTATTACATAACATATGGGAAAAACAATAGATAAATGGAAATAATAATTTTAAGATAATTAAAATATCTAAGAGAATTCTTATTTGGATTTCCACTTAAGGACACTTGGTACATTTTTTTGGGAGGATCATGTTCCCTATAATTTTATTAATGATTATAAGATATAAATATAAAGGGTAAGGTAGAAACAATTTTAAACAGTGGTGTGAATATATGAGGTTAACAAGTGCCTATTTATCGGAGGGGAAAGGGAATCCTCATGGGAATTTCCCCAAAGAATCCAAAATGCTAATTTCATTGACATTAAAAAATCATCAACACCTCAATATATATCTGATCATGGGAAGGATAATATATAAAATTTGGCTATGTAGTCAGATTATAAATAGTTGTTAGGTCATTATAACCCATATCATCATAGTTTAACAACATTGTAAATCACATTTTTTACACTAACCATGATAAATAATTATTACTTCATTCACAATTAATTTATGAAAACAAACATTTTAATTCTTATTATTTGAATAATTTTAATTCAAAACTAATTCAATTGATGCAATGAGAAACATTTTTTGTAACGAGAAAACATCCAAAATATTATAATGTTTTATATCAAAATAAAATATTATAAATAATCATGTTCCAAGAAATAAATTATTTAATATAAAATTAAAAAAAAATTAAAAAAATTAAAATAAAATATATTATTTTAAAGTACTAAAATGAAATTGTCTTTTCAAAGTACAAGTCAATATTTTCCTAATTAACTAAAAAATGAATCATTTAAAAAAATTCTATTATTTCCACCCTAAGAGTACAATTATATTAATATTTAAAAAAATCATATTGAATTATAAATATTAATTGAATTTTAGATTTTTTAGAATTATTTGTGTAAAGAGGGACAACACATTCTTTTATGAAATGTATATCTTTTGGTATAATTATTTATCTATTTTAAATGTTATTATTTTCACAATGTTAAATTGATAACCAAAATATTCATATAGTTTTTATTACCAATTAGACATTTCAATTTAATGGAAACTTTGTAAATTTTCTATTAAATAATAATATTTTAATATCTTTTAAATTATCACTTAAAAATGTTTTTTTTGTGAAAATCATGCTAAACATAGCATTGATAATAATAAAATCTAAACTCGGTGTTATGTGTAATTAAATTAATTTAATAGATTGAATTTATTCTTATATAAATATATAATAAATTATTAGGATGTTATTTTTTTCTTCTACACTTAACAGAGTGTCTCATATATGATATCTAATTAAATCTCCTTATTTTAAAATATTACAGTGTTACAAAATCACATTTACTAAAACTTCTATATACTTATTTATCATTTATGGTATTCAAAAAAATACATTGGTTTATTTCAATGACTCCGTTACTATATAGAAACAAGATATCCACAAAAATAAAAAAATTTATTTTCAATTATTCAATGAATTCTTTACTCATATGATCCATAAATACATATGGTGAATTAGAAAACCTAAAGTGCGTAAAAAGGACAGAACACACACATATAAATAATGAGATGAAAAATTTATAATATATTCCTCCATCAATATCAAAAAATTGTACACCTACATGAGATCAATATTTAGTAAATACTATACTCCATAGATATGATGAAATAAATATTTGATTAAATGCAACTGATACTAATTCATTACTATGATGTTATGGAAATATCTAAAATAAAAAATGAATCATGGAAACATATGTATTTTGTATAAAAATAATGAATAATCAATAAATGATGTATGTTGATGAATGAAACATTTAACTAATAACTATTAAAATTTATGTTAGAGTTATAAAAGTTGAGTTGGAGCCATTTTAGTAAGAGGGTATTGATATTTTCATAGCATCTAGTACAAAGTCAATTGAAAACTAAACCTCCATGTCAGAAATAGAATCCATTAAATATTTTTAAAAACATCAGTATATACATTGAATACTATAACTTCGCTAATATTTATTTTTTCATTAATATCTACTACATGTCCTATATAAAATTCATTTACATATCTAATCAACTCCTTTGATTCTTGGTAGGTTATCAAATGTTTAAAATCATTGAAAAAGAATATTATTAGCTCCAATAATAATAATATAATTATAAACAAAAATTGAATATATACAAAAAATAATTTCAAACTCTACCATTGGAAGTTGTAAATAGTTTTAGAATAATGGTCATTCAGTTAGTAATAATAAAGATATGTATATAAATATTCTATTCCTTAATATTTCAACTCAATGTTTTTATGAAACATTCAATCATGCATTAATGATATAATATTCCTATTACTTTTTCAATTTATTTTGAATGAGTGAATGTGAAGCTATATATTACATCAATAAATTGGTATAACTCATTTAAAATTGTATCCTTTATCTCCCAACTTAATTGTGTAGCCTAGAAACAATAATAGTAGAGGAAAAATATTTTTCCACTTTATTCTACACTCATTCATGATGTTATCTATCCAGAGTAAATATCTTTAGAAACATGTCATCATAATGAACCACATTATAAAAACTAAATCATCTCACCGTTGTATGAGCCTTATGACAAAATATAACACACCTGTAACACTTTCCAATACTAATTTTTCATTCCGTAGTTTTCTTTTAACCACTCATATCACAATGTGGGAACATGAATCTCTTACCTTCTTATTTGTTTTATGAATGCTTCACAATTTCCTAAAATCATATCCCTTCTGATTTTATTTTCCCATTGAATACATGATATTTGATGAACTCTATTTTGACATTCTTAACATTCTGAAAATATTTGTCATAACTTTTGAATTATTGGGAAGCTAATTCAAATAATTGTATGGGTTTCACCCCTGAATAAATCCAAATTAATCTAAATATCTATACCTTGGATAATATCTATTATATAAAAAGAAAATAATTTAATACTTTCATCATATGTTCCAACAAAATATTCATCCTTTTCCCCAAATTAAATTAATGGATTCCCCATCATAAATTAAACCATAATAGGGATATATTTTTAAATGAATATCCTCATAAATGTGTATCATTCCTTGAAGGGAAGCTCGTCACCCTATTTTTATTTATAAGTAAATATATCAATTATTATGTACACAATAAATATTATAATTGGAAATGGATACATTAAGATGTTGTAAAACCCCATGAATTATCATATTTAATCTCAGGCATTAATCCAACTTTCATCGATCACTATATCAGAATATATAAGGTACTCATACTGATTGTGTCACATTAAATATTGTTATGTTACTATTTTGTAGATCAGAAAGATCTCCATGATTGATTCTTCCACCATTTATAGAGTTCATCAACTGAGAAATCATAGAAAAAAGTATCTAGTTACTATTTTAACAGTATAGGTTATTGATTTTAAAGGATAATATTCTTCTCCGTGCCTTGATCATACAAATTCCCTATTTTCTTTATAAAATCCCTTTCTAAAAAAGATATTTTAGTCTATTCATTTGTGTAATCATAAAATAATATATTATTTCTCCTTAACCATTAGTTACAATCATTTAATGGTATTTTATTTTCCCAACAGTAACCCATAAATTCATATAATACATCCATTGATACAAAAAATAGGGAACCGACCTTATACATTACATAGTCAACAGAATATGATCTATAATTCAACATCCTAAATTCTAAAAAATCATTTAGGTTTATAATTTTAGAGTTATTTTGTCATTAATATTACCTAAACACCATATATACATGTTGTGCACTTCTATTTAGTATCTTCATTTACCATTACAAAAAACATTTAAAATAAAACATATTTTATTTTCATGAAAACGAATCATGCCATTCAACTCAAATACTTCATGTACCTATCAAATCAGTAAGTCATATAAAAAATTATAAAATATTGGATGGGTACAAAATTCATAGTAAGGGACATAAGGTTAAACAATTTTTTAGTTTAGCAAAAATCATGAAAACATATTAATATTTTTTAAAATATAGATTTTAATTCAAAAAGAACATCATTTTTTTAAATAGTTATTATCATACCTTTTGTACCAAAAATTATTTCCATGAAAACTAATTTGATAGAGTTGTTGATTCAATTATGTTCCTTGGTACATCAAATCATAAAATCCATACAAACTCATTACCTAAACCCTTACCATTATAAGAACAATACCACCAATATTTTATTATAGTTATCCATAAAACATTGTAATTATGTAATGTATTGGAGCACAATCATAGTGCTCTAACAGTATAGGCTATATTGGGCTCACCCAAGAGCTATTAGGGTGATCAATACATCATAAAAATAAATAAGAACCATATCATAATGAAAACATTTGAACAATCTAAAAAATATATTTGCAAAAAAAAAATCATATATTAAAAAAATCATATTTCATAAAATCTTATTCTCAATTAAAAAATACTCAGTGAAATGTAAATAAGGGTTTTTATGCTAAAATGATGAAACATTTTAGTAGAATTCTAGAATCAAAAATAATTTTTCTCATATATATTAAAATATTATATTCTTTTTTTCTTCTTGTAAAGAAAGTCAAACATTTTTTAAAATGATTCTTTTCGAAAAAAGTTGAATGAATTTCAGAAGATAAAAAATTTACCCATTATAAATATATTATGTCCATATAAGAAATTCTAAAATAATTATTATAAAATGGATTGTGAAATTTATTTTTGAATGGAAACTATAAATGAGGGATTTTATAATAATTTTTAATTTTTCAGCTCAATCATTATGTACAGTAATTATCATATTGAATAAATATATATTTTCATTTTATAATTTATTAAGAAAAATTTCCATTTTAGTTATTTTTGTATATTTAAAATTCTATATATTATATATTGACCTAATCATTTACATTCACATCAGGTTTTTTCACATTATTTGCTCGTATATCAAAAATGACCATAGTCAGTAGACTATGATCAATGAGGTCATTATATAATAAGAATCGGAATTATAATAATAAAATAATATAATTTATATCTATAAATTATAATATTAAATCCAACAACTAAATATGTTTATGAAAAATTATGTATGTTAAAATCATGTAGATGGTAGTTCATCCATATGCATGAGTAACATTTACATTTTTCAATGATAATTATTAAAATATTATAAGTATTGTTATATATTTTCAGAAGATAAAAATAACAGAAATATAATACATATTATTTATATATACTTATATATATTATCCATGAGATATGGTGATGAAAACTGTATCATATCACTTTTATGAGGTTGTAGTTCACACATGCCTACGAATGACAATTTCCAATATCATTGTGTCGAAATGAAAGAATTTAAATGATATTTAATATATTAATAATGAAAAATATGACATGAATCTCTTATATAATCATTAATTAAATTATTATGATATATCCATGATATATGGTTATTGAAAATGAATTGAATTGGTTCTCTAGGTGGTAGTCATCCATACACATGAAAATGGTTTGGTTAATCATTTAATCAAATATGATTTGGATATTGGTTATAAAATTGAAGTGTTATACGCCGGTTGTATATATGATATTGTTTTAACTATATAATATTGGTTAAAGAAGATATAAAGGAGGAGGAAGAATAAATAAAAATAAAACACATGGTTAAAAAATAAACATCTTCATTGGAATTTTCCATTTGATTAACACACTAAGCCCTCAAAGGACAATATTGTTACTAAAAATGATATGTAGGATAATGGGATGAATTATATTAATTTATTTGTTCATTTATTGTCCAAAAAAAATTATAGGGTGATGGAAATGGAATAATATATTACTTTTTTATAATAGATGGGAGGGAAATCATTGAATTTTGCATCACATTAAATTAATATATATAAATATTAAATTATAAATTGATAAAAACGTATTTAACTGTATTATTGGATGATTATGGGATGAACGATACAATGAAAATAAAAATTACACATGTTTTTAATATATTATTACCCAAATAATTATGTTTTAACTACTAATTGACCACTTTCAAACATATAGTGAAAACAATGAATTTTACAATTTAAGGGTCAATATAGATACAATAAATGGAAAAAAACGATAAATAGAACATGGTATATATTTTAAACCATATCCATAAAAATTTAATGAATATAATATTTTTATGAATTTTATATCATTTTAATAAATATTTTTATTATAATATATCATTTATGTTATCCTTTAGAACAATTCACTACATTTATTATAATATCAATAGAAAAATTTATTTTAATATATATCTCAAATTAAATTTTGATATATAAAATTCATGGGTCCCATTAATTATCAAAAATTAATTTAATTTTAATATTTTTATAGTCACATATTTAATTTTTCATTTAATTAATAATTTATGCAACAAGATTTGGAAAGTATTTAAGGTAAATATTTTTTTACTGAAATTTTTGAAATATCACCATGATGAAGATAAAATAATTAGTTTCTCAAATAATACATACAACCAAACATAGCATATGTTTATCTATATGTTAAATATATTTTAGTTTTTAATATCAATGTAGTTACCTTTTATACTTTTCATTAAATAAAATATTATAATGGTTATAATATCATAAAGAAGAAAAAATGCATACAAAAATCTTATAGGATTGTGGGTGTAATGAACTTATCATGAATAAATGATATATTTTTAATTGTAAATTAATTGTCCTCATCATATAATTTTTAACAATAATTACATGATATATCATTTTCTATAGTATCAAATATTACATTGTTAACTATTTATATTGATGAAAAATAAAAATGAACTATATAATATATTTTGTCTCATTTATTTATAATATAGAATCTATTTTTTATGATTAAAAAAATTAAGTGGTATAATTAAATTTAACATTGAATATGAAAAAAACATTGAAAATCAGTTTTTAAAAAATTACCGTTTTAATTGATGAATTTTTTTGTTAATTAAAGTATAATGCAAATTCAAAGAAAAAAACAATTTGATTATTTTTATATAAAATTGAAAGAAATATATTAAAAACCCCATAATAAATAATGTTTGAATTTTTAAATACATAAAAATAAATATAATTTCTAATAAAAAATTTAATTTTTCAATATTATATAAATCATTAATCTTTTCAGATAACTCTAGAAAAATTATCATAAGATAATTTTTACAATATAAATTAACAAAATTAAATTCATTTATTTCAAATTAGAATTATGTAATTTTAAAATTATATTTTAAACTAGACCTTATAAGAAATTATTTTAATAAAACTATTTCTCTTATGATTGGAAAAATAATTATTAGTTTTATAATGAATATTACTATATAATATATAATAAATGCTTTATTATAGCACATGAAAATGATTTACTATAAAATTTACTTGGTTTTTACATTCATTTATCCATTTCAAAATTGTGTTCCCATAATTTTATTCACCTATCAAATGTCTGTGCATACCATTCCATGATAGAATTTTCAAAATCTCATGTTGAATAATCATACATATAGTTTATTCTCAAAACAATAACCTGGGGAAAAAATTTATATGATAATTAATTCTCTCTACGGTTAAATATCTGGACAGGTTGTTCCACATAATTGGGTTTATAATCCAGCTAAACTAATTTTTTTCTCAAAATATGAGATGAGATTGGAATATTCATTTATAACATCCACATAATAAAAACATCGTGTACAAGGGATAAAATCAGAGAATAAATCAACTCACCATGAAACTAATCCAATATTATCAAGGATTTTAATTGTATAATGGTATGTGGGCATAGCTTACCCATTTAATAAAACCTATTAAAATATACCGTGGTGTTAGTTTATGAATAATATGATCCTCTAAATTGAAATAAATATAATTCATTTGGTTAAATGCCCAAAATTATAGCATACACTGAGCTTTCCTCATAAGTTTCTAAATTTACTTCTCCATTTAAATGGTTTCATCAGCAAAATTTGAACTAATAAGCATCCATTATCCTATATCATTCCAAAATGTAAGTGTTTGACAAATCATTCTATTTATATCTTCAAAAGGCCCCATCAACATACTTTAACAAAACTATTACTATGATTTTTGGTTTGAATGATTCAATCTAGAGGGGTTTTGAATTGAGAACCCTATAAAACTTCAGCTATAAATAATTAAAAAATCCCATAAATTAATTTAAAATAGTAATTTAATAATATTATTAAATTATTACATCTTATATTTTTATATTGATTTTTCAATATTTTTGTTGATCATAGTTAAAATATTATTTTATATCAATTTAATTTTTAAAAATAATCTATTTAATAAAATCATTTATATTAAAACATTTTTATAATCAATATCAATGTAAATTATTTTTAACATTTTAAAACAAAAATGCAGGTTTTATATCATAAATAATGAAAAGTAAAAATAAAACAAATAGAATAGTAAACAAGGGGTTTAGTCTCCAGCCGATATATAGTCCCCTCTACTTGGAAATAACCCGCTGCCATGTAGATTATTATATCAATAATATGAATCCACAAATTAGTTCAAAACATTATAAAAATAAAAATTCGTTGTCAAGGGTCAAAGTCACATCCATAGATATACATTGTATGAAATATATCATTGGCATCATAATATATCTTCCATAGTTTTTGTGGATATACTAATAATATAGAATAAGATAATATCATGTATTATCCAGTTTAAATAAAGGATTTAGTGTGTCCAAAAATTAAAATTAAATATAAATCTACTCGAATTTAAAAAATAAAATAGGGTTAGAAAATAATTATAGATATAATTATTTAGTTTTTATCGATCTAAATATCTTCATATGGTTGCGATTCTTCGTAATTTGTTTTTCAAAGAGAACAAAAAAATTTCTATGAAAATTTCATAAAATAGTTTGTAAAATAGTTATTTTTACTATAAAAAGACTCTTTGAGTACCATCTACTTATAAATAATGTTTCAATATAAGAATAGATTAATATATTCCATGTATTCCACAGTTCCACACATGAATGAATATTATCATATAATTAAAATATGGAAATCTTAAAAGCATCATTTCAAATGAGGGAGATCATATGAATATGTATCCCTACAACAATAAATTCTCCAATGTATAATAATAATAAATATTTTTTGACACACATACTGAAAATCCACAATGGAAGGCCCGTGTTCTTTCTTCAAGGAATCTGTTATGTAGTTGATCAATAATCCTCAATAAAATCTGAGTGATAGTCTTTTGATTAACTTCCATAAACAAGATTTTTGAAATTAAAATTAAAATTAATACGAACATATAAGGTTTAATAACTAAATGTGGAATGATATAAAAGAAGCACAAATATTGGTAATGTGATACAATGGTATCAAATATTTAGGTATCATCATTGATATAACTAGTGCACATGGTTGGGGATAGAAAATATTGAGGTTATAGATGTTTTATGATCATATGAATATAGTAGTATCATGCCTTACAGTTGCATCATTGAATGTATCATAATTTATAAAATTGTGGCACAATCCTGATGGTGTAACATGGATGTATGTGTAATAGTTTCACTAATAGTAACACATTTTATCTAAAGGTAGTACATCTAATGTAACAGTTTTACATGTGATCAAACGACACAACATAAGAACAAATAATATCACATTATAAAAATGGTAAAAAAAATTATTCTAATGGAAACAAATATAAACTATTTATTACACTTATAAACTAATAGTAACATATTTCTAACAATATTTATTATATGTAATCATATCTTCTTATTAATTCATGTTCCTAATGTTACTTATTTTGAACCATATATTTTTCTATATAGTAACATGAAACATTAGTTCAAACATAATATAAAACCTATAACCTAATACTTTTCAAAAATATAAATTTAATACCATTAACAAGTTCTTTTTTAATTATCATTCTAATAATAAAAGAAAATTATTCCCAAGATATAGTGGAGTAAAATATATATATTAATTATAATATTAGTCAAAATATTAAATCCCAAGAACGTAATTCTATGAGAATATGGTAAAACATCTATAATAAATTTAATAATAATTTCAGTGACACTTTAATTAATGATAGGTAGAACCAATAGGGTCATCACCTTTTCTATATGTTGGAGTTGATAAGGTTGACACTAATGAGGTTCAGGTAATTATAAGAAGATCCAAAATCACCATGTTTTTTTGATGTATAACTTATTAAATCAGAGACATAGTAAATTAATGAGACTTTGGAGGCATAAATGAAATGGTTCCATAGTGAAGGATGAAATTTGAATGGAATCGGGGTTTTCAATTTCTATATTACATATATAAAAACTACATTATAAGGTTAAATATGTACAAGATGACGTTTCAGCATCATTTTATTAAATTATGGAAAAAACTTCTCTTTAAAAAAGTAAACATAGTAGAGGAACTATGGATTTGAGATGGTCTACATGTTCCATGAAGGATCTATTCATAGGTGGCATTCTTGAGTACATGGAAAAAATCATAAACTGATAATTCATCTAATGATTTATATTTTTTCTATAATGGTTTTATTTGATATACATGTGTATGTTTTCCCTATATTCTCAAGATTCGTTTAATCACTACTTAAATAATTATATATATTCTCACCATTTTTTAGATGTTTTAAAAGATCATCTGGATGAGATGTATTAAAACCACACATAACAGAATGAATCTCATCTCTAAAAATTTATGTGATCATTTCAACATGAAATATATATTATTGAGGTGAAGCATAAGATGTAGATACAATTTTAGGTAATGAATCATTCTTCACCAAATGGTAAAATGCCAATAAAATAATGTATAACTCATCACATAAACTATTGAATTCAATCTTTTGAACTAACAAGTCAATATTCAATTCATAATTTCAACTTCAAGATTCATCAAAATCATATTTGGATAGATGTGGTAGATTAAAAACACAATGCTATGTCAGGTATCAGATTAACTATGTTGAGTAACATTTGGTAACAACGGTCTTATAACAACACAAAATAGAGAATCAACCATTCTTATAAACATTTCAAAACATATTCGCTCAAAAAATCTGAATAGGAAAAAGTATTAGAAAGTATGTGTGAAGTAATTCACATAGAACAATAAAATATATCATATTAATGCTCTAATATAGTAGTTTTTCTGTCAGAAGGGAAATCTTAAAGCTCACTAGCCTCATAAATATACACTACAATAGATCTTTTTGTGTATTTTCAAATAACAATCGTAACAACATGTCCACCATGATCTGTTTGACATAATCAATCATCATCAATTCCATTCTCTCTCTATAAATCAAGATAATAAATTTCCAGTAAATTTGAACTCATTGATTGCTCACCCTTATATATAGCTCTATACTAATCATAGGAATAAGGATCATCATTTTGTACGAACATATGTCTAGATGAACATGTATATTTCATTCCCCCAACAGATGTCCTCATTTCACCTCTAGTAGTTGAAGCTTCACCATCATTCTAAACTAAACATTTTCTATACCCAGACATAACATAAACTGAAACAATATAATATATTTTCATCTAATCCATCTCAACACCACGAAATTCAACAGAATCAACATGATAACATATTTTTTGTGTTTTGTCACCATTTTTATCATTAACATCATCTTCAAAACCATTACAAACATCCACTACTACAATTTAGGTTTTGGAAGAACACATAATATATTCTTGTCTAGAGTATTCAATATCCTATTCATATACTTTAATCAATATACTCTATCTACATCAGAGAGAAACTAGTGGAATAGAATATTATAAAGTACTATTGAGAGTTTATCAATATCTATGTCACATCCCTTTTAAATTGTAGTGTCAACATCTTACTGAACATCGTTTTTGTATCTCCCACTTCCTTATATGAATAATGACAACATCACCATTCTATATGGTAGGGTAAAAAAATTATTTTATATTGTAGGGTTTTTGTCATGATTAATATCCTCATTGAGCTTGTCATTATCATCATCATATCTCATTATTCTGGGCTTCCATCTGATTCTCATCTTTGTCTTGAAATTTTAGTCAAAATAAAAAATAACTTAAAAATATTACCTCTTCTTCTTCTTCTTCATCAACTAATCCCTTTTGTCTAGCATTATTAAACCATATTTGGAGTATTCAAATAATTCAATGTAATAGTGCATTAAATCGATATAATGTGAACCCAAATTTATTAATAGATATTTTTTCCATAGATATCATATGGAATAAATGATATACATGCTGGTACCTAATTGTGTTAAGAGCCCCATTCTTGGGGCATAGAATGTGATGAATAAACCTTAATAAGGGTTTTCACTCACCATCTAATTCATATGTATAACTAATTCTTACTAAAATATTTCCAGTCAACACTAACCGTGTTTCCTCATAGTTAATGAGATTACTACACTTGGTTAAAGAACCTTGATAGTAATCAAATGTTCTTTGGTGAGGTATATTAATACATATAACCCATTATCTAGAATAAAATATAGACTCTTATCCATCTATCATAATTTTAAAAAAAATAACATTTTCAACAAAACATTACTATATATATTGGTACAACTAGTGAAAATACTTATGATATAAATGTATATCATTTTATGTGAACAAATATATCCATCATGTGTGTAAATTTTTTTTAACATAACATCTATTCCACATCTACGTCATTATCTAAATAAAAACCATTATTTTCTATATATGAGATTCTTAATTCCAATACAACATGACTGAATTCTCTACATTATTTTATTTCATGAAATGATTATCCTAGATATGAATATGGAGGGATCTTAAATCTCTCAATTATAGTGAATGAAAATATTTACGAAGAGCACTTGAATTATGCAGTTTTGGATAGAAGGAATATATAAAATCGTTCAATCAGTAGAAGTGAGCGAGAGAGTCACTCGAAATTGAATTTATGATAATATTTTATCCATTATTTATTTTGAATATAAAATTTAAAATATATATATATATTAATAAATAATTTTCCCAGAAAATATAAAATTTGAGTAGTACTATCCCAATATTGGTTGTATCCAAAAGTGGATCTACCCAATAGTGGAATTTCCACAATATAGATATTTCTAATGATGGAATTTCTAATGATGGGTCATTATATTGTGGATCACACCATGGTGAATCATCTAATTTTTCATCATTCCAATGGTGGATCCCTAATAGTTGATATCCAAATGTGGATCACCATTAGTGGACACAAATGATGGATCAATAATAATAAATATTTCAATAGTGGATCTTCCAATGATTGATTTTTCAATTCTGTATCTTCCAATGGTAGATCTTCTAATAATGGAATTCCAAATGGTGGATCTTGTAAGACAAAGGAATAACCAAAATTTAAAATTACTAATTCATGTTTGATATAGATCAATTTATCTAAATTAAAGGAATATGTAATAATTTGATGAATATTTTTTTTAGTACCTATGAATTAAAGAGTCATATAACATTTATGGAAATGATATCTCAAAAATTTATTTCTTGTATATATATTATTTTTCCTAGAATATGACACATTAATCATACAAAATATTTATTTCACAAGTGTTTTTACATTTTATAGGGATATATATAAATTGATATTGATAATCTGGAAATGCATTTTAACCATCAAAATTGTTTCAATAAAAAATTATACATAAATTGTTTTTGTTATAGTATAGGATAGTTAATCATATTTTTTATTTTTTACTACACCAATATACCAGAGCCATTCCAAAAAGGTGAAATGTTCTAGAGTTATTTTATCAATCTTCCATGCATCCACCAAAATTTGTATCTTGATAACTCTCTAAATAAAATGATTTTCCTCTAGGATAGAATTGTCCATTTTATTATATTTTGGGTATTTTAAAATTATTTAGAAAATATATAAATGATAAATTTTTGGATTTTATTGAATAAAATACCATATACACATTTTGATCATAATGTCTGTTTGGTCAGCAATTATGTATATAAAGATTAGTATAAACCCATTGTAATTGGATTGATCTAATGAATTTTCAGTATCTTCAAGATCCACTTTACTTTGGTTAATCATGGTTATATCACTTCTTTTAGTACTATAAAATCCAAAAAATAGTCTTTCGTTACTGTAATTATATTAATTTAAAGTATTTTAATATTTATTTTGCAAATTTTTAATACCAAGAATGATTTTAGGTTTACCCATTAATCTCCCATAAAAATTTGATTACAAATTATTTTTTAAAACACCTACATTACAAAATTTTATACTATAATATAAATTGTCAAAAATATATATTTGAAGTAAAAAAACTATTTTTCAAAATTATTTTCATAAATAGAATAGTATCACCTATGTATTTGGAAAAATATTTAAGAAATACGAATAGTGTTTAGCTTATCTAATAAAGCTATTTAAGGCTATTTTAATCCATTTAAAGATATTTTAATTAATTTATATGATTTTGAAAATTATAAATTTAAAATATAGGTTTTTGTTCAACTAAAACATCCCAAAATATTTAAAAATTAATGAATTCACACATGGAATTCATTTGATATTATTTCAAATCCAAATGTGAATTATATTAGTTTAGTATTATAATGTATTCTATTATATCCACTCATAAAAAGGATTTCTCATTTTTAATAACCTCTTTATGACTATATCCTTATACAACCATTATTGATTTAATTCTATCTATACAGTATGACTCGTTAATATTTTTCAAAATACTAAATTTATGAAAATATTATGATATTAATTATATCAATTTACTAGTTCATGATCTATATTTCATTCAAATTGTTTATTTTAATCATGAATTTCAATCACCCATCATTTAACAATAATTTCATTATTGGTGTTATTAGGATCATGATTTGACATTGATACATGATGTTAAATATTATTTCTAGGAAAATATATAGCTTGTATACCTCTATATTAATCTATAACTACATCATCTATAAGAGGGTACCTATGATTCCTTTTTTGATTTGGATGATATGGGCATGTTATTTCACTTTCTTCTACATGTTCAGTTTTTGGTTGTTCATTACAACTAGATGATATTTCAGCAATAATCCTAGAATCTAAAAATGATTTGACCATGATATTCATATATGAATGTTCATCCTCAAGGGTTTGTAAACGGGTATTAGTCTCATGTGAATCTGTCTCATCCAATTTTACATGGATAAATACATCCCAAATATTGTTTCTTTTATTTAACACCTTATATGATTTACAATAAATCTAATAACAAAAGGTATATTTCATCAGTAATCATGGAAATAAATTTTTCAATATTATTTGATGTACTAAAAATAAATTCATTGAAACCCTAAACACTAAAATTAAAAGCACTTTTCAATGTACATTTCTATCTTTCATAAGGTGTTATATTCAATTAAAGATAATTTTTTTTAAAATATATATCTTATTTATGAAGCTGTTTTAGTAGCCTCTTCACAAAAATAAAGAGGTAAGTCATAATTTTTGAATAGGGTCTATGAAATATGTTGAATTGTCTTACTTTTCCTTCCTATTACCCCATTCTTATGTGGATTCCTATGAGCCAAATTTTTTTTATTCTATACTTTTTGTAAAAATTATTCTTAGATATGATTATCTATCCCACATCTACGATCATTCTGAATGACATAATTCAATTTTAACTACATTTTTTTATATATTTTGAATACAATGTAAAATAAGTATATGCTTTTATTTTGAGAGAAAAAAATAATACAAATATATGTGTAGAAATTTCATCATCAACAATAAAAAATAGTGCTTCTAATATGGAATAGAATACATATAAGGTCCATACAAGTCCATGTGAACCAACATTAGTGGTTGATAAAAGGAAACATATTTCATTCATTTAAATGATTTATCACATTGTTTATCTTTTTTACAAGGGATACATATATTATATTTTTGGTATATTAGATTAGGTATAAAATTGAATAACACATTAATAGAGTGAATTCATACATAATAAATATTCCAATGATCCTTTCCCCTTTTACAAATAAAATATAATTTAAGAAATGAACATAGATTAATTTCATTTAGAAAATATTAAATTTACATCACAAACAAAATCATTTCCCAATATAGTAACAAAATATAATTTTTTAAAATGAAAACTGTTGAAGGAATTATTATCAATAGTAAAATAATATCTATAATCTCAAAGCATTATGATTCTAAAAATATTATACATTATTCCCAATACACATAACTCATTTATAATTTAATTATTATTGTAATTACCTATTTGGAAGAGGCTATCAATATTATCTTATGAATATTCACAAAAATTTACATGACCACCATAAATATTTCTCCTAATTTAAAAACATGAATAATATAACTTCAAGAGTTTAGAACAGCCAACATCCAAGATACCATTACCTCTTACTGGATCATTGAATCTAGTTTTCCTACAAATGTTTTTAATCCAAACATTATTTAGATACCAAAATCTCAATATGTCTAGAAATGCTACTAATAAAATATTTAGAAATACCTAATTTATTCAATGTATTCTTATAAGAATACTTCCAAAAATTAAAAATAAACACATTATTATGTCTAGAAGAATAAAAATAAGAAATTTTTTTATACTTATAACTATGAATAAAACTATATTTAATAATTATTCTCCACCCCATTTGATATCCAATTACAGTAGTATATTTAGTAATATTATTCTTTCTTATATTATAATAAATAATATTTCTACAATTGGTGAATCATTAAAAATATATATTGATTTTTTCATTAATTTTTTTTACTAATTTTTATTTTTAAATATCTGACAATTTTTTTCATTTTCAATAGTATGATCAATCAGAAAACTATTTGTCATGGAGAAATTATTCATCAAATTAATATACTTATGAAAAATTTTATTAAAATTAACATACTTAAATTTATATTATTTATAAATTTAAATTTTATAAATGTTCTCCTAATTTAATAAATCTCCATAGTTGTAAAAAATATTAATAGAATAAAAAATAAAAATATCACATTCCTAAGGTGCATATTTTATAATATTCTTGTTGGATTTGTTGTAATTATCCACTTAGGTTGATTATGAATCACTAGATCTATCAACATGTGAACTCCATGATATATTAATGGATTTCTTGTACCTTTAATCTATGTAATCATACATCCTCTTAAAAATTAATTTAAGGTTATTCATATTTTATATGATCATTAATTATTCCCTCATAGAGAAACTACATCATTTTTTGAATCATCATTCTTCATTTTTTATCCTATTCCATTTGGTATCAAATTTTTCTTTATAATAGAGATTCGTATTAAACCCCATCTATTTGTATATATTTCATAATTTTATAAAAAAATGGACTATATAATAATCACTATGAGTAGGTTACACCTCAATATATGAGCTGTCATTTTGAATTTTCTATATTTAATTTTATGTAGTTTTTTATAAGATACATATTGTATTTTTGGTTTTTCTTCATCTAAATTTATCTATTTGAGTTCTTTATCATAAATCACCACTTTTCCAATGAAATCCCTATTATATATCCTTCTATAATCCCATGATTATCCAATTGAAACTAAGGTTCCTTTATAAATATCTGTTACACACATCAATAGTTGCATAATTTGACGTTTATCAAAACCATGATTCATGAATGAATGTATTATATTCAAAATTTTATTGATGTGATGATAAATTTTTGAAATGGGTTCTTTATGATTCATAATAAAATTATCATGTTTTATAATATAAATATTTATTTCCATTTATTTTTAATTACATGATCCCATAAGAGAAATAGTTTGCATATCCCAAAGTTCAATTGAAAATTTATTGGAAAAAATTATATAAAAATACTCATTACCTAATCCACAATGTGACGAAATCATGGATTTAAAAATGTTATGATATGATCCTTTAGTACTATTACCCCATTATGACATAATAGTTTGATTTCAATCATATTTTTCTTCAGGGATAGTTAAAATATCAATGCGCATGCATTCAATATTATTTTTTTATAATATTCCACCGTGTATAAATTTTTACATTAAAATAATGAGGTATATTTATAATATATACCTTTTTATATTATACATGAAGAAATATTTTTAGATAAAATAAAATAATGATCATTAAATTACAACTAAATAACATTTTAAAATATATTTGACAATCATATAATACCAAATGATGATTGAAGTGGGTAACTAAATAGGTGGGTGAATTTATAACCTATAAAATTACTTCTAAAAACAAGTACTAAAAAATACAAAAATTAAATAACGAATTCCCAGTGAAATAAGAAATTTAGAATGATATAATACATATCATTAATAATTATTTATCCACGGTGGCTTTAGACATAGAAAAAATAATATTTAAAATCGCTTTGTCTTCTGAAAATGATTTAAATTAAAAAAATATTTCAATAAGCATTGGATAAGATTAACAATCAAAGTATATAATTGGTTTATAGAGTCAGAAAAAATCTAGTTATTGGCTTTGAAATAAGGATAAAAATCTAAAACAATTAACAAATAACTCCTGGGTATAGTCTCAAGTCGTTACATAGTCCCCACAACATGGAAATCACAATATACCCAGAAGAATGTTATATTTTCCAATCAATAAAATAACTATATTAAGATTATAAAAAAATAAAACACATAAATTATAAGATAATATAATGGTCCGTAGTTATTCAAGGAATGAAATAAAACACATGCCTCATAAGAACTCATCCATAATTTCAGTGTGTAAAAATTTAAAGGATTTTGAAATAATATCAGGAATTCTACAGTTTAGACATATGAGTTAGTGTGTATAGATAAAAAAATATAGTATCACACTTATTGAATATTAAAAATAAAATATAAGGAGAAAATAAAAAGGTATATGAATATATTTTGCTTCATCATTTTAATAAATTTAGATGATTTTGATTCCATGTATTTCTATTAATGGGGACCTCGAACATGGTTTTATTAAATGAGAAAATAATTTAGTGTCATAGAGTTTTAATTGTATTATTCATATTCATTAGGAAAATACTTCAATGAAATCTTGATTAGTTATTATAAATGAAGTTTATATTTGTTTTATTCCACACATTCACAATTGTATGATGTTCATCATGTACATTGAATCCAATCAGTTGAAAGATGTATTGCGCATGACGGAAAAAATTTAATGAAATATATCTATAGATACAAATAATCTGTTTCTAAATAATAATTATTTTTGTGGACCAAAATATAGAGTAAAAAAATAAAAAAAACTTATGAAATTTTATTCAATTAATATTTTGAGTGGTTTAGGAATAATCATTAATAAAATCCATTCTCTGGTGTTTTCATTTACGCATATAAACTATCTGTTTGAATCGTTAACTTCAAATGCATCAAAACAAAAATTGTAGCATAAAAAATGATGGTGTGATCCATAATATCAGATATATATGTAGAATGATCCAATTCTATAACAATAGTAGTTATAATGGTTTAGAAACAATAGAATATATGGCAGTAGCTGGATTCGAAATATAGTTTGACTCTAGTGGTATCACGTATGAAAATAGCATGTATATTGATAACATAGTTGAAAAAAACATTTCCCCACTCCAGGAAGTAGGCCATGGATGTATGTTAAAAATTATCACTAATATTAGTATATGTATAATAATGGTAACACATTGGAATGTAGAAAAAATTTATTTATAAAAGAATATTTTATCATAAATAATGAATCTCATTAGAATCATAAAAATCATTATTTTTCACCATTAAAATAAAGAGCTTAAAATAACTATAAAATCAACAGAAAAAATATGTTAATCCCAACTTCCTTAGTAATCTAGTTAACACTAGTGAAGCATACCTTACATGGCCTGAATTTTTCATTTAGAGTCAATTCATTTGTTTGTGAATTCTAATGACCTTTCCAAACATAAAAAGGGAAATTAGGATCACTGATAGATAGGATAGAGAGAGGAACACCATTAAACAACATTATCTCATTGAGATTAAGACATGTATTTAGATCTACTATCACGATATATGGAATATGAATGAAGATAAGGTAATTATTATATTGATATATAATATCACAAATCACATTATTACCTAATGATATATTTTTATATGTATCTATGAAATCCACTATTGTATTTTCCCATTTCCACTTTAGAAGTATCTAATGTTAAAGAATCCCATTCAATAATATTCATTAATATTAAACATATTAAAAAGTCAAAAAATTCTTATTAATCTAAGAAATACATCAATTATTCAATCGCAATATTGAAAACCTTGAAAATCACTATTAATTTTAGTAAAGAAAGGATAAACAAATAATGGGGAACTATGATCTTCACAGAATAATTTGTTCTTAAAAAAATTATTACATGTAAAACTTAATATTATATAAAATCTAAAAAAAATATTCTCTATCCAAATTGAATTCAGTAAATATACCTGTTTTAATAATATCACATTTTTATATAACCCATGGATTTCTTTCTAATATTTCTGAATTCAATCTTCCAAATTCGACTACAGTGAAAGATAAAATAAAAGAAGAAATATTCCTAAACCAACAATATGATGGGTAAAATTCATCAAATCATTAACAAAAATTCTAGGTTCAAAATGTAACATGATTAATTTATCAATATTTTACCAACTAAATGCATTGACTACTTTGTTTTATTTTCTATCATGATAAAGAATTATAATGTCCTAATCCTTAATTAGTTATATCGATATTCTATATCTCATGTTCAACTCTTTCTTAATGATTGTATACATGAAATATTTTTTATTTGAATAAATTTCCTACATGTGTACATATAAGTGATGTCTGATAATATTCAAAGAAAAAAACTATAATAGATACATCCATATCATGTGTAGGATAATTTAACATAATTTTTTAGTTTCTATTAATAATAATAAATTATGTGATCCACTCATAAAATAATGAAACCATTTCCCTTAAATAAAGCATAATTGTGGATGAAAAAGTCCCCATCTCTAAAATAAAATTGATAAAATTGGTGAATTCACCAATATTATTTTATATTTCATGAAAACAGTTTTCACAAAAAAATTGAATGATGAATTTAACTCCATTCGGTTAGAAAAAGTTATTGGGAAACATTAATGAGAAATTATTTGGAAAAACTGCATATAGTAACCTCCTTAACCAAGAAAATTTTTAATATCTAGGATATTAGATGCTATTTGACACCCATTAGCCACATTAGTGTTAGATTGATCTATTTTCACTATATAATTGAAAATAATATCTCTTGGGACAGATAAATATTCTAATAGATATTCACACTTATTAAACATTCCATAAATTTATTTTCTTTTATGGTTATAAAAATTAATAATTTGTGTCACTCTAGATCCTCATGACATTTAGAATTCACCAATATGTCATTAATAAACACAACCATGGTCTTATACAAATAAACAATAATTAATATATTCATATTATACATAAATAAATCTGGTTCGTTAGAAAACCGAAATGGAATAACTAAAAACACATAGTTCCAATATCCATTCTGAAGTGTCATATTCATAATATATACACAATTCACCTTCAAATGATTATGCATTAACCTTAGATAAATCTTCAATAAAAATTTCTCTCCATTGAGATGATAAAAGAAATTCCTTTGTATGAGGAAAATGATATATGTTCTTAAAAGATATTTTACTGAAAGAACTATAATTATATCAATTCTTTATGGAAACAACCAATTTTTTATTAAAAAAATAGGATCTCCCCAATATAGAGAACATGGAATATTGAATCCCTTATCAATAAACACTTGTAAATACCTTTTATATTCTAAAACAGCCTATATGATCCTTTAGATTGGGGGTTTTGGAATTGTCATCGTAATATGTACTATGTCAATATTAAGCATAATCTCCTTAGTATGAATAAAACCGGATAAGTCGGCCAAAATAAGATTTAAATATGTATTCTTTATTATTTCATCACCAATATTTTCAGTTTCTTTCATCAAATAAACTTGTTCTAAATGACATTCATTTTTTTCCTAATAAATTAATCACCATTTTAGAAGTTCTTCAAATGAATTAAATCAATTAACAAAGAAATAATTTATATTCAATATATCTTATCTTGATAAAAAAATATAATCCATACCCAAAATAATGTAAATCTCTACACTGAAATGTTCTTCTACATTTATAAATAAGAAAATTCTATTTGGTAATAATATAAATCATTCTATAAATCTTTGTTTCTTTTATATTTCCTTCAAGTGTTATTATATAATGTTCTCCTAAACTATCAAGATGTGACATTCTGAGTATTATTTAAAATTCTTACTGAGGAATGAAAGTGATAATCCAATGTCTGATAGGATATTGACATAATTTGAATATAAAATTCTAAAACATTAACCACATCATTAGATGGACATGCACCAACCATAGTAGTATAAAATAATTTTCTACATCATTCCCTTGTGTAAATGACGATATCAATATTGAGTTACTATCCTAGGACACATGTAATCATAATTACACTACATATTGAATCAAAAACATCTCACTCTGGAATATATATTGGTTACCCTATACTATGATTGTTCAAGAATATTTTATTTCTATTTACAATCCTTGTAATGAAACGTATCACACACGTAACACTTAACATATTTTTCGATAAATTAACCATGATAATTTTTAACACACTTATCATATGATTGAAAAATTAATTTTCAAGACTCTTGTTTGAAATAATAAATTCGTATCCTTTAACTACCATCATGAGGTGATTGACTATTTTTTTTAATGGAATTCATGTTCATCAGTGAACTCAATCTGTACCCTCTCATAACTTCAAACATGTTATTTTTAAATTTTTAATTTGTAGGAATCTGATTCCAATCAATATTTTTGATTCAACCTCTGAAAAATTGTTTAATATTAATATCATGATCCCGAAATAAACATTACTTTTTAAAATTAAATATTTTAATATTTTATTCATAAATATATATTACACATTAATTCATTTTCGTCTATTTCAAGAATTATTTTTCTATCCTATGTTTGAAAACAATAGGTAAATGTTTCATAATGAAGTGTTTCTTATATGTGCCCAATTTCATAGACTCGGGATCACCTATATTTTTGAAATTTATATCCAATGTAGACAATTGATCAACATAACCATAAAAATTGTAATTGGATAGGGTTTTATATTAATATTATGAACATCCTTTGACATCAAATATTTTCTCATGGGAATTGACTAATTTTTTGGCAACCGTAGGGGAAATATATCAACAAAATGATGGAGGATACTTACTCATGAAATGATATAATATCATCATGTTCATATATGAAGTATCAGTATTCCATGTAGAACTTATAGAAAAAAATTCATATATGGATTCAAATTATCCATCATTGTATAAAAATACTGATTCTAATTTTTGATCATTATATGTAGCTGCATTGGAATAATATCATCATGTTCATAAGAAAACTACCACATTTTGAAAAAGACAATTGTAAATAAACATAATTTTTTCAAACTAACATAGTAATAAATAAATTCTATATAATTTTAATA
This sequence comes from Viscum album, assembly GCA_963277665.1. NCBI lineage: Eukaryota > Viridiplantae > Streptophyta > Magnoliopsida > Santalales > Viscaceae > Viscum > Viscum album. Next base: position 1,999,101,527 of record OY728146.1, on the reverse strand, counting down.
AAACCATTAGGTAAAATATATTTTCTGTATTTTTACCATAATTCTAACCCTTATTGTTATCAAAACCCTTTTATAATTCCAAAATATGGAATATGAGCATAAAATATACAAATTATAATGATTATAAAATTTAATTCAATATCATATATTCAGAATTATTATATTGGTTTAGCATTTTGATGAGTTTTAAAAAAATATTATATAAATTAACATATATATACATATTGAAAACATATATCTAGTATATAATTTACCCACAATATAAAAATATTATAATGAAACAAAATTTACTTTTCATGAAAATTATATCCATCTTTCAACATAACATGTTGTATTCCCTTAATCATCCTTTAGACCTATTGAAAAAATTGTAAAATTATATATGATAAGAATAATATTAGTAAATAATATAAAAATAAAAAAATATATTATTCCAGAAAAACTAATGAAAACCCTTTAAAATTATTTTCATAAAAACATTCATTTTTATCTGAAAGGAGCATAATGATTCTTTTAAAAATATTATTATATTATATTTTGAAATGAAGGTGGTTAGATGAAAAATAATTAGCTGGTATATAATTTTTATTTACGTTCCTTGGATCATCATTATATTAAAACACCCAAAAAACCATTATACGAGTGCTTATAATTGGAAGAATCATACAAACAAAATCTAATATAATATTCTATATAACATAATTGCTATCATATTTTTTTGAGAATTATCTAGATATACACATCATATATGATATATTATGGGCAACCATGAGAAATAAAAGGGTTCATACCTTCATAATCAATTTCTAATGACCATGTTACATATAAAAATATAGAAAAACTATTTTGAAACCGTGTGAAAAAACCATTCAGACTTCAAAATACAATTTCATCTTAAAAATATATTTTTAATAAGAAAATAACTAGTAAAATTTAATGAGGAATTTCCTTTTCCATAAACATGACAAATTATAGTGGAATATAATTTTTAGAAGACATTAGCATTGTATACATTGAAGTCAAAATTTCATTTTTATCTTTTTTCATCGAAATTGAACCATTCCATAAATTGATTCTATTTGAATACAATTATACATATGTCAATGAATAAATTAAATTTCAATTATAAATCATTTTTGTATATACAAATAATTTATTAAATAAATTTAAAAATATGCATATGGTAATGAAATGAGATTTAAAGGAAACATTAATAGAGGATTAGTTAAATAATGTCCATTAGCATGAGACTAACTCATTACATACATTTATAAACAAGTAAAAAAACAAAAATTATTTTATTTTTATTTGAGATTTAGAAAAAAATTCAGTATCGGTAATCCATTATTTTATTTAACACAACGTTATATACAATTACATAATAAATTAAAATCATGTTGGCCATTTTATGGATATTTTTCTCATATGTCAATTATTACATGGGTATGTTAACTATGATCATATTGTTAATAGTTACATATTAATAAACTATTATAATCATGAAGTATTAATAACTTTTATGCATTATTTACCTTTTAGATCCAAAAATTAAAGTTGGTAATGAATAATGAGAAATATTACTATCATGGATAGGGTAGGTCTTACGTACTCTTGAGTAACATGTCCATTGTATTACAATAAATATAGGAAGAAGTAAGAATTATTTTATATTAATTGAATGAATAAAATTGATAAATATAATCTTACTTTTTTAAATACACAAAAAGTCACATAATTATTATCCCTCTAAGGTGGTAATGAAAAATGAATCACATATACCTCTAGAGGTCGTAGTACGTTGGTACGAAAAAACAATGTTATCCAATTATAATGACTGCATTCTTAAAGAGGTAAATGATATAATATAATTCTAGAATGCCAAATATGTCATTAATATAACATATAGACACTAATTCCATCATTATAGTCCATCCTTGGTAGATGTGAATATAAATTAAATTACATTGGTTCGTAAGGTGATTATCCCACATACACATGATATATGTATTTTTTCCCTTTTGATGGAAGAGAATATCGATATTGATTTTAAATGTAATATAAAAACAGATAATTATATGTATGATACTATATATTCTATATAAGAATGTAAACAGAGGATTCGAAGGATGTGAATGAATAAATAAAACAAAAACATGCAGTTACAATCTATTACCTATCCTTGTAATTTCAACTTTCATTAAAACCATAAGCCTTATAATGTTAGTATTATGATAAGAAATACTACTATAATGAAGGGAGGGATTCTAGGACAGATATCAATAAATATTTTCCAAATCAAATTGGTTATATAGTTTAAATTAAACGTAATAATAGATTCTCTTTTTTAATAGAGGGGAAGGCCACTCTTGGAATTTCTCAAAATATTAAATTAAAATTTTAGAAAAATTATTTAGATAAATATATTCATGAGTTGGTTTGAATTATTCTTATCCAATAAAATTTATATATGATTATAACATTTCTACCATTATCATTTGGTGTAATCCCGTCATTAACCCCTTTCCCATTTACAGCGACAACAATGATATTTAAACTTGGGGATCAATATAGTAACTCTAAATGAAAAAAAAATAGAAAACATATCAACCATTATTGATATTATCAACCATATACAAATAAATGGGATAGATTTTTTAAATTTAGAAATTTTTGATCAATTAAAAAAGTATTAAATATGATAATATATAATTAATGGAAATTCATGGAATAATTCTTCAATTTAATTTAATAACACCATGAATATATGTTAAATTAGAACAAAATATTATATTACACATATAATAAGTAATTTTCATATAGAACATTCAAGGATCACATTAATTATCACATGTTATATTTTATTTAATATTGTTAATACATTTTATTCGATTTTCCAATTAATTTAATAGTTTATGCATCTTCATTGAGTAATAATCCAAGGTATTAATTTTTCACTTATATTTAAAAATAAATTAAATATATGAATATTAATAATTTATCCTACAAATAGTATTTATAACTTAACATATACTATGGTTAACTTTATGATAATGATATTATATTTTTTAAAAGAAGACTTTAAATGTTTTTTATTTTTGGTAAATAAAATATTATTAATGTTATAATGACATATCAATTGATAAAAATTTCATATAATAGAATATTTGGTGATTTTTTATGAAATGGAATAATTAATTGCAATAATGGTATGTTTTATTGTAAGATCCATATTTTTTCTAGGAATCACCCTCTCTCAGTTCCTCTTTATACTTACTTCTGCGGTGTATTTCATTATATATAAGCATCTGTGTGGTTGTTTAATTATTAATTTGTATTTTTTTGAATAAATGTAGACTAAGAGTTTTAGGAAACATGAGAATGCCATAGAGGATTCATGTGGGGAGATTTTTGGGGTTTCATTTAGAATTAATTGAGTGAGGGTATAAATGGGTCAAGTGTAACCAAGAGTTTTTGGTTTATTGATACCCCATAAAGGGGTTATCTGGTTTTTATAATGAAACTATGATGAAAATTATCTGATAAATGTTAACACAACATTTAAATGTGTTATATTATGTATATAATTTTCTAGACTAATGTATTGAGCAGATTTTTGACATGAAGTGATCACACATTCTCAACAAATTAAATATCGAGGAATACTAAAGATAATTTCACATTCAAACGATTTGATATGTTTTCTCGCATATCCTTCAAAAATCCAAAAATCCCATTTGTGAGAATGGTCCATGAAAAACATTCACATTTGTTTAATTCAATCATTCATTAACCATTATATTGTAGTCTTGTAACAATAGAGGGTAATGGTTATCATCATGATTGTTTTTTATCTATGTTCTACTTCTAATATTGTACACCTTCAACATTTTTTAATTTTACATTGAATGTATTACGTTCATCATCAATTAATCGTAGTGTCCTAAATCATAACCCTATAATTTTATTTTCAATAGAAACCTATATGAAATATTATTATTTCACTAATACATGTGATTAATAAACTATTAATTGAATATAATGATGATAATTTTATGTTGGTGTGTTCATTGGATCTATTTGGAATCAATTTACTATTTGACATGGATTATGGATACCCTTTTTATTGTTGAACATTTAAAAATAATTAATTATATGTATATTAGAAATGATTTTAACATGTGAGATTATTTATGTGATTTATTGATATATATTCATCTTGGAAAATCTCATAGTTGACTCATTCAAATAATGGTTAAATTGGAATAAATATGGTATTTTGAAGAATTAAACATTTGTTTTTATGTAGAAATACTATGATATGCATGTGGACCTGATATTCACTTATGAAACATAATGAGATTCTTATACATTGATCTATTATCTAACAGCATGTGGTTGCACGGGAAGCCAAGCCAGATGACCATGGGGTGGTGGAGAGCTTCTATAATGATCCAGATGCTAGAGGGGGCAGTTCCTTGTAGGTAGTCTGGTTGAATTATCTAAGAAATTTGGGTCTTGTAATATCTTAAGCCTACGAGCCATGTATTTTCTGAGCCTACGAGCCTTTTAATGGTTCTACCTCATCTCTTGAAAGGGGGAAATCATAAATCAATAAAAATTAATTCCTTTAGTCCATTTGGCATATTCCCTTACACATGGTGAAATGAATATATATAAGTTTATACCATGACATAAGCTAAGATTATTATATTCAAGATCATTCCGATTCACGTGCAGAGATGATTATATATCAAAAAATTCACTAGATCTTTTTGAGATGCCTATATACTAGTAAAGGCCATAATAAATGTTGATTTTATTTTATATTACGAACAACCTTGATACATGATACAATGATCATACATGGATATTGGCCTAGTGATTTTTTATTTCATGGGTATATGGTAGGTGTTTTCAAGGTTGTGAGCCATTCACAGAGGCATTATAGCATGTCTCTGAGGTATGATATGATTCACCAAGGATATAATAATTTTTTTCATGGTTTTTATATATCTATTGTAATATTCAAACATGGTGACGAATAAAATTTTGTTCAATTTATTAAAATTTAAAAATAAATTAATTCACCTATGTGTAACAATATAGTATTATTGTTTTATCAGACTAGTTTTTTTATACACATTACTATTATACAATTGAGTTTTTCTAACACCTTATTTGGAAAACTAGTTGGGAGAAAAAAGTTATCATGGATGTAGGTTGGAAAATAGAAATGGATATTGTTGTCGAATTATTTCTTACTTGTTGTGATAGAGGTAGTAGATGGATATAACAATTTAATTCATAAATGAGTCTTTTCAGCTTATAATTTTTTAGTTGACTCAATTATTATTAATGTTTTCAGTTTCACATTTTGAAACAAATCATCATAACATTACATGATACTGATTATTTGAATATTAGTTTCTCTTTTATTTTCCTAGTTCTATTAATTTGTTTCATCAATGATTATTACATGGTTTGATTTTGTATATATTTCTTATTTATAATGAAATTACATTGTATACCAGGGGGTGTAGTCTCTACACTACACATATCAAAACCTCATTTACAGTCGATAGACACCTTCATACGGGTAGTCAAAATTGATGAATTCTAACAAACACTTCACATCCACATGAGATGGTTATAGATTAAGGGATATCATGAAGTAATACCCAAATTAATGGTTTTATTTAAAATTTATTTACTATTTTGTATTGGATGAAGGAATACTAGGATGTGTCAACCCTAGGAAATGAGATTTTGGATTTTTTTTTCGAGACCATGTATGCATGAATCCTATGTTCCCAAGGATGGTAGTGTTGATCATGATGTTCCCTTATTATAGTTTGTTTTATTTCAACATGCGCGATTCACATGTTTTCTGATGATTTGTTTTCCAGAGATATATATTTTTTGAATGATAAGAAGATATATGTTTATTGATGCATCATGATAGACACATATGGACATATACGTACATGTCTGGTTCATGATAGGTAAATTATTATATAATGTGATATATTGACAGTGTAGAATATGTTAGGAGTTATTTTTTATAACTAATAATTAAATTATGTAAATTATTTTTTCATTCTAAATCACTTGTTAATACATATTTAGAGGGACCAACAGTCAGTGGTTATCTGTTGTGGTCACCTATTAATGTTTACCTTATTCTTACCTAGTTCTCTAATGTGTGTGTTGACCATTTAGCTAAAATTAATTCTCTTCAATTTCAAATTGTGCATCATGACAGTTTCAATAAATAAGCTCCCAAACCACTTGAGTTACATATTTATATATATCCTATGGATTAGCTAGATGTTTTTATTTTAGAAAATATTCTAATAGTCATGTGATTCATAAAGAGGGATAATAATTTCTGAAAACCATTGATGAATGGGATGAAGAGAGTGTTTTAGTTATATAATCCACCTTCACTAACTAGTAAGTGAGACCACCATGTAGTCAATATCTGGATCGAGTTATTTCAAATGATATTCGAACACCTCGAGACACCCAAATATATTATGTTTAATATTTCAATATATATTCTTCATAATCTTTCCACGTGTTTTTCAAACATTTTGGAGATGGAACAATAAAAATATGAGTTATCATGGAAGGAATTTGAGACAACGTTCAGTGGAAATTTCTATCTAGAGAAGTTTAGATATGAGAAGGATCCTATGATTAGTCATCTAACACAGGGGGACATCTCAGTGTTGGACTTCACTAAATGTTTTCATGAGGTTGGGGGACATATTTCCCTAGTGTGGGAGCAATAGTACATCTCTAATGGAATGTCACACGGGAGTCAAATAGGAGACTGGGTCCAAGGGGTGAGATTGATGCTGGATATACAGTATACAATGATTGGTTTACAAACATGATCGTCGATAATCAGAGTTATGATTATCGTATCATCAACCTTAGCTTGTTCTTTTATTGATATAGGAGAATCACATTAAGATTTATATTATCATTGTGAAAATATTTTGGTCTTGGTTGTAGAAATAATGTATGGTTCTTTGAACATTGATTCATTATTTTGAGTTCATTAATTGAATATAAAATTGATCAATACGTGTTTCATAGATAATGGTGGATACTATTTCATTAGGGATATTGTCATCAATGCTTTATCCAAGAATTATCATGTGTGACAGAATTGATTCCAGTTTTTACCAAGAATGGAGTGATGTTTGTTTTATTGTATACATTGATGAGATATTTTTAAGAGATGTAAGGAAGGTTGACATCATCACTTGTCCTCAGTTAACATGTCTATGGTAATTCATATTCCCTATTCTGGGATGCATATATAGATAGACGTAGATTAGATTTAATGAACGAGGATCAAGTGGGTTCTTATATCTCCAAGAATCTAATACCACATTATATGAATTACCTTATACATGAATAAGAGTTACTGATAGTGGAAAATGCTCTAAGATACATGAAACATTATCTTTTAGATTATAGATATCTTGTACAAATAAAAAAAATATATTTGTAGATATATTTTTTCTTATTGGTACATAAAAAACATTTAGATGAGATTGTTTGGGTGTCTTCAGTCTATTGAATTCGAGTTTTCATATACTCTAGAAAAGGGAAGTGGAATTTCTAATATCAGTACATAAAATTTGGACTATAACCAAAACTCTATCCCAAAATTTTGTAAAACCATTACAATATAGGGGTTTAATAATGGATTTTCCCATTTTTTTTAAAACATCCGGATATATATCCTTTTCAAATAGGTTTTAACAATTTATGGCATAGGTTTTTCCAAATTTTTCTCTACCCCTCCAACAATTTAGATCATATCCTGACTGCTCCCCTCCTCTAATACCAAGATATTGCATCACATCCATAATAATCCATGCCCAAATTTTATCATGAGTGTTTTCCTCCTCCCAACTATAGCACTTTCCTACACCAATCTTGAGAAATGCTCCCCTCCTCCCTTCCCGAGTGGTCCCATTAAATGTAGTTCCTTCTTTAAATTTCCCCCAACAGTGAGACATATAAGTACATTTATATTAATACACATCATTGGTGTACCATCCATAATCATATATTTTCATCCAGTATTTCTTAACATTAAATATATGAGATCTTGTTCTGTAATTTATTATTCTCTTTCAACATTTTCACAATATTTGTTTGTGGGTTCTATAAAAAATGGGTAATATTTGTCGAATGTCAATGAAAATTAATTTTCCATGATTTCTTATGAATGGGTCTACTAAATATTTTATTACTAAGGTTCTATGAGTACAGTTTGGATCCCCAGACTGAGTTATTTTGGATACTTTATATTGATTGGTGTCACATCATTTACTAAGAGCACACACTATCCTTATACAATACATCTTTTTTCAGACCTACATGAAATTATTATTTTAAAATAATCTAATAGAACACTTTGATACCCATTCCAAATTATGTTCAATTATTTATGTTGTAGTTTATAGCCGTTATCGATTTGTAATAATTACAAATTGGACTTTTAGATGATAATGGTATAAAAATATATACTTTTTTGTATCTAAAATATTTTTTAAATCAATGTGGGCATTCACAAACATTGTGTACATAGATTATTTTATAGGGAAATATTTTATTTGATATAAAACATTTCACCACATTATCTATGGAATTTCTATAATTATTTTATAGTTTCCCACTATAAGAAATATCTTTTTTATTTCATTACTTAATTTCTTGAGACATCATATTATTAGAAAATAATCTAATAATATTATGAAAATATTTTCATCATCAATTTTACATAACAATTGATTATTGAATTTAGAATAAAAAATAATCTATGTATTAACATGAATATTCATTAAAAATATATGCAAAGATCCTTATTTTCACTTTATAGTGAGAAAAATAAAATTTTTCCAAAACAAAATTCAAATTGATTTCTTTGAGTAACATATATTACAAAAACAATTTATTAATATCATTGTAATTATTCCCTCTAATAATTATTTTCATAGAAAAAATGTAAATCAAAATCAAATTAATTATTAATATAAATTTAGCATCGAAGCCTATTTTTCTATACTCATTTTTAATATCCATGAACCACATGTTTGAATATTCCTACTTTAATTTTGATCCATGGTTAAAATATGATTCGTTAATACTATTCCATCATTATTATAATACCATTTCCATAGTTTTATTTTAGTTTTTTACATTAATTCATTATTTTTTATTCAGAGTTCCATCTCAATATGTCTGTTTTTTCAATACTCAAATCATTTGAGATATGATGTATTAAATTTAGGATGATTATTTCTATTATCATTTTCATGATGATCATTACTTCCCAAGTACTATATAAATCGGGTTTTCAGTAAATTCATCATTTAATTTTTTATATTGTAACATATAAACCCGAATCACAATGAATGAAAACTATAATAGGTCTCTATATATCCATTGGTGTGCCTCCGTATACCCTAATGGCCTCTAATTAGTAGTACGATATATATTAATATCATGGGTAGTCTATACTAGCGTATTAATGTATGTAATAATGGATAAATAATCCAAACAACAGCAAACATAAATACCATCTAATTATAAAAATTAAATATAAAAAATAATGATATAAACATGAACATGCCTAAATATAACATATTTTCATAAAAATATGATCACTCCCTAGATCAATAAGATATAAAAAATAGAAACATAATAAAAATGTGGGTGGCTCTACTGAAATCCCTATGCCTCACCTCATATGTGTATTTATTTTTGTTTCATCTATATTGATCGATCATGTAGTATCAGCCTCATTCCAACCTGGACCTACAATAACTGGTTCCATATCAGCTAACCAGTTTCCATGGCCACCAAATTAGAGTTTCAGTAAGACACAATTGGGCACTACCAACAATGTTATGTTCATGTCTAGATCGTACAATGTTTGTGAATTTAATATTCTCAATTAAATAAATAAACTAATAAAAATATATACAATAAATAAATACCAAAACTCTATTTTAATAGTTCCACCCAAAATAGATCACATAATATTTTGATATTTCAAGAGTGTATCTAAGCATCTCACATGATTTTGATAACCATGGTTTCCACAACCTAATAGGAATAAAATTTTATTTTAAATTTTATTTTATTCAACAACCATACTAAACCCTACATTCAGTAGGATATGTTGTGTTTTTTTGGAATGTTGTAGATATTAAGCCAACATGAATAAAATTATAGGAATTGTTCAACAACATTATATATATAATGAAAAGGGGGATAAAAAGTCCCTATAAACATTAATTTAAATACTATGGTAGGTTGTATGCCACTAGATGAGCACAAACCATGAGTCAGCAAGCATAATACCCCCAATTGATGGGATCAATATTATTTCCACTAATCATTAAATGTTATGCCATGTCTCCCACTTATTTAATGTTGTAAATACAAACCTCTCCAAGTTGTTTCAACTCCCAGGATCACAAAAAAGAGATTAACATTCTTGAATGTAAACCATGTTTTCAATTTAGTTTAAAAATAACATGATCATGGAAATATATGTATCATCAAGGAATGGTAATCCTCCACTTCACCAACACTATGGAGTGCTTTCCTTCATCATTGAAAAAAATATTTCGTCATCTTAGTGATATATAAATTATTAAATCATGATAAAGAATCATTTACCATTATATAAATTGAGTTTGTTACTAACAATGAAAGGTTTCAATGAGCGTTACTCATACATAGAAATTGTATAATCTTATAAAGGAATAATAATAGAATCCGATATTCCATCATGGTATATTATTCATCATGAACACCATATTATTCATTCAATGAATCTTTTCCCCTCAATGGAATCAACACATTATTACTCATTGATATATGAAATTCAAAATCATGTTTTTAAATATTTTTTATTTTCTTACATATATTATATTTTGTTATTTTATATTATGATTTTCATATAGTGTAGTGTGTGATTTATGGTTTCATATAAATTAATGATATATAATTTAATTAAATATATTTTTTATTAAACATCAATATTATGTAATTACTTTTAAGAAATAATAGGTAAATTTTTTTTATTGGATTGGTATAAGATGCATATATGAAACTAAATTAATATTAAGAGTTTTTTAAATAATGTGTAATAGTATATAATATTTTTCATTTGAAATGGTACATATAGAAGACACATACATTTCCTATGTTCTATAATATTTGGAATTATTTTGTTAAGTTGTGATGGTGTTCGTTACCAAATAACCTAATATGTATATTAAACAAACAACTAGTTATGGTATCACAAATAGGAGAATAATAAATATCGAAATACTCAGTATCTAAATGAGATAATGTGATTAGATAATTTGAAAAAAGACCAGTTTTAGTATATTCATCAACATGAGAAAAAATGGATGTATACAAATAAGGCTTCAATACTAAGACACAAGATACTATAATGAAAATCTTGATGTTGATAGTATGAGAATATTGAATAACTCTTATATTACTCTAGTATATCAACATTGTTGTAAAATAATGATTTTAATGTAATTATTTCATTGGAAAACAATGTATGGTCTCTCTAATACGTCTACTAATTACATTCTAACTCCTTTGAAGGAATTTCATCCTGATGATATAGATATTCTCTCAAAGTAGTGTATGTCATGGAAGGTAGTTATGGAGATTGGAGTTTAAAAAAATATCATGATTTTCCCAAATATTTCATCTTATTTTGGGATGAAACTCCTAAATGAAATGATTTTATAAAATGTGGTACATCCCGACAATATCCAAAAGGGGATGAAAAACCAACTTGTGGGTCATATAAAGTAATGTGGTACATTCCATTTATCCCCATAATCCTATATCTTTTCATGTCTGATGAAATATAAAAAATAATGTGACATAATGATTTTTAGATCTTGAATAATATTGATGAGTAGGTTCACCTTTATGATGGATTTTTAGGATAGATATTTGATGCTAGATATAAAAATTTCAAAGCTAACATGCCTAATGTGAGGTTGGGTCTCCCATGAAATGGTTTTAATTTATTTGTGAATATTCATATTTAACCCAATACATGAATATTTCTCATATACATTTATTACCTTCCTCAATTAATGTATATGAAATAATATATCACTTTCAAGAGTATACCTATATCTAGGAATTATATCACGACCATTATATAAATGACTACATGAAACCATTAGAAATAGTTGAAACATCATTTGAATGTGGGTGAGCGCATATACGATTCATGATTGAAACACATATTTCAAATGTGTGATGCGTTTATTTGGTATATTAATGATTTTATTACAAATTAAACGATGCATGGATGGATAATTAAGGGAAAAATATCATGTCAGGTTTTTTTGAAGAATACATGATCCTGAATACTGAATTATCATCACCAATTTACTTTTGTGGGAAAATGATGATTCCTTACAACAGACCATCCATATAATAATAATACTAAATGACTTGACAATACCATAGAGGCCGACAATCCACCTCATCATATGATGTAACAGATGTTCTTAATGAAATACAAGGTTTATGTTATTTATTTGAGAATATCTAGATGATATATATAATGAGGAAGAACTTTTACACTGAAAAATGATTCAATTGGATGAAGTGGAATATATTTTTCGTGTTTTCATACTATTGAACAAATTTTTTACAGCATTTATTATACGTAATCTGAATAGAAAAAAATTTAAATATTTATTTCAATTCTTAAAATGTATTGGGAAAGATAAATTATAATTTTTATCTCGAAACGATATAGTGTAATGGGGAGTCTGACATTAGTTTCCTCATGTGTGCATTAGTGAAAATAAATGAATTGTACTTTGTGATTCTTATTTGATGAAAATGGTAGAAATAAATAAATTGATGGATGTAATAGAGACTATTAATGTTATTAATGGATATTCAAGGTACATATCAAAATGGGTAAACATTATAGAATTGATGATGTAATTTTTGATGAATATTGATTATCAAATCCTTTTACACTAGTTGATTCGAAGAGCAATTCATCTTCTTTAATTTGATAATGTATGGGTGTTAGTTATTTGATTTTTCTATTTCAAAATATATCTTTGTGTTAAGATGTTTTTGAATTTCTTCGTGTAAAAAATGTGGGTAGAGGCTCTATTAGATTTGTGTGTGTTAGAGAAAATATATACTCTATAATTTTCACATGAAAGATATATCTATCTATCTATCATCTAACCAAAATTATTCTCATAGAAAATATATATATATATATATTTGATGTATCAATCTAATGAAACGTGTTCAAATTGAAGTATTTTTTTTGGAACATAAATTATCCAATTGGTACTATCATCAAATGTTACTTTTTTAAATAAAATTTAGATTTGTGTTCAATGTATTTTACTGATATGACAATGTGATGTAATAGTCAAATCAGAAATGAATAATAACAATATGAGAAAATTGAACATAGTTTTCCATTACATCCTAAAATAAGAGGAATTCTGGGATCATATATATTGATGATAGGATGACTTAATGAGATGGAGATAGAAAATCACACAATTATTTTTAATTTTGATATGTTCAATAGATACATAATGAATGTAAAATAAACATGTATATCTTATTTCATATCTTGTAATTTTAAAATTATGTAAAACTATTTCTATTTCTTTAGTAGGGAACATAAACATATGATAAATAGGATACATTGTTCTTAATCATGGATAAAGAGATAGACTTTTCGAATTAAATTAGTTTCTTTTTCGTTGAAATCGAAGGTATAAATAATACTATAAAAAACTAGTGAAATAATTATTTATTTTTGTTTAATATGAATTCATATTTATGTTAATGTCTTTTCATGATGGATTTATTTTTGTGGAAATGAGAGCACTGCCTTTTGGTCCTAATAATTTAATTCTTGAATGGAAATCTATTGTGATAAATGGTTATAGATTTATTATCGAAGAAAAAACTATAAAAATTAAAAACATATTGGATAGTGTTATGTTATCTTCCAATACTATTGTGCTGGTATATCATATAATTTTTCCTGATTTGAGAATTATCTTATGATAGAGTCATTAAGGAAATACTAATATTGGATTATTATTCTCCTGGTCAATTCATTCTGATAAAATGAAAATGTTTTGTTTCCATGATGATTCATTGAACTTTTATTGATGATTTTATATTTTCAGTTATTGAGATGACTCACACATTTTCTATCAATGAATCATAAATATTTTAATTAATTGTGGAACAAGTTTTTTATTTAAAATATTACCATTGAAATTAATTTGGTGTCATTATTTGATATAATCCAAGGAATTATTTTTGATGGAGGTGATGACAGAATTGATTGCATATATGCTCCCATTTTATTGGATCAATTTATTTCTTATTATGACTAAAATACTTTAGTTATCAGAGTTGATTGTGAACCTAGAGTTATTTTGAAAAAAATTTATAATCATCGATGTATGTTCTTAGTTTTTTTATCTCACCTTGGGTGGTAGATTTTTTATCTATAAAAATTGAGATATTATTGATTACAAATATTTTGAATCAAAAAAGTCCATAATGAGCATTTTTATATTTACTAGTTCTAGTTTTCTTTTAGTTTCAATTATTAATATTGAATTGAACATTATTCAAAACTAACAAACCAAATAAATGATCCAATAGTAACAAGATGAATCAAATTAGATATATTAATGTAATTTATATGAACATAAAAACCCATGAATATAATGTAATTACCAAAAAACTCCAAATAACCTAACAAAAAATCTGAACCAACTAACCAAATAAAAATAAAAATGATGAACCAACCTCTTTAATTGCCAAAAATGAAACAAATGACCTATGAAAAAAAATTTAAATGTTAAAATTAATTAAAAAGAATATATCAAATGTCATTACCAAAATTGAATCGGACCAAATTGAAATTTGAAAAAACTATATAATACAAATTCTTTGGAGCTAATTTTAATATTTTTTTCAATGACATGTCTTACGTTTTTATATTCATCCCCCAAGATATAATTTTTTAATGTCACTACATATAATTTATTTTGGTTGACCGATGGAATTCGTTAATTAAATCATGCCACGTCTATTATATTGTTCAAGTTATACGTTAGTTATGGATTTTTAATTGATTTTGTGTTTTTCTCTATTGTTAGAAATAAAAAACACTACATAGTTGTAAGTAAGAATGGTAGATGAAAACATTAGATGAATGAGTGAGATGGGAGTACCTCCTATGGTGTTAATTAAAATTATTTTACTTCAAAATTATATATCTGTAACATATAATGTCATGTGATTTTGTATTCATAACTATTAATCATAATCCATCGTCAATGTGTAGTTACACACTAACCAGCCTACGGGTTCCAATGATCCGCCTAGAGATTTGAGGGGATGGTACTACGAATAAGGGCTCTAGTTAACAAACCTAATAATACCTTGTATCTCACAATGACTGACCCTCTACGCCCATTATGAAACTATATTTTCATTACAGTCATGTGTGATATTTAGGGCACCCATGATTTCACCTTTATTTTCTTCTTAGCCTCCCCACCCGTCTTACCTATATATGAAGATGATCCCTTTACCTCATCTTTATTATATGTTGTCACTTCTATATTTCCTATCATTCTTTCCTTCTACTTATTTCTCAATGTTTAAAACATTCTGTCTTCTTTGAATATTTTTCTGTCACCTTCTGAACCAATGGAAAATAATCTCATACTAACTAAATCTATTCAATTAGATGTTCCTTATATTCATTGAGACCCAGTGATTCCCACCACTCAGACTACCTCATTTATATTTTTGAACCATAGTACTTTTTTACAATAATTGATTTAAATTGTAATATGTAGTGGTATAATATTTTTTTTATTCATTAGTAGTTTGATATTACGATATGGGGTGTGGGAATACACACATGTGTGTAGTGTAGAACCACCACACACAACTGACAGGTAGAGTACAATGAAGAGAAACTATTGATTGAAAAAACATGATATGAATGCAAGAGTTTTTTAGCGACACTTACCAAATACTCCTTCATCATTCCAGTCAGTCCACTCTCATATAGATACCTACTATTTATAGAAAAGGATAATTATTGGGAACAAATATGTGAATAAAAATTTTACAGATTTAATGTTTTATTATTATGGTACGTATATAAATTATTATATTAATTCTGTAAATGTTATCATTTTTCTGATGGCGATGTATTGATGCTAGAACGACTTAATGAATTGGTTGGGCTATAGATAGGCTTTAAAAGGCACTGTATTGTGGAATGTATTCTAGAGTTAGAACAAATTAGAGGTCATCCCTCTCATGGTTTTCATTTCATTAGAATGTTTTTTAGACATTATTATATATTGGGTGAGTAACGATTAGAAGTTATTAATAAAAATTGATTGTTTTAAATTAAATTTAACATTATTTGAATTAATAAATACATTTTTATAATTTTTTTAATATCAGGGAAAAAATAATAAATAAGGATATTATGACATGCCAACACACATTGGGGTGGACTACGATACCTGGCCGTGAGAGGATGCAATAACATAACCCATTTACTTAATTTTAATCATCTTTTATTTCTCATGTAAATATGGGGGTATATTAGATATAAATTACAATAATACACTAGATCAAGTATTTCATTTATTCATAAATATAGAATTGAGCCATAAATTTTATGTATCATTCATTCATCGTATGTCTAGAATTATGGTACACCATATTTTATAGTTTAGTTTTCCTTAAAAATTATGGAGTTATTATCTCACTATTTAATTCCCAAAAAATATAGTTCATAAATAGGAATATAATGATGTAAGTGATGATGATTTGAAAAAATACAATGAAAATAGATTCAATGAAAAAATAATAATCTGAGGTAAAAAAAATGAACTGACTAAAAAAACTAATATAACCTTAGAAAAACATAATAGAAGAAAAGTAAAATGAAATAAATAAATTAAAAACAAATAAAACCAAACAAACTTCATACTGAATTACATAATTAAACCAATAAAATGGTTCAAAACCAATTAATATTGACTTAACATATCTGCACAAAATATAATCAAACAAAACCAAAAAAACATAACTATCTCTGCAATTTTCATGTTAAACCACGAAAAATTAAAAGAAATTATTGAAAATTATTCAATCTCATGAAAAAATAATTATCTAATCTATGAAAAATTAAATTAAATGAAATTAATCTAATAATAATATAAATAAAATGTCCCATATAAAAAACTAAAAAAATACGACTACACAATCCAAAACTAAACAAACTCATCTCAAACGACACTAAACCAAATTGATCAAAAGTAAATATAATTTTACAAAACCTAACTAAATAAAATAGTTTTAAACCAATTTTATATGAAACTAATTCAGAAAATTTAATTGAATGGCATCAAAATGAATCAAAACCAATAAACTAGACTTCTGTAATGGTAAATTGGAAGAGACTGAATAATAAATAATTGAAAAGAAATGAACTATCCCCAAAATACCAATTCCAAATTCATCCAATAAAACATGCTTACATTATTTCACATAGAGGTAATCTAAATGAAATTTTTAATAAAGGAATATATTTTTTTCTTAAAAGACCAAAAAAACCTAAACCCAAGAGAACCAAATATTATAAAAACAAAACAATGTATACCAAATAATGTTTAATTGAATAAAATTGTATGATATTAAAAAAAATTGGATTTAATATAATACATTTTAAAAAATTGAAATATAACCCAATAAACATGAATTGAATATAACAAAATCGAATAAACATGCCTCAATAAATTCAACCCAATCTAAAACAATTTGGAAAATAATAAACTATAATAGATTAACTAATAATATTATATATCAATACTATGAAATCCAAATTGGATTAGACCAATGTGTATTGGGACAAATTTTTCTATACTAAATTATAATTTTTTTAACTTGAAATGGTTGAATCATCCTAATCTTAATTAAATGAAACTGGGTGTATCTAAAACAATTAACTTATATATAACTAAATTATATTGATTCAACCAAAATAGAACTAAATGATAATGAAATAAAAGAGAAAATATAATAGGTCTCAAAAAACTATGTCAATGAAAAAAACTAGACATAAATTGATTAGTAATAAAATAATCCATCTTAAAAAACCCATAACAAAACATAAACCCAACAGAAAATAATTGAACTGAAATGGATGAAGCATGACTAAATAAAACATAAAAGTATTGATCACATATGTTCCGAACAAACATGACTAGAATATAACAATACTAGACTAAACTAAATTAAATCAAACTAAACTAAATGTATATAATGATTAGAAATCATAAAAAACAATTCTTTGAGCCCTGATTTGGTTTCCAATAATTGAATGAGGGGTTACAAAGAACACTAGGACATCTGGTGATAGATAAACAAAATTTCACTTTTATAATTAAATAAAAACAACACAAGTAATATATTATAAATTATAAAATGATCCTTTTGGGAACCCAATGTTTATTGTTATATTTTATCAAAATAAAATTCCTTTATTTTATAGTCGTGATTAGTGTGTTAATAATTTTTTCATTCATATTACATTATGGTATATGAATACATGTTCCTATTATCATTAGTTATGATGATCCAGAATCCCCCTTACTATTAATCAAATTGATGATATGGTCAAATATATATATGTTATATATATTGATAACCCATTCATTTATACAAAGTTATAATTTCTCCACCTTATTTTTTCCTTTATAGCATTATTTGGTATTAATATCAATTTGATTTTAGTAATTAAATTCAACATTAGTAATATATTCTCAATTTTGGATTCATACAATAAATATCATTATAGAAAGATGTTATAAATTCCAAAGTACATGTTCCTAGATGAAAATCATTCTTCTTAAGCTGAAATAAATAAGACCAAAGCCTGGTTAATGAATTGAAAATGTGGAGAATTGTATGTTTTTTTATTTTATCATTTTTTGATATTTATATTAGAAATAATAGACCATTTATATGTTAAACAATATTTTTGGAGGCCCACGATGCCCAGAAAGATGAATCATTTCCCAAACAATCACAAAAATCATGTTTTTGGGGATGAGTACCATTGTAGATTATGCTACTGATTAGGGATTATTATTTTCCCAATTAGGTATTTCTATAATTCTAGAGTAGTTTATAGAAATAACAAGTTACAAAAAGGTAATTAATGAGTAGAAAATGATGTTTCATTGGAATAAATGGATATGAGGGGTCCATCTATGTGTAATAATGTACTCAACGTAAAGATAATGAATTTATAAAATGGATGTTAGTTTTGTGTCCATTAGATTCAACAGACACCTCCAGAGTTTATGATGCCTATATTACGATGATTAATATGTTATATAGTACAATGGGTAGTAGTCCTATGGTTGTTAGGGATGATGATGATCCTTGCGACGAGGATTTCATGAGAGAAAATGAGTAAGTGGTCACAGATGATAGTGAGGAAGATAGTGGGGATTATGATGAGGAAGAAGGAGGATCCATGAAAGACAATAACAATGTATATTAGGTATACTTCCAGGACAATGAAGATGGTGTGGGTGAGGCAAATGATTATGGTGATGATAGTGATGCTGATTAGGTATATATTGATCCATTACAATTTGGAATGTTATATTTGTCATATAATATTTTATGATTTGGTGTTTATGAATTAATGAGGTATTATTTATGTTGGTTATCATTTGATAAATGGATGAATTGGTTTAATATTTTACCCTTATTTTTTATTGGTTAGTATCTATTTGATGATCCTCTATTGATTGCATTATAGTATATGTTTCCTGAAGATGTTCTATTTTTTTCATTTCAGGATAATGATGTTTTATTTTCATTTTAGAGGTTCTGTTTAAATTTTGGGTGTAGTGGATATGTAGTATTGTTATAAATTTTTTTGTTTATATTTCAGGTGAATTTTTTTAGTTGTTTGATTATTTCCTATGTTCTATTTTAATGTTCGAAATGATGGGTTTTTCTCTTTTGAAATTTATATTTCATAATAGGTGTGTCGTATTTTGATGTTATTATTGAATTAATAGTGGAATGAAAGGATGTTTCTAACTAATGAGTGAGAGTATACTAATGGATTCATAACCATTGGCTTAACACTATTCCAAAATTTCAATTTGATCCATTGAAAAAATAAAATTATGTCCATCCTAAGCCAATGATTCAATGTGAACCATTTTTATAAGACATTCAAATAGTTTTTAATCATTTGGATAGATATGTCCTAATGGTTTTAAATATGTCTAAATCACTGTCCCAACAGTTTTGAACCATTGTAATATCACTTCCACAACAATTCATAATGAATTGTAACAAATTTAAAATTTTATCCAACCTATAAAAATAGTTCATTGCAAACCGTCGATATATGAATTTTCTAATGACATTGTACCCAATGATTTAGAGACCATTTGGTATCGGTTTTACCAATTTTTTCCAATATTATTAAAAAATTTATGATCTTTTGGTATACCATTCTGTAATAGTGAGACACATTAAGAATTGTTTTTCCCGAAAGTGGTAGTATGAGAGACTTCTGATTATTGGAGAATGATTGACCTCTTTATAGACTTTTATATAGATGGTCAAGACTTTTATGGATGAGTAGATATAATGTTGATATATTATATACCATTGATATTCAACTAGATAATGAATGATAAATTATCTAATCTAAATGTCATAGTTCTGAGAGTAATCTTTTATGGTTTCAAGACACCAATGGGATGGTCTCCAAGCAGTGAGATCTCTCGTCTGTTCCATGACTACGTATGGGATCCTTCAGGCATGTGTGTGGAGATGATGGGATAATTTCATGATTCTATATAGGTTTTACATCCTTCCTTGAAAACTATTTTTAATGATATCTATATATTGTAATAGTGGACATAAATGAAGGTGGTATCATGATTTATTGAGTGATTTTTTCACTTATTAGAAGGTAAAATATTAGCATAAGAGGCTGGCTATTCTTTTACAGACATTTCCTGTTCCAGGGTGGAAATTGGATGATGTCAATATATATTTCCTAAATGGATGACCTAAAAAACCCATAAAAATTAGGTCATATAGCTTATTATGGATTGAATGATGATGGTATCCCACTTCTATCCTTCCATGTTATAATGTCAATTGTTGATATTGGTTGTGATTAAGGGTGTGAGGTAGGTATGTTGAATATTGTCTGGAGGGTGTTATTTCTAATAAAGATCCTAGTTTCAAATCATGGTACTTGAAAGGACTTAAAATTATTTGGTATCATAGGTCCTTTTTATGAAAAATATATCATCCTCAAACTGATGGACAATCTTAGTGGACTATTCAGGTTCTATACTATGTTTTGAGAGAAAATTTATTGGAGTTTTTGGGTTTATAGAAGATATATATGGAACTCATGGAGTTCATATAATATAACATGATACAAGAATCGATTGATATGGAACATTTCATGTCATTGTATATAATTTCATTTCATTAATATATTTATTGGTTAGATCCAGGTGACTCAGTTCTTGTTTTATCTACTCTTCTGTATGAGGCATCTAAGAAAATTATGTTAATCAGGATATGGTTTGTGACTACACAAATATTAATAAATCCTATGACTTATTTAGTTTAAAACATCTAGACTTCATGGTTTGTTTACATTTTTCCATCATGTCTCTCCATGATGGGGGAAATGAAAATTTATGTATTGAATAAAATAATTCAATTAAATATTTCAAATTCATCATGAAAATTTATTTATTTAATATATTAATTGAATAATATATATTTTAATATAATTAATATAATTTTTTTAATATTCCTTAAAAAAATATATTACAACACAACAATAGTTTTATATTTAAATTTAATTATTTAATATTAAAAATTATAAATAAATTATTCATATATATATAAACATTAATGAGCGCTAATTACTATATATATTGGAATTTTTCATCTATATAACACTATATTATAAGTTTATTACATTCTAAAAATATCATTATGAAATTTTTAACTTATCTTTAAATAAAATATATTAAATGTAATATTATTTTTCAAGTTGAATAAAAAAGTTATAATTCTATCGTAATGTTGATTAATGTCAAAACAAACTCATATAATGAAATTAGGCCATGTGTAAGGGTAATTATATTGTATTGTAATATTACTTATTAACCATTAATTACCTAATTTTCCATCAAATCTGGAAAAATAAAATTCAAAAGTTAATATTCACCACAATAATTATGTTCTTCATATTAAATGATATTTAAAATACTGATTACAACAATATATATCTATTTCTGAAAATTTATTTCACATAAGTGAATAATATGAATTTAGAAATTAATCCCCATGATGTATTTAAGAAACACGTTATTAAATTAAAAATGTATTAAAATTTACACAGTTTTTATATCCAATATTAATTTGAAAATGATTCCAATGACATAAATTGGAATTAATTATAAAAATATTATATAATTTTACATTAATACTAACTTAATGGATAACATAAATATATAAATAAATTACATGAAGATGTTCTGAAAAAAAATGATGTATTTTTCATTACTCACAAAAAAAATTAAAATTTTCAGATAAATACCAAACATTTATCCAATGTAAATTTTTATTTCCCACACACAATGAAAATTTTAGTTTTTAAAATATAAGATATAAAGTTGAAAAACATAGATTTAGAATGGTTTCACCATAAAAAGTCTTTATAAATTCTGTTTTTATAAATATTTATATTATTCTTAAATTCAGTTTTGTAATAATATTTGGAATAGAAAATATATAAGATGAATATAACCCATTAAATTGAATATTTTAATTTATATTTCCATAATATAAACACACATAATTGAATTATTATTATTTTTATTTAAACAAATGTGTGCATATTTAAATAGTTTTTCAAAAAAATATTCCCTAATATTTTAAAACAATGTTTCACATTCGATTATAATTAATTTTTTATCAATTAATTAAAGATATATTTATTTTTAAACCATAATTTTAGTAATATAGTTAATAATGTTCATCTGTTACATGATAATGAAGAGTTTATTATGGTAAAATTTAAATACCTTTATTTAATTGATTTCATAATTTTGATGTGGCCTATAGTATATTATCGATCATATTATTTCGTTTTAAACACCCGGGAAGTTACAGTGATCCCCCATCCCTATTAGGAAATTATGAGCTCGAAATTTAAATTTGGTGTAAAAATTGTGGATAGAAATTTCCAAATACCTTTATTATAATCCAACATATGGAAAAGGAATTAAAAAACTACCAGTATTAAAGATAGAATGTAAAAAAGGTAACATAACTTATAACATAAAAGGGTTCCATTTATGAATATATGGATATAGGAGAAAAACTATCAATCATGTTTTAATTGTTTGTGAAATAAAACATGATCATGATGGTGTAAAAAATCAAAAAATGTAAAATTTTTGATTTCTTAAATGGTAGTTGATTTCAAAATAGGAAATGTATATAGATATCATTTTTTAAGATCCATTTCATCAAGTTGTGGAATTATTTTTCTGCATAGACTAGGATCATAAAGAAATATAACTACTTGTAATTATTTATTCATAACATAATACAATTTCACCATAAAATAGTTTTTTTTCTCTAAATAATGATTATACAAGATGAAATTTTCACGCTTGATTAATTATATATAGAATCGAATTATCCATAAAAGATAGACTCTCTATTTTTCTTGTTGCGAAAAAATAAAAACAAATATTTTTGATATGACATGATAATTATCAAAAATAAATAATCTTTTATATGATAAAAAACGAAATTAATCTCAAAAATTAAACATTGACACCCAAATCTCATCAATAATTATTCAAAAAATTTCTATCCATAAATTTCTTCAAAAGATACAAACTATGATTGAACCCCATAATATAGAAGGATTTGATCTCACGGTCTTCAAAGATAAATTTTAACATCTATCTTCAAATAACATCAACCACTATTAATGGCTTATAGAAAAATTTAATTAACCTAGTCACAAAATCATCATGATTGGTTAATCATTAACATAAATAACCTAATTCATTATAAGTTCACCATTAAAATCATTGATTCGTTTAATTTATAATTAAACCATTAATCCTCTATTAAAATACCTTATTATTTTATTTACATTTATTATATAATGTTCTTAATATATTAAACATCTCATACAATAATATTTATCAAATAAAACAAAAATTATTTTTCAATAGTAAGGATATGTATTTGATAAAACATAAGTTCCCAATATAATCTAATTTTTATTCCATAAATTTGTTTATCTAAAAAAGTCATAGTAACTACAGAATTTATGTAGGCTGGTGGTATGAAATAAATCATTTTAGTCTTTGGTTTTGGGTTTGAATATCATGGCCCTATCTAATGTGATTGGTTTTTATCATTCCCATGTGGTGTCCATTTTTAAAAAATATATAATTCTTAATAAATTCCCTAAACAAGATAAAATCATAAAAATAATTATTTCATATTTTGGCCAAAATGATTATCACAAGGATTTTATTTTGCATCCCAAAATAAATATCCCTTAGTTACCGTGCTAACAATGATTATATAAACTTTATAAGTTATTCATGCATTTATAATTATGTTAAAATATATTTTTCCTTCATTAAAATTCCCACACAACAAACATTCATGATACACAAGCATGAAAAATACATCCAAAGTAATCCCATTATCAATATAGAATTAATTTTTTTAAAAATTTCACCATCTACATATATAACATGACTCTCAAATTCATAAAATGTAGATATCATAATCATACATAATTATTAATGTTCCTTTAATAATGATTTTAGATCTTATTCCTTAATACTTCATTCCAAAAAAATCATGTTCTAATATTAAATAATGTCATCATATGAGTCAAAAAGTATTACATATCTTCCATATGTAATTTTCAATTTTCTCATAAATAATTTGACCAGAATTATGTATTTCTAAACAGATATTTGGATGAGTTTGAGGATACCATTCACTAGGCTTATTTTTAGGACATTGATTTTTATAATGACCATATGCACCACATTTAAAATATTCAATTGATAACTAAAGGAGAACCACATTACCTTTAATTGATTCAACTGAATTATTTCTTTTTTTGTTGGTAGGTTATTGCGTTATGACATTCATTACCCCATTAATCACTTTATTATGTCATTTTAATACATTTTCCTTGTTGTTCTTTTACAAATCCTTGACAAGTATTATATTTAGTATACTTACCTTTATGATCATTAAAAATAATTATATTAGGATTCATTTCTCTCAAAAATGATTTTTTAAAAATTCCATAAAGTTTATGTGGTTAAACATCACTCCATATAGTTGGTTTAGAATAACAAAAAGAGTTTTCAAAGGATATCCCATTTCATTTAGTTTGTAATTCATAGAACCCCAATATTTTTCATTTCTTCCATTGTTATTTTGGTGCATGTTGTATATAACCATTTTAAAAAATCAAAATTATGTTTTTGAGTATATCAATCAAATAATCATATACAAACTTATGGGGATGATGAAAACTATAATATCTGATTTCATGTTATATAAAACACATGGAATTTATTTTAAATAACTCATCATAATTTTATCATGGTATCAATTATGGTAATATAAATCTTTTAAATTATGATTAAATAACACCCTAACCTCTAATCTTATCTAAATTTATAACTGATGCCAACTATATGGACCGAGCCTCAAACATTACATAATATTTATTTATATCAAGAATATGAATTTATTTCTCTTTGAGTATATTATCATGTTTGTAGAATTTGATAATTAAGCAATAATTTATATATAATAACTTAAATATTACAATGTACACACATTTACTCTCTATCCCTTTTTTCATGACGTATAACTTTCTAAAATAAAAAAACATCATAAAAATCCTTTTGACTAATTAGTTTCAATTAAACAAATTTTCACTTTGTGAAATTTTTTTATGAATAATTGGATTGGAACAAAAATATTTGAAAAGGATATAAAGTAAGTAAGGAAACCATTAGTCCATGAATATTTTAAACTCATTAAACCTATTTTACAAAATAATAATTTTACCCTGTATGATATAAACTATTATAGAAAATCTCTAGAAATAATAAGATTCATTTTAAAATCTATAATAAAAAATCATAAAGTTAACTTGTGGAATTCATATCAACTTCAAATTATACCCAACATGGATATATATTGAGTAAATATCCAAGTTATGTTTGTAATATCCATCAATTTATATTCCAAAAATCATTTTACAGATACAAAAACAGTTAAATCCATCTCATTAACCAATGAATTGGAGAGATATCACAACTTCACCCTCCCGTAGTTTATCCTTTAAATAATCCTATACATAATCAATTCCCATGAACCATAATATTATCAGTATACATAAACATGATTAATGAAAAATAACATTTCCATTTAGAAATCACATTTATTCTTTACGAGTTGCGTACTCATAAATGAAAATGAATTCTTTAAAAATAAAATTGAAAATTTGTAATTTTAAAAAATTAATATATAGAGATATGAAAAATTGAAATTATATTAAATTTTTATATGTAAAAAATATATGCCATGTTATATAAATAATAAATCAATTTCTGAATCACAATTAATATTTTATAATAAATATTTGGAATCAATGTTCCCTATAACACATTAAAAATTATATTTTGAATTAACATTTTAAAACATTTGATTCCATATGAACAAAATCCTTTATAAGAATTTTTAGAACCTAAAAATTATTTATAATGATTTAGATGAATATATATCTAAAATATTTAAAAATATTTTTTAGTGATATAGTCCATTTTCAATTTGATAAACACAAGAAAAAATCGTTAACAAATAAATTTTAATCAAAACATAAAATACCATTAGAATAAATGTGGTCATAACAACAAAATAATCCTCAAAAAAGATGATGGAGCTGAAATACATTATGTTAAGTTTGATTCGTCAGGTATGATCCATGTTTTGACTAAATAAAAAATATACATCAGTTTATATGTTTATTAAAACATTTTTATTTTTATTATTCCATTAATTTTATATTTAAATAATAAGTTAATGAATTGAGTTAATGTGGGATGTTTTGATGATATTTGGAACTGGAATCGAAAATAAACACGGTATGATGTCAATTGTCAGCGTGGTCCAAAGTACATCATCTATAAAATAACATTAATGATATAATAATAAATTTTGTTATATCAATTAAACAATAAAATATGTTAATATTGTAGGGATATGAAAAATTAACAAAGTTACAATCGGGGAGATGGTAGGATGAATGTACTCAGCGGTAATACTTTTAATATTTCTTTGTCCATTATTGATTAATGGTAAGTATGATTTTACATTAGAATATTTATAATTACAACATTAAAATACAATTAATCATTTAGGTATACATATATATCTCATATAAGGGATATAGTGAATAAAAATGAATCACATTACTTCTTAGTGGTGATAATTCCCACGTAAAACAAATTTCATTATCATTTCAATGTGAATGAAATATATAAACTCAATTGATATATTATTTACTTATAATGATTAATATGCCTTTAAAATCAGATATTAATGTTAATTCAATAATTATAAAAATTCATGATAGAATATTAGGGAAAACAAATTTTATCAGTTCGTGTGGTGGTAGACTGTAGTACACACGAATAAAATGTCCATTTACTATTAAATGACATTAGAGATAGATTTACATAATTATTTAAACATAATAACATCTCAGTATATTAAAAAAATTAGATATTATTTCATCATGGGGGAAGAAAATTTGATAGAAGAGGAAGCCGAAACAAAATATAAATTCTTAATTAAAAACCTTACATTTCCATTAGATGGTCACGGTTTTTAACACCTTAACACTTCTATTGTCGGTGTTATGCTTAAGATAAGGCTTTATTAATGTAAGGAGGGATTATAATAATGGTTTTTGGGAGATAATGTACGATCTTAAAGGTTTTTTTATGTATAAAATAGAGAAGAAGATTGCCTTTCGTATGGGAGGGCAGGGTCACTCTTTGTATTATAATAAGTATTAAATTAATTTAAATTCATTATCTATTACAAATTATTTTATGTTTAATTTTTTTAATATATAATCATTAAGAGTCTATATATAAACATAAAATGTAAATTAGATAAGTTTAAATATTTTTTTTAATCTTTCTACTTTAGTGTTTAACCCCTTTAACTGTAATAGTTTTATCATGTAATTTTCAATTTGACAGTAAAAAAAATACGAAATAAAAAAATGAAAAAAATAGAGTCATTAATTACATTTGTAGACATAAATATACTTGTGGACAGAATCAAATTAATTGAAAAAATTATTAACAATTAAATAAATATTTTATATTTTAAGATATGAAATTTTTAAAATTTGACAATATCTATTATTTGACATTTTAAAAAATAATAACAACTTTATAATTTTGAAAAATATAAATTAAAAGATAAATAAAATATCAAAGGAATCATGAAGTTTTTCGGATGAAATACTATATTTCAAATTAAATTTATTTAAATTTTATTTAAATTATTTATTTCATTAATTTATTAATAAATTTATTACCACATCATCATTATGTCACAATTAAATTTATTTTTTTAATTTTTGAAAAATATAAATATATTATAAAGATGTAGATAATTTTTTATCATTCAAATGACTATTTATAGTATTATTTTTCATTTATATAACCCAATATTCAAAAGTATTTACTTATTAAAAATATGAGTATAGCATTTTTAACATATTATATAATAAAATATAATAAATTTAATATTCATACATAAATGTATTTAAAAGCATATAAAATTTTCCTAAGGTCGATTAATGATGAAACCCACTCATTCATAGTAATTAGGAATTATTTTATTTTAATTTTATAATGTTATAGTAAAAAAATTTAACTATAATTACCCAATTTACCGTAATCCGTGGTAAGGAAAATAAAAAAGGAACAATTCGCAATTAAAACGTATCATATAAGATAAAATTTTTCATTCTCAATACAACCATGTATAAGAGTTTTAAAATTTATGTTCGCATAAGGTACACAAATTAATTTTAAAATTATTCCCCTTGATGGATTGAGGAAATAGGTTTTCAAAGAAATATCATTCAAATGTTCACATGGTTTTTTATAGAGTTTAAATATTAGATTTATTATAATAACCATAGTTTGAATGAATTATAAAAATATTATTTAATTATACTTTAAAAACAATTAAATGAATAAAAAAATATAAATAAATTAAATGAAAAATCATTTATGAAATAAAATGCAATATTTTCCACTATGGATTACAAAATGTAGATTATGAGAAAAATAGAAAAAAAATCCAATGTAAACTATTAGTTAAATGTTCTAAAAATAAATTTATTTTTTCAAATATAATTTATAAAATTGAAAAAAACATGATTGAAAATGGATTCTCCCACAAAAGCTGGAAAAAATATTTGTTTTGATAAATAGATTATTATATTTTAAATAATTGATCATATATATTAATAGAAAATATATTTTTTGGTTTTCAAAAATAATATTAAATATAATTTATACTTTTTGTACAATAATCCTACATGAGTTAATTATTTACTATTTTTTTAAAACCCAATTGTGCACATTTAAATATTTTTTTTAGAAAAATAACATATCCTTTATTTTTAGAAGAACGTTTCAAATTAATTAATAAATAATTTATCACCAAATACATTATTATATATAAATGTGTAATTTTTTCCATAATTTAGTAAATACAGTTCTTTCCCTCCATTGTAATGGTTTGTTAATGATGTTAACAATTAAATGAAATTATCTTATTGTTCAATTAATCTATATATGGTGAACTATTTATTATATCGAACATATTTGTTTTTAAAAAAAACTCAAGATGTAACATTCTCCCCCCTTTAGAAATTGTTTCCTCGTAATTCTAATTGGGTTCCAATATCTAAGGCATGAATTTTAAAAAATAACATTATAGCAATCCCACATGGTGAAAATGATTACGAAACTACCAATTTTAAAAATGAAGGAAAAGTATTGAAGTCACCTGAGATAACACATAATACTATGGTTTTATAGAGTAAAACATGAAAATTAAAGAAAAACTACCCATCATGGTCTGAGGGAGAGTGTTATAAAAATTCCCATGATAATGTTAAGTACCAATAACAATACATTTTAAATTGGTTAAATGGTCTTTGATTTCATATTATGAAAAGATAAAAATATAACACTTATTGTATTAAGATGATTCTAATTTTTTTGGGAATTTTGTTTACTATAAGGATAAATAAAATAAATAATTATACTTAACTAGATATTTAGTTTCATAACTTAATCAAATTCCACTATATAATCAGTTTATTCTCAAATGGATGAGTATTCAAGATGAATGTTTCAATCATGAATAATATTATATGGAATCGTATAATCCAATAATGATTAAAATTTTATATCTCATATCATGAATAATTAACTTAATCAAAAATTGATTGAATAAGATAAGTTATTTTTCTAAAATTAATAATCCATTATATGAAAAAAAAATTAATCTCTATATGTCAACATCACTACCCAGAGTTCAACCGAGATCATTCAATAAATAAATATCTGTAAAATTCTTCAATGTATTCCAAACTATTATTGAAAACAAAACTTCAAAATTATTTTATCACATATACATCAAAGATAAATTTTTTATCTTTTATCTCAAAAATAACACCAACCAAAATAAATTTCTTATACGAAAACGTAATTAATCAAATCACATATGATCTATTATAGGACAATAAATAGAAAAAATAACCTAATTTACTATAATTTCACTATGAAATTCAATGATTATTCTTAAATATAATTAATCAATTACTTCCTAATTAATATCCAATATTACTATGTTTACCATAATAATATAATGTTCTAAAAATACTGATCATCATCCCAAATTATATTTATCACATAAACTAAAAATTATTTTTCAATAATAAGAATAGCAATTTTTTAAAACATATTTTTCCCTAATTAACTTCTTCTTATTCAAAAAACCCATTTAACTATAATTGAATAGTGATACAAACCAGTGACATCTCATAGGATAGTGGTATGTTATATAACCATGTCAACCTTCACTTTAGGGTTTTATTCACATAGCATTGACCAATAGGCTGGGTTGTTTCCCTTACCACATGTTCACCTTTTCCTAAAATGATTTAATTATCATAACCTTCCCCATATGAAATACAATCCTAAAAAATATAATATATTATAATGTCAATTTAGATCTCATGCCTTTGATTTTTCATCCCAAAATTAAATTTTCCATAATTACCTCAAAATCAAAGATCATATAAACACTAAAATTACTTATACATTTATAATTATGTCCAAACATGATAAGATAATTCTTCCACACATAAATGTTTTTTAAAAAAACTCAAGGTTAGACATACTAGAAAAAATCATCTAATGTAATGTCATCATCAATATAACATTAATACCTATAAATATTTCCTTATCTATATATCTATCATAACTATTTAATTCATAAAATTTCTATATTTTAATCATCCAACATGAATCATCTTCAATTGAAAACCATTTTCATTATTATTCCTTTATACTTATTTCATATAAACAAAAACATTAATTGTGATCTAATATTAAATAATGTCAAAAATTGAGTCCTGAAATAATCCATACATTTCAATTGTCATTTTTAGTTTCCTCACCTTAATTTAGAATGAAATTAAGTATTGTAAATAATATATTCATATGTTCTTGATGATTCAATTTTCTAACCTTATCCATAAGAAATTAATTTCCAAAATGACCATACTACCCAAATTTAATACATTCAATTTATTACACGTGATAACCACATTCCTAGTCATTCAGTAAACTAAATTCTTCCTTTTTCCTTGGCGGTTTATAACATTATGACCTATATTACCAAATAAATAACATCACCCCATATCATTAAAATGTTTTTTTTTATGTTTCATTACACATCCACGTTATATATAATTTTGAAAATACATAACATTATAATCATTACATGTACATCCTTAGGTAATTGCTTATATCAGAAATGATGCATTAGAAAAATCACTAAGGATTAATTGATTAATCCTGTCTTATGGTTATTATTTAAGATTAAACCTGATAATTATCATTGAAACTACCATTACATTCAGTTTTTAATTTATAAAACCACCACATTTCCAATCACATCCAATGTTACATTGGTGACAAATGGATCCTACCATTTACCGAAACCAAAATGAATAAGGTGAGTATATTAACAAAATCATCATCTACCAAGTTATGAAAAACATAAACTCTATGATATCCTTATCTATGTTATATAAATCACATTCAATTTATCTAAAATAATTTTGAATCTTCCGATCATGGTAAATATTAGGATTATATACTACTTGAAACTTTTGATTAATTAAAATACTAACCTCTAAGTTATCAAAATTTAACATTAACACCAATGGTAATGACCCAAACATAAACATTACAAAATATTATATCAGGATAAGTGTTTTCAATTATATCACATTGATGGTTCTTTATGATTTTGAACATTAGATTATTAGTCCATAACTCATACTTAACAATATAAATATTACAACGTATATTGTTCTAATAACTTTCATTTTTTCCCAATGTAAAAATTTATATGAAATATATTCATAAAATTCATATGGAAATCTTATATTCTCTAAAAAATAAATATATCTTGGGAAATATTTTAAAAAAAATGCTTTTTAGCATAAAAAACTAATTAAATGATATTAAATAAGGAATTAAACTGTTAGTCAATGAATATTTTAAACTAATGAAAAACATTTCACAGAATCATTTTGTTTACAGATAAAATAATAACCCTTTAGATTTCCTCATGAAATAATAGGACTCATATAAAAATACAAAATTCATAAATCATATAGGTAACTTTTTCCATTCATATAATTCTTAAATTGCCTCCTTCACTGATACATTGTGAATAACATTCATGGTTCTGTTTTATAATAAACATCAACGTACATTCCTTAAATATCATTGGAGAAACACTACAAGATTATTATATATCATTACCCAATTAATTGTAGATGTATAACAAGGTCACTCGCCCTCAGTTTTTCATGAATTTCCCATGAATATAAGTAATTTTCAAGAACTGTAACATAATCATAAAACATAAAACATGGTTAAAAGAGAAATATTCTACTGTAAAATAACATTTCATATTCACAATACCTAATATCATAAAAAAATAATTAATATTGAAATGAAATAGTAAAAATCTCATGAAAAAAACAATACATTAAATAGACAAGAAACCAAGATATTTCATTAATGGTTTAAACGTTAAATAACATTCAATGTCACTAAAATAATAAACCACTTTAGAAAAAAATTAAAACATTTCAAAATTAAATTTTTTAATCAATGTTTCCCATAAAAAATATAAAATTTTGGAATGAATTAAAATGATAATACTTTCAGGTAAATATAGATAAATTCATAAAAACGTCTGTACAATGTTAAAAATAATGAGAACGTTTTAGTATAATAAATATTTAAAATATTCAAAATGATGTTTTATTGAAATATTAACTTACCACTTGAGAAACACTAGAATAATTTTTCCTGATGAAAGACAACTAAAAAAACATTAAATAACATAATAATATAATAATTCAAGTTATCATGTGTCAAAACGGTTCTATAAACACCATGTAAGTCAATAAAGGTTCATAACATTAAAATATGCCTTAATGAAATGATATTTAGACGGAATACCATACCACGAGTTCACTTCATCAACTTTGTTCCTTGTTCATAAAAAATAATAAACATAGTTAAATTTATACTTTATTCGGACACTATTAATTTTTATTACTCAATTAATTACCATGTTATAATAAATAGGTAATTATTGGAGTTCGTGTTAGGTGTTTTGTCGATATTCAATACTCGAGTAGAAAATAAACATGCTATGATTTCAAATGTCCATGTGGTTATAACTCAATAATCTTAAAAATAAAAATCACGACATAATAATCCATTTTTAATTTCAATTATACCTTTAAATCCATTCAATAAAAATGGATATGGAAAATGAACAATTTTATAATCATGGAGATGGTAGGTCGTATGTTCCCATAAGGAACATTATCTATATTTTATTAAACATTATATGAAAATGTATGTATTATTTTTCCATTACAAAATTAT
Organism: Viscum album; assembly: GCA_963277665.1. NCBI lineage: Eukaryota > Viridiplantae > Streptophyta > Magnoliopsida > Santalales > Viscaceae > Viscum > Viscum album. Next base: position 1,999,066,959 of record OY728146.1, on the reverse strand, counting down.
TATAAAATAATTAATATAATATTAATTGATTATATATTTATATCATAGAAGTGATGTAATGAATAAAATTGAATAAAATCTCATTAAGGATGTTATTGTTCATACGTACGCACGAATGATGTTATCATTTTGCATGCATGGATTGTATACACGTTATTTATATATTATTATCTTATAATAATAAAATTTTCATTATTGTCACATATGAAAATATATTCCACCAATATAAGTAGTAATGAGAGACAGTTATGGATAACAGATTATATGGGTTCACTAGGAATTAGTCTGATGTACAAACAAAAAATGACAATTTCCTATTTGAGAAAATTACAAATTGATTTAGTTGATGATATTAACAAAAAAATGTAATTATAAAAAAGAGAATAAATTTATTAATTGATAGTGGTATAATAATATTTAATGGAAGATAAAGAATAAACAAAATAAAAACACTTAATTAATAACTCGACCATTCCATGGGATGATCACCTTTTTCAACACATTAACACATATAAGGTGGGTGTTATGCCAAAAATAAGTATTAAAAAAAGTGGGGAGGGATTTTAGGATGGGTTTTGAGATGATATTGGTAGCCCCAAATAGTATTTTAAGTGTAAGGAATGGAGAGGAAGAGTGACTTTTTATTGGAGAGGGGAGGGAAACTCTATGAATTATAAAAATAATTAAATTCATATAAATTCATATTCAATTAAAATTGGGTTAAAAAGGATTTATTTTGATGATATGATGATCGTGTGATAAAATATTATCTTGAACTAAAAAATAATTGATTATTATTACTTTTTTAATCCTTAATATTTTTTTGTTTTAACCCCTTTCACCTCTTACAATTTTATCAAGTAATTTAATCATTTACAGTTTACATAAAAATAAAATCATAAAAAAAAGACCAATCAATGAGTAATTAATTTCATTTTTTAAATTTATTTCTATTTTACAAAATAAATGAATTTTTTAATTTTTATATCATTTTATTAACCATATTATATTTTATGGTATCTAGTATGTTAATTTTAGATCTATCCATTACTTTTCATTTTTAAAATTCATAAATATAATATCGCATCTAAAAAAATACATTATCATGTATATAACTTGTAAACTAAATCTATAAAATTAATTTATGACTAGAGATATTTAGAAATTCTTTTTATTATAATATTATTAATATCAATTCTTTGTTTCTTCCATCAATAAATCTATTATTGAATAATCATTATGTAATAATTAAATTTAATTATTTAATATATTTTTATAAAATATATATATTATCATGATGTATATAAATATTTTAAAACTCAAATAAATATTTAGAGTCTAATTTATCTTTTTTATAAACCAATATTTTAAGTCATTTACTTATTAAAAATATGAGTATGAAATTTTTGACTTATCTATAAATAAAATATAGCAAATGCCATCTTCTTACCATATTATCATAAAATGATATAATTTTCCCTCGGGGTGATTTAGGACAAAACCCACTCATCTAATGAATTTTTTTATGTATTTGGATAATTATATAGTATTATAATGTTATTGTATTACCCTTAATGGGATGATTTACCCTTAAATGGGTTAAATATAATACAAAAGTAACAATTCACCCAATATATGGTTTATCTTATCATATTATATTACTCATACAGATAAAAAATATGTTTGCAGATTTCTTAAATGTAAATCCTCAAAAGTCACTATAATTTGTTTAGAAATTAATCATTTTAACAGATTTAGGAAACAATTATACATTTTTAATAAATTCAAAAGTACATAATGTTTTTATATCTAGTTTCAAATTGAAATTGATTCCAATGACCTAAACTGGAATAAATTATTAATACCTTATTAATTATACTTTATAACCAATTAAATGGATAATGTAAATATATACCTAAAATTAATGAAAAATAATCTTTGAATTATTATTCAGCTTTTTAACTATTCAATAGAAAATGAATATTATCAAAAAAATAAAAAACTTGTATCCAATGTGATATTTTTTCATCCATCCAAAGAAGAAATATTTTTTTTAAATTTAGTATATAAATTTAAAAATTGCTATATTTAAAAAGATTTCTCCATAAAAAGGTTGTAAAAATGTAATTTCATATAAAAATGAATGTTGTTATTTAATTCATATATGTTCTAATAATAGGACTGGAAATTATACTAGTGGAATTTCAAACATTAAACTATATATATTCATATATATTTCATTACTCTGATCAAACATAGTTGACTTATTATCATTTCAATTAAAAAACACATGTTCACATTCAAATTGTTTTCCAAAAAAAATTCCTTTTATTTTAAAACAATGTTTCACATTCTTTTAAAAATAATTATTCACCAAATAACTAATTATATGTAAATATTTAAACCATAAATATCATAATTCAAAAAATATGGTTCATTCCTGGAATTTTAATTTCTATGTTTTTATAATAACATTGAAATTAAATTATTTCATTTGTTCTTTTGTAAAAGATGTCGAATAATATACATTCTATTGATCATTATTTTATGTTTAAAATAATATAGATGTCACACTACAAACTACTAAGGATGAGGTCTAGTATGATTCTTAGTTTCATATGAATAAAATTACTATCTTCACATTATATTTTTTAAGCATTTTAATTTTTTTTCAAATAGTTAAAACAATTGGAATGGACGAATTATTTGGGATACCAGTTTTTAACCCATGGATGCATATTACCCTTATAAACCAAAATATGGATTCCACTTATCACACACCATAACATGTTCTTTCCCTTGAAACCAACAATCCCTGGGTCAATTTGCAATATTAGGGTGAATATAATGACTTATTTAATATATTTAGTAAAATACTATTAGTGTAAGCCATGCACCTTAAGTATCAATTAAGTATTCTAATCCCTCTAATAAATTAAATCGAAATTCAATAAATATTCAATAAACTATCAATATGAAATAGAAAATTGTGTTCTTAAAGTTGACGTGACATGAAAAAATGCATATCATATTTGTCCTACTATGTCGAAAAATGATTCAGTGTCTAATAAAAATCCATCATTTCATTATGCATAGGTAAAATAAATCATCATTCTTTACAATAAAAATATCAATATCATCACAAGACATATATGGAAACCAATTGTGATGTCATATAAAATGTAATATGATAAATAATTAGTAACAACTTCCCATCAAAGGTATTATGGGTTTCCCTAGTACATGGTTTAGCGGGGTCCAGGAACAGAGTTGATTCCAAATTCCTTAACTCATGTTCTATTGTATAATTCCCAAATATTAATAAATATGAAAAATTTAACTCTGATACCACTTAATAACATTCTAACATGATATTCACTTGATTTTTTCCCTGTTATTGAAGGTAACAAATCTTAAAACACACCTCCTAGTACACTAGAGGCTATAGACTAGCATCGATGGTGTAAAGGTGGTATTGTCGAGAGACTATACTGTCACACCAGAGTGGCACACTGGATACTAAAATAAATAAACAATAGTCGATTTATATATAAAGAGAAAGAATAAATAAAGAAGTAGAAGACAAAATAACTGAACAAAAAATGATAATATATTCCACTAGGCATTATAATATACATGGATTTGTGTCATAATGATTAAAAAATGGAGCATGGGGAAAGAATAGAAAAATATTCGACAAAACAATAAATAGAATAAAAAAATCCTCCACTAGAATATCGATCATTATTTTTTTTGTTTGATCCATTGATCCATATTTTGGAAATGCAAACCGATAATGCTATAAAATGGATATTTCTGTTATTCAACCCAATAAGTATATAATCATCTTTGGTACAAAATACAATCAGAGTATGGTGTGAGCTAAAAATAATAGTACGTCACTAAAAATGGTGTCTAATAATAATAAATCAATTAATCATAATTTTATTTTTTTGATCCATAAGTAATAAATTATTAATTCTGAATGAATGAATAACCTACCACATAGGGTCTGGAAAGCATCCCGACATCATTATCTGGTTCAGAACATGGTCGAAAATGAAGTATGATAGTTAACTATATATATAATAATATATATATATATATATATATAATTGTTATATATTACATTAACCGATGTGAACCAGGTAGGTTTTGATGTATGTTTCAATATACATATAATTGTTGTTATTGGTTGGGCTGGGACATAACTCATTATTTTATAACCATTCTACCAATCCTATAAGCTCATTAAACATGGTATATTCCCCATATCTCATAATTAGTGAGATAATTACTTATCTTCACCTCATATAGTGGTTATTCCATCATGTCAATACTTGAACAAGGGACCCGACACGTCAATCCCAAAATCCAACTTGATTCAATGGTACAAGACCTCACGCTCAACATCTGATGTAGGAGAGTATGATAATGTCATTCTCAACATATCCCATCCCATTGTAACCAAACACCTATAATGATGGAATAATATTTAAAATTTGTATTATGAGGAAATACATCTCATGGGACATGTTAACTAAACCCATATATATGTTTAAATAAGGCATAGTCAAATATATAAATATAAGCAACAGGAATTACATCCCACAAATTTAGTTTTTCTAGATCAATATAAACATTGATTCATAATTTAATATATAAATTAGATTAATCATGAGGTAATTGTCGTAACAGTACAACCCTTATATTTCAACCAATTAAACATGAATTTAATTTATAGAAATTCAAGGAAACATGCTTGAGAAATTTCATTCCAATTATCTATTAAAATACTCATAATTGGAATATTTAATTTATAAGCCTCAAAGATCTATTTAGAGGATACATGGTAAACAATGTTATTTCCTATATGGTAAATTAAAAATATAGGACAAGAATAACACATAATAGCTGTCTGGAGTTCTATAAGTGGTCATATAAAAGTAAAAAAACAATTTATTATCCAATATTAATTCTTATAAGAGGTATTGGGAAATTTCCAATATAGCTACAAGGGACAATTCAATGTGGAACTCCCAAGGGATTTACCAAAATGTGGTAACCATAATATAAAATAATATACAAGGGTAAAAGGATTCATATATGGTTGGAATGATCAATTTGATATGAATAACTCAACATAAATGGGGCGCTCTACAAACATTGTTCTGTGGAACAATTACACAGCAATGTGATATCAAAACTCATGGGGAAAATGAAGGGAAAACCTACCTGAAGGCCATAAAAACTCATCACTCAACATTGGACTAGAATTTAGATTAGGTTAGAATAAATATTAGAAAGTGTCCAATTCTGTGAAAATATAGATACCGAGATCTCACAAAAATATAATTGAGAGTTCATTGGTAAATATAAATTCGAAGGGAAAGGATTTTATTGAGCACCTTAATGAATCTAATTACTCAATTGGATCATGAATAAGACAGCAGAGAAGAGGGACACCGAGGAGGCTGGATTAGAGGAGAAAAAAATCCATGAGATGAGGAAAACAAGAAATGCTGCTGGAGGAAAATAAATAATGAAAGAAAGGGTAAATAGTTTTAATTAGTGGCAGAAAAATTATTTCCCATAAAAACAAAAGGGATCATGGATAAGGTACATGGTATACCAAAGAGTTCAAAAATCAAGATCATTCCATTACAAAGAATTTATATTACATGGTTAGGGAAAATTGTTTCTCAGACCATGGACAAAAAGTGAAAATACCAATGTAAAATACCTCTAGTTTCATGAATGAATGTGGAACTTATTTCTCATGGTTCCTAACAGACTTTAAAGCATATAGGTTACCGACTCTTACAACTATATGGTTTAGGGAAACATTGATGGAAGAGTATCATGATTTTTCCTAAACATGTGGTCAAGTGTTTTCTTCCCATTTTAGGGCTTTAGGATCTGAACAAACCCCTACCGCTCCCGATACTACCTTAACATGATTAACCATCATTATTTTGTCCATTTAAATGATTTTATATAAAAAAGGAATGATCAACATCTTTATGAAAATATGGGTTGTCACATTATTAATAAGAATTATTATTACATGTAATTAATTAATTTCTATTAGAATAAATATTTTTAATTTTTTATTATTTAAATTCAATTAATAATTATTATTTTTTGCTACAAATGTTTGGTTTTAATTACAACTAATTATTTTTAACTAGAAATAGTTTGTTTTAATATGTTGTAATTGGATTTATTTATTATTATGAAAATTAATTATCAATAATAAAATTTAAATATTTAATAATATAGACATTTAATGGAAAATATTGATATTTTATTTAAAAATTATCATTTGTAAAAATTAATGGTGAAAAACAAGTAATTATTGAAATGTAATAGAAATGCATAGGACATGAGAGAACATAAAAATATTTTATAGATCAGAGTAACAATGAAATTAATTTATGGTAGTTTTAATAAATTATTTGTAATTTGTAATCAATTATTTGTAGTAATTAATACTAGTTTTTATTAGTTAACATTATCTACTAATAATTTTTAAACAATTTTTAAAAATTAGTGGTAATTAGTAAAAAATCAACAGAAAGATATTAGAAATATATTGCACTAATTAGAAATGAGCAGTAATAGTTTGAAATGTGTGGTATTTGTTAGAAATTAGAGGTTTCTATTATTAGTTGATGAAAATTACTATAAATTAGCAAAAATAGTTAATGTTAACTATAACGATTAAACAAATAATGATAAATAGTAATACATATTTCTGATTAGAAAATATCAGTTATAATTAGATGTCATTTCTAAAAATCCGGAGTAGTTACTACATATTTATGTTATTTACTAAAAAATATTGTTAATTAGTAAAAAATTGTTAACAGAATCTATAATTAGTAGTAAAAAGGAAAAATGTAGATGCAATTAGTAATAATAATGATTACATAGAAAAATGTAGATGTAATTTTTAAATACAACATCAATAATAAAAAAATGGCTTTAATTAGTAAGGATTAAAATTAATTAATAACAATTCGCGAAAACTACAAAAATTTATTAGTAGTTAGTTAAAATTTTAGATAATTGATGTTACATAGTAAAACATGTTGGTATTTAGAATTACAGAGTTAAAATTAGTTATAACATGTGGTACCTTGTTAATATTTTATGTACTTAGTAAAAAAATTTCAAAATTTGTAAAAAATAGTGATTACTAGTAATAATTAGTCTTAATTAGTAAAATTTAGAGTTATTTACTAAAAATTAGTGGAACTTAGTAAATATTATAGAGAATTTCTAAACATTATCTTCAATTATTAAAAATTGGTGGCGCACATAGAAATAATTTGAATCAAATTGTAATAATTAGAGTTAATTATTATAAATAGTGGTAATTACTATAGATCAATAGTAATTACTAAAAATTAGTCGTAATTAGAGGTACATAATTAAAACAAGTTCTACTATGCAGTTTTTATATGAAATTATAGGCACATAGTAATAATTATTCTAACATAGTAAAAATAGAGGTAATTAATAAAAAACTGTAATAATTACTAATAATTAGACTTAATTAGATGTAATTTGTAAACACTAGCAGTAATTAGTGGTAATAAGTAAAATTTAGCACCACATAGTAATAATTTATAGCCACATAGTAATTAATGGAGTTAATTAGTAAAAATATATATTGGTACTAAATAAATATATAGTAACTATAATTAAGTAATTAATATATCTTCTTAGAAAAAATTACTCATAATTATTAGTATATAGAATTAATCAGTAGTAATTAGCAGTAATTAGTAAAAAAAATATTGATAAATATAGAGACATTGTATCATTATGGTGGAATTATTAAACAAATCCACAAATTACTAAAAATTAGAGGTATATAGTATAAATTAGAATAATTTACAAAACAAATTATGGAAATTAGTAATAAAAATAGCTATATAGTAATAAATATATGAAATTAGTAATAATTAATGTCAATTACCTAAAATTTGATGTAGTTATAAATAGATAATGATGATTTGTAAATTTGTTTGGTAATTAATGATAATTATAGTTAATTTGTAATAATTAATTGTAATTTCTGGTAATTAATTATAAATTGTTTTAATTATTAGAAGATAGTGGTAATTAGTAATAATTAATCTTAATTTGTTTTAATTATAATACTTTTGTTTATGAAAAAAAATTGGAGTAATTGGTTACAATAAGTGGGACATTGCAAAAATTAATGTTAATTATATGCAATTATCTGTATTTAGCATCACATTGTAAAATTTTGTGCTATTTAAAAAAATACTGACACTAGGAAAATATATCTAATAATTATGTACGTACAAAAAAATAAGGGAAACATATTAAAAAATAGTTGTAATTACTAATAATTAGTCAATATTAATATATATTAGTGTTAATTAGTAATAATTTTTCAAAATTAGTAATATTCAGTGAATATTACAAAGAATTCGATGTAATTAGTAATAATTACTCGTAAACCCTGAAAATTAGATTTAACTAGTCATAGTTAGTAGTAATTAGTAATAAGAATCGGTAATTAGTGGTAATTATTTAAAAATATTGATAAATAAAAAATAATAGAAATTGAAAAAAAAATACATCCCCAATTAAAAACATTAATAAATTTTTAGAATTTAGTAATAATTATTAATAATTAAATGTAATTAGTAATAAAATTATTAAAAAAGAAAAAACTAGTAATATTTACAAATAAATTATAAATTAAAATTTTTTAATTATTATTTGTATAATCATTTATTTAAATCAAAATAAATCATAAATTTTATTATTTATTGATTTTTTATTGAAATATGGAACAAGGAATTAAACAAGATTATTAATTAATTGATCATAGTTGGATAAAACATCTTATATTTTTAAATTTTTTGGTTTAAATCAACTAAATATTGACGGTGTTTTATATTCTATATTATTAGTATCATCAAAACCAGAATTGTTTTCATAAAAGACAACTATTCTCCCATATAAAAATTTTATCAGAGGAGGTTTTACACATATGACAATGATGAGGGTTATTTGTTAAATTATGTGTTCAAAAAATATTATATTTCATAGTATAAACATTGTGGATGCATATTTTAAAAAAAATACTTATAATTATTTACCATATTCGTCATGGATTCAATCATTAGTACATGATGTTGCTACTTCTTCATTATAATAAATTGATACTCCTGATTATGTTGATGTCTACTGTGAATGCATTATATCCATGCTGTAAGATAATGAAATTTGATGCAGTTGATAAATTTAGGGCTATTAAATCAGATAGTGGAATGTAATTTAGATTTTTTATCAAATATTACCTTTTATCAAATATCTATTAACTGATGGAAATGTGTTTCCGAAGAATTTCTCTAGGAAAAAGAGGGTGGATTTAAATTTTTTATTTTTTATCAGAATATTCAAACATGTTCAAATGATTGAATAATATATTACGGTAAAAATGACTCAAAATTTATTTGTACTAAATGTGTATAATTGAGGTAAAAGTGGAACACCTAGGAAATTTTTGATTGATTTTTTCTATACTGATGTTGTGATTCTCTCATAAACATAGATTGTATTTTTTTTGTTTCAAAATACGACATCAATATTTTAATAGTAAAGAATATTTCTTTTTCAAAAAGATAAAATCATATTTTTGATGAAGATTTAAGTAATATTTATGACTAGGTACGTCCTCATATTTTTAAAAAACTAATAAAATTTCATTAGATCTTTATGTAGATGATTTTTCAATTTGGTTCGTCAAATAGTCAGTATTAATGTTGAACGATTTCTTAACTCTATACATCTTCCTGCATTGATTTTGATGAATGTGCAATAATTTTTTTTAAACTTATTAATTCTAGGACATCCAAAACATAATATCAATGTTTATTTGAAGTCATTTATTGATGATGATCAATTATTCATAACAAATGGTGTTAATTCATATGATGTTTTTGTGAAACCAAATTTGATAATAAAAGCTACATTAATGTGGAAAATTACTAACTTCCCCAAACATGTAATATTACCTTTCTAGAGTACCAATGTTCCAAAATCATGTCCATACATTATAAAATATTGAGAAGTTATTAGGCTCGTCAATGGGAGAAACCATTTTTCTATAATTTAATCACATATGTATTCATATTCCTCGTCATTTTTTAAGGAAAAAAATAATTTCATAAAAGTTACAATTGAAGGATATGGAAATCCAAAAATGATGTCACATATGGATTTAAATAAATTTCCTTCTCATTACCTCTCATTACCATTAGTGAAACTATAAACAAAAATAATAGTGGATTATGAAATGATATCAATTGGATTATATGAACTATTTCCTAGGATCATCCATATTTTTTCGGTTTTTTGGTCCCTCACATTATGTATTTTATGTATATAGAGAAATACAATTCCCGATAAAACATTTCATATACTTGTTTTCGAAAAAACTGGTTAGAATAATGTTAATTTAATGTAATGATTTGATCTTGATCAAATTTTGAGTTGACCATAACCACAATGGTATGAAAATTACATATCATGTATGTTGATGAAGCCAAATGTATCTTATAAACTATCCTTAGATATAAAAAATTATTTCTTATGTGAAATTCATATTTGAGACTACTATCTGGTTATTGTTAAAATTTGTAAATATGTTTCAAAAAACATCGATAATTGGATTAAGAGGTTAGGATATTCGTGTAATATTGGAATGATTTTTAGCGATAGTATTTAGGGGATTGTTGAGTTCATAAATTTGAAATATAGAATTATAAATATCATATTTTTTTGAGACATCTATTTGGAGAAAACATAGCATGACACCCTTATTAAACTACCAGAATATTTTTCTTTACATTATGTAAGCTGCAAAATAAATTTTTTTCCACTAATGTTAATTCAATTGAATAGTTGATAATACCTATTAAACATGGGTGATGCATGTAGAAACCATAAAGAAATTTATAAAACTAATCAGAACATGAAGGGTAAATTTCATAATCTTATATATACTTAGAAATTAATTTCTCAAATCCAATTATTTCTAAATTAAATATCAATAAAAATAAACCAAAATCAGGTGTAATTAAGAAAATATTTAGGATAATCATTAAATTATGATTTTTTTAATAGCCTAAATATATAAGTGGTGAAGGTCAAGAATGATTTTTTTCTTTTACAAAATTTAATTTAAAAAAAATTAAAAAAATAAAACGATATTGTTTTATTTTTAGAAGACATTATAATCATATGAAGATAAAGAATTTAAAAATTCCCCCAATGTCTCATGAAGAAAGTAAGCCAAAAAAATTTTCATAATGTCTTTACATAGTGATACATATATTTTTTTAATCATGAACTTATGAATTAAAATTATTATTATTTGTATGGTTAATGTTTTTCTATTTTTATCTTTAACAACATGATGATAGAATTTTTAATCGATAGTGTGTATTGAGAAACAAATAATCCAAACTTTTAAATCATATAGATCATATGTGGTGAATTTATTTCAGTTTAAAATATTTATATATTTGTGAATATAAAAAAATATGTGGTGTTTTCTTGAGATGATTTCATCTTAGAGGAAGATAAATTGGTTTTAAGTGCATAATGGAAATAATATTTGAACGTGGATATCTGGGATAGTATTATATACTGATGTTTAAATTATATTTTATGGATAATGATAGAGGATAAAGCATTCGTCTTATATTAATGATAATTGACATGATATTTAAAATTCATCTTAGTACTAATTATTATTTTTATTTACTCATCCTGCAGTACAAATGAATTATGAAAATTATAGTGCTACATCAAAATATTTAATTGATTGTTGGGGAATTATTAAAATGAAATCACATGAATATAACTTTATGATAAGTGAATGTGTATATATATAATTTAATTGAAATATAATTGATAAAGAGATATCTCTTAATACCTATTTTTAACAAAAAGATATGAATATCTATAATAACACACAACATTTATAGAACAATACTTATGATTATTTTGATGATGTAACAAATTAATTTAAAATAAAAAATTGATAATGGATATGACACTCCTATAGAAAATAATGATAATATGGAAGATATAGTAATGTAAACATTCATATATGAAATGAGGGAGAATATTCAAATACACAAATAATAGTTTGTTGTTGTCAACAAATATATATATATATATATATATAATCATAATTATTTTTTAACAATATTATTTACATGATTGTGATGGCTGATGAGACTTATGATGACATCTTCCATGACCTCCAGGAGGTGTACTACCTATGTATGAGCCAATTAACATGTCAGCAAAACCACACGTTGTAGTGGATGTGTTGACTTTGATTGGTCATAGTGTTATAATATTAATGATTCCTGATCATTTTACCACATAATGCACTCATATATATTTTGATCTATGAAAGCATATGTATGTTTAGTTTTTTTTGATTATTTTATAGATAATTTATTTACAATAAGTTTTTTATATACTCGCTGATTTATTATTTTTTCTTGGTTATTAAAAAATTCCCATTTAAATATTTGTTAAAGGATTGCTGTTTTGTTGAATTATTTTTATAGATCATGGGTGATGTGATATCATATTTCCGTTAATGCTTGACCGATCATGTTTTTTCAAGGGATGTTTTGTAAATGAAAAACATGTATTTTGAAATTTTTTTAGATATTTAATTTATATTATTAGTAATATATAGTATTTATTATACCACACTATTGATATAAAGTGAATCTATATTAGGGAGTCCTAGGACACATTTCGGAATTACTGATGTCAATTTTTTTCCCAATATGAGGAAGAGATCATATAGAATGATGGAGTTAATTTTTTTGAATAGACTTGCGGCATCCATCGACCCAATAGCTTATACACATATGTTTTTGTTGGATTATGATCATATAGGATGGAAAAATATATTTCAAGGAGATCATCGTTTGGTTCGCCGAACTGGGGGAGACAAGAAATCATCATAGGGCTAGTATTCATACATTCAGTATTAATCGAGGAAATATATTAATTAATTTTATTTAATAATTAGTCTTAATTTAAATTTAAGTTTCATTCATTATTTTTCGTATTGATAGTTTTGAAGTTGACCACTATAGTAATTTACTTTTCAATAGGATTTACATAGACCTTGTAATAGTAAATATTAACACTGCATTACATTATGATAATATAGTCAATATGGTTTCTTATGTTTTTAAATTATCTTAAAAATATATTTTAACTAAATGAATTTCAAATTGTATTGAATATTTCATATGAGGTCATGACTTCTCATACACATGGTGAGATTCAGTTTGAGATTGAGGGTCACACCATGAGTACTGCGGGATTTAAAAACGCAACATGGACATAAAAACTGCATAGTCCTTCTAGAAAATCTTTTATTATCAGTTTTCACATGATGAATGAGAGTTATTATGTTGTTAATATAATTTCATGAACTAGCATAAGAGTATCTCTTTGAGGGTTTTTATCCCCAACTGAACAATATGTGGATGCTTTTGAGGCACGTGAAGGGGATATTGAGACCCAGTGTAGAGGGTATCAATAGTTTCATAGACAACATGAGCCACATTAAGAGGAGATATGTCGAGTTCATTTGTAGGAGTTGGAGAAAATGATGGTTACATGCAACATTTGGAACATGGTATAGTGATAATGTTCTCTCTACAACCACTTTTATATGGAACACTCAGTCTCAAATGGTTATAGTATTACTTAGATACATATATTTTGTTAATAATTTGAATGAAATTTTTTTTTGTTAATATATTCATTAATTAATAAATTTATAAATTTATATAATATGTTTCTATATTATTATCTTATTTAATATTATTTTATTTTATTTTTATTATTCTTATTTATTATTTAATTCAATTTTAATATTGTATTTTATCTTCAAAATTATTTTCAATGGTACATTTATCTCATCGCAAATAGTATTAAATATTATTTGCATTATAATTATTAAAATGACAATTTCAATGGGATCACATCGCCAATGATCAAAAAAATATGGATTATGAAGTATGGTTCCCCTCTAAAGATTCTTGGGTGTCATACTGAGTGATTTCAAAATCACCTATCATGGGCATTTGGGCCACCCAAGATTCGTTCGTGAATATAGAAAACAAACTAGGGATGGTACTGATTGAAATATAGGTAAAATTATTTATCTATATTTATCACAAGTGATTAATGGGGGGATTTTACTGGTAAAATGAATTAAAAAAAGTATGTAACTTTTTTACTTTTTGAATGAATACTATAAGGACCTATTCATATCAGCTTCTTTTTATTGGATTTCATATTTGGAGATTGTGCATGAGTGTTTCCACATTTTATTATGGATACATTGTTGTTATATACTTTTTATATTGATTATATTTTCGCATGAGTATTTTATGTTCTCTTCAATGCTCATATTTATATATATTTTCATTTATCTAAAATGGAATAACGTTCCTGTAGTATGCTGATATAGGATAAGGAGACATGTATTGTTAGTTACATATACATGGTTATTGTCTCTATACAATGTAATATAATATGTTGGGTATGGTTATGATCCATGGATTACTAACTATAGTGTGGAGCCTTAGTTGGACAAAACATTTCATAGTGGCATTAAAAATTATTTTCTTAAGGACTATGTTTGCAGTTATTAGCTTTGAGAGGACATATTGGAGAATTTTTGGAAGTGATGATAATTCTTTCATGAGTTTGGTTATCGAGTAAGGGAGACTAAAATATATTAAATGACTAGAATATATATAGTCATGGAAACCAATAATATATCAGTCGACCCATAACATTGTGACATAAATGTAGGACACAATAAAACTCATTCAAACAAAATATAAAAACATGTCATGCTTATTTATGTTCATTCAGTGTTACCTCATACAAATATTCTCTTTCTCTAATGGGTTTATCCAATACATTGTTTGGTGCTTCATATTGATATAAAAATATTGTGTAATGGTTGGATCATCATTATCCAATGTTCAAAATTATTTCTCTAACATCAGGATAGACAGTGATAATGCATTGAATTGAAGACTCAATTAAGGGGTATTTTTCAACATTAGTCGATGTGGTTTATCTCCCCTTTGTTCATTGTGAAGATACATGTTATATAGTGGATTGTATTTATCCTTATATTATACATGAGGATATATATAACAAATTTACTTTGTGTATTTTATTTTAGAGGACTCATTGTTTTGGGATTCCATATGTTATAGATGTTCAGTTTGATTCGAAGACTCGTGTTTTCCATATGCTCAAAAAGTTACTAGAAAGATTTAGACACTTATATTAACCATCATATGTGACACATGATCCATTTGGGGGTGATGATTTATAAAAATAATGATGATCCTACCCTACTATGGTAATATTCTGATGAATTATTTTGGATGTAATGTTATCTAAGGTTGTAGGGACCCAACATCATGTAGCATGACAATGTTGGTCCACAAATCAAGGCTAATGGACCATGTCGGGTGTTCCATGGACATATTTCAACATTAAATATATATTGATATGATTATTAGGTAGAGACTCTAAATATGGGTTTATGGGGTTGTTATGTTCCATAAAACATAATCAATATTTGATATATTCCATGAGAGTGATGGTATTCTGATGATTTAGTGTAGGGATACACCCTAGATTTTCATGTAGGATGGTATTTTTTTACAAATTAGATACATTAGTGACATGAATGGGTCTACAAATGGGAAATAATATTGAGATCATAATCCTCTATTATTAGGACCATTTTGAATTATGAATTATATTAGATGGCTAATCTTATGGTGTGACAGTTTTCAAAGGATTAGGATGTATCAATCTAATCCCAAAAATTACCCTTATTGATATTTTCAAATCGATCATAATGTATTAACGGTTATAATTTTGGGATTATTTTCACATTTGAATGATATAATCTGGAATGAATGGTTTTTGTTTAGGGGAGGACTTCTATCATTTCTTCATGGACCATGAAACTGGACCGCATAGTCAAAAGTTATTATTTATGAACTAAATGTTTGTGAGTATAAAATACATGTGTTACCCCAAGAAAAATAGTTATCAAATAAAGAATGTATGATGATGGGGACAATCTTTCACATCCCTTATGATACTGAGGTTAATTTTTTTAGAGAAACATGATATTCATGAGAAACCTACATTGAATAGACGTGGTCTAGTGTTTCAATTCATTATATGGATTCAGTTTCAATACAATTACTATGTAGTGATCTATAGTTTATTATATGAGATGGGTCCACCCTTAATAGTGAGTGGGATACAGTCATGTCTGGAATGAGAAACCCAGCTTTGAAATAATTCAGTTATCTACCAATTAAATAAATAGAAAATATTTAATATCTATTTTCATAGATGGGAAATAAAATTATGTGCTTACAGAATATTTTTTACATAGAATGAAATAAGTTTTTTCCTTTGAATAGACTGATGTGTACATTATCTTTCATCCTATAAGTGATTTCCAAAATTTTATATGTTGAATAATGATGACCCCTGTAGTGTTTATTGGTTTATGGGATAAAACCTTATTAATTAACCACATGAAGTATCATATTAGGAGTTCCGTTAAATTATGAATACCTAATAGGAGAGTGTCAATTTTTAAATAAATATGGTATATGATTAGGGTATATTGATTTTTTGGGAATACTACAATTAAATTCATGTAAGTGGAACTATAGTATAATGGTATTTAACACTTCTATAATAGGACTCAATATATGAAAAATAGAAAAGGCACTTGAGTAGATAGATTTATGTTAGTCATTATAATGTTAAGATATAGCTTCTTCTAAAATTCAAACAAATACAGTGATGTTACATACATAGGGGTTGTGAGAGAGTCCCAATGTGGTGGTATTAATTTTTTAGATTTTGTGATGATATCTTACCTTTAATAGGGTATTGAGAGTTTTATATGGATTATATGTATGAAAAAAACATTCCCCATATATGTAGTGGTATTATGATGGTGATCACATTAAATACAAAGGTTGATCTCCTCAGTTATAATATCACTATTGAAGTGTGATCCTTATTATGGAATTTCCAAAACATCATTTTTAATGTCTCCTTGAAATAAGAATATATAATATGTGTGGATGGAGGTTGTTTTATAATGACATTATTATTTATTATTTATCTAGTTTTTTGGTATCTACGAAATGAATATGAAGGTGGATATCCTATGTTATATTTTCCATTTTGAATCAAGCCCCTCACAATGTTGTCTAAAAAATATAATTTTGATTATATAAAATAAATAAAAATATTTAATATGTGGTGATGTAGGTTCATCTCTGAAGTCAGGATTTTAGACATTTGATTGATGGGTATTGGGCCTGTTTGTGGGAAATATGGTGATTTTTAGAACAAGAGTGAGGTTGATTTAGTATAAATGGTTCTTATAATTCATGAATTATAAATTTGGACACAACTATGATAAATTTTAAATTAGTAATGATGTTATTAGATATAAATCATTATATGGAGGATTACATTATGTGTTTGTGAAATGATTGGGAAAAAGTCCAATGACTCTCTTTTTGCCTCAACATACAGTGTTAGTTATCATGTCTTACAAGAATCTTGTAAGGGAGATACCAATAAAATAATAAAGGAGTATTCCACTTTGTAACAAATCATGTTTCATTGAAAATTATTTATTATCATTTTGTAGTGGATTGCAACACTGATGAGTTACTCTCATATAGATACCATGTAATACTATTTTTGATGGTGGGAAGAGAAATGTTCCAACCAAATTTTACCTTAATGATGAACAAATTAGAGGAAGAGGCCTCAAATTATCATTTGAATTTCATTAGTAAGACCATTAAGATGGTTGAAATTAATGTTGTGGTAAATTGGAAATACACCGCGGTGAAGAAGTTTGTTTCCTTAGTTTTCAAAATTCTTGATGCTTTATAGCTAATAATTTTCGGATCTTCGTGAAGATAAATAATCCAATGGATCCTACCATAAAATTACATTTATCAGGATCTAGGATTTATCCATGATTTAATTAATGATTAACACTATGATCAACATTGTCGAATAAATCGATATTGAAAAGGGATAAATGATATAACCAAAGTGATGGATAGTAACAAACTATTTATAATCTATTAACGAAAATACATAAATAACTTTTAGGAAATTATTTCTTTGTTCATAGATCTGAAAATTGATCTATGACTTAATATTGTTAAATTTTTTAAAAAATGAATTGATGTCCTCTAGAAGTGATCCAAACAATTTCCTCCAATCAAAGATCATCACTAATGTAATATTCGTGCTAGGGCTTAGTAGATCATATATCTTTTAGTATTTACTATTGATATACTGATGAATGAATACTAAATTGTTCTAATTTTTATCCTTAGTCTATAGAGTATAAGGTGACAGAATATCTCTATCCATTCCGAAGAGAATTCTAGGAGAGGGATAACTCTAGGGATTGGGATGGTTTTCTATGAATATCATTGTGCATAAGAAAAAATTAATTGTCTCTCTTATAAAAATAAAATAATTGGGCCGACATAAAACAAGGGTTATAAAATAATAATTGCATAGTATACCTTTATTTTTTCTTTAATCCATGAGGAAATCCAAATCTATTATAATAATAATAATAATATATCATATTATGTGCCCATATGGTGAATTAAATAAAAAATTATGTTTTCAAATAATAATAAATATATAATATTTCTCACCAAACCAATAAACTCAATCATTTATTCCTACATAATATTTATCAAGCCTTGATTAATAAATAATTATTTTATAAATATACATGACATCATTATTAAATAACAATGAAATAAATGTTATATTTACTAGCTATAAAATAAATATTAATTAAATATCACTCTTATATAGAATTATATTACATATTATGTGGTGGAATATAAAAAAAATAAAAACAATTATTAATTATCAATCCTTGTATGGGAATAAAATTTATTCATCTTGTTAAATACGAAAATCACTCAATAGAGATTTTGTATAAACATAGTGTGTGGCCCTATTGTATTATTTCACAGTGACATTACGAGATGAATACAAAATTCAATGATTCAAATATACAAACATGGAAATATTTTCAAAGAGAAATATATTACATCCATAATTATATAATTCCTTATATAGATTCTTATTGTGTAATATGACCCAATTATCAAGATATATGTAGTCAAACAGGTTTTTTACTAGTGTTATCATCCTATGTTCTCAATATATCTTACATTTAGTTTTTATATATCCAATATTCAAATATATAATCAGGTCCATTAATTGGTTTTGGATATAACCTTTCAATAAATGGGCCTAAGATATCATTATCTTTTAATGAATATAATTGAAAATCAATTCTCACATTATTCATTTGTGAAATAATACTCATTACACACCAAATGTTCTTACATCACCATCAACTTATGGTGTCACATGTTATATAATTACTTCATATAATGATAAATATAATTATAATTAATAGTAATGTTAATGTGTAAAGTTAAATATAGACCTTCATATATAATATCATCTAATGATACACAGAAATGTGGATATTCTACTAGAGGATATCATTCTAAAAATATCCATCACATTATATTACCAAACGAATAGACCTGGAGAAGGTATTTTAATATTGAATGAGTCTCCACCTCTAGTATCAGGTAGCATATTTTCCTTGAAATGATTTATTCTTTATAGAAATCATATATTTAAGAATACTATCCGGAAACATGTGGTACCTTATCATAGCATGGAACTACAATGACTATTTACTGTGACAACTACACATAGGAAGTTTTCACTTTATGTTTCATACAGATGAAAAATCATGATGTGTTATGGATTTAATTAATACTAAAACCAATTAATAATAGTTATTACAATGTACAAATAATTTGTTTTTAGGGAACTAACCTTAACAGACTTCCACATGCACAAGAACCAACTGCTATCAAGATTTAGTTGACTAGCTATGAAATGATACTAATTATTTTCATTTGATATGAATTTAGTAAAGGGTTCTACCACATTTTCATGTCTGGATATTCTACCTGGTAAAAAATAGGCTGTTTAATAATAAATATTCAATATGAGACACATAAAAATTATTTATTTTTCATTTGGTGTGACCTTGTTTCTTTTAAAAGACCCACTGATATATTATTATCACAATAAACATTGATATAATCTTTACTATTAGGTTCCCCCTGAAGATGATATTTTTTTTATCCAAATGGATTATTTGGTTTTATTATGTGCTGAAATATAATAAGAACACATTTTACAATCGGCCAAAACTGGATACTTTAATCTCTTCCAGCTCATTTCCCAATCACTTAGACAGGAAATATAAACTAATTATGATATCATGACATATGGATCCACTTGATAACAAGTAATAGTATAAGACCTGGTGACAATAATCTCATATCCAATATAAAAAAGGAAAATCTCATTAGTTATTCTTAGATATTTAATGATATCCTTAATATTATACCAATTTTATTCTCTGCTATAATACTAATATCAGTATATCGAGATCAATGCATAGGCAATATCAAGTCAAAAACATAACGTATCAGAACTGATTGATCTGATCACTGAATCTCATTGGATAATACATATTCATTCACTCTACTATTTTTATAAATAATGATTTTAATTTTAATGATATATTTCATGTGGAAATAGAACCAATCCCATCTTTGATCTTTTAATACATATTCTATTTAGTATATATTCTATTTATATAATTTGACTTAGTCCCTTGTGCCACGTGGATGTATCAAGATTGATCTGCAGACCTATAATATATGTTGCTTTACCTATTTCCTTCTAGGAGTGTCAATTATTAATAATACCATTAGAAACTGTAATATAGAATTTCATTTACAAAAAGAAATATATAATTAACATATACAACTAGAATGACGACCACATTACTCCTAAACATCTTGTAAACACAAAGATCACATTCATTCATAATGAAACCAATTTATTTTCAAGAATCATGAAATCACAGGTTATATAATATAGATTCTTGATTCATTCTCAAAATGGATATCGGGAACATTTAAATCATATTAGAATCACATATATGAACAAAAACTTCTAGTTGTGTCCTTTAGGCTTCTTCATAAAGGTTACCATATTAGAAAGTTGTTTTAACATCCATCTTCAAAATTTCATATTCATTTTATGCAACTAAATAATGTAATATTTTTTGGAATTAAAAATTGAAAATGTAGAAACTTATTCTTCATAGAGATTTATACTAAATTGTTTATACCCTTTAGAAACTATCCTTTCATTGTTGGTATTTACTTTACCTTGCATGGAAAATTTTCTATTGAATACATAATTTCACAATATGGTATTTACATGAACTAACACTTGAAACAAAAAAATTATTCTAATACATGGTATCGATTTTAATGTTCATGGATTATTTTTACCTAAATGATTTTTATATTTTTACTTCCTCCTTGTAAGAGAGAGGTTTATTATAATCCATTAATAACAAGACACCATATTTAGTGACTAGAAAACTAGATCTCCCTGGTTCCCATACCATTGTTGTTCTCTAACATTTTACATATATATTAGGAACTACATATTATAAATGGATATGTAGAAACTAATCATATGAAAACTCTAGTTTATCATGATCATACATTTCATCTATGTCAATATTCATCCCATTATCATTTTTAGGATGTGCTCCCTCCAACTAATGACATATTTTCTGGAAAGAGTCTCATTCTAATATGAGGGTTAATATTGGTAGTAAGAAAAAATTTCCTAAGGATAAACAATAAAATTTACTTTGTTCCATGTTGTTCTTGTTTGTTTACATCGTGATCTATAAAAACCATGTAATCCCCATAATATTTATGTCTCCAAAAGGGATTATTTCAAATAATTATCTGGAAGAGATTTACATTTCCCCCTTAATATGGAACATAATATCGTGTGTATAGTAAATTTTGTAATTTATATACCCAAATCATAAAGGGAAATATAAATGACTCATCATCAACCATTAAATGTCTAATAGTATATAGTTCACAATTTCACTAACATCATTCCACTATGGTGTGTAAGGAGTAGTGAGTGGGGGTTGAATTTCCAAATAAAAAAGATATTTGATGTTATCCTTCTAAATATATTATCCAACATGTTCTAATAAATTCTACTTAATCATATTTCAATATTTATTATCCAGTTTTAACTCATTGTATTTATATATTGACCCAAAATTATAACTCTTTAATATGAAATGTCCATATGCACTCAATGCATCCATAAATGGTATGATGTAATAATACCAATCAATACATTAAAATAGTTATGGTTCACACACAATAGTCTATAACAATACATTAAACTCTATTTACCTTTCACACTATCTACTAATTCTTTTGTCATCTTATGTTGTAAACAATCATGATGTATTTATTTTATTTTTAGCTCATTAGATCCTATATTCTATATACATAATGTTTTTTGAAAGTAATCTCATATACAAGATCAACAGGAAGATACATAACTGGGTGTTATATGAGTTGTTTTAAAGTGATTCATTTTCTATTTCGAATACATAGTTTCATAATTTGATACAAAGAGGCCATTATTTAAATTATCCATACCATATTAAGTGATTTAATCTTGAATGAATCAACATTAATTCCTAACACTTCCTCACTAGCCTCATTACCAGGTGTATCAAGAATTTTTTCTATCATTATATACAATTTTCTTATCAGTGTATAGGATAATGTGTATATTCCATTTCCCCTCCTAGAATATTGTTTCGATGAGAAGGATATTCATCTCAGGTATATATCACAATTTTATTGTTAGATGTAATTTTATTTTATTTTCTAAAAATAATATGTGTACTCTTTTATTACATTATCTGGATAAATTTAGATCATTAAGTAAATATTATATTTACTAATACCCAACTATTATATCAAAACCAATTAGATCTCATCATGACATTTGAAATATATTTTTCCCAGGATAATCGTGTGGAATGTATCCATGTTCCCCTCCACATCGACCTAACATTTTCTGATCAATAAATTTGAATGATTTTTGGTATGTTTTCCAAATTCAACAACTATAACTCATTTTTCAATGATCTTTTTAGTGGAATAAAAAAAATCCTAAAATCCATAAGTTGGATATCCTAAACGTTTCTCTATTTGATACATATTATCCTTCATGGGTAGTCAACCCTTGATGTGATCAAATTTAATTCAATCAAACAGATCAAGTAAGAATCTCATGATAATTTTAATCATCCTATATTTTATGGGTTAATCATATTGAACAATGGTTTAATTTTAACATAATTACTAAAATGTTATACCTACCTAATTTAAATAAATTTGGTATTTATATTTAATAAATTTATTTACAATTATTTTATTTATTATATGATTTTATATATTAAGTTGATATTCATTAGTGATTAACCATGTCATTGAAAATATATAAGCATAAGTAAATTTGTTTTAGTCTTATCAAACATGATTCTTAATTCATTGATTCTTGTGAACCTAACAAAACAAACATAATTTAATAGTCATTAGACATGATAGAAATAAAATAATAAGGTTGTATGATTATTTGATTTTACTAATGGTTATTCTATCTGGTGGATGAAAAACTAAACATAGAACTATGGGAAATGAACTATGATCCATTAGTGGTTCATGTTGGAGCATTACACTTGTCCACCTATATAACACTTATGGATTAGTTACACTTCAGCACCAAACATGATCAATCGATAATAGAATGGGAACTGCATCCATTACATATCATTTTACTCACACACAAGGGATGGGAAGAAAATGAATAGTTAAGTGGTTTAAATAAAAGAAACCATGATCACGAAGACCCTTACAAAATTAGGGGAAGAATGAAATTCTTGATGAATAAAAAAAATTCCTTTATCAGTATTCTCATATGAATTTCGGTAAAGATATCATCAATAATAATTTAATGAAAATTAATTGAATATATTGTAAATTATATATTTATAACAATGAACTAGGATGCAACATAGTGAGTATAGATATGAGCTACCCCATAAGTATTATATATGTATACTATTTTGTATTGCAAAATCAGGAATACATGACTTCTAATGTTATTTCACTGCATGTACTATCGATATATTAAACACATAGAACACATGGTATTTATGTTTCAGGTTATGATTCAATGTGTGTAATGTAATATCATTAATTCAACATATAACTGATATATATATATTAATAGTACATAAAATTTACTTAACATAGACACTCACACACACTGATTAATATATAAATATATATATATAACCCGTAACATGGAATCTAGAATCTAAAAATTACAACATGTAAAATATTTTGATATAGTTATCATATTTTATTAGATGAATTTTTAATTATTTTTAATTTGGTAATAGATGATGTTGTATAAATTGGTGTAGCACAACATTTATTTTTCTCACACACTATTTGCAGAACACATCAAGGGACTCAACATGAAATTTTTCCACAGAAAATGTTGGAGTTCCTAGTGTGTACATGGTACATGGAATGTTTCTTCCATGTAACTTGTCAACTAGTCATGAATGTTGTGTATGAGAATATAAGGACCATCTATGTGTAGCATAATATTTGGATTTCAAATGTCACACAACATGTAATACAACTGACTGTTCAACATTCTAGAGTTGAAAAAATGATGTATAATTAAATTAAACATGTGTAATAAATTAACATTGATGGATGAAATTTTTAATTAATTAATGGTTCAAAAAACTATAGTACGTAGTTTATACTCCATGTTACCAGGTGTGCACTAATTTGTTATGTAGCCAGAATCCTAAACACAACTGAATGAGATCATTGAATTTATTTTATTCAATAAATAATGAGAATTGATTATATTTTAAGCAAATGAAGTCGAAGAAATATGATTTCTTAATCCATATTGACGAAAAATTAAACTAGATTTCAATAAGTAATGATAAATTAACTAATAAATTGAGGATATTTAACTAAATATTTATAATAATATAAAATAATATGAAATTTACCAGGTCTTATTCAACTTCTTCTTTATTTGTTATTTCCATTATAAAATAATATCTTCAGTATATTCTATATACTGAGTTGTTATTATAAATATGTTACAACCATATTCAGTATTCTATCCATCCTTTGAATGACGTGTCACCATACGTGCATACGTACGGCTTACCATTTCCACGTCGTGGTGTAATTGTTATTCAATACACTATTATTCGGATGGGTATAATAATGATGTATAATTCATGTAAATAGTATATATAAAATGATAAGTATTATGTATATATGATATACCATCCAAATATATTATATTTTAATATCAAAATAATGATATTGTCGCTCGTGCGTACGTACGGACTACCGTCTCCACTAACGCGATGAGATTCACTCTCCATCGTATCCATTCAAGTCTAATTCTCAATTGATGATTAAAAAAATTTTTAGTGACTTGATATAATTCTGTATTTGAATAAGATACAACCTATCCATAATAAACATGACTTATGTCACAAAATGTATAAAATAAAATGAGTAAGTTAACACCCGAAACGACGATAATAGTAAGATATTATTAACAATACAATGTTAAAAGATCATATATGATATCATATTAATGTATATGATTATTGTACAATTTAATAACAATTATTTCACCATTATACAGTATGTTAACCTTCCTTCAACCAAGGAAAAGTGCAAGGTAAGGGTTTATTTTACAATCTCTTCATTATCTGAGGTTGTTTATACGTAATTATCTACTGGGACATCTTTATCATCCCTATCCATGTTTCCTAAAAATGTATTTCAAAAAATTCTTAGTATTTTATAGAATGTGTTTTAAAGTCATTTATACCCTTTTTTGACTTTTTATAATAAGTTTATAAAGGAATCTTCTTGTCATTTTCCAGACAAGGTCCTTTTTAACCTTTTCGACAAAATTAAGGTAAGAATGTTTTTTTATCTTATACGGCGGGTGCTGCTATTTTATATAGTTATAATCTCGTTGAATCCCCACGTACATGATGATAAGAATAGTTTCATAGTAAATGTTTTATTTTATAATTATGTCACTCTTAAATGATTTCAAAATAGAAAGAGATATTTCTCTAAAACGGGTTTTGATTTCATCTCTGTCAACATCATTTGATGGATTTTAAGTTTATTTTAAGTTGATTTATTATGATACAAAACTACAATATTTTATTGAAGGTTTTGTGATATATTTGACTGTGGATGTACTATTTTTATACCATTCATGATTTATGGTTAAATTATTGACATTTCTTATGCTAATTTTAATACGAATGTTTATGATATGTTTAAACCTTTTCATATGAGGAATTAATTGGACTTAGTAAGTGACTGGTGGATCCCGCTATAGCTCCTCGATGCATCGGTAGGTCTCAGGAGTCAATTATATGTGGAATTGGCCGAGGCCCTTTCCCAATTTGATTTATGGTTTTGGCCGAGGCCTTATTAATTTTAGACGTCTTGGATGAGGCCTTGAAAAAATGTTTCCGAATGTCCGTCATTATACATTCCCTCGTTATGGAAATAATATTGATGGTTCATGTGGTCATTCAACAAATAAAATACCCAGGATTATGTTTTATTATGGAATTACTTACCATTCTCGTATTCATGCCATAAAAGTATTCATGTTTATTAGTGCTAAAGTCATGTGGTATCAATTATTTACCATGTTTAAAATTTTTGTCATTTTCCACTATATTACTTACCCTTACTGAGAATTTGAGCTCACCCCTTTCAATGTTTTATTTTTCAAAGGATATGAAGAAGTTAGTTATGAGTGACCTGCAGGCATAATCTAGGAGGCTTGGATGCTTCTAATGAAATATATTTTTGTTGTTTTTCTCTTCAAGCTGTAAAGTTGAACAAATGTATGAATCTTGTTTCCAAGGGTACTAAACTGATCAGTCTTTCGAGACATGATTTCCTTGTGATCATTCCAATGTTATGTAATAATGCACCGAATCTCGGTAACTAGGGTCGGGGTGTTACAATAAATACATATTTGTATTACTTTATAGTTATTAATAGGGTTCATTTAAATGTATCATAGTTAAGTATTAATGTATTCTAATGGTCTATTTTTTGAAAATGTTGATTTAATTATAATTAGGCATTGCATTTATTGAATTTATTAAATGGTCATATATCATATATGTTAGAAAAATCATAATATTAAACAAAATATTTTTCTTGTAATTTTATACATGTAATATATTGATTAGATTACTATATTTTACAAAAATATAAATAATTTGTTATAATTTTATTATATAATCGTTAAATACATTTATTTTCAAAATGTTTTATAATAATTTCAATTTTTAATTAATCAAATTTATATATTTTTTTTTTGAAAATTTATTATGTAATGTCGGAAGACATCTGGTTGACTTGATTTCATAAATTAGCACTATTAACACTCCCACATACAACTATTGTATATTGATATTGCATACAACATATCTGAGAATTGATACATTACCTTTTATTATTATTGTTATATATATCACCCTTATATCAAATGTGAGGATTACCCATCCTCACCCATTTAAATCCAACAATTTAATGCAACCGGTCTTCTCATCAATGAAATTGGAAAGGGGTTTTTTCTTATAAAAATTAAATTTCAATGGGGTTTTTTCTATACTAATTTATATAATATGAATTATTTTTTCATATTCTATGATTTTTATATAAGTAAATGTTTTTTAGATTATTGGTATATATTTCCAAAAACCGGATGCGTTTTTATCTTATCAGTGCATATGATGTTCGGTGTGTGCAAATTATTTATTTTATATTATCATTTAAATAATTGTATTACCCCACATTATTATTATTTATTTTTATTACTTAGTAGTACAATCAACAATTATTAATTTATTGATTTACCTATTTATAAACCTAGAAATCGAATATAATAATTTAAAAACTACATTATAAACATTAACTCTTAAATGATATCAATCCCTCAAATATAGTAAAGATAATGATTTTATAAATTTATATATTTTAATTAAAATTATTATTTTATCCATAGGTTTATTTCTTGAGAAACTATTACATTTTTTGGTTTTAGTATTATTTTGAGGTTAATTGGAAACAGTACATAATAATTTGATTTTAAATTAAATTACTTTACTTTTGTATTTTGTGATGAATATGATATTCACTAATAAAAAATTATAAATATTTATTTAGGATTCTATACATGTTGTGATTCATTTCATTCAACTAGATCCAATGCATAATGAACCATATTAGGTCCAAAATCTAGCTCACAATATGACCCCTGAAATGTTTTCACATAATGGATGACTTTTGTATAAGGTGCTTTATCTCAGAAATAAATAACCAAAATAATGTCAAATTCAATATAATTAAATATATTTTATTAATAAAAAAATTCAAGATATTTCAAACATGTTAATATGTATAACTTATTGTCATAAATTCTGTAACACCCCAAGCATCCACAGTACGCTTCTTTTTGGAATAATATAGTAGTGTTTGTTGTACGTAACATCGAGTTCTAACACACACCACGACCAATCAAAGTAGCCTTTATGAATAGTAATACACACTTTCTGAAATTTTTTAAATTTTATCTCTCAAAACAGACTTCATTTTTTGATTCGGAATATATAAATTATACTAGGTTGATTTTTTTTCTATTTTTCTGAAAACATTAAATTTTTGATGAATAGTGAAAAACACTGAGTTACTGTTTAAAAATGGATTTTTATGTAAATAATTATTTATATTATTTAAATTTATTTTAGGTCAAAATAGATATATAATACCTATATAAATTCAATGTAATTAATTGCATTCAGTTTATAATAATATTACATATATAAAAATTTTATTGAACTTTTTCACCGCCTTTTACCCACCACCTACGAGAATTTGTTAATTCACATAAAACATAATTTTACCGCATCTGTGAGTGGAATTTATAAAATCCAAGACACATGGTTAATATCATGGAGTCATATGTGGTTCAATAAGATAAAAATAATTTTTGGTGAATAGTAACTTTTTACTTTTATTTACCACAGTAAAAAGTAAATAGGGTAATTAAGAGTAAAAATGATATTATTATTACCCTAACACATATACTAATTCTATTGGATAAGTTTAATTAGACCAAAAACAACCTTAGGAATAAAATATGACCCTTTAGGTCCACTTGGATTAGATTAGTACATTTATTATTATTTAATTCAAAGAAGAGTTAAGAGAGTTAAAATCAAAGTTTAATAACTAAAACATTTTTAATATAGGGTTATACATAAGATAAATTCGATTATAAATATTCATTAGAAATATAATATTATTTCCTACATAATGGTATTTTAATTATAATTTTTAGACATTAAATAATTAAATTTATTTATAACACAATTGTGATGAAGTAATTACATTATTAATGAAAGAATCAAATAAATTGTCATATAAATAATATAATAAATATAATTTCATCGTTTTTATGACATACAAGAATTTTATAGGTTACTATGACATGTTAGGTCTGATTCAGTGATTACTTTTTGAAGTAATCAAGTTTTGATGACATTCAAAACAACAAAATACCAAATAGTGTCAAAATTGACATAAATTAATATTTAAAACGAATATTATATGATTAACTCATATTATATTACTAAAAATAAAAGGTTCAGCCATATGACTTATATCAGGATAGGTGTAACATTAATGGGCCACTTGGGGGTCTCTTAGATGTTTATAGTACGTTTATTAACAATATAATATAATAATACAAAGAGACCTGGTAAATGTAAACTAAGTAACTAAGGGTTAAAACTAAAATATATGGTTAGTATAGTGACCCAAACATGTCTAAAAAATATTTGTTATGTGTATTTAGACCCATCCCCACATTGGACGTTGAATAATCCACTTTTGAGCCATTTAAAATAGAATATTAATTTATTATAAATTAATACTTTAAGTTGTTTTCTTAAAGAGCCCATCCTCCCCCTTATAAAAGGACACCACTTCTAACCAATTCCTCACACCATTCAAGCCTTTTGGATCATCCAAACTCTGCCGAATTAATCTCCCTACATCCCTTTACTCCTTTTAGAAGCATCACCTTAGGCAGAAGACACTTTAAGATTCCTTTTTTGGTTCAAACCAAATGGAGTTACCCAAATTAAAGGCAACGATTTCTCTTAGCTTCTTTTATTTTATTTTACATCTCCTACCCCAAAAAATCTTATTATTAATTTATTTTGTAACAAATCCTGTATCCTAAATATATTAGGATATTTTTATGAGATTTATTCGAACTAAACTTACACACACCTCCATCTAATGGGCGAAAAACATAATGTTTCTGTGGATGGAACGCCTCACGAAACGATGATTGCTCAATTATCTCCTACCACCTCTCATGGTGGCCATTATGATTGAACTATAATTAAATATGATATTAATTATATTTATTTAATATATAAGTTTCTGTAATTACATTTTATAGCATACCATTATTCGTTTCATGTTGTATATATATACGATAATTTCATTTGAAGAAGTGCGGACTACCGCCCCCTCAATGTGATATGACTCGTATATACCATACATGGAACATATAAAGGATGGTATTAATGAACTTAAGTAACACATATAATATATTATATTATAATGGAATAACAATATACCTATTTATTATTTGGTTTTGATTACATTTAAAATGAAAAATGAAATGGAAATAGCCTTCATGCGTACGTACGGACTACCGTCTCCACGAATGTGATATGATTCATTCCCTATCGTATCCATTAAATTATAATTCTAATATAATGATTAAAAATAATGTTTAAGGACATTATATCATTCTTTACATGTGTATGATACAACCTATCAATAAAAACACGGCTTATTTACCAATAAAAATAAAATAAAATGAGTAAGTCAACACCCGAAACGACGAGAATACTATAATATTATTAACAAAGCAATTTTAAAAGATCATATATGATATTACTTAACGTATATTATTCGTTTATAATTTCAAAACAATCATTTAACCATTATATAGTAGATTACCCAACCCTCGACAAAGGAAAAGTACAAGGTAAGGGGTTTTCATCTCACTCCTAATTCCCGTGAGATTCATGCCATATTGCCACTATTACCTTTTTGTTTGGTGTATATAATGCCCACTATTGTATTATTTATGTAATAATC
Organism: Viscum album; assembly: GCA_963277665.1. Lineage (NCBI taxonomy): Eukaryota > Viridiplantae > Streptophyta > Magnoliopsida > Santalales > Viscaceae > Viscum > Viscum album. Next base: position 1,999,035,448 of record OY728146.1, on the reverse strand, counting down.
TTTAAATTATATGTATTTACATATTCTTTGTATGATACCTTTTTCATGGGGTGTGTGTTACGTATGTTACCAATTTGGTAAGGGTTAATTTCACAATTTCTTTATTATATGAAGTTGTTTTTACTTAAGTTTCTACTGGGACATTTTTATCATCCATTTTTCAAAAAATTGATTTCAAAATGATTATTTAAAAGATTTTTGAAAACTAATATTTATCAAGATAATAATTATAAATGTTTTAATGATTTATCTTTCTAAATCCTTTTAATTAATGTCCACGTTCTCAATATGATATTAAGGATTGATTTATATGGTCTTGAATGTTTTGAAATAGTAATTCTTTTCAAAAGTTTCAATGTGGTATGGGACAATTTGAATCAAAAATCTCTCTTAAATTAATTCCTTTATAAATGTGTTACTTTTAAATGATTTTACAAAAAGTTTATTTCTATCAAAAAGGATTACTTATCATTTTCAACTATGTCAGCATCCTTTACAGGATATTGTTTTTGATTGATGTGGATTTATTATAATAAAATATTCTGTATTGTATTGACTGAGTTATGATATGTTTGACTATGGATGTGTTATTTTTTATACCATTCATGGTTTATGGTTCAAGTATTGACATTTTGTACACTAGTTCTAATGTAAATTTTTATGTTATGTTTCAACCATTTCATATGAGGAATGTATTGGACATAGTAAGTGATGGGTGGAACCCGCTATAGCTCCTCGATGCATCGATAGGTCTAATGAGACAACTAGACGTGGAATTGGCCGAGGCCCTTTCCCAATTTGATATATGGTTTTGTCCGAGGCCTTGATCATTTTTAGATGTCTTGGTTGGGGCCTTGAAAAAATATTTTAGAGTGTCTAGCATTATACATTCCCTTGTTATGGAAATAATATTTATGGTTCTTGTGGTTATTCGACTAGTATAATACACATGATTATGTTTTATTATGGCATTTTTTACTCAACTCATATTTTTTCCATAAAATTAGTAATGTTTATTATTGGTAAAGGCATGTGTTTTTAATTATTCACCATGCCTAGTATTTATGTCATTTTCTTGCTTTATTGCTTACCCTTACTGAGGGCTTGAGCTCACCCCTTTCTATGTATTATTTTTCCCATGATTCCAAGAAGTGTATTATGATTGATATGCATGGGTAAGATAAATGGAATAATGGAATTATCAAAGAACTATTTACTATGGGTTTTATGTTTGAAAATGTATTGTAATGTTAATGTATGTAATCTATTTTCCAAGACTGATAAACCGATCAGTCCTTCATGGTTGATTCCTTGTAATCATGGCAATGTATTAAAATAATGCACTAATTCTGGGAAACTGGGGTCAGGGCATTACAGTTGATATCAGAGTAAGTTTATTAATAACCTTGGAAGATAGATTTATAAAAACTCTGATTAGAGAACATATCCCTAAGATTGACATTGAGGATTATTAGAGATGAAGTTCCTAGAATTTTGATATTGTAGAGATTTTGTGAGTTTTCTGAGCAATTCATCCCTGTCTAGATATGAGCAGGTAGAGGCAGATCTAGCATAGATGTACCTAGGGGTAAAACCCGAAAACATCGCTTCGTGGTAGACTTCAACGGGAACTGGGGCATGACAACAGGCCTTGCTGAACTCTTGGTTACGACACTCCCAGGGGAATGCTTAGAATAATTATCATTTTCATTACAAACCATTATGAAGGGTTTATGAGAATATACTTCTCAAAGAAGACATTTATATGATTATGGATTATATCCATAAACTGTTTAATTAATGTCAAGAGTTTTACAAGTTTGGGATTAGGTATTGATATTCATAAACTAATCCAGTGTATGCCATTGTTTATAAATCGCGCCCAATAGAAGGAATGATAACTCCAGCAATATACATGTTCCAAAGAGTAATAAAGATCATATCATTCATTGTATTAATCTAGATTTTATAAGGGAAATATTCTCCCATGTATTATCATAATATGAAGAAATAGTTTCATTGGTTGATATGATAAGTAAGCAATTCTCGAAGTGTTATGGATTTGAAGGGAAGCCAGAGAAGGAAAGGATGGTAGAGAGAAGGCCGGATAAAGGGAATAAGGTAAAGAAGGATTTTTCCATCTGTGATAACTATAGAAAGAATCACCTTGTAAAATTCTTGAATGGAATGGGAGTATATTCTATGTGTGGATAAAAAGGGAACCAAGTACGTGACTGCAAGGGTAAGAAAAAGGTTTCAAATGTACAATGCTTCATCTGCAAGGAGTTTGGACACTACTAGAACAAATGTCCCAGTCATCAGACTATGCCGCAAATGACGCTATTGATTAATAATCAAGTAATGATACAACCACAGTTGAAGTGGAATGACTAGTAATATTATGTTTTCATTTTGTAATTATTTCATTGAAGTGTTGTATCAATGATGTACTGAAAATTAATAAGTATTGTATTGCAGTACTATTTCATTAAGGATTTGAGATTTTATGGTACTATGAAAAGTGACTCTACAACGAGTTAAACTTTTTGGAAATTACATGGTTGAAGGAAAGATAATCCTTAATATTGTCCTAATATTAAGGAACATATTTTGGAATAAGATATGGTTGATTTGGGTAAATTATATTGGATATTCTTAACTACCTTGAAACTGATTAATGATTTGTATAATCCATAATTGTTGGAGTTTACAACATTTTTAGATGGATGAAGTATATCCTGTATTCTATAAGGAATAAGGGAGCTTGAATGTCATCTATAAGGATTTATGGTAATTCAGGATGTTTCAGGTTATTAAAAGATTACATGATGATGGTATTCAAATGCTACTAAAGGGTAAAAAGGATCTACATTATGTTTACCTTTCATATAAATTTTGTATTGATAGTTTACAAAACTATTTTGGATAAGTCTAATGGTTTGAAGTGATTAATATTGAAAGGTTATTTTTGTATTTTTATAAAAGGACAACATGCAGACCGTGTGACGACCCGTCGTGTCGGACAAAGCTACGAGAATCTAACCCACAACCATAGTGAAATTGGGATTTATCGCCTACCACAAGACTACATGAAGTTCTTTGATGATATAATATAGTTTCTTTTTTTAAAAGGTCTTATATGTGAATTATAAATTCATTATATTTGGAACCCTATACGATTAGGATAAATTGAGTTTTTTTAAGTGGAATTTTGTTTTGGGGTGAAAGATGAGTTTGTGGTAGAAATTTATTAATGGATAAAACTCTATTTATAAAGTATGTATATGTCCTTATGATCTTAGCAAATCTCAAAAATAAATTCCTCAACATTAAGTAAAGGAACATAGAACAAAAATGTTCTCCTGGATAGTACCTTAGATCATCACAAATATATGCCTTTTGGATTGTTGGCCTTTTCATAGACATGTTCTCTACTACTTTCCATCAGAAATTTATGGTTATATTTCTCTTCCATATCCATATTTTCCTACATGGAACCCTAGTATGTGTTATTTTTGGTAACCTTCATACTTACCACTTTTTATTTTCTATAAAGGCCGCATTAATCCATTTCTCGATGTGGGATTTCAACTATGGTAATTTGAAATGTCAACCCCAAGTTTACAATACCAAGAATAAATTTCAAGGACACAATTTATTGAAGTAGGGGATAATGTTACACCCCAATCTTCCATGGTACGCTTCTCTTTTGAATAATATAGTAGTGTGTGTTGTACGCAACTTCGAGTACTAACACACATCATGACCAATCAAAGTAGCCGTTATGAATAGTAATACCAACTTTTTTAAATTTTATAAATTTTATCTCTCAAAATGGTCTTCATTTCTGGATTTGTAATATTGAAATTATCCTAGGATGAAATTTTTTGTATTTTTCTGAAAACATTCAATTTTTGATGAATAGTGAAAAACATTGAGTAACTGTTTAAAACCGGCTTTTTATTTAAATAATTTTTTATATTATTTAAATTTATATTAGATCAAAATAGATACATAATACCTATATAAATTCAATGTAATTCGTTGGAGTCAGTTTATAAAAATTTTATATATATAAAAATTTTATTGAACTTTTTCACCGTCTTTTACCCACCTCCTAAGATAATTTGTAAATTCACATAAAACATACTTTTACCGCTTCTGTGAGTGGAATTTTGAAAATCCGAGAGACACGATTAATATTGAGGACTAAAATGTGGTTAAATAAGATTAAAATAATTTCTGGTGAATAGTAAATATTTTCTTTTATTTACCACGGTAAAAAGTAAATTGAGTAATTAAGGGTACAAATGATATTATTATTACCCTAAAACATGTCCAAATTCTATTGGATAAGTTTAATTCTACCAAAAAAAATCTTATGAATAAAATATGACCCTTTAGGTCCACTTGTATTAGATTAGAACAATTATTATTATATAATTCAAAGAAGAGTTAAAAGAGTTAAAATCAAGGTTTAATAACTAAAACATTTTTAATATAGGGTTATACATAATATAAATTAGATTATAAATATTAATTAGAAATTTAATAAGATTTCATAAATAATTGTATTTTAATTATAATTTTTAGATATTAAATAATTAAATTTATTTATGACACAATAATGATGTAGTAATTACCTTATTAATGAAAGAATCAAATAAATGGTAATATAAATATTAAAATAAATATAATTTCAATGTTTTTATGACATCCAAGAATTTTCTAGGTTACTATGACATGTTAGGGATAATTAAATGTATCTTGTTTAATGTAATAATGTTGTGATGACATTCACAAAAACAAAATACCAAACAGTGTCAAAATTGGGATAAATTAATATTTAAAACAAATATTTTATGATTTATAACACCTTCCACACATATCCAATAAATATCTCAGGTTTTTACATTAATGTAAAGGGTACTAGGGAAAACCCATTAGTAAATTTTTAATATTTCATTATTTTTTAGGGATACCATGTATTAACATCTTTTAGAATATTTTAAAATAGAAAATAAGAACTCATGTCCCAAAAAATATGTACTCTACCTCCATTTAAATGGGATAGAAAAAAAAATTTTCAAAATTTTTGAAAGAATGATATATTTTATTTTTATCTAATATTTTATACATATTTAATATATATATATATATATATTATTCATCATCTCATTAACATCATATTTCTTTTATGTTCTCTCTCATAATGTCCCCTTTCAAACTAAAGAAAAAAATGAGATCTAACCGTTATAATTCTCTTGGGAATATAATGTTGGTTTTATTTAGTTTTATTGATATTATATTTATATATAACAATTAAATTATTTGAATTATATTTAGGTTTAATTCTATTATATTGATTGGTCTCTCCATTATCTTTGTCTTTCATGATCATATTCACATTTATAAATCATCATTCTCGTCAATATTTTTATCATTCATACTATGGATCATGGAATGTGTAGTGATGGTAGTTTAAGATACCTCCTATATGATATTAAAATTTAGAAGAATATATATGAATAGGTTATTATATTGGGTAATCATAAATAAAATATGAAGATTATGTGTTACCAGTCTTGTAGACATATTGATTCAAATATTCCGATTCCTTTTGAATAATGATATCTACCATCGTGGCCTCCCATGAACAATTTACTTTATTATTTCATCCAATTTCATTTGGTTTCATATTATATATACATATATATATATATACATCAATTGATTTTCTAAAACCCCCAATTAAATATTTTATTATATTTAATAATTATAATAGTTAATCTAGAATAATGAAAATATAAATTATTTCAATTTTGATTTTCGTCCACAAGATCGACTGAACATTATGCCGATAGTGTACATTCTTAGAAGATGAATAATTTAATTGAATAATGATTCATGAAAAACTATTATAAACTTTTTGTAACACTATTTGGGGAGGCCATGGTCCTCCACATGCTAAATTTTATAAAAATGAATAGAAATTGTTCAAAAATATACAAAACATGAAAAAAAGAATTATTGATTACAATTGATTTCATAGAAATGGATAAATTATTATAATTATGTTCAATATTAATGTCCTTAAACTGTTTCTAGTTGGGATGAATCATTAAAGATTCAAATTCAATATAGTATCATGATGTTGTGGAATGCAAGAAAGAAAATATCATCACTGACCATGATAGTTGAAATAATCATATATTAATAGTGAAAATAACAATAAAAACTAAAAATTGAACAATTAATAAATATGGATCAAATTTTAATTTATTTTAAAGATCAAAAGGAATCCATATATAATCATAATTATGATCCATTTGACATATCTTGAAATTTACTTTAATAATTTTATATTGATGTAATTCCTTGTGATAAAATTGTTGGAGAACAACATTAAATAGTATAACATTTGATATATTATATTAAATCTACAAATTATTCAATCCTCACTATTTTATAAAGAAGAATAAAAAACTATGTACCACTATCTAGGTAATGAATAATAAAAAACATTGACCATGGATATTTATGAAATTGTATAGTATATTTGATACTTGCCTCCATCCTCAATAAATCTACTACAACTAACACTATTAACGGTAGATGAATTAAAATATGAGAATATTATTAGATATAATATATTTATGAATTATTTTAATTTGGATTTTATTGAAGTAAAATCATGTATTACCTCCCATTGATTTATTATTTCAAATTCAACTCACAGTTTGAGGCTCATGGATGCATAAGATGAAGAATATATGTGTTTTTAGAAATGAATGTTGGATAAAGTCAAGTTATACTGTGGTTCATATGAGGAAGATGAAACAAAACAAGAATTTTTTTTATTTATCATTAAATAAACACAAAACATAATTTAGTCATCATATTATTCTACAAATTTACCTCCATTGGAAATAACTCATATATTGATGAAATTGGGAGTACACATATATTATTCCCCCTATAAAAAATTATTTCTTTAATAACATCTAGGTATGTAGGATATTTTTACTTCTATTGGGAGTCTTGATGATAGAGTCCACTAGTGAATAATCAAAACAATTATAACTGGTGTGTTGTGACTATGAAACCACACATTGTTTGATATTTAGGATGAAAAACTATATCCTCATGACAAGGGGTAGTAAAACCCAGGAACCCTCATTAAGATCTAAATAATGATCTCTTCCAATTTACATTTCTCATTATATTTGATTAAGTTAGTATAATTTATTAATTATTATTTATAGTTATACAGTGTGAGTGTCCATGATCATGTCTCAATGTTACAAAAATATAATAAAATTTGGTTGTTTCCTTCATTCTCATGTTATTTTTGGCCCTTATGTTTTAATTTTTTTAAATGAAATGTGGGGTATTGAAATTTATGGTTGTTGATGGTCAACCTTATTAGTTATTTTTTTCATGTTTCATTTAATATTTGTATCATAATTTCGATAGCTACACATAAAAAAATTTACATTTCATTTTTTATAATTAAATTAATTTTTTGAAGGTTGAAAAGTTTATTTTAAAATATATATTTAACTGATTATTGATGTGAGAATTATTTCATTTAAATTTTCACTCATGTATTTTTATGTGTATGGATTTTTTTTAAAAATAATCTCCCATAAAACAAAAAAATTTCTATTCTTAGGAGGTTATGTTAACAATTATGATTTAATCATTAAACTATCTACACATTCTTGATAGACACATAAATATTTTGTGAGAAATAAAACCTGTGTTTTTTTTATTCTAATGTTTAGTTTCAGTGGAATGTTTCTGAAATAATTTAGGATATTTAGTATTGATATAAATTTTTTATCATATGATGTATAAATACATATTTATTGGTAATCCTTTTAAATCCATGAATTTTCATACTTGATTAATCTACATTACATGATACTTTTTCCTTACCAATACATAAAAATTGTATTTTTTTCCCTGTTTCGACATGTTTGTTGGTGGGGGAAGAGAATTTCTGGACTGTTATCTAATATTTACATAATTATTCAGTTTTAGGGGATTATTAATCATTTTAGATCATAGAGATTTATAATTTCCAATGATTTATAATTTCATTCCGAATAAAGTATATAATGAATATATATTTGAAAAAAAGAGAAAATAAGGGTAATGATCGTGAATTATTGATTATGATTAATTTTTTTCCACATTCCCCACTCAAAAATAAAGGTCGATACTTTTCATTAATTCATATTATTATGTTTTTTCATCCTCTATGAATAACATGAAAAAAATCCTAAACTACAAAAATGAAATTAAAATATTGAGAGAGATATTGAATGAGATCATTCAATTAAATGACTTAATGAACCATGTACCATGTAAAAAAGGGAGGTAATTTTTCATTTAATATATTCAAGTAAAATTTATTGAGTATTTTATTAGGACGTTAATTGATGTTTTATGTGATTGTAAAAAAGATTTCAACCACTTGTTTTTAAGATTTTAATTTTCAAATGTTTTAACCCACAATCCATATGCCACAAAAATCACCTGTCAAAAGACCTCATGATTGAAATAATTTTAATGTCTCTGGGTGAAGAGTTTGAAATTTTCTCAAGAAAATGTATATACAATCATTATAATTGTATTATTATATCTTGATAATTAATCTATCTTCATGGAAGAGTGATATAAAATTTAATGTATGGTATGATGTGATTGTAGAATCGGTGGATTTTTATGTATCAATTAATTTAATAGACAGGGATGAAAAAAATAATGGATTTCTTTTCATATATGTGAATCTATGGAATTTTTTTTAAATTACCACTGATGGTTTCTCATTTTTGATACTTCTTGGATTATTCATTATAATATTAATTCATTGTCAGGGAGTCCAATACATAAGCGTAGGGAGTGATAATGCTAATATTTTAAATTATTTCATACTATAATTAAATGATTTCAATCTAAATTAGTGTAATTTTATTTTATAATATCACATATTAAGTTTTATTAATTTTATGATCTTATTTGAAAAAAATGGCCCAATTTTTGAATTTTAACTATTTGAATTTACTTATTAATTTATGCATGATCTATTTATACCCTAATTGAAATTTATAAATTCATTTATTGGGCTTCCAAAAATGTTTTTATTAATTTAATTAAATTTTTTCCAATTATCAGTCTTATGTCATGAGGTCCAAAAATAGATAACAATCCACTCCCCAAAATAAGATGGATAATTGGAACAATTTAATGATATGAATTTTGGTAAATCCTTTTTGGGGTTCAATATATAATTTTAATGATCAGACTGATTATGAAAATAAAAATAATTTTATAAACATTTAGAAAATAAATTGCATAAAAGAAAACATAATTTTTGGATTCTGAACAATTAAATTATCGATTAGTAGTATTATTAATTTTTCCACTTCTATGATTTGACTTTAATAATCTAGAATAAATAATTCTGATTTGTATAATATTTATAGATTAATAAAAACATGTTAATATTATACATAAATGATTTAAAAAAACTGATAAAAAATAATCACAGAAGTTGGGGCCAAATTAAGCTTATTTAGGAACTGAAACATAAAATTAAGGGCCCAAATGACCAAGAAACATGTCAAAAATCCATTTTATATCCTTTTTTAGAAATAAATATTCGATTATTTTTTTATAGGTCAAAATTTCATTAGGGAATAAAATATGATCACCTAACTTGTTTCTAGAAATTCTTATTGAGTCATTTTTCTTTGATATAAAATGCCCCCACCCCTACCAATATCTCTTACCACTATAAACATTTATGTTTGTCAGATATATTCCCATGTCTTCTCTCGAAAATAATCTCTTAGGAAACTAATCCTTCACTTTGGAATATATCTTATTAATGATTCTTATTGGTATAAACAAAAATGAGTTACCCGGTTAGGAGGTAACATATTCCTTCAAGAACCATTCAATTATTTTCCTCCTACACCCCTCCACTTACATTAATACAGTATTGTGTGACAATACCAGTATAATATATACCCTAGAAATTTCTAATTTAATGTTTCTTTACCTAAAAATACACACACCAACATCAAATGGACATTGAACATTCTTTTTCTGTGTAGTAAAATACAGTGACTCACAATTTGATGATTTTTCATTTCTCTTTAACAACCAATCATGGAGGAAAATATGAAGGAAACTATGTTTATATATGAAATATATTATATTTAATATTTATATAATCTTATTTTTTTCATTTTCAACACACATCTCTTTAATTAATATTTTCTGTTAATATGATAATCTCGTTTGAGGATGTGTTGACTACCACCCTCAAAGCGATGTGATTCTTTCACATAGTACATAGAATGTACTAAGAATGTTATTTTTTAAAATATTTGACATATATAATATTTATATTCTACTTGAATAATTATATATATATAAACATATATATTAATATATTTCATTTACATACATTCTTCCAATATGACATTAAAGACAGAAACATGTTTTATGCATATATATGGCTTATCATCACAATGAACAGTGTACTCAATTTCATAGTTCTATATTATATAGTTAATTATAATTAAATTATAATTTATATACATGTTATTTATAAAATTTTTTCAATTCTAGAATGATGATATTGGTATAAGGTTCCCAGATGAGACAAATTATGAAACATGTGAAGAACAATGTTAATATTCCCCAAGAGAATCATTAACATAAGGCCATTAAAAAGAGGGTAATATAAGGATATAATCCAATAGTATATGATTATGTATATTAGAATACTCTTATTTAACATATTTATAATAAACATATGTTTATGACATTGTAATATTTTATGAGTACCAATATATTCAATACACAAGTTAAAGGGATTTCAATCTCATCCTTAATTTCTTTAAGATACAAACTATGTTTTCTAACTATTTAATTTATGTGGTGTATGTTCATCAGATTTTGAAATTAAATATATATTTTTCATAAATTTATTTGTATTCTAATGCTTATTTAATATTTCTTTATCATGGTTTTTGACATTCAAAAGTTACCAAATCGGTAAAATAGTTCTGTAAATTTTCCTTCTTTGAGACTCATGTTTTCATATAAATTGAAACACTTTTTTGAGGTGCACATATTTCGAAATTAAACTCATTAAAATTAATATAAATATATTCTTTCCATTATATGATTGAGATAATTTACATTCCTTACATGGAGAAAATGATCCAAAGATTCCGAGTTATAAGAGTTTATTGAGAAAATTTCATTTCTTGTTGAGAATGTTTATGATACTGATTCCTTTGATGAAATATTAGGATCTATATCTACAGATAATTCATTATTTTATTTATACTATAGTATTTAATGATATTATCATGTATTGGAAAAGTATTCGATTATTTGGTACATAATATAATTATGGAAGAGTTTTTATGAAAGCCTGAATTTACCCTCTCTTAGATAAGTAAATTATGTTTTCTAAAACTCATTTCCATGAATTTTATACAATTATCCTATAATATATAAATTAAATTTTTACTATTTTTGTATATAAAAAATTTATTCAATGGAATCATTATTTCACTTTCAAACAATGAATCTTTCTAAACATATTTTCATCCAAAAGGAATGTTATTTTTGCCTTGAATGAAATGTTTCAATTTACCTGTCCTAAAACATAGAATCATCCATTACATTTTTTAAGAGGTTAAAATTTAAGATAATGTTATAAAATGTAATTTATAAAGAAAATAGTTTTCAAAATGGTTTCAACATTCTTTTAACATTTTTAATGGAAAACTGTTTTCAATACATTTTTTAGTAAAATTAACATGTTTTAAATGTTTTTTCAATGAAATGGTATGGAAAATGTATTCTCTATTATTTTATATGTTTTCAAGAAAACTGATTTTCAAAAATCATTCCGTATTTATTTATAATTTATAAAATTAAATTCAAATGAATGGTCTTTATAATTTTTCTTGTTCTTTTATCGGTTTTTTTGTTTTTGAATTATATTCATGATATTTTTATACATTATAAATGTGCATCAAATTAGTTAGGAATTTTAAATATATATTAAATTATTTTATATGATTCCTATGAAAATATGTTTCAAAATTATTTCATATGTTTCATGGATTATTTTATGAAAATTATTTTCATATGATTATATATATTTAAAAGTGGATTTTCAACAAAGAAAGTATATTTTCCAAAATAAGTATTTTTAAAATAACATTAAAAATTCTATCTCGTTTAAGGTAACATCCATTGGTTACAATAATTCAATTATATAAAATTATTCAATTCATAAATTCATATTATTTATCTTAATTGATTATGTTTTGATGGAATGAATTTATGAAACATGTTACACATTTAGGGGTTATATGATCTTGAAACCCGATTCTTTTCAAGAGTAATTTTAATGATGAAATTATTATGAAAAATGTGTCTTGACATAGGTTATTATGTGTTTACATTAATATGATAAAAATTTCATTCTAAGGGTTATGATATATTCATTTCTAATCTTCTGGAACATGTTTGTGTGATTTCATTTTGTGATTGGTAGGGCATATATCTCCCTCCAATTCATTAAGTAAATATTAATATATCATGAGATAAAAACACAAATGGGACGATGTTTACTTAGATCATTAATATAAGGCTTAAAGGAGGGTTAGTCAGTTCAGTAATATAAGCTGAGAATGAGGGTTAAAAATTTTATTAATACAATGTTATAATGAGTGTTCTTCTTTGGAGTAATCCATCACTAGAATCAGGGTCACTCAATTCAGTAATATAGTGATGGAATAGGGGTTACTCAGTTTATTAATGAATATTGTCTGCAAAGAAGGTTTTGGCTGTTATTTGTTGGGTACTACCTAAATAAATATATGCCTGTGTGTTTCCACAATTCCTGGTTTTATTTATATGTTATGCATTCATGGACTATTTTATCTATTAGATTATGATTTATGTATTATAAACATAATTTTTTATTCCATAATCTTAGTTATGATATTGAATATGTATATTATTATATTATATTTTCATGATCACATACTCATACTCTTATGATCTTGTTTATTTTTTACATGTCTTCCTAATTTACCCATAGTGAGAATTTGATCTCACCCCTTTTATTATTCATTTCACCCATTTTATGATGATATAATCTATTTCTGGTATTTCTAGGAAGGGTTCAATTCAATGAGAAACTAGGGGGATATAATATATCTCACTTTTCTACTAGTTTTTATGTTCTATGTTTCCAAAGGCATTACACCATCTATTGTATCAGGGTGTCTACTTATATAACGTTTATAAATTTCACAAAGGCAGTGTAATGCCAATGTTTGTAAATAGAACGTTAGGAAATGTATAGTTAACCTTTAAAAAATATGATGAGAAAACAATTGAGAGACACTTAGGATTATTTCTACATAGATTTCTAGGGATGTCTTTAAGGATAAGTATGAGGATGAGTTATCATTTAGGAAAATTTCCATGAGTTTTGGTAAAGGATAGAGTGAGTGGCTTCTAAGAAATACATCCATATCTTGAAACAACAAGTTATTATAGATCTGGAACAGATGAAAATAGGGGTAACAACTCTGAAAATATTTTCTGAGCATGACGTGGTGTAATCTAATTCAAGAAAATGGGCCTTGCTGGACACTTGGTTTGACACTCCCAGGGTATATTTTTAGTAATTCCCCAAATCATCATGTACCATCATGATAGATTGAGATATAAGTTAGATATGAATAATATTTGTTATATCAAATTTTTCTTATATTTTTGTAGGATTCATGATTAAACATCATCTAGGTAATCAGTTTCATAAAAATTTGTTTTCCTTCTGTGTTAAGCTATTCGTGAAGTACATTTCTGGTTTTTTTCTAAATGTGTGTACTAGAAGGAACTGGTTAAAGATTAATGTTATGGAATATTTTAAAATTATTAGTGTAGTGGGATGATCATAAGTGTGAAATATTTCATGATCATTCATAATCATTTTTCACATAAAATGATTAACTATTTTTGTGTAACCAACTATCTAACTGGCCAATGATGATAAAGAAAAAGTTCGCTAAGAATTCTGGTAATGGAGAAAAAAAAGGAAATAATTTCAGGTCTGAATTACGTCAATAATGTGTAAATAATCACCTAAATTAATTTATTAGTGGATCTAGAAGGTGTTTTTTAATTGTAAAACAAAGATACCAATCAAGTTAATATATAGAAAAAATTGAAAGTTCAATTAAAGAAATGGATTAGAATATTTTCCTCTAAAAGTCATAAAATATTCTAAAGTGTTTAATAAGTGGGGAAAATTGTCATTAGGGAACTCAAAATCCCTAGTGAAATGATCCATAATAGAATCAGTAAGGTGGTATGATTTATGGTTACATTGACGATAATAGAGAGACTATGGATGAAATGTGAAAGTAGTGAGGTATTATTGTTAATAGATAAATGATGATGTAATCGAAGTATTTATGTATATTGATTCAAAAAATATGAATGAGTAAATTTACAATTGGTGTTATAATTATGGTTTAGCTCAGTATTTAAATTTTTATATTGAATGTTCCATATGGACTAGTGAAGATATTTAATTTGAAGGTGATTTTTTCTAAGGGAATTTGACCCTTAATATATTTTTTATGTTAAGATAACGTTTTCTGTATAAAGAGACATGAGATATTAATAAGTAATGTGTACAATATAGATTACCTTGGAACTATGTTTTTAATTGTTTATCGGTGGTTTATGATACCACTAATGATGTTTACTACATTTTTGTGTTTAAAGAGTAAATCCAATATACATTGGAATGAGGAAGCATGATTTCTTTTCAAAAATATATTTGGTAATTCTAGTTGTTACAATGTTTCAAGAGAATATATAATGTGGTTATTCACATGCATGGAATGTGACAACCATGTTATAATTTTGGTTATATAGGTGAATCAACATTAAGTTGTTTTCATTTTTGTCTTTCTAATGTTATATATTTTCATCTTTGAGAATGTTTATTTGGTTAACCATACATGAAAAGTTTAAGATATGCATCATAGGTTGTATACATTGACAAAATCTGTGTTAAAAAGCCAAAAAAATGACTAGTTATAGATTAACATTATTTCAAGTATTTCCACCATATATATTATAATAGTGTGGTTTTAAAAAATAATGTCATGTACATGTGGTGATAACTAATCATGTCAGGAATGGTTGCGGGTCTTGAACCCATTACTGAAGTATGATAAGGGATTCACACCTACCATTCACCTAAGAAATGTCAATGTTAATGTATATTTATTTTTTAAAAAATAAATATTCATGATTAAATGTTAGTATTACATTTTTTTAATGATTAATGCATGTTGTTTTTAAGCGATAAATAGTTATACTTTTTTCTTGATTGGCCTTAAGATCCTTTAAAATCATATTTTATTGAATTATTCATCAAATTTAATTTCCATACATTCATTACAAGAGATAATGCATGTATTATAAATTCATAAAAAAACACAAGAATAAATTTTTTATATATAAATATATTTATAATTACCAAATGTCCTAAAAGTGATCAAGTTGTTTCCTTAATACATTAGTTATCATTGAGATGACTTCCTTTTAAATCATAATAGATTTATGGATTTGGGTCGATAAAACATCCTTTGATCATTCACATGTTTGTGATTGATGACCGCAATCACTCTTTATAAATACGTCTTCATTTTCCCATGTCCAATCTCCAATCCCACTTATGTCCTCTTATGTGGGAACACAATTATCAATTAATTTGGTTAACCGTTATGGATCCATATTTCCATGTTTTGAGATATTTTAAAATCAAATTTTTATATGGGTTTATATGAATGAAACATTCAAGTACTAAAACATTGATAACCCTGATGAATGTCGAGGGTCAAATTCATTTTAATGGAGGTAGAATGTTACACCCGGAGATTTTGAGAAATTATCTTCAAATGAATTTATATTTTCAATATTTTTCATTTCACATGATAGTGGAAATAGTTATATATATACATATATATAATCTCAGTAAAAAATTCCTTTCAAACTCAATAATAACTCGTCCAAAATTCATTTCACACATAATAACAACTATTATGCACTATACACAATACCAACTTGGATTTCTAAATATTTAACATTGACTTGGCGTGCGATACACACAAAAATGAGTTTCTATGAAACGTAAATATAAATATTTATATATAATTAATTTTATGATACAATTATATCATAACCACTAAAAATTGTTATTCGAATAGTAATAAATACTTTCCAAATATTTTTTATAATTTGATCACATAAATAAAAAATATTGATATTGAAAGATATGATTTTAGTTAAAGTATTTTTTGTGTTCAAAATATTGTTTTCTTGAATGGAATGCTTTTAATAATATAATTCATTTTCGAAAAATTTATAATTTAAATTTGAAAAAATAAATTTCATTTTTTAATTCATAAGATATAAATTATATTGGGTGATGTTTTGGGATTTTTTTGAGAGACTTCGTTTATTATGAATAGTGAAAAATATTGTTTTTTGTTTAAAATTGTCGTCTTGTAAACATGAATATTAATGCTAAATGATATCTTAAATATTTTTTAAGGACAAAATAGGCAAATATTACATCTATTAATACTATTTAATTCATTATTAATAATTCCACATTGAAAATGAATATAAAATATTATCAAACATTGAACTTTTTTATCTTAAAAACCCCAATAATTTATCTCATCTATGGGGTTAACACTACTCTTAATTTTCTACTACTCATATTTGAAAATAAAAAAATCATCATACACATTTTTTTCATTCTATTATTTATAGTCTGACAAGGAAATCTTAATTTTTTACAATAAATATTACAATGTGTTTAAAATTAATTATAGTAGTTAAGGCTAAAATAATCTTAATTAGAAACTATACCATAAACATATATTACCAAATGTATTATAAACATTTCAAAATCACATTTTATAACCATATTTAGGCCATAAAACTTCCATTAATTATTATCATTGGTTTGTCAAGACTTTTTTAATTTAGGAGCATTTCCACAAATAAATTGTTTCTAGAAATTCCATGAGATCTCTTTTCCATCACTCTAAATGTACGCCAACTCTACCCATTTCTCATACCACTCAATTACTTTAACATTAACCAATATTTTCCCACATAAAATCCCAAAAATCCCCCTTTAAACCTTTATGCCTCCATTTTAGGTAAAATCATTTCAAGGATTACTTTGGCATAAACCAAAATGATTTCCCCGATTAAGCGGTAATGTCTTCCCTAAAGCTCATTCCATTTATTTTACTCATCACCCCCTAAACTCTATTTTTAAACATATTATGTGGAAAAAAAGTATTACCCATGTACACTGATGTTTTCCATCCATTGTACTGACATAAAATTACACACACCTCTATCTAATGAATTTTGACCATTCAGTTTCTCTATATGGTAAACTATTGTCTCAAAAAATAATGGCTGTTCATTTCTCTATTACAAGAAATTATGGTGCCCATTATGATGAAAAATATATTTATATATTTCATTTTTAATAATTACATTGTATTTATGATTATTTATTCCTTTTAAAAAAACTCCTCCTTTCTTTCCATTTTTATTAAATCTGATAATCTTGTTCGAGGAAGTGTGGACTACCACCCCTGAAATCGAAGTGATTCATTCACACACCACATGGATTGCAGTAAGGATGGTAATAATGAAAATGTATTATATATATGATATATTAATTCTACTTCAATAATGATATATATATATCATTTACATTATTTCTTTAAAAACGATATTAAAGAGTGAAACAACATTCATGTGTACTATTAGCTTACCGTCTCCAAGAACGGTGTATTCCATTTCATACTTTTATATTCCATATATTATTAAAAACCAAATATAATTTATATAATATATATTTAAATCATTTTTTACATTATGTAATCACGATATAAGTATAAGAACTATATATGTATCAAATTAAGACACTTGTGAAGAACAATGTGAATATTACCCGAAGTGAAAACATAACATATGATCACTAAAAGAAGGGTAATATAATGTTATAATAAAACAATATATGGTAATATATATTATATTATTATCCTTTAAAATATATATAATAATCTTATATTTATTATATTGGAAGCATGTACGAGTATAGAGGGAGTCAAGACATACAGTAATGGGATATTTAACTCCCTTTTAATTTCTATGAGATACAATCTATGTTCACCACTCTTTCCTTTGGTATATGGTATGTTATGACTATGATTCAATTATATGAATAAAATAATTAAATTTATGTGTATTCACATTACCATTTTATTATCATTCTTTCATGGGTTTTAATGTTCAATAGTTACTAAATCTGTAAAACAGTTTTGTCTCAAGCATCATTCTTTAAGGCTCATGTTTTATTATACACCTAAAATATCAATATAGGTGTACATAATACCATTTTACATTCTATATAATGAATATAATTATTTTAAAGTTATCCTATGATTCATTTAATTTCCTACCTATCATGGAGAGCATGATCACATGATACCAAGTTATAGATTTTTATTGAGACAATCTCACTACATTCCATGATTGTGTATTCTTATAATTCCATTCCTAAAGTATTTTGATACATCTATCCATAGTATTAATATTTCTTATTATAATCTAATATTACATGATTTAATCTTGTATTGGTATCATTTTCTAGTCTTTGGTACAAAAGTTATTGAAGACTGTGTATTTACGAAACCCCCAATTTACCATCTATTAGGCCGAGAATCTATGTTTTCTAAAATGGGTTTTCAAGAATCATATACCATTATATTATAATATCTAACTTAAATTTTTACATTTGTTTCATTTAAAAATCATTAAATAGGGAACTGAATTTATATTTCATAAAAGTTATCTTTCTACCCATTTTGTCTTGCTAATGGAATGTTCATTTTACCATGTATGTCATGGAAATATTAACCCACCATTGTAACACCACAAGTAAATAAAGAATAAATCATTTTATATTTATTAATATTTTCTAATTAAATATTAATTTTACTTTAAAGGGGTTTCTATGTTCGATAGCGTACCCGATACACAACAATGAATTTCTTTGAAATCTTACGTTGCACACTAGTAATATAATAATATTATTTCAAATGGTAGTTAACACGTAGTCGTTATGATGGCGGCAATGAATAGAAATAAATAAAATATGATTATATATGTTTTTTAAATGTTTATACATTTATCCAACAAAATATAAAATCTTAAAATAAGAAAAGAATTCAATTTTGAGAATAGATACTCTAATATTCACTAAAGGTCCACTTATCACCTTTTGATGGTGAACCATCATAAAATATAGTTTTTTTCACTCTTATAAATTCTATTTGATCAAATAAAATTCTTCTTTATAATCGGGACATCAAAATTTTCTTTGTGTAAATTTTTGGTATTTTTCCGTTAAAGTTCATTTTTTAATGAATAGTGAAAATGTTGTATTTAAATTCAAAACCTCTACTTAATCTAATTTATTTATATGATTAGATTATCTTTTGATTGTTTTTAATGTGAAATTATAATTTATTTTTACCATTTAATCCAATAGTGGTCGTTGAAATTAATTTCACTTTGAAATTGGACTTAAACTAGTGTCAATATTTTGATATATATTGTTAAAAAAACACATTATTTGTCCTGACAGCGGGAATTAATTATTAAATTAATTAATGTAACTTATATGTTTGGAATTTTTTAAAATATAAATAATTTTTGAATTTGTAATATCAAATAAATCTTAGGGTGAAGTTTTGGTATTTTTCTGAAAAACTTAAATTTTTTATGAATAGTGAAACCACTAAGTGGTACTTAAAAACTGAATTTTACATTAAATGAAATTTTACCACCTCTTTGTTTTGAATTTCAAAAATATGACATACATTGTTGTCATTATGAAGTAAAATGTAGTTCAATGGGATTAAAATAATTTTTTTGTGAATAGTAACTTTTAAATATTTAATCGTGATTAGAGGTAATTAGTGTAGATTAAGGTAAAAATAATGTTTTAATAATATGAAATGAACTTTACACATGTCCTACCGTTATTAAATGTGTCATGGACGACCAGGAAAATCCATGGGTCAACTTGGGGACCCCATGTATCTACTTTGTTAGGAAAATGACATTAATAACTTTTTATTTAATGTTAAAATTAAAATGTCACAAACATGTGTTGTTTTACGAAAACAATTTTTATATGGGGATATAAAAGTCATATTTATTACTATAATTATTCATTATAATGCTAAAAATATTTCCTACATCATGATATTTTTTCAAAATTTTTATACATTAAATAAATTAATTTATTTATGACACCGTGATGATGTAGTGATTACCTAATTATTTAATGATATAAATAAAATGAAAAGATAATGTAAAATCAAAGACATACACTTGTCATTAACCTATTGGATGTGTGGATTTAGAACTATTATCACCTTATCCTAGAAATATATAATTTTGGGGCCTTTAAAATCCAAAAATCATTTTATAAAAAATTATTATTTTATAACATTCCAAGCCCACATGCATGTTTAAACATTTTTATAACAGGGTGCAAGTACAAGAAAGATCAAAGTACAATACCAAAAGAAACAATTGTACATCAACATCAAAAACTCCAACTGTCCGACTAGTAGGGTCCCGCACGGCCCTGGTAGTCCTCCTGGAAACCTGAAAGAAAACACAGTGTGAGCATACATGTATACTCAGTAGGGAAACCTAATGCTCTCTCGCACAAGTGGGGAGACATCCTAATGTCCCGTGAGAACAACTGAGGAAACCTAGCACGGAATTCTATCCACCCAACCACACCAGCCACACTCACCAACAACACAATCACAACTGGAAGTAGTATATATGAAACTATATTATTGGTTACCCCAAACCATTTCCCAGTAGTTAGATGCTCTTCCTAACGGCGAACGTCCTGACGCTGACACACTCTCCCCGCCCGCACACACCTAGGCCTCACAATCCACACATTCCTCCCACACACACTTATGCCTCACAAACACGTATCCCTCCCACACACACCTGGGTCTCACAACCACGTATCGCGCCCACACACACCTGGGACTCACAACCACGTATCCTTCCCGCACACACATAGGCCTCATCACGAAGATTCATGGGAAACAGTAGAACCTGCCCGAAGAGTCCTGGCCTAAAACCACCCCAATATAAACATACCTGAAGAGTCTTATGTGTATGGTCACCTCAAGCCATCACCGCCTTGGGGAGAAGGAGCAGGATGGAGCTAGTAACTATGGGAAAACACCCTCTCCCATGAAATGGGAGTGTTCGGAACTATGTTCTCAACATGGGTGGGGTGCGATAAATCCCAAAAGATACAGATATATATGTATAACAAACACACACAAAAACCAATGGCTTCTAAATAGAGAAACTGAGCACGTGCCTCGGCACTACTACTACGAAACATGCATACAACAAACAACCCCAACCCCTTTAAGGTTTTCACATTTTAGCAGAATTAGTTTATTCAGTTCCTTAACTACTTGGAAACTATCCACAACCAACCACATCGATCGTTCATAAAAAATATCCCTACCATCCAAATATCAAGTTAGGAAAACACAAGCAACACAACCAAGTCCCTTCTTATCAGCCAACCAACCCATTGACTTTTAGTCTCGTTCCATTACCATGACCCCCCATTCATTAACTCTTACACTTTTTATTTATTATTCACATCCCATAGTCTATTTACATTCCAACCCATCCCTACAGCCCTGCTACCAACCACCATAACCACAACTGCACCGTACATCATTATCCCTTTAAAACAGTTTATTGCTGCCCCGCTGCCCACCTGATCCACAAAAACCCACAAAACAAAGTTCTTGCCACATCATCGCCCCTTTAACTTCATTTACAGCAGCCCTGCTACCTGTTCAATTCGTAACAACCCGAGATTCACCGCTCCCTTTCACACACCAGTAACCAAGACAAAACCCACATGTTCATTATTCCATTTTATTTAACCAGGGTGATCACACAAGGGCTATAGATTTTAAACAGCCAACTTTACGTGATTAACCAATTTCCAAATTCCACAAAATTTCCATCCATATGAAAATATAGAAGGAGAGGGCAACATTTAATTGTGTAAGCAAAGCCCCCCAACGACCATGATTTTCAGTATGCAGAATCTCATTCACAACATAATATCACAAGATATAAATAATGTAACTGCATTCACAAACATACCATACCCTTTATATAAGTCATTTACTATCTTTATTAAACCGTTTCAAAAGAGTTTCACGTAAACAATAGGATACCCAACCTGCATGATGCAAAAATTAGAGAGATGAAGGTAATATCCCTACCTCAACAGGTTGTGATCGCAACGCTCCCCTGGATCAACTTTAGAAGACGTCCATCAGCGTCCGTCACTTCTGTCGGGTCCTAGCAAGACCTCCTCGGCTGGAAGTAAAAAATTAAAGGCCGAACAAAAGACAACGAATCCATGTTCAGAAGTTCCCCCATGTCGTTGCGATCTCGTGGCCACTGACGGATCGTAATTCGGAACTCGGATGAAGATGTTTTGGAAGAAAGAGCCTTAGAGTCTCTTGGGAGAACTCTACTCAGAGGAAAGGGGAGGAGAGGGGTGAGTTGAAAAGGAGGAGGGGACCCCTCCTTTTATATGTGAGAAAAGAAAAATTACACAACATGTACATTATGGTACACGGCGTGTACTCGGTTATTTCACACGGTCTCCACGTGGCTTCCAACATGGCTCTGTAGCTGTTGACTAGTCAACACACATTTTGAGGGTAATGCATACAGTGGGAGGGATTACACGGTGTGTAGTACTAGATACACGGTGTGTACCATTTATTTCACATGGCTCCAACACGGCACACGGCCGTTGACTGGTCAACACACAGTAATGCGTACGCGGTGAGGGACTACACGACGTGTAGTATTGGATACACGACATGTACCCATTTATTTCACATGGCAAGGACATGGCCTTCAACACGGGGTATACCCAGCAAGGGGGTACATGGTGTGTATTCAAACTACACGGTGTGTAGTTTCAAAATTATGGAAGTGTGGGAAAATTCCATTTTACCCTCCAGAACACTTCATGGCCTTCTTTTTGGCATAGGAATGGGGCGGAGAGGTATGTGACATTAAATCAGATACATATTAAATCATTCTCATCCTCGAGAATTCAAAAACCAACCCAGAGGAACCCAAAAAGATACCTCTTAAGGTTCTCGTTATAACAGGAACCCAACCAACATCCCTAAACATAGGTGTTAGGAATTCCCCCTCCAATGTCGAGATATTATCCTCTTTAGGCGGCCCTGACTTGCCTGCACGAGTATAATCGCATCCTCATTAATGTTTCACGATTAAGGATTGGGCCTTCCCACATCCATACATTAGGATTTTCCAACTTGCACTACCCCCAACACCACACAACCAATACACTTCCCGAGCATGTGGTTTGGGGAATGATTACTTCTTCTATGTCGATATATTATCCACATTAGGTGGCACTGACTCACCCGCACGGGTTCAATTGCATCCGCATTAATGCGTCTCGATTAAGGATCGGGTTTTTTTCCCTTTCCCCACACATCCGGACATGTTTCACATTACCAGGGAACAGGGAAACAAAAGGTATCACAACTGACAAGCCAATCATTCCATATATCAAAGGTACAGAGTATAACATCAACACAAAGCTCAGAAGAACAAGGGAAAAAACTAGTCAAAACCACTCCGGGTACTGAGCGTGCATCTAGGTCTCCCGCTCCCAAGTGATCTCCTCGAGGCCGCCATGCCTCCACAACACATGAACCAATGGAATGGTTCATCCACGGAGCACCTTCTCTTTAAGATCCTCGATTCTGACTTGTCGTTCCTCGAAGTTTGGATCGTCTCCCATTTCAAACTCTCCCCAGTCGATAATGTGGGAGTCATCGTGTAAGTACCGACGAAGCAGGGAGACGTGGAAGACGTCATGAACCTTCTCCAACTGAGGTGGCATGGCCAGCTAATATGTCACCTCGCCGACTCACCTCAGCACCTCAAAAGGTCCAATGAACCTAGGTGAGAGCTTGCTCCCTTTCCCAAACCTCCACTGCCCCCGTCGAGGGGAAACCTTCAAGAATAGATGATCTCCTACCTCAAACTCCAATGGCCTCCTCCGATGGTAAGCATAAGTCTTCTAGCAGTCCTGAGCCGCTTTCATCCTCTCATGTACAAGCTGTACTTTCTCTGTGGTGCTCTGCACTACCTCTGGCCCAAGAGCACCTTTCCCACCAACCTCTGCCCAGCAAATGGGTGAATGACATGGTCTCCCATAAAAATCCTCACACTGGGACATGCCAATAGTAGAGTGGAAGCTATTGTTGTAGGCAAACTCTACTAAAGGCAAGTGTCGTACGCATGATCCCCCTAAATCCAGAACACTTGCTCGCAGCATGTCCTCCAGCGTCTGGATAGTCTGATCTGTCTGCCCATCAATCTGGGGGGGAAAGAAGTGCTAAGGCGTAGCTGGGTGCCAAAAGTATGTTGTAACCCCCTCCAGACTCCTGAGCTAAATTGAGAATCCCAATCTGAGACGATAGTCTTTGGGACTCCAGGAAACCTCAAAACCTCTTCTACGTACCTCTTTGATAAGGTACTCACCGGGACTGATCCTTAATTGCTATGAAGTGAGCTGATTTTGTAATTCGGTCCACTACAACCCAGATATCATCATAACCACCCTGAGCTCTGGGTAGTCCTGTGACGATGTCCATTGAGATGTCATCCCACTTCCACTCAGGGACATTTAAAGGATGCAACAAACCACTGCGAACACAGTGTTCAGCCTTCACTTGCTGACTCACTAGGCATTTAGCCACATCCTCTGCCACTGCCCGTTTCACCTCGGGCCACCAAACCTATTCCCTCGCGCCTTGGTATATTTTTGAAACTCATAGATGTACCACCAAGGCTGAACTATGGGACTCATGGAGAACTCCCTCATGCATTGTCTCCTGGAAAAACAACCTTCCATGTAAAAGCATTTGATGTCGTCTATCCTCTGACCATCCTTCTGGAGCATTCCCCTGATCGACACAATCACGCATCACTTCCACCTCGGAGTCCCCCCACTGAGACTCTTCCACCTTCTGCAACAAGGAGGACTGCACAGTCATATGAAACAAACAACCTCTAACACCTTCTACGTAGGCATCCAAGTGAAAGGCAGCCAACTCTCCCATCACCTTCCAAGCATCATAGGAATCCCAAACCACTTCCTTATTTGACTTCCTGCTCAGGGAATCAGCCACAATGTTTCCCTTACCTTCAGTGTAAGAGATGTCAAAGTCATAGTATTGGAGAAACTCGACCCATCTTTGCTGCCACAGGTTTAGGTCACGCTAGGAGAAGATATAATGATTGATCTTGTGATCTGAGAAGACCACAATGCGCTCCCCAAAGAGGAAATGTCGCCACAACATCAGTTCGAACACAAATGCTTCAATCTATAGGTCATGGGTGGCATAGTTACAATCGTGAGGGGGTAACTACATAGACCCATAACAGATCACTCCCTTCTTCTGCATCAGCACGCACCCCAGACCAAGGCCAGAAGCATCACAAAATACATTATACAATAACCCTTCCTCTAGAAACCTTAGTACGGGAGCACTGACCAACTTCTACTTCAGGTAGTCGAAAGCCTTCTAGCATTTCTCACTCCATAGGAAGACCTGGTTCTTCCTAGTCAAAGCTGTCAATGTAGGAGAAACTCGAGAGAAGGCCGAAATGAACCTCCGATAGTAACCTGCTAACCCAAGGAAACTACGAACTTCTCCCACGCTCTTGGGTGCTTCCCAAGATACAACTGCCTCCACATTCGATGGGTCCACTGACACTCCATGCTGAGACACTACATACCCAAGGAAGGGTACTTCTTGTGTCAAGAACTTACACTTTGACAATTTCCCGTAAAGCTGGTGGTGTCGAAGGACTTCTAAGACTGTCCAAATATGCTCAACGTTTTGCTCCTTTAATCTTGAGTAGATCAGGATCTCATCGATAAACACAATGACGAACCCTTCCAGAAACACTCGGAAGACAATGTTCATAAGTCCCATAAACACAGCCACTGTATCGGTTACTCCAAACGGCATCACTACAAACTCGATGTTCCCATAACTGCACAAGAATGTCTTCTTCGAGATGTCACTATCCTTTACCCTCATCTGATGATATCCAGATCGTAGATCAATATTTGAAAACCAACCTACTCCCCTCAGTTGGTCGAAGAGATCATCTATCCTCGGAAGGGGGTAACAGTTCTTGACCATTACCTGGTTCAACCTTCGGTAGTCTATGCATAGCCTAAGTCCACCAACTGCCTTCTTCATGAACAAACTGGAGCACTCCATTGCGATATGCTGGGTCGAAAAAAACCTTTCTCCATTAGATCATCAATATGAATCTGCAACTCCCGCAACTCCGAAGGTTCCATATAATAAGGGGCCATCGAAATCGGACGGGCACCAGACTATAAGTCTATCCCTAACTCAACATCACGTCGGGGGGGGGGGGGTAGAGTCACAACCTATTTAGGAGAAACATCGAGGAACTCCCAAATAACCTTCGGGACATCCACCATATCTTTATCAACTAGAACCACTGATAACCTGCCTAACATGGAAAGTATAGTCTTCACATGTCAGCTTCCTACCTGATAGCTCTTCTTGCCATCAAAAGATACGCACTGCCCATCAACGTCAGAGAACATGACTCTTCTCCAAAAGCAGTTGATAACGGAACTAATAGAAAACAACCAGTCGATGCCTATGATGACCTCGTATGGATGCATCTTTAACAGAAGAAGGTCCCACTAGATTTATGTGGTCCCAACGTCAGCCCACATCTCCGGAAAACAGAAGATACGTTGGTCTGGCCTCCAACTGGTGTAATCAGCACCGGTGGTATGGAATGTCTCTCTACATCTAGTCCCAAAGAATGGGCTAGAACAGGTGTGACAAAGGAGTGTGAAGCTCCCGAATCGAACAAACCAGAAACAAGAATGCTGAACAAAAAAATCATACCTCGCACCACCTCTGGTCCTGCTGGAGCTGTCAACTCTAGTGCATGCAACTATCCACGCCCAGCTCCTCTACCTCTCTGATGACGTCCACCTCCCCAACCACACCCTAGTCGAGGTCCCTAAGGGCCACCATGATGTCGGACTCCTCCTGAATGGTCTACCCTCGGAGGAACATGGTCCTGCTGCTTCTAGAAGGGCCTCGACGACAGCTGGTGGTGCTGAGGTTAGCGCTGAACCTTCCCACCTCCACCATACTAAGCTCGGGTCTGGCACCAACTCTGAATGTGATTGAAACCTCCACAAGAAAAAAACTTTCATCCTAGGCTCGTGAAAATGGGACGAGGACCTGATGATCTGAACTGGAACTGCTGGGGCCAGCTTCCCACTGGCCTAAACCAGGAAGGTCCCGTCGCAGGAGACCTACTGCTGACTGCCTTCCCCTTCGATGAGCCCGGCTAGATCCCCTCTCGTGGTGCACCTCCCAGCAAGTGCATCCTCTCTACAACCACTTAATTCTTCTGTACCTCCATGAACTTCAGAAGGGTGAAGGGGGTGACAGCATACTAGAGAGAAGGACGAAGCGCCTCATCCAAACGTCTCGCCCGATACTCCTTATCCGGAAAGAGATTCGGAGAAAAGCACAGGAGATCCTTGAACATGATCCCCTACTCACGTACTGAAATACTCCCATGCTGAAGGGAGAGTAACTCCTGCCGCCTCTCTTCCTTGATCATGGAAGAATTGAATTCATCTCAGAATTCCTTCTCAAAGTCATCTCATGGAACCTCTGCCTTTATCCACTCTCCGAGGTAGAGCATACACCACTATCGCGCCACACCTCTTAGATAACTGACTGTAAGGGGAACCCAGTACTCCCTCGGAGCACGGATCAAGGTAAAAGAGATCCCTAGCTCCTCAAGCCACCCCTCAGTCTCCATATCTGAAGTAATACCCTCGTACATCTTGAGGGTCTGCCGCAGAAAATAATGGAGAGTCTTCTACTACTGGCTATCTTCCTCCTCTCGGTCAATCCTCAACTGATCGACTGCCTAAATCTACTGGGCCTCATCCATCTGAGCCACCCTGGGATAACGTCCAGGTTCTATAGCTATATGGTAAACAGAGATCGCCTAATCCCAAGTAGTAAAAAAATTTCGCAGGGTTTTATTTTATCATTTTAGTTCAATTTCATTCCCAAAACACCCAAATCAAGTAAAACACATTCATGATGATGCATGTACTATCCCTAGGGTCTCTACCCTCCAATAAATGTAGTCTCACTTGGTCGTTTTGTAGGCTCAGATTTCTTGCATCGGATCACGGGGGGCCCTAAAATCCCGTTTCCTAGCCGGTCTTCCCTGGCCTATGTCATACACCATGATTAACTAACATTGTCGCCCTACCATCCCATGCAATCTTCACAGTTCCTAAGTCCAGAATCCATCCTATTTCTCAACCATCACCCATGATACCATTCTATCATGAACCCCTCCCTCCAATGATGCCCCTCTTGAGCTGGAAATGGTGAATTGGAGGTAATGACCCCCCGAGTCCCGCCTCTAGTGGGCCCCGAGTTGCGACTAGCACCAAGGGTATGAGTTTTTAAAAATATGGGAGGCATTAACATTTTACTATTTTAAGATCAGGAAATCGGACAAGTCAACCACCAAAAAGGAAAATAACAAGTGTATAGAAATAAACCCAAACCAAGACCACATGCATGTTTAAACAATTTTATAACAAGGTGCAATTACAAGAAATATCAAAGTACGATACCAAAAGAAAATGTGTACAAAAACAGCAACAACTCCAACTGTCTGACTAGTAGGGTCCCGCACGGCCCTGGTTGTCCTCCTGGAAACCTGAAAGTTAACATAGGGTGAGCATACAGGTATACTCAGTAGGGAAACCTAAAGCTCTTGTGCACAAGTGGGGAGACTTCCCAATGTCCCGTGAGAACAACAGAAGAAACCTAGCATGGAATTCTATCCACCCTACCTCACCATCCACACTCACCAAAAACTCAATCACAAGAGGCAGTAGTATATAAGAAACAAGAGTATTGGGTACCCCGCAACATTTCCCAGTAGTTAGCTTCTCTTCCAAATGGAGAACGTCCTGACGCTGCCACATTCTCCCCGCCCGCACACACCTCGGCCCCACAAACCACACATCCCGTCCGTACACACCTGGGCCTCACAACCACGTATCCCGCCCGCACACACCTCGGCCTCACAACCATGTATCCCGCCCGCACACACCTGGGCCTCACAACCATGTATCCCACCCGCACACACCTATGCCTCATCCCGAAGATTCTTGGGATACAGTAGAACCTTCCCGAAGAGTCTTGGGCTAAATCCACCCCAATCAAAACCTACCTGAAGAGTCTTAGGTGTATGGTCACCTCAAGACATCACAACCTAGGGGAGAAGGAGCAGGATGGAGCTAGTAACTAAGGGAAAACACCCTCTCCCATGAAATGGGAGTGTTCGACACTAAGTTATTTACATGGGTGGGGTGCGATAAAACACAAAAGATATAAAGATATATATGTATAACAAACACACAGCCCAACCTATGAATTCTAAACAGAGAAACTAAGCACGTGGATCAGCACTGCTACTACGAATCATGCATACCCAAACCCATTTATGTTTTCACATTTCAGTAGAATTAGTTTATTTAGTTCCTTAACTACTGGGAAACTATCCAAAACCAACCACATTGATCATTCATAAAACATATCCCAGCCATCCACAAATCAAGTTAGGAAAACACAAGAAACACAACCAAGTCCCTTTTTATCAGCCAACCAACCCATTGATTATTAATCCCATTCCATTACCATGAACCACCATTCATTAACTATTCCACTTTTTATTTATTATTCACAGCCCATTGTCCGTTCACATTCCAACCAATCTATGCAGCCCCGCTTCCAACCACCATTACCACAACTGCACCGTACATCATTATCCCTTTAATACCATTTATCGCAGCCCCGCTTCCCACCCGATCCACAACAACCGACAAAACAAAGTTCATACCACATCATCGCCCCTTTAACATCATTTACCACATCCCTGATGCCTTCTCTATTCGTAACAACCCGAGATTCACCCCTCCCTTTCACACACCAGTAACCAAGCCAAAACCCCCATGTTCATTATTCGATTTTGTTTAACCGGGGTGAACACACAAGGTTTTAAAATATTAAATAGCCAACATTATGTGATTAACCAATTTCCACATTCCACAAATTTTCCATCCATAAGAAAATCCAGAAGGAGAGGGAAACATTTAATTTCATATTCAAAGGCCCCAAACACCCATGATTTTCAGTAGGAAGAAGCTCATTCACAACATAATATCACAGGATATAAATAATGTAACTGCATTCACAAACATCCTATCCCTATTATATAAGCCAGTTCTTATCTTTATTAAACTAGTTTAAAAGTGTTTCACATAAACAAGAGAACACCAACCCCGCATGATGCACAAATTAGATAATGAAGGTAAGATCCCTACATCAACAGATTCTAATCGCAATGCTCCCCCGGATCAACCTTAGAAGACGTCTGTCGGCATCCGTCACCTATGTCGGGTCCTGGAAAAACCACCTTGGGTGGATGTCAGGAAGGAAAGGCAGAAGGAAAGACAACAAATCCAAACTCAGAAGTTCCACCTCATCGTTACGATCTCGTGGCCACTGACGGATCATAAATCGGAGCTCAGACGATGAAATTATGGTAGAAAGAGCCTTCGAGTATCATGGGAGAAATCTGCTCAGAGGAAAGGGGAGGAGAGAGGTGAGTTGAAAAGGAGGAGGGGACCCCGCCTTTTATAGGTGAGAAAAGAAAATGTACATGGAGTGTACTTGGTTATTTCACACGGTCTCCACGCAGCTTCCAACACGGCTCTATGGCTGTTGACTGGTCAAAACATGGTTTAAGGGTAACGCATACGCGGGGAGGGACTACACGGCATGTAGTACTGGATACACGATGTGTACCCATATATTTCACAAGGCTCTAACACAGCACATGGCCATTGACTGGTCATCACACGACAACATGTACGCTGGGAGGGACTACACGGTATGTAATATTCGATACACGGTGTGTACCCATTTATTTCACACGGCAGGGACATGGCCTTCAACACGGGGTATACTCGACAAGGGGGTACATAGAGTGTACTCAAACTACATGGCGTGTAGTTTCAAAATTCTGGAAAGTGTGGGAAAAGTCCATTTTAACCTCTAGAACACTTTGTGGCCTTCTTTTTGACAATGGAATGGGCTAGAGAGGTCCGAGACATTTTAGATAGATATGGTATTTATGATTTCTATATGCTTCTGTATTTTATATTTAAAACATACGTTTATTCTTTGCATGTTGTGGAAATGCGATAATTTATATGAGGAAGTCTAGACTACCGCCCCCTCATGTGATGTGACTCATTCATGCAAAACATGGAATGTATAAAGAATGAAATTAATGAAATTATGTGACCTATATAACATATATATTGTACTGGAATAATAATATATATCTCTCAATTATTTTTTATTCCATTAATATGACAATGAAATGAAAGTAGCATTCATGCGTACGTACGGCCTACCATCTCCATGAATAGTGCATTTCATTTCTTATTATCTCCAAATGTTATGGAATATTATATAATGAATATGTACTAGATATATATGATATCTAAATAATTAATACTATTCTGGAGATGATTTACTTATAATTAAATGCACAATCATTTTCAAACAAGTTCATTTTTGACTCATGTACTAAACATCGAAAAAAGCGTCTGATATGAACTCACATTATTAACCAATTATTATAACATTATATTATGTGAAATGAACTGAAAAATAATATTTAATGGAGGTATTTAAGAAATTATAAATTGACCAAAGATTATTATTCAGGAATATAATGAAATGAACATGACAAGTCGGACTTAAGGTATGGGATCCTACCTCTCTCTTTCTTTTTAAGTACTCTTTTTTATGTAACTTAATTTAAGATCCTCTTTCTTATGTTTGGGGATGTTATTTTATATTCCTCTTGCTGTAAATTTTATGTTAATATTATTAGAGATTCTATTTGATCTCATTAATCAATTTTTGGATGTTTTATATGGCGCCATTAGGCTGCCAAATTTTCATAAGGGATTTTAATCTCACTTTTTATTCCTGTGAGATTCATGCTACATTTGCAACTATTTCCTTTTTTGTGGTGTATGTACTGACCATTATTTTACTATTTGTATATTATACTCTCATTTATGTGTATTTGCATCTTAATTGTATGACCCTTCTTCATGGGGTGTACGCTAAGAAAGTTCCCCAAATCTGTAAGGGAACCTTTCACACTCCTCTTTTTAAAAGACTTATTTTGTTATGTCTTATAATTTACATCTTTTTATGTTGTAATATGTTCTTATATATCCTTATTGAAGTAGATTTTATGTTAAAGTGATGATATACCATTTTATCTCCCATAAAATAATTTTATGAAATTTAATGTGACGCTGTTAGGCTGTCAAATATTACCAAGGGAACTTCATAACCCAATTTCGATTTCTTTGGGTTCAACATGTAGTTATTGAATATGTCATCCTTTAAATATGTGTGAATGACCTTTTATCTTTTAACACTTAATATATACTTATATTTGGTGTATTTATATTTTTCACACAGAATTATGAGATTGATTTATCCTTAATTTAGGCATACCTTCTTTATAGGGGATTTCATCTCACTTTACATTTCTATTGAGACTTCATTGTTGTTATGCACCAATTCACTCTTATATGGTGTATATACTATCCTTTGGAATATTATATCATTAATCCCTTTAATATCATGATATTATAATGTTTTTATTAAATGATATTCCTCAATTATTGTATTCAAGTGTCTCTTATTTTGTTAAAAACCCTTTACCAAAAATATCGTTTTAAATGTTTTAATGATTTATTCTTAAAAATATATATCATTAATATCCATGTTTTCAAAATGGTTTAAATGATTTATTTATATGGATATTAATGGTTTAATTTGTTAAAAGCTTCAATGTGGTATGAGACACTTTGATTCAAAAATCACTTTATTAAATGTTTTAAATGGTTTTGAAAATGGTTTTTAGAAAGGTTTCATTATTTCAATATCTTAAAATGTTATATTGTTATTACAATGTTGGAATGTTATCTTTCCTTTATTCTTAAGTTATGTGCTATGATTATTTTATGGTTCTTGGGAATTGTTTATGAAAACAGGTGGTTTCGTAATAAACTAAGGGGGGGTGGGCACGATATAGCTCTCCAATGAATTGGGTAACACAAAGGGGTTAAATGCTAAGGTTTCTCCAAATAGATTTAGGGAATATACTGTGATGGGTATTCCAAACGTAACCATGAGGGTTAATCCCTACGTAAGAATGTTATGAATGCCTCAATTTACCTTTATGTCTTATGATTTATATTGAGTTATGCATAAATCTTATGATTTCTTGAGGTATAATAAATTGCTTATGTTTTATGACTGATGTATGATTTCATTGATTCTTTTGTATACATGGACTAATGTTTTCTTTCCATATTGTTTTAACCCTTACTGAGCTTTTTATGGTAATCCTTTTTTTGAAATGTTTTTCATAGGAAATAAAGTGGAATAGTGTCAAGGATGGGATCAAGGAAATTTCATGTTGTCTAAAAAAAGAACTAGACACGACTCTTTTGTTCAAGAGTTTTTATTCTGTAAAAAAATGGAAACTGAGTAGATGTGTCTACTTTGTAATATTTGTGATGTAATAGTTATGAACTAATTCTCTAAAACTCTAAACTTGAAAAGATCCTTAATGTGAATTATTCAAATTAATTCAATATTAAGTAATGTTTTAAAGTCGGGTCCTTATACATGTCTTATGTAAATCCAATATTTATCCATGATCTTTTTTTTGATGTTGGATATGTAGGGTATAATTTTCTATTTTCATGATCACATACTCGGACCCTTATAATCAGGTTTTTCCTTACATGTCTCTCTTGTTTACGATTACAGAGAATTTGAGATCACCCATTTTATATATCATTTACCCCAATTTATGATGATAATTAATATTTTTTATATGTAAAAAAAGGGATCTGGTCAGGAATTACCAAATGGGAGATGATTTAGATTATATATGTACCAGTGTTTATGTTTCCATGTTTCTAATGTAACTATACTCTCTTTGGTATTTGGGAATCTGTTCGTATAATGTTTAAGTATTACAGAAAAAGTTATGTAATGTCAATGTTTTTAAAGGGGGGCTCTCTATAATCATTATAATTACATATTATTTAATTTACTTATTGAATGATATATAAATGAGAAGATCATTATGAATTACTAGTTCCCTATAGGCCTCATGGAATCTATTGTGGTTGAGTTTAATTAAGGGTAATTCATACAGGTTTGTTTCCATGAAATACTAAGGAATGGAAGATATTTTGAAATCCATTATTCCGGAATTATTTGACTTTTTGGAATAGAATATTAAAATATAGTAATGGTTCCCCTATAATTAATGGTAATACTCATGTTACCAATTCTGAATGAAACAGACCATATTAATAGTTTTGTGATGATTTTGTTTATATTATCTCATACATATTTTTGGAATTTTTTTTATTTTTTAATGGAAAAACAATCAAGACGTATTGGAATATAAGATCATGTTTTTGGAACAAGTTCCTTATGTTAGAATTTTAAAATATATATCATTGATGATATAAATAGAAATTCATGTATTGAGATGAACATGCCATGTTTAAAGGGTTTTCCATTATAATAATTTCTAGGAAAATATTTTTGTTTCTATGTATTTATTTATGTAAATTATATATATATATATATTATCATTTATATAATGAAATATATATTATCTATATTTTCTCTATAATTAATAAATTGTTTTAAAAAATATTACAAGTGAATACATTCTGCCAACATACATTATAAACTAGAAGAAATATTTAAATTCTTGTCATATATTATATGTTTAAACTGTCTAAAGGATTATTTTTGTATTTAGTTTTTTCCACTACAAATTATGGTATAAATTAAATATAATATTAATTAAAATATATGAAATACATTTTTAATAGAAATTTCTATATAGTATTCTCAGTAATAATTGTTATGAGTGTTTTATTTTGATTCACTATTATCATACTGTTATTTCATAACTTTTTGTTCACTAAATACATTTTTTGATATGTGGTTCATACATTCATTATTCTTTCACATAACTCATTTCATCATTTAATTTGACATCACAAATATGTTTTATCCAAGTCATCATTGGATTTTTTATCTACACCGTTCCATGTGTTTTTAGTTCAATTTTTTTTTTGAAATTTTAGTTATTATTAAAATAATACATATCTTTATAGTGAAGAAAAAATAAACAATATATTTTTTACTATGAAAATTGAATTTTTTAATTTTTTTAAATGTGTTCATACAAGTGTTATTATCACGTAATAAAATTTCCACTTCCATGGAGTATGCATCAAAAAGATAGTTCCTTGGTAGAATTTATAATGATGGATGATTTACTGATGATGAGGTATTTAATTCATCCACTCATTCAGAAATTATTGATAAGAATCTATTAAATAACTCTGTTTTTGAATTAATATAATATAAATGATTTATATGAATATCCTAAACATTTTCCAGGTAATGTATTCATTTGTAGAGTTTTTAACATCCATGATATGATTTGAAACATATAATAGACCAAAAATAATTTTGGATATTTTTCATATTCATATTCATTAAGTTTAAATTTAATTAAATGTTTTTTAGATAATATAACATAAGAATATTTTTTTTTCATTTATTTGGAACATAGTATTCTAAAATAAATGAAAATTTCAATATTTGTTTATTATAAGAACCTGTTGAACACATTTTTCCAGGCACATACATTGGTGTTGGGATGTCAATGGTAAA
The DNA here is from genome assembly GCA_963277665.1 of Viscum album. NCBI lineage: Eukaryota > Viridiplantae > Streptophyta > Magnoliopsida > Santalales > Viscaceae > Viscum > Viscum album. Next base: position 1,998,999,149 of record OY728146.1, on the reverse strand, counting down.
AAATGGCCTTTATTTATTATAAAATCAGAGTACAAAAAACAATATAATTAATTACAAAATATAATAAATAATGTTCCATAAAAATGATGTGGCATTTTCTTAGAATGTATGAAAAAGTATTTTTAGTACATTAAAGTTTTAATGACTTCTGTAATGGTCCAAACCACAGAAAAATATGTCATATTAATGTGAAATAATAGGAAATGATTCATTGAATTATTTTTGACATGTAAGAGTATACAACGCAATAATTGGATGTGTAATGTGCTCGGACTAACATAATATAATATTTTTAGTGAATTTATAGACTTGAAAACTTGTGTATGGGAGTAAAAAAATACAAAAAAACCTCAATTTTTTAAAAAAATAGTTGAAAAAAAGTAACAAATTTGTTTTCAAATAATCTAAACTTAAATAAAATCCATCAAAATGTGTCTAGTTTTTTGGGGTGTTAAAAATCCTCAACCTGTTGGTTTTTTCATGTTTAGTGAGAAGACCTAGAAACATTCACTACATAATAACCATGTAATGATAGTTTTATTGACCCAATACACTATTTCTATATAGAAATTAAGGAATAAAAATTACATCATATTTTTTGGGCGATTTTATGGTGGGGCGGGTCTTGGAAACTCAATTTTAATAAATCAAATATAGAGGTGCACACATTGGAAAACTATGCGACATCCCATGAGTAACAGTGTGTCGTACGTAAAACAATGGACATGTATTCTAAATCCACATATGTGATTTCTTATATTCATGATTGACCTATTCATTTTATAACATAGGTATTTCCCACAATTTGTTTTCAAACTATGTGCCTAGCCCATTCATGTGTGATTTTTTGGAAAAGGGAACCACGTAGATTGTGTGTGGTTATCCTTACCATGTGGAAAACCTTGCATCCCATTAAAAATATTTGAATTAAATTCTAAAAATATCGATGATTTTTTGTTTTCTATATTATTTCTTCATCCTTCCATCCTGATCATGGGGGGTCCTCCATTTTCTCTTCCACCAAGTCTATGTCTTAACTCCCTGATATAGACTCTGATCCATGATCCAATAGTGGATATGGATTTTTCTCATTATAAAATTAAATATAGTAGCTTATATATTTAAAATTATCTCATTATAAGGAATGGTAATAATATGTAATATCGTTATATTTATTTTATGGGTGTTTATCTAAAAGAATGTATTTATTCGTTTTGTCTTGAGTAATAGTTATATATCAAACGAGTGACCATCTACTAATAAAATGTAGGTGGTTATTATATATCAACATGATTTATGATTTTATTTTGGTTAATATCATACACTAAATGTGATTTGTTTGAGTGATACAATAATTAATCATATTTATTCATTTAATAGTTTTCTAGAAATGATATGGGATTCCTATTGGAATGTTATTTCTCCACTAAAAATAGTTAATATGGGTAAGGGGAATAGACCCTCTTGGGAATTATAGGCCAGGTTTTAAGTTAGAATTACATTAAATTTTTATAACAGTATGAATGTAGTCCATGGAAATGTTATGGTCATGGCCTAAAGATTTAGTTGATGTTGATCACCGAGAATGAGGTGACACAGTTGAACATGTTGGATGTGGAATGCCATAAACGGGGAAATGATGATCATTAGGATGTTGCGTGATGGTCATCCAGATTTGATGTGATGACGTATTCAGAATGATAAAACGGTTGATGGTACTTGAGATGGTGTATAATGTCTAACATAGTGAAATGGTCAAATGGTAATATGGTTTTAGTTGACGAAGTATAGTTTTTTTGTGGATTGTTGCTAACTATTTGTTGGCTGATGCACCATTGATGTCATCTGTATACACATAAGACATTACTGAGGTAGTGTTGACCACTCTTTGTATTGGATACCCCCATAAAAGATTATTATTAGGTATTGGTTTTGACCATGGATTATTTATTGAGGTTCTCACCATTGTAATCCATGTGTATGTTGATGGACCATCGGTCGATGGTGTTGACACCATCTGTTGGGGATTAAGCCCTGTCGTGATATTTAAAGTCTTTGGGATATGATAATAGGATGATGGATAACTTCTTAAATTAGGAAATCATTGTGGATTACTATTTATATGGTAAAAATTCATCGTAGGACAAAGGGATTCATGCCAATGTCTTTTTTCATCACTGATTTCTTAGGGACCAGTTAAATATTTTTTGTGAATTCTATTTGGATGCTGGATATTTTATAGGTGGCATGAAGTGTTAGATTACATATTTATAATAGGAAACATAGGAAAAGACATATATGAATTTCCTCAGGGGATTCTTGGGGTTCAAATACATGGATCCTCACCAACAAAATTATATATATGTAGATATGTGTTTTATATTATATATATAATTGGGGGTACATATTCCAAGATTTTTGGTGATTGGAAAAAAAGATGAAAACGTCCCATGGGGTTTCTATTTAGATGAGATGTGGTAATTTATTAAATGGTTCTTTATTGATTTTTTATTCATATATCATTCATATTCTTCTATAATAAGGAATATATTATCGTAACATAAAGGTGGTGGAAGTGGGATTTACTGTCACACTATACATCTGCCCTTATGAGACGCTTGTCGACTTTATGTCTCTAAGATCATGTAGGAAAATATGATCTAGATCTCTACCTTTTTGATTGAATTAGAAATTTTTCATGGGATAGAAGATAGGTGACCATTTAGGATCCTCTACATAATCTAGGGATTCCTTTTTTGTTTTTAGCATGCTTCGTAAATGTATGTAATGATATGGTTAGTCAAGAGAGGCCTTAATGTCAATGTTTTCATTGAACTATTATGACTTGATAAGTTTTTTTTATACATATGGTGTTATCCTTGGAATTTTTTTTATTGTGTATCTTTTTATTTTATATTCTTATATTGTGTTTCTATTATGCTTCCACAGAGTTGTTTTTTATGATTCTACTATATATTGTCCTTCATATACTGTAGTATTTAAATATGGACCACTATTTTCACTATCACTAGAGGGTAATGTTTACCCACTATAAAAACTCAGACCTTTCATTTTATTCAGAATAATTATGAATATGTGGAGGTATGGGAAATGACTAGTGCTCAATCATCCAATAGTACTTTTCGATTGGAAAATTCTCCAAGGAACTATAATATTTATAGTATGACCACAATTATACTATAGTGATTTTAGAAACAAAATCATGATTTTAATGGTTAAAAACTAGAAAATGGAAGGGAAATGATGTGAAATCATATGAATCCTATAAAATTATTATTTTTGACGTGTTCAATAAAATTGCATATCAATAGGATCTGTGGTTTTCCAAAAAAAATTAAGTAGTTTTTAATGGATTAATGCCCTTTGAAAACATTTTTTAGGGGTGTCAAAACCTACTGACTGTCAACAGAATGATGTGAAATACTGTCTTACAAACCATTAATTTATTTTTAAAATTTTTATTAGAAGATATTTCAATTCAAGGTTTTATTTTCCAAGGATGACTGGAGGTGGAATATTAATATTTTAAGACAAAAAATGACATCATTAACAATAATATCCATCGAGAAACTCTTTTTAATGTCATGAAATCATTGAAAAATTATGATAGTAATATATTTTATTAGTTAAATAATCTTATATATCAATTTTCTGGGAAATTTTCTAGAAATTAATGATTATGTACTTTTTAAAAGAATTATTCATTATAAGAACATGAACCATGGGTTCAAAGTCAACTAAACGACCTCATTATTAATTGAAATAAATGGAAATAAACTATATATGAAATTATGAATAAGTTATTTTAAAGAAGAATCAATCCAATTTATCTCATCACTAGATGAGATGAAAAGTGACATTATTGTTTTAAAACAATAAAAATTATCTTATAATTGAAATGTATATGAAAAAATAATAGAATGTGGTCCAATTATTGGAAATCCATTATAGTATTTTTTTGGAACAATTGAATGTTGACGACACATTAATTATTCATTCGATCAATTTGGAATGACCAAACAATAATTTCTTATTGGATTGATGTCCAATGAAAGAAGATATAGGTTGTTCTAAGCGAACCGAGTAACTTCTGATTTCAATGATATGTAATGAAAACCATAATAAAATAAATTTTGTAATAGTGGATTCGAATGTGAATCAATATGAGGAATAATTTTCTTTTAATTATTAGAAACATGATTTTTTTTAAACAAAAAAATTTATTCAGGGGTTACATCCTTATAAAAAAATTGGAGTGAGGTATAATCATGTGAAAAAAATGTAATTTTATTATATGTAGAACTAGAGATGAATCAAAAAAACATGGGGTATTCCCAGAATTATAGAATAATTAAATTCTTTAATGATTTACAAAATTGATTTTTAGGGGGTCAATACTAACAAAATTACTAAAAATTAAATTGAAATAATAATAAAAAACCACATAATAAATTTTAAATACGTTTATAAACATGAATTTCAATTTGTGGTTTCATTTTTTTCTAGATGACCGAAGATGCGTTTTTTGTTTGTTTTAAAAAAAATGAATATTTAATTGAAAAATATATTTAAAACAACCTTATATTTATGTAAAATAAAAATAAATCTATGTTATTATTATTTTTTAGGTTTATGAGTGGAAAAAAATAATTAAGGCATTTAATTATTCTATAACATAAGAATATATATTTTGTAATATTTTTGAAACATTTAAAAATGTTTTTATATAGGTGAAAATAAATCAAACACCCTCCAAATTCAATGAATCTATATGAATACAAATATTCAATGAATTTTAAAATAATGGAGTTGATAGAACATTAATTTTAGGTGTCATTTTCCCAAAATGAATCAGAAAACATGGTTATAGTTTAAAAACACCAAAATGTATTTTTTTCAATCAGATTGAATGAAAATGACTAAAATTTAGTTAAATTTATCTGAGAACCATATAATTATTATTTTTTAAATCTATGAATAGAAAAAACATCAATTAAAAAAAATAATTTCCATGAATGATTAAATAATTAGTTTTTAATTAATTAACATAATTTAATAACTTGCATCTAAGGGTCTATACCAAATGAAAGTGACATGAATTCCTTGAAATCCAATAAAAACAACTATATATTAAATTATGAAAATTGGGATAATAAAATTTTTCATTTTGATTTTTTGTAATCCTAGAATGAGTCAAAATGAAATTTTTATATTTTAAAACACCAAAACACATGTTTAATGTTATAATAAATATAAAATGATCTATGGATTAAGAGAAATAATATGAAATCTATTTTAAATTTTTTTTAATTTTAATTGTAATATTACAAAAAAATTAAATGTATAGTCTTCATTGAATGATAGAATATGATTTTTAATGGTTTTCCACCCCATAAAAACAATCCTCAGATAGTCAAAACAAAATTAAATATGGATGAATGGTTAAAAATAATATTAAAAATTTACATTTATTTTTAAAGGTTAATGTACACATAACATAAATATGTGTGACTGTTTCCTTAGCATCACCCGAAACACATTTTATGTTTTTTTAAAACATTTAAATGAGAATTCAATTGTCAAATCCCAAGAAAACAAATATATAATAACATGAAATTGTAGGAAAATATATTACAGTTACTTTTTATGTATAATATAATAGAAAAAGTCAATATGAAATTTTTTCTGCTCGAAATGAAAGAATATGTGACTTTAAAAAGATGTATGTTTTTTAAAAATATGCATCAAGGGTCAAAACCCACTGAATGGACTTCAAATTACCTAATTTCATAGGAAAATAAATATATAGTTCATTGTGATATGATTAAGAATAATGATAATAAATCTAATATTTTATTCCCATGATGACTGAGAATTGTCTTTTATTATTCTATTACACCAAAATGTGCATTTAGTAGTCAAATCCATATACAATGTCATTAGGAATAGTTAAAATCACAAAAATATTTAGTATTAATATATTTGACATTAATGATTAGAAATCATCGATATTGGATGTTTTTTATACAAACAATCATTGAAGAAGTATCTTTTAAAGGATTAATTATCTTTAAAATGTGAATTGGAGGGGGGGTGAAATCAGTTTATCTTTGAATTTTGTGAAATTCGACATCAATAACTGCATAGTGAATTTTATAACATCGAGTTAAAATAAAAGAAAATTGAGGTGTCATTTTCCAATGATGATCTGAAACACATTTTTGTGGTTTTAAAACATCAAAACATGTGTCTAATGGTTATATCCATATAAAAATACTCAAATTTAGGTTAGATCATAGGTTAACTATATTAATTTTATTTATTATTTTCATGGGTAGAAAACCCATCAATGAAATGTGTGGTATTATTATAATAAATGCAGTCTGTTTTTTATTTTTTGACTCCCTTTAAAAAAATTATAGGGGGATAAACAAACAATAAATCATCCAAATAACTTGAAATTAGAATTAAATAAACAAATTATTGAATTTTCAAATGGTGTAATAGACTTAACATCAATCCAATTTTTTCTAAAAATGATATAAACACTCTTTTTTTAAAACACTAAACCATGAATTTATTGTATAAATACAAAATTAAACAATCTTTTATTATTGATTTTTATATGAAAATTAGATATGAATTATCCTTGTGGTATAACTAGAATAATATAATAATCAAATTAAATGGTTTTATGACCAATAAAACTATGTACCATAAGGTTAAAATAAACAAAACTATCTTTGAAAGGAATGAAATCATAAAAAAATTAAAAAATGATTTCATAAATTATTGGGAATACTAAACATCAATCTAATTTATCGTATGTATGGGATTACTGTAAACATTATGTAATTATTTTAAAATATAAGAAACATTTATTTAACAGTCGGATCCTTGGAGAATGGGAATGCAATGACATGATGTCATAATAAAAAAGAATTAGTATTATATTTATTTTTGTGAGTAAATGTTACATCAATCGGGTGTCCAGTCTACCCAAACAGAATGAATAAGTTGTTTTAAATTTAAATAATAATAGTAAACTATTTATACATTTATAATAAAATATACTTCAAAAATAGAACAATGTTTTAATATAAATACAATAATAAATATCAGTTATTATATTTCTGGATTTTTTACTCCCCAATTTTTTTTCAATTATATTTTACATTATAGTAATTGTAAAGAATATAATATGAATGCATGATGATATTATGTTCATTTATATTTACAAATCATAGTGTTATTTATTGAATTTAGAATAACTGCAGTTCATATTATCTTTACAATTTTATATTAAAGTTTCATAAAATAATTGTATTGTATGGTAAAAAATGTTCTTCATTATCAGTTAGGATAGGGAAAATATATTGATTGACAATTAGTATTCCCTTGAGTATTAACCTATATAATCCATCAAATGTCAATATCTATACTGCACCCTCGAGCTGAATTTCAAATAACATCATATAGTGGTCGCTATAATGTCAACCTATTGGAGACACCAAATGGTGGTCACTATAGGTTGATCCTCTCTAGTCTATAGAGATTTCAAAATAATGGACTCTAAAATATATAATTATAGGATAAATGAATTTACCATTTTTAGTCACTAAGTGGCCACTATAAGAGTTTAGGGACGAGTAATGATAGTCTATAAAGGAAAATTTCAAGTGTTTTAACCACATCATCCAATGCATTAGAGGACGAATATGTAGAGTAAGTAATTTTTTAATTACATTAATTTATTGGTGATAGAATGATGTATCAAGTCCTGATTTATGATGAAAATCAATCTATCGTTATGATTATAAATTGAAGAGGTGTAATTTATTCATTTAGGCAGGGCTAGTTAGTATTAATATGATTCCTTTGTCATCATATTATATGATATTTTTTTTATTAAATATAATTATTGGGATATATACATTGTATTCACATTACATTATTTTCTATCTTGTAAAAAAATATTTGAACAATATTTTGGCTCGACATCAGTGAATGTCGGAGTTGATGCATGAATAAGGGAAGTAGGAAATTAGGAGGCTAGGTAACATTGGAATTTGGAAATTCAGTGAAGTTTAACATGGGTAGAAACCATATTAGAGAGATAAGTTAATATGTGTCCACAAGACTAGGAGGTTTATAGTGAGTGATGCTAGTATTGATCTCAACATTGTCCTCATTGATGAATCACAGGTAATAATAGGACATACATGAGTTAGAAAACATAAAAATGTGGATAGGGGTGGTTCATGAGAGTTAAGATGATGCAATACAAGATATATGATTTTTGTGTGTAGAAGGGTGGTGTTGTGGAAATCCAATAAAATATTAGGTTTCATTTTGGGGTTTTACATAAGGCTTGTGTAGGAGGATGAATACAACTATTAAGACAATATAAAAGTGAATATAAATTGTTTGGATGACTATGTTTTTTATGGGATGGGTCTTTTGAAACCTTCATAATGGAGAAAAAATATATTTATTTTTTTGTGTTAATAAATTCTTATATAACCATGATTAGGGGAATATGAACAAATATTAATATTATGAGACTCGAAATGAAAACCTACTAAACACACAACCAAATTATTTATATAAATTATATTAATATAAAATATATACAAGTTGTTTAATTTGTAATGAATAAGTCAGGGTCTATAGAATGTCACATGGGAACCCCCTATATTCCACCAATGAAATGTATAATAATAATAATAATGATGATAACAACAAATTATATGTAATAAAATGACATCTAACCAAATATTTTGTAATTTTAGCAATATAAGATTCACAATTTGTAATTACTACGAGAATAGAAAATAATATATTTCAATGCCTTTTTTATGAATTATTTGGATAATAGACACACATAATTAATATATGGCTAGATCACGCTGATATAACAATAAAAAATTTTGATTCAAAAAAAATAATTGTGTAATAATTATTTGTAGATTCGAATACAAAACTTCATGGTCATGATACTGTTGATAAAATCCTCATGAATGAGTGGGTTGGTGTCTTAGACAAAAAGGTATAAATGATGTGACTTTTATTAACTTCATTTTTTAATAGTTGATATACTATTAGATTCACATTTAAATACTAATACAAAATTTTCATTATTATATATTAAAAATATTTTATTTGAAAACATTGTGATCCCAATTTTCAACTCATTCATCCACACATCAATTCTATAAAAAAAGATCATTAGATGAAGTGAATTATTCAGTAATATTGCGATATATATCCATAAATGGTGAAAACAATCTTAGTGGATATAGAATATTCTTAATAAAAATGAATGCGTGGTAGAACACATTAATTAAATTATATCTTTGATACATTTATTCCATTCATTCATTAATACATTATGGTTTTTATATTGAATTGGTTTATAATTGGAATATATTTTGATATAGAAATGATATATTTTAGGATCCAATGGATGGTTAAATATATAATTTATCACACATGTTGATGATTATAAAATTGGAATACAATATATAAAAATCATTGCAAGGAAAGATAAATGTATAAATTTTATATTCTATTTTACTGAATTTATTTTATGATAGTGTAGTGTTTAAATATTTCCAAAATCAAAGATTGACAATATTCCATGAGAAATATAATCCAATATAATTCCACATATCAGCATGTATTATTTTATATGTAAATATATATCAATATCCAAAACATATATGAAAACAAACGACTTATTTATATAAAGTTTATTAGTGTCCAATGTAAACTAACTAATAATAAATTGGTTATTATGTTTTTAATTATATGAAATGTATCACATTTCATCCACAATATAATATTTATGAATAATTTTTTATTTTGATAATTTTACTTTTATTTAAATTAATATTAAACCATCTTCATAATTTTTATAGTTATACAATTACTATCGATATTTTATTGAAAATATGAAATACATTTATTTAGTAATTAATGGACCAAATACATTGTGTTAGAATTTTTATAAATATATATATACACATCAAGAAAAATTGACTTCCTACTAATTATTGAGTAAAATTTATCATCAATTTATCTAATTTTTATTTATTAATTTATATATCATTTCTTTGTAATACCTATTTTTAAATAATTTTTATTTAGATCATTAATAAATGACAACATCATTAATTGATTTTAATTTAACCATTTTTTTCACTACAAGTAACACATGATTATCAGAGAAAATTAAATTCTTGAAATTTTATTAAACATGGATGATGAAATCATATAATTGTTTCTCTCTTCATAAATCATTGTATTCTATATTTGATCCATTTTTTTATATTATGAGTTTTTATTTTATAAATAACTAAATGAGACTGTTTTCTATTAAAATGCATATTTTATTTTAAATGTGAAATTTAAGATGAACAAAAATGAAGAAAACATCATTGTGTTTTTATACGTAATGATAATGATCAATTATTGAATGTTTATGTGTAGGAATAAGATGTACCTAAATCTGATTCATGATGTAACTGGTATGACTTGAAATGGGTGAATTAAATTTAATAATGAAATTTATGTTAACAACAAATTCCACATATAGAAAAAGATAGAAATATGTTCATATTTCCTTAGTACATTAGTAAAATTATCTTAATACCATTTATAACATGTAAGAATCAGTAAAAAATTACTATTATACCAGTAGTTATATGTTTGACTCAAATTTCTATTTTTTAAAATTTAATTTTATTTATAAATATGTTTTTCATACTCTAATCAAATTAAAAAATTTACATTATTTTGATACATCATGAATTTTTTTATTTATTGATTTGTAGAAACGTTCCTCCAATCAATCTGATAAATGATGTAGATTGATTCGCATGGTGTGCGTTTTAAGTTAAAAATTCCTTTCTTGTAAAAAATTAATATGATGTAATCAAAACTATTAAAAAACTATCATATGGGTTTTATATTTTATCATAATTATCCACAAGCCATTGTCAATTTATAGGAGTGAGATAGAAATCAATGATTCCTACAGTCTATCTAGTGTGAATCAAAGGGAATATAAATAGTTTAAAATTACATTTTATTTAAAACAATTCAATCCCATAAAACATTGAAAACAATCTCATATTGTATTATTAATTGAGTATAGTGATATAGAAAGAATTATTAACTTATTAGAATCGCCCAAACATCATTGTTGTGCATGTTTTGACTAGAATAAATCTAAGTGCATGTTTTCAATTTATAATGTAATTTTAGTTTAAAATATGTGTGATATAATCAGTATATAGGAAACATATTCATATAATTTTTATAATTTAGGAGAAAAATACATACGTAATATGACATGTGTACAAATAAAAAAACATTAATCCTAAACAAAGGGTGAATGGTATATCTCAATGTTAATTTCATTGTTCAAAAATGACATTTTATTTACTAAAATGAATGGCATAACCAATATTGACAAAATAAATTCAGGTTATTTTGATACCTTAAGAAAATATTAAATATTTCATTTCTAACATGTAATATTCATCCACAACTTAATCTGATTCATGGTTTGACTGTTATGACTTAATGGTGCGTTATTAGATTGAAAATGGAATTTTAGAAAAAAACATGCATGACTCACCAAAAAAAATGAAAAAAATTCAGATTATCTTGATACATTGGGAAAATAATACATAATTCATTTACGTTATGTATGAGTAAGATACTTGTGTATATGCCAAATTGAGTGGCATGTATGACATCACGTGTATGATTTTATTTTAAAAAAGTAATTTTCAATAAAAAATTTATTACTTAGTGAATCCAAAAAACCATATATGGGGTATCTGAAATGTTTAGAAAAATGATAATTAAGTCATTAGGACAAGCATGAATAATATAAACATAAATAGGATTGAAATTACTTCTTATGTGACTCAACGGGCATTACTAAAATTTAAAAATAATTTTTATCTAAAAATAAATGTGGAACACTCATAACCGAGAAACCACATTCATTTTCTTAAAACATTAGAAATAGAAGATAGAAGACATTTTTTATGTGTCATTATTTACCACACATCAATGTGAAACTTGATGTGACCGTTATGACTAAAATTTATTTCATTAATGTAATGTTTAAATTTTAAATAAAATAAATATACAAATTACCCAAACCAAGTAATCACATTCATATTGTTTGGATAATGTTTTATAATGATTCAGAAGTAATTTTTGACCAATAAGAATTAGCCGCACCATTATCTGAAATATGACATGACCGATATGACAGTAAATCTGTTTTCTAGTTTATAATATTATTGTAGTTAAAAAATGTGACACTAACTGAAATCCAAGAAAAAAATATTAATATTGACTTCTGAATTTTAGAAAATGATACATATGTTTCTTTCCATGTTTAAGTGTATTTCACTCATAAATATACCAATTTGTTTGATCAGTTTGATTCAAATAGGTTTCTTTCAATTTAAATAATATAATTTAGTTAGCAAATATGTCACTCACAGAATAAGTGGAATATAAATTCCTAATATCAAAATACTTTAGGATTATGATCCATATGTACATTTAGATGTTTAGGACTCAATCACTTAGTATCATGACGAACAGTTTGACCTGTGTGACTAAAAATATATAGTTTATTTAAAACTATCATTTTATATCAAAACATTCATCACATATTAAAAAGAATATAAAAACATTAAGTATGATTTGAATCATTTGGAGAAAAACGCATCATTAATTTCTAACGTGTAGAAATGAGTCTCACATCAATCTAATTATTGGTGTCAGAGGTATGACTTTAAATGTGTGTATTCATTTAAAAAAATATAAGTTTAGTTAAAAAAATCATTCATGAATAATGAAAAAAATTACTTCGGATTTATTTAATACGTTATGAAAGGAAGTTATAAGTCATTTTTTCATGTAAAAATATTCTACAATCAATTTTATAAAACGCTATGACATTTATGACTAAAAGTAAGATTTTTCATTTTAAATATTTATTTTTATTTAGAAAACAAGTTTTACTCACTAAAAATATTTAGAACACCAATTTATATTCTATATACTTTAGGAAAATTATTCATAAATAATTTTTGGGGTATAAAAATACACTTCATGTAAATCAGGCACTCAATGTGAACAGTATGACTAAAAATGTGTATTCATAACTAAAATTGAAATTTTAGTTTAAAAGACTCATGAAAACACAAAATGGAGAAAACATATTTATATAATTTTTATAATTTATGGAAATTTTCAATATATCAATTTTATTTTTTAAGAATCAAGAGCACCTCAATCTAAAACATGGGGTGGTTATTTACAATTTAATTTGTTGTTGTAATTTAAAAATGACATTTTATTAAAATATACACTTAATGGACTAAAATATGAGAAAAAATATTATGAATATATTTATTCATTAACGAAAATAATCCAGATATTATTTTTATCATATAGGATTCAGTTGCACCTTAATTAGATACATGGAGTGAAATGTGTAACATGATATTTTTATTCTCGTTTTAAAATATCCTATTTAGATAAAAAAAATTTGCATTCATTGAGACCTAAGGGAACATGCTTAAATATTCTTTATATTATAATAAAATGAATTAAATTTCATTTATAATGTACAATAATATTCATCACATCAATATGACACCTAGTGTGACTAGTATGACTCAAACTGAGATATTTATGTTTGAAAATTACAGTTTAGTTAAAAATGTGTTACATACTGAAAGCATAGAAAACACAATACAGATATCATGGTATATGAGTAAAATGTTACATAAATAATTCTTATGTACAATAATTGATAACATGTCAATACAACAAATGTAGGGACTGGTTTAACTCAAGTTGTGAATTTAATAGAAAAATCACACTTTATTTCAAAACACAATTCAAATACATAAAAAATAAAATTTGATAAAAGTATTATAATACTATAATTAAATTATCCATTAATCATTTTGGATTTATAGTAATCAACCACACATTAATATTGTATACAATGTGACTGATATGACAGAGCGTGGTTGTTTTATGTTGAAAATTGTCACTTTTGTTCAGAACACAAGTCACATTCTGAAGTCCAAACAAATGTACTAGTATTTTCATTATTATTTTTTAAAATGATCAATAAATACTTTTTGATGTGGTCAAATTAACTAAAAATTAATTTGATATATGGTGTATCAAATATGATTTAATGTTTCTATTTTTCAATTTGAATGTGATAATTTCATAATTTTTTATTTCATATTAATGATTTATTTATTTCATTATTGTTTTTTCCAACAAAATAATAGTTTTTCTATATATTTGAACTCTTCTCCTTAAGATAGTGTTGTTTTTTTGGTATCTCATTGAATGATTTAGATCATTAGAGAGGGTATTGAGGGTTGAATTCAAATGGAACAATGATGTATTAAACTTTTTTAGTGTATTTGATAATTTATATATACTGTTTTTATTCTAGCATCAATGTTTGAAATTTTTAAAAAATAGTTTTTATTTTTCTTATCTTGTTATAGTAAATTAAATGTCAATTAAATTGTTTATTTTTGAGTGATGTGTGACTTAAATTTAGTTTCTTACTACAAAATCATGGATTTTAACTGTGTTATTTATCCTGTTCATAAAATTGGCCTTCATTTGTGCTAAAAATGCATTGATGAAAGAATACATCTATTAGAACTAAAAATAGAATTTATATAGGCCCACATTTATTATTTCTAATAATGGTCTCATAATGGCCCCCTTTGTCATTAATATTTATAACGTTGATGAAAGGACCCTTTATAAGCATAATTTATAATGATGATAATGGTTAGTTTCTTTTAGAGAATCTTATAAAGTGTTTGATGGTTTAGTGCTGATGAGTGACATTTCTCCAATGGTTAAAGACCACATTTATAGTATTGTGCCCAAGAACAATGTTAATTTGATGAATAATTCAGAAAATAATTCATAAATATGAAAATAGAATGTTTTTTGGGTTCCAAAAATAATATTTTTTTACTTTATTTGTGTCACAATGAGGATGATTTTTCATATATCATTGCACAACTAGTTTTCTACCTCAATTTGGATATGAATTTCAAATGTATTAAAACTACTATTGATATATACATTATGATTTCATGAAATAATCTTAATCAATTAAAAATAATCATTAATGTTATAAGAACAATTAAAATACAATGAATTTCTCCCAATGAAAAAAAATTGTAGAAAAAAGAATATTATTCACCATTAAAAAAACAAATATTAATATTTAATTTTATTGTCTATAGTTTTGAACATAAAAGAGTTATATTTGTCAAAATTGTTTTAAATAATTGATAATGGGTACAATCATTAATTTCCATATTTATAAATATTATGAGGACCCTTTATTGACATTATTCACAGTGCTGATAAAATGCATGTAGCATCAGTGTGCTTCTAAAACTACTACACACCACTATAAAAAATATAAAATAAATTTTCAAATAAATTTTTATAAAAATACAAAAAAAATATACTAACAACATTTAATTTTTTTAAACAATTTATTTTGAATGACCACATTATCAAAATAATAATTAAATTAAAAAACAATATGTTCTTTTTGTGTATGCACCCTGAACCCCTCTCAAAAGATCACCAGCATTCTCCAAGATTTTGAGAAAACCACCCACAAATATACACAAATATTTCACTTATATAAAATAAAATTATTACTTTATTAAAACAATAGACAAATAAACTAATCATAAATGACAAATAAAACAATTATAAACTGTCACTTTTAAATTTAAAACCCACACATTATGTCAAATATATAACACCATATATCATAATGATGTGTTGTTAATTTCAACACATAAAAAATAATTTATGGATAATTTAACATATTTATAAAAACAATTCAATTGAATTTCCATATTTTTAAATATTTATATTGATTATAAAAACAAGTTCCTAATTTAAAATAAAAACATACTCCTCAAGTAAAATTGGGAATACCATGTGTCTGATTAATTTGTGGTTGATTCCAACACATCAAAAATTATTTATGGATAATTTTAAAAATTTATCATGACCAACATTGTTTTTCCTATATTTTATGTATATGCCATGTGTTTTGAAGTAAAACTGTTTATTTTATACATAATCATACATTCTGAGTCGTACTACTCACATTGTGTGTAATATTTTTGTGATTTTCAGTCATATACATAAAAAATGATTTAATGAACGTATTTATATTGTATCAATTCAATCCAATAGTGTTTACTATTATTTTTGTCTGGGAACAATTTTTAAATAAAATTTCATTTTTATATTGATAACACACACTTGGATTCACAGTAGTTACCCCATGTATCATAATTATTTATTTATTTTATTCCTATTGTTTCATGAAAATTATATCATATTTCATCATTTTTCTTTCATAAAATCCCGTTTCTAACTCAAATTAAACATTTAAAATGAAAATAAATAGTTTGATTCATACCAATCACATTATGAATTATATTGATGTACATATAATATTTAGACATCTAAAATGACTTATAAATCATTTTATATATGTATAAAAATAAATTGAATGTGATTTCATCATTTTTGGTTATGTCAAAATACTTTTTAACTAAAATTAAAATTTTAATGTAAAACTACACTATTTGAGCCATACTAGTGAAATCATGTAAAAAACATTTTTGCGTTTTATTTATACATGTCAAAAAGGACATATGGATCAATATCCTAAAGTAAAAAAAACATGAATGTTTTATCTTTTTCTCGAATATGTCACAAATATTATGAACTAAAATGACACTTTTAAATAAAAACATGCGCAATGAGTCCAACTGGTCCCACCATCTACCTTATTAATGCTTGGTTGACTCTAACATCAAAAAATGACATAATATTCATTTTATTGATTAGTTTTTACTATGAATGTGTTTAATTGGTTTTTATGGAGTGATAGAAATTTGTAACTAAAATTTCATTTTCTACAAAAAATTCATTTTTAAACTTAAAACACACACATTTAGTCACACTATTCACACAGAGAGTTGGATTGATTTTTAGAAGAATAATACAATCAGAAATAACTTATGGAAGGGTTTTATAATCTATTAAGACAATATGAGTGCATTATTAAAGTTTTTTTAAAATACATGTGCTTTTTACTAATATAACATTTTTTATATCTAATGACCACATTTTGAGTCTTATTAGGTACACCATGTATCTATCTTTGGTATAGGTGATTCCCACACATCAAAAATGATATATTAATTTTTTACAAAGAAATAAAAATAATATTTATATGTTATCAATTTTTGTAGTTTTTCAACAATTTTTATACAAAAAACTATTTTTAATCACAAACCACACACTCAAAGTTAGATCGAACACATTGTTTATTGTGTTGAGGAGCGGTTGATTCTTAAATGTCAAAAATTGATTGTTTTTTTAATGTATCTGCATAATATGAATGTGTTTGACTGGATTTGACCACAAAACACATATTTCGATCTAAAATTTAAAATTCATTTAAAAAGGACACATTATGTTATACAGGTTACACTATGTGTCAAATTGACATGTGGTTGATTATTACTCATCAAAAAATTCCATAATAAATATTTTCCCGATCTACTAATATATTCTTTTAGTGATTTATATGTTTTTAGTTGCTGATAGATGTTTTTTACAGTCTTTTAAAAATTAAAATTGGTACATTGAGTCATATATGACACACCATTCCATAGATTGATGTTAAAATGGTCTTTATAGGTCACAAATGTCTTATTGATCATTTTAATTTTGTATCAAGGAATCTTGATCTAGTTTTCTCTATATTTATTGAGTGAATCATGTTTTAATTTTAAAATGGAAAATTTAATATAGAAACAACCAATCTATGTCATATCATTCACATTGTTTATCAGATTGAGTTATGGTCATTTCAAATATATTAAGAATATATATAGATTATATTCCAATTTAATCCAAAAAATATGATTGTGTTTTCATTTTTATTATGATTTAATGTTCCTTCTAATCCAAAACACATTTTAAAAAAATGAAAACACAATATTTGAGTCATATCGAGCACACCAAGTTTTAAATTGTTCTACGACTTATTCTTACATATAAATAATTTTATGGAAATTTTTCCTAAATATGATATGTAGTATGAATGAACTTTATAATTTTTTAGTATATTATGGGAGTTTTAAAATAAATTGTAATTACAACATAATCATTGAGTGATATCGGTCACACCACACATCACATTATGGTGAGTAAAAATCCTACAAACTAAAAATGAAAAAAATATTTGATTTCACTCATATTATGACAATACAATCATTTTTCTAGGTCCACTGGGAGTGATACTTATTATTAACAAATTTTCTATTCATATAATGAAAAATAAATTTTCTATCATAATAGCCACACAGTGTGCCTGATTCGTGTGGGGAAGACTCTTATACATTAAAATATGACATATGCATCATAATCCTAAAGTATCAATATAACCGATGTGTGTTTTCTTAGTCTTAAATGTGTAAAAATTATTTATAACTATAATTACATTATTAAACATTAATCACCAATTTTTCATCATACCGATCAAACCATTAATATGATTAATTTGATACCCATTTATACACATCAAAAATTACATATGGATCGCTTTACTAATGTATCAGAATTATATGAATGTGTTTTCATGGTTTGGGGCACATAACTATCTTTAAACTAAAATATAATTTCTAAATAAAAACCTAAACATCATGTCGTATCAGACTCACTGTGCGTTAGATTGATGATTGGTAATTCATAAACATTACAAATGAATATTGGTTCATTATTATTTGGTAAAAAATATTATGAATCTATTATATATGTTTTTAGTATGGAATGGGTTATTATCTACAATGTCATTTTAAACTAAAAACATTCTCTTTGAGTGATATCGGTCATAATGTGAGTCATATTGAATGTGATTGATTCAATATCATTGAAATGAATTCAGGATAATTTTTCCTATGGTTCCAGGGAACCCTTATATATTTTCTAGGTTTTCAATGTGAAATAAATTTAGTTGAAAAAATTATTAATTTAAATTATAAAACACTAATTTTGTGTCATAATATTAACAACATGTATCCGAGTGAAGTATGGTTGACTCTTAATCCTCAAAAAAGTCCTTAGGATGATTATAACGATGTATTAAAAGACCAAAAAAATCCTTAGTTTGTGAATGTTTCATGTATTTATATATTATATTTTTTAAATAAAAAAATTGAACATTGAATAATTTTTTAATTTAAAGAAGACACTACAGATAATAAAAAATATAAATAAGATTAAATATCTTAATTTAGAAGATAAATAATACATGAGTGTATCATACATGTTGAAGTATTTTCAATGAATTGATTTATGATGATTAATTTTTTTATTCTCATACATGATAAAATGGTTGTTGAAGAATAAATTCTCCTCCAATTCAACCCCTTTTTTCTCTATTTAAACTTCTTAAATACGTGGTGGATAGAAATAATAAAAATATTAACTAAACTTTTAATGGACCAGACCTCTCCGGCCCATTCCTTTGTCAAAAAGAAGGCCACAAAGTGTTCTGGAGGGTAAAATTGACTTTTCCCACACTTTCCAGAATTTTGAAACTACACGTCGTGTACCCCCTTTCCGGGTATACCCCGTGTTGAAGGCCGTGTCCTTTCCGTGTGAAATAAATGGGTACACGTTGTGTATCCAATACTATATGGCGTGTATTCTCTCCCCACGTACGCGTTACTGTGTGTTGACCAGTCAACGGCCGTGTGCCGTGTTGGAGCCATGTGAACTAAATGGGTGCACGTCGTGTGTCCAGTACTACACGTCGTGTAGTCCTTCCCCGCATACGCCTTACCAGTCAACAGATGTGTGCCATGTTTTGAATCATCTCTTTTCTGTGTGAAATAAATGGGTACACACCGTGTGTCCAAACTACACGTCGTGTAGTCCTTCCCCGCATATACGTTACCCTCAAACCTAGTGTTGACCAGTCAACGGCTGCGGAGTCGTGTTGGAAGCCGCGTGGAGACTGTGTGAAATTACTGAGTAATTACCGTGTACTATAAAGTACACGCCATGTAATTTTTCTTTTATCACCTATAAAAGGAGGGGTCCCCACCTCCTTTTCAACTCACACCTCTCCTCCCCTTTCCTCTGAGCAGAGTTCAGCCAAGAGACTCTAAGGTTATTTCTTCAATAACTTCATCATCTGAGATCCGATTTACAAACTGTCAGTGGTCACAGGATCGTAACGACTAGGCGTAACTTGTGAACTTTGATCTATTGTCTTTCCAACGACCTTTCCTTTCCAAATTCCACCTGAGTAGGATTTGTCGGGACTCGACAGAAGTGACGGATGCTAGCGGGCATCTTCTAAGGTTGATCCGGGGGAGAATTGCGATCGGAACCTGTTGAGGTAGGGATCTTACCTTTGTCTCTCTAATTTTTGAATCATGCGGGGTGGGTATCCTCTTGTTTTCATGAGAAACAGTTGAACCATTAAATAAAGATAATAACTGGTTAATGAACAAGGGATGGGGAAGTTGTTATGCTTAACATTGTTTATCCTATTTATATGTTGTGAATTGAATATTCTTATTACTACTGAAAATCACGGTCGTTGGAGGCCTTTTCATGTGCAATTAAATGTTTCCCTATCTTTCTAGACTGTTTTGTGGATGGAAACTTTGTGGAATGTGGAAATTGGTTAATCACGTAAAGTTGGCTGTTTAAAATCTGGAACCCTTGTGTGATCACCCTGGTTAAACAAAATGGAATAATGAACATGTGGGTTTTGGCTTGGTTATTAGTGTATGAATGGGAGGGGTGAATCTTGTGTTGTTACAAATAGAACAGGCAGTAGTGCTACGATAAATGGTATTAAACGGATTATGATGTACGGTGCAGTTGTGGTTATGGCAGTTGGAAGCAGGGATGTAGGGATGGGTTTGAATGTGAACAGACTATGGGCTATGAATAATAAATAAAAAGTAAAAGAGTTAATTATTGGTGGGTCATGGTAATGGAATGTGATTAATAAACAATGGGTTTGGTTGGCTGCTAAGAAAGGACTTGGTTGTCTTGCTTATTTTTTCCTAACTTGATTTTTAGATGGCAGGGATATGTTTTATGAACGATCTATGATGTTGGTTGTAGATAGTTTCCCAGTAGTAAAGGAACTAAATAATCTAATTCTGCTGAAACGTGAAAACCTAAATGGGGTTGGGGTTTTTTGTTGTATGAATGCTTCGTAGTAGCAGTGCCGAGGCACGTGGTCAGTTTCTCTGTTTAGAAGCCATAGGTTGGGCTGTGTGTTTGGTATACATATATATATCTGAATCTTTTGTGTCTTATCGCACCCCACCCATGTTAAGAACGTAGTGCTGAACACTCCCATTTCATGGGAGAGGGTGTTTTCCATTAGTTACTAGCTCCTTCCTGCTCCTTCTCCCCTAGGTTGTGATGGATTGAGGCGACCTTACACCTAAGACTCTTTGGGTACGTTTTGATTGGGGTGGCTTTATCCCAAGACTCTTCGAGCAGGATCTATTGTTTCCCATGAATCTTCGGGATGGGGCCCAGGTGTGTGCGGGCGAGATACGTGGTTGTGAGGCCTAGGTGTGTGCGGGCGCGATACGTGGTTGTGAGGCCTAGGTGTGTGCAGGCGGGATACGTGGTTGTGAGGCCCAGGTTTGTACGGGTGGTATAAGTGGTTGTGAGGCCCAGGTGTGTGTGGGAGGGATGTCTGGTTTGTAAGGCCCATGAGTGTGTGGGTGGGGAGAGTGTGGCAGTGTCAGGACGTTCGTCGTTAGGAAGAGTATTTAACTACTGGGAAATGGTGCGGGGTACCCAATACTCTTATTTATTATATACTACTTACTGTTGTGATTTTTTTTGTTGGGTGTGGCTGGTGAGGTTGGGTGGATATAATTACTTGCTAGGTTTCTTGTTTTGTTCTCACAAGACATTAGGATGTCTCCCTGCTTGTGAATGAGAGCTTTAGGCTTCCCTACTTAGTATACATGTATTATCACCCTACGTTTACTTTCAGGTTTCTAGGAGGACTACCAGGGCTTTGCGGGACTCTAATAGTCGGGCAGTTGGAGTTTTTGTAGTTTTTGTACTCTTGTTTTCTTTTGGTATTGTACTTTTGAGTTTTGTTTTACTTATTCATTGTTATAAAAATTTTTAAACAAGCATGTGGGATTGGTTTTGGTTTATTTATATACACATGTCCATCTCTTTTTTGGTGGTTGACTTGTCCTGTTTCCCAATCCTAAAAAATAAAAAGGGTAATGCATCCCATATTTGTGAAAACTCATACCCTTGGTGCTAGTCGCCACCCCTGGGCCTACTGGAGGAGGGACTCAGGGGTCATTACCTCCCTTTCACCATTGCCTACGCAGGAGGGGAATCTTTGGTGGGAGGGTTCATGAAAGAATGGTATCAGAGGTGATGGTTGAGATATGTGATGGTGTCTGGAGTTAGGAACAGTGAGGATTGCATGGGATGGTAGGGAAACAGTGTTAGTTAATCTTGGTGTGTGACATAGGCCAGGGAAGACCAACTAGGACACATGATTTTAGGGCCCCCCGTGATCCGATGCAAGGACTCTGAGCCTACTAAACGACCAAGTGAGACTATATTGATTGCAGGGTAGAGACCCTCGGGAAGGTACATGCATCATCATGATTGTGTTTTACTTGATTTGGGTTTTTTGGGAAAGAAATTGAAATAAAATGATAAAATAAAACCTTGAGTGTTTTTCTTACTACTTGGGCTTAGGTGATCTCTGTTTACCATACAGCTATGGCAGCTGGACGTCATCCCTGGGTGGATCAGACGGCCGAGGCCTAGCAGATTCAGGCGGTCAATCAGTTAAGGATTGACCGAGAGGAGGAAGATAGCCAGTGGCATAAGACTCTATGTATTTTTTCAGCGGAAGAACCTCAAGAAGTACGAGGCTAGTACTTCAGATATGGAGATGGAGGGGTGTCTTGAGGAGCTAGGGATCAATTTAACCTTGATCCCTGATCCGAGGGAGTACTGGTTTCCCCTAGCAGTCATTCAGCTGAGAGGCGCGGAACGACAGAGGTGGATGCTCTACCTCGGAGAGAGGATATAGGCATACATTCCATGGGATGACATTGATAAGAAATTATGAGAGTAATTCCTTTCTTCAATGATAAAGGTGGATAATTTGCAAGAGTTACTCTCCCTTCAGCAGGGGAGTATGTTAGTACGGGAGTTGGTGATCAATTTCAAGGATCTCTTGTTCTTTGCTCCGGATCTCTTTCCGGATGAGGAGTCTCATGCAAGACGTTTGGAGGAGGTGCTTCGTCCTTCGCTCTAGTATGCTGTCACCCCCTTCACCCTTCCAACATACATAGCGATACAGAAGAAGGAAGAGGTTGTAGAGAGGATGATCTCCCTGGGAGATGCACCCCAAGAGGGGATCCAGCGGGGCTCGTCGATGGGGAAAGCAGTCAGCAGCAGGTCTCTTGCGACGGGACCTTCCAGGTTCATGCCAGTGGGGCGCAGGCCCCAGCAGTTCCAGTTCAGATCTTCGGGTCCTCGTCCCTTTTTCACGAGACCATGACCGAAGTGTTTTTCTTGAGGAGGTTTCGGTCACGTTCAGATTCGTTTCCCGACCCAAGCTCAGTACGGTGGAGGTGGGCAGGTTTAGCACCCACCTCAGTAGCACCAGTTTCCAGCGAGGCCCTTCCAGCAGCAGCAGGACCATGCTCCTCCGAGGGAAGACTTTGCGGGAGGAGGCCGACCTCAGGGTGCTCTTCAAGGACCTTGACCAGGGCATGGTTGAGGAGGTGGACAACATCAGAGAGGCAGAGGAGCTAGGTGTGGACAGTTGCACACAACAGAGTTGACAGCTCCAGAAGAACCAAAGGTGGTGCGAGGTCGATTTTTTTGTTCAGCACTCTTGTTTATGCTTTGTTTGATTCGGGAGCTTCGAACTCCATTGTTTCACATGGTCTAGCCCATGCTTTGGGACTAGATATAGAGAGACATTCTGTACCACTGGTGCTGAGTAGACTAGTTAGAGGGCAGTCCAACATTTAGTGTGTTTTTCGGAGATGTGGGCTGATGTTGGGACCATATAAATGTAGTGGAGACCTTCTTCTGTTACAGATGCAGCCATACGATGTCATCCTAGGCATCGACAGGTTGTTTTCAGTTAGTGTCGTTATCGAATGCTTCTGGAGAAGATTCATGTTCTCCGACGTGGATGGGCAGCGCGTATTATTTTTTAGAGAGAGGAGCTATCAGGTAGGAAGTCGGCATGTGAAGCCTCTCCTTTCCTTGTTAGGCATGTTATCTGTGGTTCTAGATGATATAGAGATGATGGTTGTCCGGGAGGTTTTTGGGGGATTTCCTTGATGTTTTTTCTAAGGAGGTTGTGACTCAACCCCCCCCCCCCCCCCCCCCCCCGACGTGACGTTGAGTTCGGGATAGACTTATAGCCTGGTCACCGTCTGATTTCAATGGACCCTTATTGGATGGAACCTTCGGAGTTGCAGGAGTTGTGGATTCAGATTGATGATCTAAGGGAGAAAGGTTTTGTTCGACCCAACTTATCGCCATGGGGTGGTCCAGTTTTGTTCGTGAAGAAGGCATATGGTGGACTCAGGCTATGCATAGACTACCGATGGTTGAACCAGGTAACGGTCAAGAAACATTACCGCCTTCCAAGGATAGATGATCTATTCAACCAATTGAGGGGATCAGGTTGGTTTTCTAATATTGATCTATGATTTGGATATCATCAGCTGAGGGTAAAAGACAATGACATCTCGAAGACGACTTTCAGGTTCAGGTATGGGCCCTTCGAGTTTGTAGTGATGCCGTTTGGAGTAAAGAATGCACTGACTGTGTTCATGGGACTTATGAAAATTGTCTTCTGAGAGTTTATGGACCGATTCATCGTTGTGTTTATCAATGACAACCAAATCTACTCAAGATCAGAGGAGGAGCACGTTGAGCATCTCAGGGAAGTCTTAGAAGTCCTTCGACACCACCATCATTACCGGAAATTGTCAAAGTGTAAGTTCTTGACACAAGAAGTACACTTACTTGGGCACGTAGTGTCTCATAATGGAGTGTCAGTGGGCCTGTCGAAGGTGGAGGCAGTTGTTTCTTGGGAAGCACCCAAGAGTTTTGCAGAATTTCGTAGTTTCTTGGGTTTAGTAGGTTACTATCGGAGGTTCATTTCGGAATTCTCTCTAGTTTTTTCTCCATTAACAGCTCTGACTAGGAAAAACCAGGTCTTCCTATGGAGCGAGTAATGCCAGAAGGCTTTCGACTACCTGAATGAGAAGTTGGTCAGTGCTCCTGTACTCAGGTTTCCAGATGAAGGGTTTTTGTATTAAGTGTTTCTTGATGCTTCTGGCCTTGGTCTAGGGTGTGTGTTAATGCAGAAGAAGGGAGTGATATGTTATGGGTCTTGGTATTTACACCCTCATGAGTGTAACTATGCCACCCATGACCTAGAGCTTGCAGTAGTAGTGTTCGCACTGATGTTTTGGTGACATTAACTCTTTGGGCAGCGGTTTTTGGTCTTCTCAGATCACAAAAGCCTGCATTATATCTTATCTAAGTGTGACATGAACCTGCGGCATCAGAGATGGGTAGAGTTTCTCCAATACTATGACTTTGATATCTCTTACACTGAAGGTAAGGGAAACGATGTGGCTGATGCCCTGAGTAGGAAGTCGCATAAGGAAGTGGTTTGGGAATCGACTGATGCTTCGAAGGCGGTGGAAGAGTTGGCTGCCTTGCACTTGGATACCAGGGTATAAGGTGTTAGAGGCTATTTGTTTCAGATGACGGTGTAGTCCTCCTTGTTGCAGAAGGTGGAAGAGTCTCAGTGGGGGGACACTGAGGCAGAAGTGATACAGAATCGTGTCGATCAGGGGAACGCTCCAGAAACATGGTCAGAGGACAACCGACATCGGATGCTTTTCCATGGAAGGTTGTTTGTCCTGGAGACAATGCGTGAGGGGGTTCTCCGTTGTAACATCCCGGACACGGGGGCCACGCAATGGGTGCCCCAAGCCCTGTTCGCCACAAGACCTCAAGTGCATTTCCCCAAACGCAAGAGGCTGCCGTCTAGCAGTGAGGGCCTAGGTCTTATTGTGGGGAAACTATGCCCTCATTTTTCAAAGTGTAGCGCAGTGGAATATAGAATAAACATACAATGATAGCAGAAGCAGTAAACATACACAATTGAAATAACTATAGTAGTGGATATAACCAACAATATATAAGTGATGATGCTATGTGTTTAAAGTTCTATGAAAACAGCCAGAACATATTATACATCAATATAGTACAAAAAAATACAGAGTACAGCAAAACAAGCAAAACAGCTGGCAGTGGCATCGCGGGCCTAGGCTCCGTCCCATGCCCTCATACTCCACAGCAATAGTCAAGTACATGTATATAAACTCTTACCCCTATCTATACCTACAAAAATGTAATCTGTTTGGGCCAAAAAGTGTGACCCAAACAGGGTGTGAGCAATATATCTTAGTTGGCACCCACCAAAGGAACGTTCCCAACTGCATGTAAGTATGAAAAAACTGGGTGCAATTGTAAAATGCAACAAAGTAAGAAGTACTAATAAGTATCTAACTTAACAATTCAATTTCCATTTTATTATTCATTTAATCCATTGAATTTATTATCATTATATTCTCAAACACACCACACCCTCAGCCCAACCAGTATCTCGCCCTCAGGATAACATAGTGAACCACGCCCTCAGGCTGTATAGAATCTTGCCCTCAGGCTATACAGAATCTCGCCCTCAGGCTATACAGAATCTCTCCCTCATGAAATGTAATAGAATTCTCTCCCTCTGGCATACGAAAGGTTGCCCTCAGGCGGAATAACGATAGCCCTTGGGGTAAAACAGTCACGCCCTCAGGCTAATAAGTCACGCCCTCAGGCTAATATTGTCACTCCCTCAGGATAATATAGTCACACCCTTAGGATAATATCGTCAAAACCTCAGGCTAATATAGTAATTGGGATATGCCCAATTGGTAAACAAGTAGTAACAAGCAATTCCTCTCAAGGAAATTCTACAATTACTACTTTTAAGTCATACCCTTGAGTATCCTGGCCAAACGGCTAAACAGCGAAACACACCTTGGGGGTGGTTCAAGATCCATGAAACGATCGCAACCAGAATTTTATTATCAAAATTTAATCACCTATGAAATTCTAGGAATTAAATATAGAAATGACCTCAGCCACGCGACACCCCGACATGGGTTCGTGGCACAAAAACGGACAAAACACACAGTAGTTGGAAAACTAAACACCAAGCCACATACCTTATACACCAACGAATGTTATACAAAAATACTGAATCCAAAAACGCTCAAGAACGGCGTTTATCTGACGAAGAAAAAAACCCAAACAAACGTAAATAACTTACGTTAGTAGAAGAATTGGTATGAACGGTACCATGATAGGAGAGGGATCACCCATGCACTTCCAACAAGATCGTCCAAAGCCGAAATGGATTCCAGACGAACGCCCGATGGATCTTCAATGATTCGGCCTCATCCTTTGGCTCCAAAATGGCTCAAGTGCCTCCTATGCAAAATGAGGAGGCTACTACATGTTTTAAGCCGAAAAAACAAAGTACACGACGTGTACATCTGAGTACACAGCGTGTACTTCTTTCATTTAACTGTTCATTTGGCAGCACCACCACACTATTCACCCGTCAACCTGAGTACACTGCATGTACTCTTGAGTACACGGCATGTACTGTCACCCAGCTCTCAGCTTCTCCACCGCCATATTGTTTATGCCTGTCGACTGCCTACACAGCGTGTAAGGTACCACTACATGGCGTGTAGTCGGTTCCTACACCCTTCGTTGCTGGCATGGATACACACCCTGTATACTCATCCCAACACTGCATAAAGTACATTGGTATGTGGATAAAGTAAATGGCGTGTAGTTTCAAAATTTGGAATTTTTCCCCATTTTCCATATTTTTTCAAAAACTCTTAAGGAAAATGAAAGAGAAGAAGCTCATACCTCAAAAATAAGAACCGGGTTCTTACAAACTTCCCCCCTTATTGAAATTCGTCCACAAATTGCCCTTCCAAGGGTGGAAATGATAAAGCTAAGAACAGCTCTGGCCACTGAGCACGTACGTCGGCCTCCCACTCCCAGGTCTCGTCCTACACTCATCCATGCTGCCATAGCACCCGTACGAGAGGAACTGATCGACCTCAGAGAAACTTCGTGCTTCTGTCAACGATAAAAATCAGATGCTCTTCAAAGGACGCATCATGCTAAATCTCAACCTCCTCAGGATAAAAGGTGTGAGACGGGTCTGAATGGTAGAGATGCAACTGAGACAGATTGAATACGTCGTGCATGGCTCGGTACCGCTGCGGTAACTGCAACCGGTTGGCAACTAGCCTGACTCTCTCCAGAATCTGAAATGGCCCCACATACCTTGGGTAAATCTTACCCTGTCTCCTGATCCGCTTGTGTCCTAGTCTCGGCGAAACACGCAAGAAAACCTGATCCCTGATCATGAACTCCAAAGGTCATCTGCGGTAATCAGCATAAGACTTCTGATGAGACTGCACTGTAGCCATCCACTTCTGAATCAACTGGACCTGCTCAGATGTCTCATGCACGAGCTCTGGCCCAGTAAAGCTGCCTCACCTGCATCTAACCAGCACAAAGGTGACCAGCATGGCCTACCATATAAAGCCTCATATGGTGCCATCTCAATTGTTTCCTAAAAAATGTTTTTATAGGAAAACTTGACTAAGGGTTTATGCTTCTCCCATGAGCCCCGAAAGTCTAGGATGCATGCGCGCAACATGTCCTCTAGCACCTGTATCGTCCGCTCTGACTGGCCATCTGTTTGAGGGTGGTTTTCAATGCTTAGAAGCACCTGTGTACCCAACACCCTCTGAAAACTCTTCCAGAAACGAGACGTAAAGCAGGAATCCCTATCTAAAATGATAGAAAGAGGTACCCCATGAAGACGTACGATCTCTCGGATAAACAACCTTCTGAGATCGTCCACACTGAAGTTCTCCATAATCGGAAAGAAGTGACCTACCTTCGTGAGTCTGTCCACAACAACCCACACGGTGTCATTGCCTCGAGGTGACCTCAGAAATCCCGTCATAAAATCCATCGTGACATCATCCCATTTCCACTCTGGAATGGGAAACTGCTGTAACAGCCTAGATGGCTTGTGGTGCTCTGCCTTCAGCTACTGATAGGTGGAACACCTTGTAACAAAACCTACTATCTCTGTCTTCATACCCGGCCACCAGTACTGACATCTCAAGTCTCGGTACATCTTGGTAACCCCATGATGAACGGCCCAAGCTGAAGCATGAAACTCTCGCATCAGCTCCTTACGTATATCCCCTGGAACCCATACTCGTCCATGGAAATGCAGGACCTCATCATCGCATATCGTTTAACTGGGAGGAGGGTCCTCACTTGCCACCAACTCCCATAGAACTAGGCCTTCTGAAACCGAAAGATGCATCATCCTCACTCTGTCCAGGAGGGTAGAATTCACAGCTAATGAGAAAAGAAAAGTCTTCCCCTAACTATCATGAACCTCCAGATGCATCTCAGAGAACAAATCCATAAGCTGCCACTCACCACTGGCCTCCTGCACTGCCTGTATCTAAGTCTTCCTGCTAAGTGTATCATCTACTGCATTACCATTACCAGGTTTATAGGCTAGCTCAAAATCGAAGGATTTTAGGTACTCAACCCACCATCTCTGCCTCAGATCTAGGTCACGCTGAGTAAAGATATACTTGAGGCTTTTATGGTCAGTGAAACCCACAAAATGCTCTCCCAACAGATAGTGTCTCCTACAGCGGAACGCATGCACAACTGCAGCCAACTCGAGATCATGTGTCGGGTAATTCCTCTCATGTTGCCTCAACTGCATCAAAACTGCTCACAGCCCAATCCCTGATGTATCACAGTAAACTGTATAGCTCTTCCCCTGCTCTAGTAGTATCAGAATCGGTGCTGATGTCAGCCTTACCTTTAGGTCCTGAAAAGCTGTCTCGCAATCTTCTAACCAAATGAACATCACCCCCTTCTTAGTCAGACCTCTCAACAGTGCTGCTAAGTAGGAGAAGTCCTGTATGAAGCGTCTGTAGTAAGCATCCAGCCCTAAGAAACTTTGTATCTCAAATAAATTCTTAGGCTGCTCCAAGGAAACTACTACTCTCACCTTCTCTGGTTCTACTGCAATTCCTGCCTCTGAGATGATGTGACCTAGGAAGTGAATCCGGCCATCCAAAAGTGGATCTTCGAGAGCTTAGCATATAGTTGATGCTCTCTCAGTGTACTCAATACGATCTCAATATGGGTGGCATGGTCGTGCCGAGTGTGAGAGTACACCAAGATGTCGTCCATGAATACTACCACAAATAAATCAGGATACAAATGAAACACACGATTCATCAGAGCCATAAAAACAACTGGTGGGTTCGTGAGCCCGAACGGCATAACCACGTACTCGTACAGACCATATTTTCTCTGAAAAGCTATAAGCGGTATATCCAATGTTCTCACACGCAGCTGATGATATCCTAATCTCAAATCAATATTCGATAACACTCATTCTCCACGAAGCTGATCAGACAGATCATCTATCCTCGGCAAAGGATGTCAGTTCTTAACCGTCAACTAGTTCAACTATCAATAATCCACACAATGTCTGAGGGTATCATCCTCCTTATTTTCAAAAAGGACCGGAGAACCCTAAGGAGAAGTACTGGGTCGGATAAAACCTTTTCCCTGTAACTCCTCCAACTGCCTCTTGAGCTCCTGCAACTCAAGCGTGGCCATCCTATAAGGAGGAATGGACACTTGTGCCGCTCCTGGCACTAGCTCAATAGAGAGATCCACCTCACGCACCAGAGGTAGACCTGAAAAGTCGTCTAGGAAGACATCCCTGAAACGATCAACACCCAGAGGGAAATCTGTCTGACAAGTGCCCTATTCATCCAGATAGAAACTCGCAATCTGGGCTGTGAATCCACCTCGCCCATGATGCTCTGGTCCAGCTCGACTCGCCTGAGCATCCCATTCTCCATTGTATAGAAACTCTCTGCCCTCTGTTGACGTGAAATGTACCCTACAACGATAGCATCCTACAATGGCTCGAAAGGGAACCAAACAGTCCATCCCGAGAATGACATCATAGCTCGTCATCTCCAAGACATAGAGGTCCCAATGGAAGTGACACCCTCCAACCTCAAGGGGGCACTCCTTGCTCTGACACACACCAGCCGTTCTAGTCCCCAACGGAGTGTCTAGCATCATGATATCCGAAGAATTATAAACATTGAGCCTAAGGCTATCCACAATGGGTACATATATGAAATTATTCGTAACACCCATATCAAAAAGTACCGAAGATAAAACAGAAGCTACTAGAATAGTATCTCTGACTGTAGAAGGTCTGGGATCCTACTCA
This sequence comes from Viscum album, assembly GCA_963277665.1. Taxonomy (NCBI): domain Eukaryota; kingdom Viridiplantae; phylum Streptophyta; class Magnoliopsida; order Santalales; family Viscaceae; genus Viscum; species Viscum album. The sequence continues at coordinate 1,998,967,477 of OY728146.1, read as the reverse complement.
TGCTGGGTCTGTTGCACTGCATATACTTTCCCAGTGCCGCGGCCCTACGACACAGCCTGTCTACCCTGAGCTATCCAGCCCTGCTGCCTTTGAGATCCTGGTGTCTGGCTACCATGGCCACGACCACCATCTCTGCCTGTATGTCCTGATGTATTCTAGTTCCCTGACTGGTATGAAGCCACTAGTCCTACTCCTGCATGCGGAGTCTGCACAAAACCCCTCTCACTTGCCACTGGTAGAACCGCCCTACAAAAGCACTACAGATGACCCATCTTGCCGCAAGCTCGGCACTCCACAGGGTATCGTGGAAACTGCGGCCTCTTGTTCCCATCTCTGCCACACTGGTAGCACCTGATCGGGCCACATGCAGATGCTTCCTGGCTGGTACTGCCACCCTGAGAGAAGTCCATCTGTCTCTTCCTCTTGCCAGCAGAAATAGTACTAGTTACTTTTGCTGAACCGCCCTGGCCCACACTACTAGATTCCCGCAGGTTCCTCTCTGTAATCAACGCCTGGTTCCCAATCGCGTGTACAATCGGCATCCTGAAAAAACTCACCAGCACTCAGATGTCATACTGAAGACCATCCTCAAAACTTCTGGCTCTCAACATCTCATCCCCCGCCAGCATGGGTGCAAAGCACATAATCTCGGTGAAATGAGCAGAATAGTCTATCACTAACATAGCGCCCTGCTGCAGATTCATGAACTCTGGAGCCCTATCTACTTTCAGATTCTCGGGAAAGAAGAAGTCATAGAATACTGCCTGAAAATCCTCTCGCGCCAAGTCCCGGTGATGCTCTAACTGGGTGGTAACTTCCTACCACCTCTTGGCAGAATAACGCAGCATGTAATTCGCGAGCTTGACCCTACAACCTGGAGGCGTCTCCAAGTGCTCGAAAATAGTCTGCATCGATCCTAGCAAAGACTCTACAGCCTGTGTTCCGCCATCCCTTAAAAATGTAGGCGGATGTTTCTTTTGAAAGATACGTGTCAGCTCGGCCATAGATGTGGCAGCTTGCGGTGCTCCCTGAAAGGTCTGCATGAACCATAATAAGCCTTCACGGAACTGTGCCTCTGCGCCTGTGTCCGGTATAGCAGTTGGCGCCGCATTTGGCTCTACTGGCAGATCAACTGGTAGCCCATGGCCGACCATCTCCAGAGTATAATCTTCGCCGCTCTCCTGGTGAACAACATGCGGTCGTCTAGGTGGCATGACACTAAAAGGTCAAAATAATGCCTCAGATTCATGATTATTAAGACTGAAAGTGAAGGAACCACAAAGGAACAAGAGGAAGAAAGAATTTCAAAATTTTCAAGATAAGACTACACGTCATGTACAATGACTACACGGCCTGTACATGACTTTCCTTCCCCTACCCAGGTCCTTCTACACGGCTAAGACACATGGATTCCGTTCAACAAATCTACACGGCGTGTATAATATCTACACGGTGTGTACGGTGTTATTTTCCAACTACCCATGTCGTCTAAGACATGGCCGACTACTCGGATTGACACTACACGGTGTGTTACACCCGCACACGGCATGTACACAACCTTGTTTCCCAGCCACACAGCTTACTCCACACGGTCTATCATCGGACAAGACTAAACGACGCGTCCCACAGGTACACGACGTGTTAAGGGAAAGGTGACACCTGCCTGTGTTGTTAGTTACACGGCCTAGTCCCCAGGTCACACTACGTGGCATGTCTAAATGTGACCCGTTGTGTTCTGTCAAGGAGTTCACCGACCTGTGTTGTTAGTTACACGGCCAGACTCCAGGTCACACTACACGGCGTGCACAAAACTACACGGCGTGTTTTACCCAAGATCTTCCCTACCCCGTGTCGCTGCCCACATGGGTTGTGACACCGGAAGAGACTACACAGCGTGTACTCAAGGTACACAGAGTGTACTCAACAAGTTCATTTTTCTTCCCGAACAGAAGGACACACACGGCATGTATGAGGTCCTACACGGCGTGTATTCTGGGTTTTTCAGATAGTATGCCTCAGAAACTTCCCCGGAACCCAGAAAATACGGAAACTAACACCTATGTTTCAAATTCCAACCCGTGGGGGGCCATACACCCCACGAATCAAATTTTGACATCTTATATGTGTTATAACTAATAACCAGTCAATGATCCACCAAATTCCAGTCAATGGGGGCCCATACTCCCCAAAAAACCAAAGTTTGGTGTCCATTCTATAAACAAGATCAAAAAAAATTACCATATCACAAGGAATGTATTTATCAAGAATCTATCACAAAATCATGCTTTACTAGAACAACAACTATCACAACAACATGAAAATTCTAATGCACCTACATGGCATGGAAACTATGCATGGCATGTGATTTCTAGTATGTTCCTATATGATACATGACATAGAATACCCTCATCTCATCAGGTTGCAACTAAATAGAACCCATAGATAAAATATAAACAGCAAAATCTCAAAGTACAGCACCCAACGGTGAAAACATATCAATCGTAAACTTGCAAAATCAAAAGAATGCAAAATACAAGGTAAACTGGCTTTTCAATGTACACGGGTTAGCTACGCCAGGGCACAACATATTACCAACTACCGTTCCGTCATATCCCTGACTACGGTTCTAAATAGTATGTCAAAGAAAAGAAACTCCTCTGATACCACTTTGTAACGCCCCAGACCCGGGTGCCACGCAACGGGTGCCCTGAGCTCGGTTCGCCAGAAGACCTCAAGCGCATTTCCCCAAATGCCAGAGGCTACCGACTAGCAGCGAGGGCCCAGGTCTGATGGTGAGGAAACGATTCCCTCATTTGTCAAAGTGTAGAGCAGCGGAATAATGAATAAATATACAATGACAGGAGAAGCAGTAAAAATACACAACTGAAATAACTACAATAGTGGATAAAACAAAAAGTATATAAGTGATGATGCTACATGTTTCATGTTCTATGAAAACAGCTAGAACATGTTATAAATCAATAAAGTAAAACAAAATACAGAGTACAACAAAACAAGCAAAACAGCTGGCAGCGGCATCGCGAGCCTAGGCTCTGTCCCATGCCCTGCTACTCCACTGCAACAGTCAAGTACCTATATAGGGACTCTTTCTCCTATCTATACCTACAGAAATGTAATCTATTTTGGCAGAAAAGCGTGACCCAAATAGGGTGCGAGAAATATATCTTAGTAGGCACCCACCAAAGGCACGTTCCCAACTGCGTGTAAGCATGCAACAACAGTTTGCAATAGTAAAAAGCAATAATGTAAGAAGTAGAAAAAAGTAACTAACATAAAAATTAAATATCCATTTTATTATTCATTTAATCCACTGAATTTATTATCGTTTTGTGCTCAACAGCACCACGACCTCAGGACAACCAATATCTCTCCCTCAAGCTAACATAGAGAACCACGCCCTTAGGCTATATAGAATCTCTCCCTCATGCTATACAGAATCTCACCCTCAGGCTATACAGAATCTCGCCCTCAGAAATTGTAACAGAATTCTCTCCCTTAGGCATACGAAAGGTTGCCCTCAGGCAGAATAATGACAACCCTTGGTATAAAACAGTCACAACCTCGGGCTAATAAGTCACGCCCTAAGGATAATATAGTCACGCCCTCATGATAATATAGTCACACCCTCAGGATAATATAGCCACACCCTCAGGATAATATAGTAACTGTGCCATGCCCAACAGCTAAACAAGCAGTAACAAGCAATTCCTCTCAAGGAAATTCTACAATTACTACTTTAAAGGCATACCCTCGATTATCCTGGCCAAAAGGCTAAACAGGGAAACACACCCCTGGGGTGTTTCCGGATCCATGAAACTATCCCAACCAGAATTTTATTATCACAATTTAATCACCTATGCAATTCTAGTCATTAAATATAGCAACAGCCTCAACCACACAACACCGAAACATGGGTTTGTGGCATAAAAACGCACAAAACACACATCAGTTGGAAAAGTAAACACCAAGACACCTACCTTATACGCCAACGAACGTTATACACGAATGCCGACTCCAGAAATGCCCAAGAAAGGCGTAGATCTGACCAAGAACAAACCCCAAACAAACGGAAATAACATAAGTTAGGAGAAGAATTGGTATGAACGGTACCAGGAGAGGAGAGGGCTCACCCGTGCGGTTCCAACGGGATCATCCGAAGCTGAAACAGATTCCAGACGAACACCTGGTGGATCTTCAAAGATCGGGCCTCCTCCTTTGGCTCCAAAATGGATCATGTGCCTCCTATGCCAAATGAGGAGGCTACTTCCTGTTTTAATCCGAAAAAACAAAGTGCACGGCGTGTACTTCTGAGTACACGGCGTGTACTTATTTCATTTAACTGTTCATTTGGCGGTACCACCACACTGTTCACCCGTCGACCTGAGTACACGTCATGTACTCATGTGTAGATAGCGTGTACTGTCGCCCAGCTGTCGGCTGCTCCATCGCCTTACTGTTTAAGCCTGTTGACGACCTAAACGACGTGTAAGGTACCACTACACGGTGTGTAGTTGGTTCCTCCACCCTTCGTCTCCGGCATGGCTACACGCCCCGTGTACTCATCCCAACATAACCTAATGTACATGGCATGTGGATAAAGTACACGGCGTGTAGTTTCGAAATTTAGAATTTTTTCCCATTTTCCATACCTTCTCAAAAACACTGAAGGAAAATGAAAAATAAGAAGCTCATACCTCAAAAATAAGAACCGGGTTCTTACATCCGTGAGTTCCATAGCTCAGCCTTAGCGGTACATCCAGGAGTTTCAAAATTGTACCAAGGCCTGAGGGAATAGTTTTGGTGGCCTAGGGTGAAATGGGAAGTGGCGATGTTTGTGGCTAAATGCCTAGTGTGTCAATAAGTGAAGGCTGAGCACCGTGTTCCTAGTGGTTTGGTGCATCCTTTAGATGTCCCCAAGGGGAAGTGGGATGAAATATCAATGGACTTCGTCAAAGGACTACCCAAAGCTCAGGGTGGTTATGATGTTATCTGGGTAGTGGTGGATCGGCTGACGAAATCATCTCACTTATTAGCAATTAAGGAGTTTGGCCTAGTGAGTACCTTAGCAAAGAGGTATGTAGACGAGGTGGTGCATTTTCATGGAGTTCAAAAGACCATCGTCTCAGATTGGTATACTCTGTCTACCTCACGAGTCTGGAGGGGGCTACAACATTCTTTTGGCACCCAGCTACGCCATAGCACTTCTTTCCACCCCTAGACCGATGGGTAGACAGAGCGGACTATCTAGACGTTGGAGGACATGCTGTGAGCATGTGTTTTAGATTTCGGAGGATCATGGGTATGCCATTTTCCTTTAGTAGTGTTTTCCTACCACAACAGCTTCCACTCTACTATTGGCATGGCTCCGTTTGAGGCTTTGTATGGAAGACTATGTCGTTCACCCATTTGCTGGGCATAGGTTGGTGAGACAGGTGCTCTTGGGCCAGAGGTAGTGCAGAGCACCACAAAGAATGTAGAGCTTTTACGTGAGAGGATGAAAGCGGCTCAGGACCGAATTAAGTCTTATGATGATCATCAGAGGAGTCCTTTGGAGTTCTAGGTGAGAGATCATGTGTTCTTGATGTTTTCCCCTCGACGGGGGCAGTGGAGGTTTGGGAAAAGGAGCAAGATCTCACCTTGGTTCATCGGACCTTTTGAGGTGCTGAGGTGAGTCGGTGAGGTGGCATATCATCTGGCCCTGCCACCTCAGTAGGAGATGGTTCATGACCTATTCCACGTCTCCCAGCTTCGTCGGTACATACATAATGACTCTCAAGTTATCGACTGGGGAGAGTTAGATATGTGAGACGACGCAACATTTGAGGAACAACCAGTCAGGATCGAGGATCGTAAAGAGAAGGTGCTCCATGGACGAACTATTCTACTGGTTCGTGTGTTGTGGAGGCATGGCGGCCTCGAGGAGAGAACTTGGGAGTGGGAGACCCAGATTCACACTCAGTACCCAGAGTTTTTTGACTTTTGTTTTCCCTTGTTATTCTGAGCTTTGTGTTGATATTGTACTCTGTACCTTTGATGTATGGAATGCTTGTCTTGTCGGTTTTGATACCTTTTGTTTCCTTGTTATCTAGATGTGTGTAGCATGTCTAGATGTGTGGGGAAAGGGAAAAACCAGACTCTTAATCGAGACGCATTAATGAGGATGCGATTAAACCTGTGTAGGTGAGTCAGTGCCGCCTAAAGCGGATAATATCTCGACATAGAAGACATACTTTTCCCCAAACCATTTGTTCGGGAAATGTGTGGGTTGTATGGTGTTAGGGGCAGTGTAAGATGGAAAATCCTAATGTATGAAAGTGGGAAGACCCAATTCTTAATCGAGATGCATGAATGAGGATGCGATTAAACCTGTGCAGGCGAGTCAGTGCCGCCTAAAGCGGATAATATCTCGTCATAGGAGAAGGAATTCCCAACACATATGATTAGGGTTGTTGGTTGGGTTCCTGTTATAACAAGAACCCTAAGAGGTATCTGGTTGGGTTCCTCTTGGTTGGTTTTTTTGAATTCTCGGGGACGAGAATGATTTATGATGTATCTGGTGTAATTGTTCGGACCTCTCCATCCCATTCCATTGTCAATATGAAGGCCACGATGTGTTATGGAGGGTAAAATGGACTTTTCCCACACCTTCCAGAATTTTGAAACTACACGCCGTGTAGTTTGAGTACACGTCGTGTACCCCCTTGCCTGGTATACACAGTGTTGAAGGCCATGTCCTTACTGTGTGAAATAAATTGGTACACACTGTCTATCCAATACTACACTACGTGTAGCCTCTCCCCGAGTACGTGTAACCGTGTGTTGACCAGTCAACAGCCGTGTGCCATGTTAGAGCTGTGTGAAATAAATGGGTGCACGTTGTGTGTCCTGTACTACATGTCGTGTAGTCCTTCCCCGTGTATGCATTACCAATCAACGGCCGTGTGCCATGTTTGATCCGTGTCTTTTCTATGTGAAATAAATGGGTACACGTCGTGTGTCCAAACTACACGATGTGTAGTCCTTCACCGTGTATGTGTTACCCTCAAACTGTGGGTTGACCAGTCAATGGTCGCGAAGCCGTGTTGGAAGCTGCTTGGAGACCGTGTGAAATAACCGAGTACACGCCATGTACCATAAAGTTCATGCTGTGTACTTTTTCTTTTCTCACCTATAAAAGGAGGGGTCACCTCCTCTTTTTCAACTCACCCCTCTCCTCCCCATTCCTCTGAGCAGGGTTCTCCGAAGAGACTCAAAGGCTCTTTCTTCCATAACTTCTTCGTCCGAGCTCCGATTTATGATCCGTCAGCAGGCACTTTATCGTAACGACGAGGCGGAACATCCTAGATTAGATATTTTGTCTTTCTAATGGCATTTCCTTTCTGAATTCCACCCGAGGAGGTTTTTCTGGGACCCGACAGAAGTGATGAACGCCGACGGACGTCTTATAAGGTTGATCCGGGGGAGCATTGCGATCGGAACCTATTGAGGTAGGGATCTTACATTTGTCTCTCTAATTTTTGCATCATGCAGGTTGTTTATCCTCTTTTTTTCATGAGAAATAGGTGAAACATTAAATTAATATAATAACTGGTTAATGAACAGGGGATGGGGAAGTTGTTATGTTTATATTTGTTTATCCTATTGATATGTTTAGAATTGAATAGGCTTATGCCTACTGAAAATCAGGATCGTTTCCGACCTTTTCTTGCGCAATTAAATGTTTCCATATCTTTCTAGACTGTTTTTTGGATGGAAACTTTCTAGAATGTGGAAATTGGTTAATCACGTAAGGTTGGCAGTTTTAAATCTGGAACCCTTGTGTGATAACCCAGGTTAAACAAAATGGAATAATGAAAATGTGGGTTTTGGCTTGGTTACTGGTTTGTGAAAGGGAGGGGTGAATCTCAGGTTGTTACGAATAGAATAGGTAACGGGGTTGCAATAAATGGTATTAAAGGGATAATGATTTAGGGTGCAGTTGTGGTTATGGCAGTTGGCAGTGGGGCTGCAGGGATGGGTTTGAATGTGAACGGACTATGGGTTGTGAATAATAAAAAAAGTGGAAGAGTTAATGAATGGTGGATCATGGTAATTGAACGAGATTAGTAGTCAATGTGTTTGTTGGCTGATAAGAAGGGACATGGTTGTGTTGCTTGTGTTTTCCTAACTTGATTTGTGGATGGTAGGGATATGTTTTATGAACGATCGATGTGGTTAGTTGTGGATAGTATCCCAGTAGATAAGGAACTAAATAAACTAATATTGGTGAAACGTGAAAACCTAAATGGGTTTGGGGTTGTTTGTTGTATTCATGCTTTGTATTAGCAATGTCAAGGCACATGCTCAGTTTCTCTGTTTAGAAGCCATAGGTTGGGTTGTGTGTTTAGTATACATATATATATCTGTATCTTTTGTGTTTTATCACACCCCGCCCATTTTAAGCACTTAGTGCCAAACACTCCCATTTCATGGGAGAGGGTGTTTTCCCTTATTTACTAGCTCCTTCCTCCTCCTTCTCCCCTAGGCTGTGATGGCTTGAGGCGACCATACACCTAAGACTCTTCGGGTAGGTTTCGATTGGGGTGGTTTTAGCCCAAGAATCTTTGGGAAGGTTCTACTCTTTCCCATGAATCTTGGGGATGAGGCCTAGGTGTGTGCGGGCAAGTAACATGGTTGTGAGGACCAAGTGTGTGTGGGAGGGATACATAGTTGTGAGGACCAGGAGTGTGCGGGTAGGATACATGGTTGTGAGGCCCAGGTGTGTGCGGGCAGGATACGTGGTTGTGAGGCCCAGGTGTGTGCGGGCGGGATATGTGGTTTGTGAGGCCCAGGTGTGTGCGGGCAGGGAGAGTGTGGCAACCTCAGGATTTTCTCCATTAGGAAGAGCAGTTAACTACTAGGAAATGGTGAGGGGTACCCAATACTCTTGTTTATTATATACTACTACCTGTTATGATTGTTTTTTTGGTGAGTGTGGCTGGTGACGTTGGGTGGATAGAATTCCTTGCTAGGTTTCTTCTGTTGTTCTCATGGGACATTAGGATGTCTCCCCACTTGTGCACGAGAGAATTAGGTTTCCCTACTGAGTATACTTGTATGCTCACCATATGTTTACTTTCAGGTTTCTAGGAGGACTACCAGGGCCGTGCGAGACCCTACTAGTTAGACAGTTGGAGTTGTTGCAGTTGCTTTACTCTTGTTTTTTTTTGGTATTGTACTTTTCAGCTTTCTTTTACTTGTACATTGTTATAAAAAAATTTAAACATGCATGTGGGATTGGTTTGGGTTTATTTATATACACTTGTTCTTTTCATTTTTGGTGGTTGAATAGACCTATTTCCCGATCCTAAATAATAAAAAGGATAATGCCTCCCATATTTGTGAAAACTCAAACCCTTGGTGCTAGTCGCCACCCTGGGGCCTACTGGAGGCCGGACTCGGGGGTCATTATCTCCCATTCACCATTTCCAGCTCTGGAGGGGCATCTTTGGTGGGAGGGTGTCATGAAAAAAATTGAATTAGTTATATAAGTGATAATACTAACTAAATTAGTATGATGTAGTAAGCTCTTCACTATGTGTTCATATTTTATAACACCATGTATTAATATCATTCCCATATAAACAAATATTATTCATATTTTAAATATATTAATTATTAACAGAACAAGTATTACTAGAAAAATATATATATAAATGTTTAATTTATATTTTAAATGAAATTTTATTTATCATTCAGAATACAACTTAGAGAATATTGGTTTTTTGATTGAATACAATATCATTCAAAAACAATATATTGAAATATGTACATCCAGTTTCATTTTTATTCATAGAAACTACAAATATATTACGATGAAAAGGTAATTTTTTATATATGTTTTGATAGTGAAATATTATTATATATTCTGTAATATTAATCCATTTATATAAATCAATAACCTTATGGTTCACAATGACTTCCCTCATGAAATGATTCTGATGTTATTAAATCATAACCCCATCCAAATGAAATTATTTAAAAAGAAATGAAACTATATAAATTGATGTTAAGTGTTAATATTTTTCATGTTCTATATTAGTAATTGGTATATCTCATCATTTTAAATTGATTTGTGGGTTATATATGCATTGAAATGAAAAATATATATCTTTGGAGTATCCGAATTGATTGAAATGATAAACTAATCCTCCTTAACAAAAACATATGTATAAAAATGAATAAACATATATTTTACTGGATTAAATTGTATAATTTTACCCACAAAACATGGGAATTGACAATATTATGTCATATGAATGCCTTTTCTTTACAATACAATTATTTTTCCTATATTACTACGTAATATTTTACTTCTTCCAATGAGATTTTTTGTGGATAAGTAATGTGGGGACTAATGACTCCAAATTTTTGTTCATAGGATTTTCCATTTAAATATTTATGAAAAATATGTAAACAATATATGGATAGTATTTGACTTCAATATACATAGTCGATTAACTATTTAAATTTTTTTTCAAAACATTCCTCATATAAAAAATTACCACTAAGACTCATACTTATCAATGAATGAGGATTTTTATTAAATTTTCATGAAAAAAAATTTCATTATGGTTTTATCATTACATTTTTTCTTCAAAATCACTAATGGTCATTTCACAATATTTTAATAACTTATATTAATGGAATAGTAATATTAGGAATTTTAGAAGATAAACTGAAGGGATAAAGGTAATTTATGAATGTATATTTGATCAATTTTTAATACATTATATTTTTTATTCAATGATATAATTCTCATTCATTTTTCCATTCTATAATTATATTCCTCAATGAATGTCTTTTTTAATTTTTTATTAATGTTTTCTTATAAAGATAAATTCAATATGATTTTCTCAATTGTTTACATGTATTGTTACAATATAAAAGGACCATTATACGAATGTTATAAAATAATGTTCATCCATGGTAACAACAATATGATATATGGGAATTGGTAGTTCATTTCTTAGATCATTATATATGTCAATTACCTCTCTCAAATGACCATTGAAAATTTATTTGCTGTGTGATGTTTCTATTTTGATATTGTAAATTATACAACATTTATCATGGTGATGGGTGGATGTTGATATATATATATATATATATAACAATAATTTCACCCAAAATAAAAATAATATGAAAAAATCATCAGTTTTTTCATAATTCATATGTTACATACATTGTTATATATAAATTTATTACATCTAAAAAAGAATAATTTCCAAGTGAATAAAACACCTCAAAGCAAGAGGTGGATCTTTAAAAAAATTTGTTGTTATGTTATTTCTTAAATTTGATTCCATTCCATAACATTATCTAATATCACAAACTATCAATTATATTTTTCTTCTAAAATTTTTTTTAATGACTTCATATAATTCAATTTCATATATTTATCCCCATATTAATTTCTTTTATAAAAATATTTTTTTGGAGATACACCAATACCCACTCCTCTTATGTGACCATATTTTTCCTTCAACGGAATGTTGTTTTTCTATTGGTATAGTTAATGATGATTTTCTTTTATAATTAGGATAAACCATATTGAATAATCAGTAATCATTTTTATCTAATACTGATATTAGGTTGTATATTATTTTATCAAACATTCATATCCTTCCAAATATTTTTATATGTTTTCATTTATGAATAATATATCATAATATACATAAGCCATCATTCATTACATCTGAGAAGGGATATATTCTACAATGGATTATTATTCATCAATTTGAATATTATGTTTGGAAATGTTTTTAATTAATGCCACATAAAATTAATAATATTTATTAATAGTACATTAATTTTTTATGTGAAGCATATCTTATACTAGATTTTCCATTATGGAAAGATGTTTTTGATTTATGTTTTGTATATTAATTCATCATCATTTTTTAATATAATTTTAAATTCATAATCAAATTTAATAGTAGAAATATTTTTATGTAATGTATTTCTAATCACAATGTACATGAATATATGTCACCTCATTATGACAAATATATAAAATCAATGATTATTATTTTATTACCCCACTCTAAATTTTTTTTGTTGTAGGTTTACATTCCCATTATAATCTCTATGATAATGATTTGTAAGATCTTTTGAAAATATCTTTGAGCCATTAAGTTATCCATTAATATAAAATTAATTCGACAGTCATCTTGAACAATTGATCACTACAATGGATAATGCGGAATATATCAATATTTATTTATTATATTTTTTCTTAAAATAATGAAATAATATCATAATGTTATCCAAATAACAGATCAAACATGTTAATTAACCTCATGTACAACATTGTTCTATGTATTTACATCAATCAGCAAGTTAATTAATATATTTATCGCAATGTAACTAATGAGAATAGACTTTTTGTGGTTAAAAAGATGGATTTTTATATTCAATAAAACCATGAATTTCAGGCCACATAATATTAATATAGTAATTATCATTAACATAATTGTGATCTGATGCTCTAGTTATCTAAAATATATATTATCTGTATAATAGGTTGGAAATATAATTTATATTTTGTAAATGATGTAGTGAACATAATATTAAATGTAGTTACCTGAAGTATATTTGATAAAAACATTAATATTTTATACCATTTTTTAAACAATGATTGGATTTAATCCCTATATTGAGTATTCTAATATCCTTATTATGTTATCCTATCAAATAAAAGAACCGACCCACATTAGGGTCACTAAAAATGATTTTTGGTCTCATTGAAAAATAAATTCTCAGATGAATTGACAAATTACCCTTTATTTATTTTGTATGATATTTGAGGAATTTACCACATTCATTTTTCATGATTTTGTCCATAAAATACATGTACTACTTGTGATTCCATTATGAATAGTTAATCCTTGAACCCTCACTAATATCTATCATCTAAAATCACAATTCATTGATTTTATCTACACTCTTATTATTATCCAACATTCATGGAAAAATAATCTATTTCAATGTTATATAATCTTACTCCCATATTTGTAAAAAGATTACAACTTATTATATAATTAAATAAAATGGATTTAAATTATTTTTTCTAGATATTCTCATCACATTATCCATATGTGTAACTCCATTATTTTTCTTGGTACTACGTTCTTCATGTTATTCTGTATAGGATTTAGAACCAGCTCAAACATACCAATTATGTTATAATACATGAAAACATAATACTATGAAAATACATCGATGTAGTTTTGAAATTGAATTTATATTTTTAGTTGATTTATTAATAATATGTTATTGAACAATCCTATAAACTATTAATTATGACAGTATAATACCCACTTTGTTCCCCCTTGTAAGATTCAAATGTTATTGAATATTTTTTTACATTTCAATAGACAGTGAAATTCCAATATATATATATGTGTGTGTGTGAGTGTGTGTGTTTAACCTTTTCCTACATTTTTATAGTAATTGAATCAACATCTAGTTTGAAATTTCATTCACCGACATGTTGTTTGTGTGATGCTATTTTGTTAAATAGATGCTTCCTATATCAGACTATCAAGAAGATTAGAATTCAAATGATTCATTGATAATAAATTTTAATTAAATACAAACTTTGGACCAGCTTCAATGTATTATATACCATTTAATGATTTTAATATTTCATTAAACGTGATAAATCTATCAATAATATACATGATCACATAGATGATCACCCTAACTATGATAACCATTAAGAAAACCATCATATAAAAGAATGACAACATGAATAATATATCCAAATCACATTATATATATTGAATTTCCCTTTCAATAGATATAAGATTTTCTGATCCATTAACATTACAAAATATTTATTTCAGGATCCAACTAATCATGGTTAATGTAATATAGAAATTCATATGAAAAAACTCATATAAAGATTCCTAAATTAGCTCAATAATCAAAACATGAAAGTTATGTGATTTGCTGTTCTTTAACAGGATGTAATTCATTGTCATGATATTCATGATATTTTTTTGGGAAAAATCACTTCATACATTACATTATTCCAAATGTAGATAAAATGACATCTCTATTAACTAAAAGGGTATAATCAGTTGGATGATAGAAATTCTATCATTCATAGATTACTAGCACCAACACTTCCCATATTCTCATTTCAATCAAGTATAACTTATCTTTAATATCATGATCTATTTCTTTTCGACCATTATCTAGAATTCCAATGACCCTATATCCAACATTTTTCCATTTGTGTTCCATCAAGATAATATACGATGTATAAACAATTCCAACACCAAAATTCAGTAGAATGTCTCTTTTTCTAACCAGTTTTCATAATGTTTTTCGAATGAGGTCCACCAAATGTGGCTTCCATATCCTATACATTACGAAATAACAGATCCCATATTAGTGGATATGGTGATGTACCTTCTACTAAATTTCTATTAAATGGTTTCTTCCATGATCAGTATTTACGTCATTCAGGTAGAATTTAGTGATGTCCAAGGAACCTAATATTCAAAGAATGTTCCTTCCCAAATAAGTGTATAATTTTTTTTTTCACAAATGGGACACCATTATTTTAAATTAATTATATATCCTTTCAAATATTCATAATAAATTTGTGATTTATTTATCTATACAATAGGTCCCTCAATTTGAAATTGTAATTTTACTGTGAAACATAAAATGAAGCATCTAAATTCGGTTTTTATTTCCAATCCATGATATGTGGATCCAAATAATTATTAATATCAATACCTAGATTTATGGTCATGAGATAAGAAAATATAACATAATATATTTCCACTTCATGCATATCCACAACTAAAAGTTATAATTTACCATCATTAATTGAATTTTACTTGGGTTATTCCATGTAAACAAAAATGTTTTACTCAATTTGTAAATAAAAAAATTAAATGGTTTATCGAATTGATTCAAAATTTAGGAAACCCATGAAAAATTTTCATCCATTGAGGGGATATTTTTGGGTGTCAATGTTTTTGATATGGATTTCATTAATTGAAATTCCAAAAAAAATTCAATTTATTCACCTTACATCAATATTGGTGAATCAAAATATTAATGATTGGAAAATACCATAAATTTTTTGAAGGAAATTATTTCTAACGTACTAACTCGGATCACAATTAAGACGGTGGCTGGACCGGTGCCCACATGACCACCAACGCACCTCCCCAAACTCCTGATGCTACCGACTAGCGGGTATGACAGAGTAAATAATGATCAAAATTGGAAGAAATATTATCGAATTTATAAAGTAGCAGAAGACAAATTTCATATAAATGAACAAAAGTGGACAATGACGGTTCATAAAATAGATGAATGCATGACATGGCATTGATACATTAAATAATGTAGTAAGAAGTAAAACATGCTTCCCAATACATTACGACGTCTGACACAAGTAATGAAATAAACTAAAAGCCAAGAGTTAATCTCCACATACATCCTAAGCTTCATCTCTTTCCTTTGCCCCTAACTCCTAGGTACACAAAAAAATCAACAAGAAATGTCCAAGGCCCTGTGAATATGAAAGTTATACTCGGGTACCCCCGGTGAAATGACAGATTGAGTAGGGTGTGAGATATATATCTTAGTGGGACAACACCACCAGTGTCTAACCCAATCCGGACGGTGTAATATAAATTAAACAGGGTGCAAGCATGAATATATAATGTAAGAAGTACAATGTAAATAAATACACAAGTGCCTGCTTCAGCCTCAAATGATGTATGGACATGTAATTAATACATTAATTGAATATTATCAACTTATTTATATGTCTCATGTGAATAGGTCGCCTACAGAATCCAAGGATATTCCTCTAAGGTAAATTTGGGAAAATTAATGACAGGGCCTGATAGCCTTTAACCATGGAACCTACTTGTTAAATCTATAGCCAATTATTCTATCGAGGGAATCCTATGATGGAATTTAGTAATAATTTCTCAAGGTAAAATCAATGAAAATACATTATGATAGTATAATAGAAAAGGATTTCAGATGTAACCAGGAACCTTGGAAGAGATATCTAGTGAGGGAGTTCACAGGTAAAAACCAAAGTAACATAAAGTCACAAAAAGACAAATCAATAGTATCTATGTCTAGCTATCGGGAAAGATTGTTATCCAAGGAGCATATTCCAACTCATTCCAAAATAAGTCTCATTCTGTGTCCAAGGAGACCATCAAAGGTAAAACTGGGCTAAGCAATGACAGGGCCCGATGGGCTTTAACCATGGAACCTACAGGTCAATGCTGGATCTAAGGAGAGTATCTGAGGTATATTGTATGAATAAGGGACCCACCGGTAGTATAAAGGGAAACCAAGGAATAGAAGAGTACCATATCCTAGGTGGGGATCAATATAATTAAACTATACCCTTCACTCGCAATGGGGTTCCTGAGAAAAAATGTATTCTCCTCCCATAATCTAAGGCAAGATCGAGTCTTCCCATTCCTATTTGATAGAGAAGTCAAGTAATGATTCATCTAGTTCTGTTCATTCCTTAAATAAGTGTGGATATGTCATTTAGATTTGAAACCATGATTTATTTTTACATGCCAGGCCTTGTAATAGAGTAGAATGATCAAATATCATTGAAACCATTTATTGATTGGTTCAAGCATTCCCTTCCATTAGTTTGGAAAAGAAATGTAGCATTGAAACCATTTAAAAAACCATTATATCAGTTTAAAAAGTAATGTTTCACACCTCTACATTCCCATTGCATGGTAAGGGTTTCCAAAGAGGTGGAACAAATCGTTGTCTCATGATCCTGGGTCCATCCATTGAATTCTTACAAGGGAATCCATGTATCTCCCATGTTATGAGCATTAAAACCCATTGAGTCTAACTTGTATTTCCTACATGGGATCCCACATGTCACCCATGGATAAATTTGTATTCAAAAGCTTTTAAACCAATTTGGTAACATTTTTGAGGGTCAATCATTAAGAATTATCCATAAATTTTACCCAAATCAATCCATTTACAAAAACATGTTAGTTTAAATTAATATGATCCATGTATCTATATAATAGGAAATTACCTACCTCGGTATTTTCAATCCCAAACTGGACCGAACACTATGAAAGTGGTTCAGTCCTTTAATACTTTAAAAAATGTATCTTTGTGTTTATAATGTCATTAGGGCCATGTGCTAAGCCTGTCTTATCTCAACAGAACATCCTGAATAATGATTATAAACATAAATTGTCAAGAAAGAAAGGCATAAACACTACTTTTTAGATTGAAGGCAGCAATCCTTCATTGGAGGGGTATTATTATAAAAACAGTATATTTTATATCATAAAATCATTTATCATATTTAGAATTTTTAACATGAAACATGTTAAATACTCATTTGAGAATCATTGAGAATAATACATCATTGTATGAATTAATTTATGACCAATGTTAAGTATTTGTCATTATTAATGAATTTACAAAGATGACTACTTGGAAAATGATCCTACCTCTAGGTGGAACCAATGTGTGTAGACACCCAAACCCTTAGGGTTTTTTCTTCACCTCACTAGGCACCAATTAGTTCAATGAAATTCATGGAAAGAAGTAAAAATATATAAGAGACTCATACCACGGAGATTATGACTAAGAATGAGACGAAATGGTGGGCAGAAATCGATCTAAGTGAAGTTTATACGAAGGAGGGGTTGCATGAATGACCCAAATGTGAGCCCCTTGGTGCATCTCGATTCAAGGGGAGTAGTTTTAGGGTTGACTGATTTAAGTTTTTAGTTAATTTAATTAAGTTTAAATAAAATAATTCAAATTTAAATGTTGTGTGTCGCAGATGGTTTCACCCATAGTTTTTCCAAACTGTGCACAAACCGTGTGGAGCCTTCTACCTCCAAATAATGCCCTGTATAGGCTAGGTTCATGGTTTAGGAAACCATGTATAACAAGTGACCTAATCCACCACCTCATTATAAATAGTGATGCACAGTTACTACTGTGTGCTGTAGGTTTTTTCATACCATGAACAAACTGTGTGCCCTACGCTATCATATATAACATTTTGTTTGTTGGGTATAATACTCCTGGAACCCCTCAAGACACTCGGGAAGCTTCCCAATCCTTCAACCATGCCCAAACATGTCTCTTCAAAGTAAATAAAAATTTTTAATTAAGATCTGAAGCTCAGTTTTAAAAATGACCATTTTTATAAACGAAATAGTTCAAACGCATTCTTATTTTTTTCTGGTTAAAAAACATAAGATTCTACAATCTACACACTTTAAAAACATCTCATCCTCAACAAGACCTCCGGAACAAAATATACACCACCCAACCTAAAAGGGTCATGATGTTTCATTCAAACAGGTCTGTTGCATTACCTACACCTGATACAGGGGCCCGTTTAGATAGAGACAACATAATGTTAAAGTATCAATAACATCGACCAATTGTTCTTTCATCCATAGGTTTTAACTTAAGTAAGATATTCCAAGCCATGGTACCTTTACCGCTGGAATTGTTGTACAAGGAAAAACTCTAGGTGTTATTTCTACACTCCATGCATTATATAGTTATAAATAAATGGTAGAATTCATATCTATAAAAACACTTCTTTTATTACAAACCTAAACATGATTTATTACATAAACTCTTCACATGATACAACATGGACGATCGAGTGGTCAAGTTACATTGGTGTTCTAGAACATTACATAACAACTTAAAACATGAAACATAACATATTTATTTAAAACGTCCTTTACATGACCACTAAATTACCTCGTACTTATCAATTCTAGGGAAAACATGAAGATATGCATAAGAAAAGGTTGAGTTACAAATCCAAGTAAGGGAATAAACATGGAATAACATGTGAACTACAATGCATGTAAGATAATTGGCATATAAATGGGGCATAAGAGAAATATTAACATAAAGGAATGATAAAGAATGACAATCATATCATGGAAACGTGGCAACAACACATTACATGTAAATAGTATGAGACAAGGCTAATTAGACATGGAGAATGAGTAAACCCTAATTTCACATGATGCATGAGTAAAACCTCGTTGCAAATGAATTATCATGAGTTAACACCCATTGCACCTGACGTATCATGATAAAATACATTAAAATTGCATTGGAGTGCTATCAGGGCACACCCTTCTTAAAAATTTCATTTCATGCATAAGTGTGCCACATGTATCATTCGACATGGAACCAATCATCATTATTTATTCCATGATAAAAAGATGTGGAATACATAAATGAAGCTTTATAATATATTATTAAATTTCCATAATGGTGAATACCCTTGATAGAGAAATTGGCATGGTATTCACTACATAATGACATTGGCTTGGAAAATCGTAGTGCAATTTAGGCACCATAACAGCTTGAAATAAGAACTCATTAAAAATGGTTGATGGGTGAGAAAGGGGTGTCTTATCATATTTACATTAAATGGATAGTAATATGGTCATAAAGATACATATCCCATAAAACTTAATGTAATTTATATGCATAATTCAAAATAATTTGATGGATGTAAAATAAGAGAGAGAAATCCCTCATGGAATTTCGGCATTATTAACAGATGTACAAGGGAGGAATTAATTAGAGAAAAGGGGTATCCCATTAACCAAAAAATAAGAGGGAAGTATGGGAAATGTGTGATATCATCCACCAATAGTTGTTAATGAAATAAATATGGCATGACAACTTAATGAAAATTGGTCAAAAATGAGAAAGGATGAAATCCGTTACATGGATGTGTGATCCCAAAGGCAAGGGAGAGGCTTGAAAGAGGCTTCATGGGAGCTTGGGGAACCTTAACAAGATTCTAGATTAAGTATCTCAGGAGTTGGTCCAACTCAAAAGGCATTGAGTGAAGAGGAAGTGGAAGCTATCGGTGGGTTTATATATGAAAGGTGAGGGAATTCTTTACTCTTTAGGTTTGGGACACCTCAAATTAAACTAATAAAAAACACAAACCAACCAATGGGTTTTTACAATTATTTTTGCTAAAGAGGAGTAGAAAACAATATTTTATAAAGTAAATGGCCAAAAATTTTAATATAATATGGTTGCATGTGTGGAGGTGGCTCACACTGTCAAAGAAAATAATTTATAAATGAAAAATGTTTTATAAGCCTTAAAGGGTCCACTAAAGATGTGAAAAATAAATAAAACAGACCCAAAATTACATTATATTAATGTTAATCCATATATTGGATGAACATAAGGTTTATATTATTTTATTACATCAATATTGGGTTATTATGATGTTATAAAACACATTATACATTTAAACAGTATTTAATTTTAACCAAAACATTCGATGGTCTCAAAAAATTATGATAAATTCACAATTGGATAATTTTTATATCTTGATTCCAATAATAATATCTAATTTAACTAAATAATTTTATAAATATGTGAATTTTTTCTTGTAAAATAAAAAACTACATTTACCGAAAATTCAGGGGTTTTAACATAAACAACATTAAAACATTAATAAAAATTAAAATTTCATTTATAAAATTATATGATAATTTATATATAATAAAAATTACTTTAATATTAATAATATTTTATTAAAATATTATTTAATTCAGAGATCCATTAATCCATCAAAATAGATTTCATAGTGGAATTTGTACTAAAAATACTACATGTGCTTTGAAAATTATTTACAAAGTAACAATAATAAAATGAATGCACATTATTTAAGAAAAATTAATGTACATAGTCATAGTGTTGGGGCCTTGTTACATAACCCCTTATAACACCCTCATAAGACCAAAGGGTAAGGTGTGTAATGGTGGAAGACTCTGGGGATGGTTTATATAGCATCGATTGGGTGGTAATCATTATTAACTTCAACTTCTCCCGTAGCTGGTTGTTCTCAATCATAATATGTTCATGCTCAGCTTGGGATTTGTCAAGAGAGAATCCCAATGACGCCACCAACATTCCATGTTACAACAAATGGGCTTCATATGAGTGAATGTCTATTGGATGCGTTCATCACTTCCTTTGTTTGAGTAAATTAGATTTGTTAAATGCCTATGTTTATACAAATCAGGTGATCACTATTCAACGACTATATTAGAAATGTTAAAAATTCATAATGGTATTTTAAAATCCATAAATCTAAAACCAATGATGTTCACATTTTATATAAAAATAAAAATACATTTAATTATATTAAGAGGAATTTATAATAATGAAAGATTTCCTCATTATAATAGTACCCCGTTAAGAAATTTCTCCATCGAAATTTCATTTTCCCACTCTAAAACAAATGTCGGTATCATTGTGTCATCACTTCCTCTGATTCCCATGTCACTTCTTCAAACATTTGGTTTTTTCACAACACCATGATGAGGGGCATTGAATTACTTCATAGAACTTTCTCACTATGATCTAATATCTTCATTGGTTGCTAGTTGGAAGAAAGATCATCCTCTAGTTGTACTACCTCTGAAAAGAGTAAATGTGAAGGGTATAGTATGTACTTCCTTAAGAGGGATACATGAATGAAATCAAGTACTTTGGCCATGGAAGGTGGATGTGCTAGTCGATAGGCCACAACCCCAACACGATCAGGAATATCGAATGGTCCAATATACTTATGACTTAACATTCCTTTAATTCCAAACCTCATGACCTTCTTCCTTGGAGATATGTGTAGAAATACCATTTCTCCAACATTAAAATCAAGGTCTCATCGATGGTTATCTACATAACTCTTTCATCTACCCAGGTCTTCCTTGATATACTACTGAAAGGTTTTCTCATTCTCTATCATTTCTCCAACCAATTTTGGTCCTAGTAGCTTACGTTCACTGACTTCATCCCAATATGCCGGTGTTCTTCACCTATTCCCATACAGGGCTTAATAAGGTGCCATTCGGATTCTTGAAGGGAAACTATTATTGTAGTATAATTCAAGCAGTGGAAGATGATGGTTCCACCCTCCATTGAAGTCCATAGAACATGATCTCAACATATCCCTACTGTCTAAATAGTTCGCTCAGATTGGCCATCAGTTTTAGGATTATAGGTCGTACAGATTTTTAGTTCAGTATCAAGCGCATGATAAATACTCTTAAAAAACATAAAGGTGAATATTAGATATCGATCGGATACAATAAATAGTGGTACTATGTCCATCCTTACTACCTCCCTGATATATATCCAAGCTAGTTGATCAAATGAGTTATCCATTCGAATTTCAATAAAGTGTGCAGACATTGTAAGACTATCCACCACAACACAGATTGAATTGTTTCCTTTGGTTGTCTTGGGATTTCTCATGACAAATTCTATGGTGATGTTCTCCCATATCCATTTTTGTAGGGGAAATGGTTGCATCATCCCCTTGGACTTCTACCTCTCTATCTTCACATGAGGACACACCAGGGAAATTGTTGTATACTCTATGATATCCTTATTCATATAACCCCACCAATAATTCTCTTGGATATCTCAATACAACTTTGTGTTTCCTGGTTGATTAGTGGAATTTGAACTGTGTGCATCATCCAAAAGTTCCATCTTGAGCTTCGGACTTGATAGAACACATAGTCATATCCAAAAATCACAATTCCTTATATGTTATCATTGATCTTTGAGGATTTCCCTTTTCATATAGCTTCCACTTTCTTCTAAATTCCTACATCATCCTTTTTATAATTCATTACCCATTCCAAAATAAATGGTTGATCAATAATTTGTGATAGGATTGAAGATTTTCTCTTCTTTATTATTCCAATGTCCATCTTCATCAAGTCTATGTAGATTATATCCTCCTCAATTCTCATAATTGATTAAATTGTTTGGTCAATTCTACATTGAGCATATGCCACCATGTTCGCTTTCCTAGGGTGGTAATGGATTGAGTAGTCAAAGAGATTGAACAGATCTACTCATAATCATTGTCGCATGTTCATGTGTTTCTGTTTGAATATATACATGAGGCATTTGGGGTCCGTATATATTTCACACATCTACCAAAAGAGATAATGACGCCACAATTTTATGGTGACGATCACTACATCCAACTCTAAATCATGTGTTGGATAATTTTACAATTTAACATTCAATTGCCTTGATGAATAGAAAATAAAATTTTCATTTTTCATAAACACATAGCACATGACCTTTTTTGAAGAATCATTGAATACCACAAAAATTTCTCCACTTGTGTGTAAGGTGTGAACATGCACTGTGATAAGCTTCCCATTTAACTCGTTCAAATTTTTCTGGATTCATCACACCAATAAAATTGTACTCCCTTACTAGTTAGTTTGGTAAGATGGTTGGAAAATCATGAGAAAATTCACACAAATTTTTGATAATATCTAGCTAATCCAAAAAATCTACAGATATATTTTACAGATACTGGCCTCAGACATCCCTCATCTATATATTTTTTGGAGTGATCTACAGATATTTTATTTCTTGTGATGATATGGGACATGAATGAGACCTCCTTCAACCATAACTCATAATTAATGTAGTTTGTATAGATATTCTCCTTCGGTAGGGTCTCTAGTACAATTATTATATCATCCTCATAATCCTACTTGGTTTTGGGGTATATCATAATATAATCTAGAAAGTCTACCAAAAAATTTTCGAGGTAATCCCTAAAGACACTATTCAATATTTCCATGAATATTGCCAGAGAATTAGTGAGTCTGAAAGGAATTACTATGAATTTATAGTGCTCATATATTGTATGAAATGTAGTCTTGAGGATATCTTCCTTCTTAACCCTTACATCATATTATCCCATCCGTAAATCCTCCTTGGAGAATAATTGAGATACGCACAGCTGATCAAACAGTTCATCGATTCGTGGGAGAGGATACTTGTTCTTTATCGTGCTTTTGTTAATCTCACAATAAGAAATGCAATGGTGCATTGACTCATCTATCTTCTTGACGAAGAGGACTGGTGCACCCCTTGGTGATGGACATGGGTGTATAAACCCTTTGTCCAGATTCTCCTGTAGTGGTTTCTTCAGCTCCTCAAGCTCCCCAATAGCCATTCTATACAGAGTCTTCGATATTGGTAATTACCTAGGTATAAGATCAATTGATAATTCAACATCGCTTCTTGGAGGAAGAAATGGAAATTTCTCAGGAAACAAATTAGTGACTTCCCTTACAAATGGCATGACTTCAAGGGTGGATTCCTCCTTAGACTCAACATTTTGAGACATATATGTGTTCTCATAGGGTAGTAATATCCATGAATTAGATGATATATCTAAAGAAGATTCATCTTATTCCTTATAGTTGTATAGAATTTGAGGTCGCTTCTCCACATGGAGAGTGATTTCGCTCGCATGGAAATTTATTTTGTCTCTATATAAGGAAAGCCATTCCATTCCAAAAATTGCATCAAATTTCACCAGATGTAGGATAATGAGGTTCACCGGGAAATTCAATCCATAGATTATGACAAGGGAGGAGTTATATTAATGGGATGCAATTATTTCCCCATTTTCTATACTCATTG
This sequence comes from Viscum album, assembly GCA_963277665.1. Classification (NCBI taxonomy): domain Eukaryota; kingdom Viridiplantae; phylum Streptophyta; class Magnoliopsida; order Santalales; family Viscaceae; genus Viscum; species Viscum album. Next base: position 1,998,942,880 of record OY728146.1, on the reverse strand, counting down.
ACATCTTTACTTCAATGAATTGTGGTTGTGCTTTCATTGTGATACTAAAATTAAGGTATTAATAATAATTCATAGAACATGAATCAAAAATTAGGTTCACTATTCCTGAATTAATAACTAGCATACATGTAACTACTTCATTGTCGGGGTTCAATTATATTTTAGTGATGACAAAAGCTCTCCCTTGCTACCTTAGATGTTGTTGGTCGCCTCTGAAAATCATTGGATTAGGGAACTGATTCCCAAGATTCCCTGGTTCATTAATTTTTAGCACTAAACAACGCATTGGGATTTGAACAGAGCATTCCTCTCCACTATTGTAAGCCCATGATTTTCTAGATGATTGTTATCTTCTAGGTTTCCTTCTCTTCCACACCTAAAGCATTTCTTCATCCCCTTTAGGTGAATTTTAGGGTGCTTCTTTCTGCATGTATGGAAAGTAGGGTGCTGGATCTTCTTACCACCATTGGATTTATACATCAAACCGCCAACATTGAAGTCCCCCATACATTTAGTATCCCCACAATACCCCTGAGATTCTTCAATCCATATTTTGACCTTGAGAGCACATTGGAAAGTTTCATCTTATCTCTTGATGTCACGAATCTTGAGCGTTTTCTGTAGGCTAGGATTCTACCCACAAAAGAAGTGGTCAACCATGAATTCAGGGGTAATGAGAAAGATAGAGAAATCTAGTGAATGCCTCGTGATGTTTTCCTCGTATGCTTGGACGGATTTATCGTCTTTTTTATTTAAATGAAGTCCTTTTCCATCTTATGTCAAGGGGTCTCTGGAAAATATTTATCGAAAAAAATCATTCATAAATCCTTCCATTCCAACCCCTCAATCTCATTCTCTGTCTTCGTATTTTTTGATCAACGTTCACTATTGATTAGATTCACCCTCAATGTGATAATAATCCTTGTGAAACTTCTCTTGTTCCAAACATTTAAGGATAGAGAATACCTTTTCAATGGAGTTGATCCATTGTTCGGCGATTGAGCGATCATATGATCCATTAAAAATAAGTGTCCTTTGTCTTATCATTCTCTCGATAGAGACTTTTTCATTCATTGGGGGGTTGAATGTTCCTCTTGATCCATGTTTCTATTAAATTCTTGATTTAACTAAGAGAGAAGCGTGAAAAAGGACTGATTCCCGCTCCCATTGGATTGGGCGTCTCATTAGCACCGTAATCACACTAATATTCATATCGGTTGTTAGCCTGAGTCCTCTTATTACTGGTTATTGGCTATAATTAAAGGAATTTTAGGGGTATCACATCATGGGTAACCCATGGAAAAAACTGATGACATATAAATTACTTTTATTTCATTAACATAGGAATCCATAGGCTTTAATCTATGATATTCATGATCTAAATTCGAACATATATTCTTAGTGGCATTTTTTTTAAATTCCCATAATAAGTGTTCATAATATTCTTGTGAATTTACCAAAGGAAATCCTTCGAGAGTGTCATAACCAATATTGAATCAGGGCATGTAGTTATGCACCAGTTCACGTTCGAGTCTAGCTCAAATTGGTGTTTTCAGGTTTACTCCTAGGATACATATGTGCCAGAGCCTCCTCTACCTACTCGTATCCAGATAGGGATGTATTTTCTTGATAAAACACATAATCAATACTATCCAATACATATTGATTGTTTTTATTATACATATTCTTATCACTATATCATCACTAGGGTTTTACAAACCAAATCCCAAAAATAACTAATCCTATACTTTGATACCAATTATAACAACCACTCTTTTATTACAAACATAAAAATTATTTATAGAATAAACTATTCAATTTATACAATAAGAAATATCGTGAGTTCTAGTGCCTTTGGGTCTTAGGATCATTACATAACAACATAATATATACAACAAAACATATTTTTTGAAAACATCCTTTACATGAACTCTAAATTCCCTCGTACTTATCATTGCATGGGATAACCTGAGGATGTGCATAAGAAAATGGTGAGCTATAAATCCCACTAAGGGAATACACATGGAATAACATGAGGAATACAAAACATGTTATACAATATTCATATCAATGGAACACAAGGGAAACACGAACATAAAGGCATGATAAATCATAAAAATCATAACATGGAAATGTGGCAACAACACTTAACATGAAATTAGATTGAGCCAAGGCTCAGTTCTCATGGAGAATGAGTAAACCCACATTGCACATGTAGCACATGTAAAACCTCATTGAACTTTATTTTTCATGATTCAACACCCAGTAAACATGACGTATCAATATACAATACTTTACCCAATGCATTGGAGCGCTATCAGGGTGCACCCTTCTTACACATTTCATTTCATGCATAAGTGTTCCACAAGGATCCTATGACATTGAATCAATCATCATCATTTATTCCATGATTAAGGGATCTGGAATACATATAGTAATATTTATAATCAATAAGTAAATATTCATAAAGGTGAATACCATTTATTGATAAATGGGAATTGTATTCACTACACAATTATATTTGCATGGAAAAACGTAGTGCAATTTCGGCAGCAAAACAACAAGAAATAAGAACTCATAAAAATGTTTGATGAGAAAGACATGGGTGTCTCATCATATTTAGCTATAAGAGATTGTAAGGGGGTAATATATATACAAGTCCCTACAAACGTAATGGAATTTTGATGCATAATTCAAATGAATTATGTGGATGTAAAAGAGGAAAGAGAAATACCCCCACGGAATTTCGGCATGATAACAGGTGTACATGGGAGGAATTAATAACATGGAAAGGGTTATAACATCATCCAAATATAAATAGAGAAGTATTGGGAGGTTGAAAAATAACACCCCAACATTTTTAATTGAAAAAAAAAGTGAATAACAACATAATTAAAATTGGAAAATATTTGGAAAGGAAGACATCCCTTACTTGAAACTGTGATCCCAAAGGATTGAGAGAGGATTGAGAGTTTCATTTGGGAGATTTGGGCACCATAATTGGATTTTAGATTGATTAATTCATGGGTTTTTCGAACTCCAAAGTCATTGAGTGAAAAGGATGTGGGAGCTTGGGTGGGTTTATTTAGGAAAGAGGGGTAATTCATTATTATTTAGGTTTGGGACACCTCATATTAGACTAATCAAAACCACAAAATAGATCATGATTTTTGCCCATTGTTTTTGTCAAAGGAGAGTGAAAAAAAATTATATTTGGACAATATAATATCTTTTTTAAAATAATAGGTTTTCTTTTGTGGAAGTGAGTCACACTCTAAAGGAAAACAATTTAAAAAGACAAAATGTTTTATAAGACTTAAAGGGACAACAAAAGCTGTGTAAAATAAATAAATCAAACCCAAAATCACATTATCTAAATGGAAAAACATATTTTGGCCGATCATTATTTTTATATTATTTTATTACATCACTATTGGGTCATTATGATGTCATTAAACACATTATATATTTAAACAGTATTTAATTTTTTTCCAAAAATTTGACTGTCGCAAAAAATTATGAAAAATTAACCATTGGATAATTTGGATGTCAGGATTCCAATAATAATTTTCAATTTATCTAAATAAATTGTTTAAATTTTTAATATTTACTTTTAAAATAATAACGGACATTTACTGAAAATTCATTGGTTTGGACAAAAACAGCTTCCAAGCCTTAATAAAAATAACAATTGAAATCATTAAATAATATTATTATTTATATTTAATAAAAACTATTTTGATAATAATAATATTTTATTAAACTATTATTTAATTCAAATATCCATTAATTCATCAATTTAGATTTCATAGTTGAATATTTACTAAAAATACAATTTGTGCTTTAAAAACAGTTTACAAAGTAACAATAATAAAATGAATGAACATTCTTTATATAAAAATAATTTCCATAGTAATTGTGCTAGGATCTTGTTACATAACCCCATATAACACCCGCATATGACAAAAGGGTAAGGTTTTAGATGGTGACAAACTCTTGGGGTGGCTCGGATAACATCGCTCATGTGGTAATCTATATTAACTTCCACTTCTCACGTAGTCAGTTCAGCTCAAGCTTAACGTGTTCACAGTCGACATGGGCTTTGTCAAGAGTGAAGACAAATGATGCCACCTTCTTTCTGAGATCCAAAAAATGGGCTTCGTATGACGAAAGTCTATTTTATGAGGCCATCACATCCTTTTTATGAGTAAATTGGATTTGTTAATGACATATATTTAAACTATTCAAGTGATCACTATTCAACGACTATATTAAAAAAATCAAAGCTCATAATTGTATTTTAAAATATAGAAACATAAAATCTATGAAGTTAAAATTTGATATTACCATAATAATACATTTAATTAGATAAAGAGTACTTTCTAATAATAAAATTTTGGGTCGTTACAATATTGACCTAACAGAACTAGTCAAGCACACATTCTCAAAAGACACTACCGACCATGAGAACAAACTTCCCATCAGCTGTAAATGTGCACTAAAAGGGATCCTCAGAACGTTAATCATAAAAAAATAAGATATTATTTCTAGGAACATGGCCATCATATCTCTTAGAACTCTGGTAAGGGGGTTAGTGAAATTCTGAAGAAACAGTTGGGGTCCATGAGTCTGAAAAAGGAGTTAATACATGGGAACCATGGAGTAACACATGACATATAAATCCTTGATGAGAACCACAAATTAATGCCCAACATTGAAAAGATCATCCATCTAGCTCAACATATTTGAAGGTTTTTCATGGTGTAATACTAACACTCTCTTAGTTCATTGGGGATGACGTCAACATAGTTTAAATGAATGTATCATAAGAAGAGTAACATGGAGGATTTAAATTGAGTTTTCTGGTAACACACATCCAAAAACTGGATGAAAAAAGAATTGAACCAAAACAAATTCGTGTAGTCAAGCAGGAACCGACTCGATTTATGTCATGTATTCCTTAAGTACATACATGCAATATATTTCCATTTTTCAACGGTTATTTTTGGTTTTGATCCTTTTACATTGGAAGATATATTAACAAACTCTATGAGAAACTACCTTCCATAAGGGTTTCCTGGTCGAATGAGAAGAAAACTAACCGCTCATAAGTACTCTAGATTATTACAATGAGATTAGGGTATCAAGACACCTGAGTCATTTGAAAGCCAAACCACATATTAGAATGGTAGTGATTCTTTAACGTTGTAGTAACTCTACTTGGAGATGACCGTAGACCGTACTAAATAGTACATGAAGATTTATTCGGAGTCATATTTCCTCATACAACCATTTTCTTGTATGACACAATACTATGTCAGCCATCACTAAGAAGAAGGACTTATATGTCCTTTGAAGTAGCCAACCATGCCCGAGGCATGTCTAACCAATGGAAAAAGAACATTAAATGATGCAAAAGCCCATAAAAATGACATGAAAGACATGACCACCTATCTGAAAAATGGTGTCACTTTAAAATTGTGAATCCTAATAGGGACAATGGAACCCAACGACACCTATATTGAGAAATGTTGTTGCACAAGAAATCAATTTATTTTTTGAGGGTGCTACATACCACGTGTTATCCACTAACAAAGATAAATATTCAAACGTGACACTCGGTCACATCATTCAAAAGCCACTAGGCTCAAAATCCGATCACAAAGTCGTTCCTATGAAAGCGTGTGCCTACGAAAATTACTCACGCTTCCATTCCTTGGCATCGTAAAGATAAGTATGAATTACCATTACTTGATTCTTTTAAACCATAGACACAACTATAGGGTTCATTTACAAGACCCTTAAATTTAATCACTTTTAATTTTTAATCATTAAATTTTTTAATCTAAATATAAAGGCACCAATTTAAAAAAAAGTCACAAGGTAATTTATTGTAACTAAATCTGCAAGGAAAAAAGGCATGTTTTATTAAACAACCATTTTTAAAACATTTAATTTTTGTTTAAACATAATAATTTTTAGGAAAATTAACAAATAAATTCTTTTTAATCAGATAAGGGGACCTACGAGGGTCCCATATTATCCAACCTAGTTTCTCAATAATGAAACCCAATAGAAATCAATGAAATTAACAAAATATAAACACACAGACAGTTCATCTGATAAGAACATCCCCCAACAGACCTACATGGGTCCAGTTGCATTTTTAATGTTAGCCATTTGATTTTAGATCAACATTAAACATCTTTAACACTTACAAGCATTTCACAAAATCATTGTGCAATTTTTTTTAACATGGGTTCAAATTTCCCAAATCATGAAGCACCCATACATGCCATCAATTGAAAATTGGGTCCCATTAATCCATACAAATTTCAATTGAAAATTTATCATGGTCAAACAAAATGGTCTATATTATATGGGTGGACATCTACTGACCTGGAAAGAGTCCATCCAATTTAATGATTTTCATTTGGATCCCTATACTCAAATCCATATTCACTTAACAATTATGTTTTTCTACCTTTTTACAATCGTTCAATTAAATGAGTTAACTTATTCTTACTATATAGAAACCATACACCTTATGACTGAAAATTTGTTCCCATGATAACTGAAACCAGTAAACTTAGCCCATGAAATCATGTACATATTTCAATGTCAGCTGGAAAGTCATGTCACTACATGCATGTAACATAGAGAAACATGTTTAAATCACGAAAATCATTGTATTTTAATCATAGGGGCATGCTATAATAATAAGTAAGAAAAAAAGGAATGCAAATGTATTAACTAAACATGTATAAATATATGCATGGAATATTAATAAGGAACTGAATCATACATAGCAGGAATCATACTAATGCAACTACATGGCATGTAATATATGCAAGGCTTGTGAATTTCTATGTGTCTAATATGGAGCATGTAATGAAACATCCTTACCATAATAGGCCATGTGTAATATTAATAATTCCACTAATCATAAGCAATATAATGTAAACCAATATCACTAGGTGAAATCATATCAATTGTTATAGCGAACAACATAAACAAAAATCCCATACCTGGCCACTTGGTCATTCCCCATAGGTGGGGTGATCAGCCCCAAGGACGGCTATTAACCCATGCACTGACACTTTTCTAGTCTCTTGTCTACCATCCCAATACTGTAAGAGAAAAGGAAAAACCATTTTGATAAATCTTTGTAAGGTCCCGAACAGGCTCACCACTAAGACGGTGGTCAGACTAGTTGCCACATGACCTCAAGAGCAGCTCCCAATATTCCAGAGGGTGCCGACTCACAACGAGTGTGTAAGGATTGTCAATGGGGAGACTATACCCTCTTAAAATGGTTTTTATAGCAGTATAAAGTAGTAAATAACAATAAAAAATGTAAGTAGTAATACATAATTGTCAAAGTAGAGGATGAGAAATTTCATAAAAATGTACAAAAGTGGCCAATGCTAGTTTATTCAATATATGAATGAATGACATGATATTAATACATTATAGAAATTAGTAAGAAGTATAACATGATTTTCAATAAAATACTATGTGAGACAGAAGTCAACAAAAGAACAACAATCCAAAGGGAAATCTCCAAAAGAATCCTGAGCTCCATCCCAGTCATTTTACCCTAACACTCGGGTACAAGAAAATAACAACAAGAAAATTCCAACGCCATGCCCATAAAAAAGGTATACTAGGGTAACCTAGTGCAATGGTAGCTATAGTAGGGTGTGAGATATAAATCTCAATAGGCCGGAAAAACTAGTCTGTAACACATTCCCAAAAGTGTAATATATATTAAACAGGGAGAAAGAATGCATAAATAATGTAATCAGTACAATATAACTAAAAACCCAAGTTCCTTCTTCAGACTCAGCTAGTTTCTGGATATGTAATAAGTTCATTAATTGATAGTTTTCATCTTATTTATATGAAACATGTGAATAGGTCACCTACATAGTCCAAGGAGTTTCTTCTAATGAAAAATTGGGTAAAAAATGACCTCTCCCAATAGGATTTAACAATGGAACCTATTTGTCAAAGATGGAATTGTCACGACCCATCCTTGGGACCCGTGCCGTGACTACCCCAAGCCCGCCTTCAATAGGCCAGGTGCTGGCGACTAGCACCAAGGCGTAAAATCCCGGAAAAAGGAAGGCATTTCCATTGTAATGTAATAAAGCACCACAGAGTAAGCAAGGGGAAAAATAAACACTAAGTAAAAGATGGTACAACAGCAAGTGAGTAAAAGTAAAGGGGGCCAGAAATACAAGCCCAACTGTAAAGTACAACTGAAAGGGGAAAAACAGCAACTGAAAAGTAAAGCCGTAGCATCGAGCCGTCCTCTGGAAATCCCACCTGAAGGGTGGGTATATATAGCCTCCACTACTCCTCGGGTTCACCTGACCGCTCCGAGTACGTCCCACCCAGTGGTCCACCAGCAGGTACCGTCCTGATCTGCAAGCCTCCACCACGATCAGCGATTTCCATCGTCTGCAACCAACATAACGTAGTGCGGGCATAGCCCGTGCAGGGGTGAGTATAAGATACTCAGTAGGGACCCCGAGACCCCTGAGGGTCTCCTGAAATCCACAAAGGATAAACCACAAGTAAAGATACAATCACGAATTAACATCTGACACTGCTTAGGTATATGCCCATACATATACCTAAGTCATCAATTTCTGTCCGGCTCCACCACCCGAGCCCAAGCACAACCCAGTCCACATAGGAAAACAAAACGTAAACCCACACATGATAACACAAGACAATCCATGAAGGAGAGAAAAAGTAATCCACATAGGATAGCTCAACACAATCCACAAGGAGAGTAAACTGTAAATCCACACAGGATAGCTCAGCACAATCCATAAGGGAGAGTAACATAGGATTCATCTCACACAGGTATACTTCTTGAATGACGATAAAGATGATCACTGATCCATCTAAGTCATCGGACCCACAAAGGATCGAAAGGTACTAACCCCCGCAATGACCCACACAGGATCGGACACACACATGATCAATAGGTAACTAACCCCCGCAAAGACCCACACAGGATCGGGCCCACACATGACATGTAGGCACTGGCTCACACAGAACCGATGAGCGCTGACCCACACTGGATCGGATCCACACATGATCTGTAGCACTGATCCACGTAGGATCGTTGAGTGTAGTAGTCGTCGCAGTCCACTGAGGATCTCTGCACAGTCGTCGTCGCAGTCCACTGAGGATCTCTGCACAGTCGTCGTCGCAGTCCACTGAGGATCTATGCACAGCCGTCGGAGTCGCAGCTAGCACTAAGGTTCCCGCACACAGCAAGCTCGTTCGGGAGGGTCCGCTCCATGAGCCGATAGGATGATACATAAACTGACACAAATTCCGAATTTGATATATCCAAAAGTTCTGTATCGTCAATAGGAACTCAACGTCGCAGACGGCGCGTCAATCAGACGCCCAGTCTGAGAGATACTGGCTTTTTCGTCCCAGGGGACCGGTTGATTTTAAAGGAAAAACCAACCCGACCGTACTCCACCTGCTTCCAAACCTTGGGTGGAGTATTCCAAAAGATCCTTCTCACAAAGATGAATTGAATGAAGTCGACGGCATGTCAATCGGGCATCCGAAGCTCAATATATGAGCGTTTCCGCTCCGACGGCCCAGTTGGTTTCGTGTACGAACCAACCCGGCTGAACTCAAAGTATTCTGAAACCTTGAGTGATATACCTAAGCGACCCTCTTGATCCAAGGATAGTATCTTCGCTAACGGCGCGTCGTTCGGAGGCCCGTAGCTCATGTTACGGGCAAAAGACCAAAACGGTACGAAGACGGGGGTCTGGGCCCGGGCCGACAAGGCCCGACCCCCCCTGGGTCGGCCGAACCGGGTCGACCCGACCCGGTCCAACCCGGCGGGACCCGGTCCGGCCAGGCCAGGGTGCGGTCCGGCTTGGCCGGCCAGTCCGGCTCGGCTCGGCCGTGCCGCCGAGCAGCGCGGGGGGCCTTGCTGCCCCCGCGTGACAACACTGCGGCCCCTGCGGGGGGCCGCCCTGGTCAACAGACGCGGCAAAGGCCGTGTCCCACGTGTGCGCCGGACCGGCGCGGCCGCGGGTCCGCTGGAACCGCCGCTGGTGGCTTCCACGGGCCCCGGAGTTGCTCCGGTGGTCCATTTTCCTTCCCGTCTGTGCCACTGTTCCTCCCGGAATCCGTTCTTCACTGCGAAATCATCAAATCGCCCTTGTGTCACATTTTTCCATCGCCCGCCAAATCCGCACAAGAACGAAGAACTGCGGAAGGTTGTCGGGCCGTGTTCGTTTGGCCCGCAGCCTCCGCGTTAGGAGATAACAATTGGGAGGATTAAACAACACATCAAACAACAATTTTAATAAATTAAAATTGTTCTTATGAAACCGATTATTTTATTTAAAAGAAACATTCACGGGAATATAGATTATTTCACAACAACTCCTACCTCGTCAAGTCGTCGCACGCGCGTTCTTTCGTGGAATTGATCTTCGCGGAATGTGGGGATCGTTGCGTCATCGCGGTATCCGGCGTTGCGTCGACGAACTCCGAGGTCCAAGAAACAACAGATTTAATTTTAATAATTAAATCAATCTTGAGTTAAAATCCACAAAGGAATTTAATGAATCACAAACTCTCATCTCAACGGATGATCGAAGGTTTTTGTCGTGGAGGAAGGAACGTCGCAGAAGAATGTCGTGGGAGAGGAAACGTCGGTGTTGCGGCACACGGCATCGCGTCGTCAATTTCCGCGGGTTCGGAATTTTTCGTCGGAGGCCGGCGTTCTTCGCGTTCTTCGCGTTCTTCACGAAGGAGGATGAAGAACTCTTGGTTTCTGTCAAATCCTCTTAACGAACATTTTTCCAGAAGTCGTGCGTTGGTCTTATTTTATTATTACGCCAATGGATTTCAAACAGGTTAAGAAACGAATGAAATTAATTCGAAGAATTAATTCAACGAAAAAAAACCACCCAATTAATTCAACGAATAAAACCGCCCAATTAATTGGTGCTTTATGAAATGAAAAAAACGCGTCAGTTGACTTTCATAATGACGGTTTTTCGCGGGTGCGTTACTTAGCGGAAAGAAATGGTGGGGTTCGGGCGGGCCCCACCTCATAAATATCCTACCAAAAGGGTAGGATATTTCTGGATAGCACCCTATCCGCATCAACTCAGCTTAAGCTGCTTTAAGTGGGTTCAAGTGGCTTCCAAGAAACTTAAGTGAAATAAAATAATGTTTTTCGTACAATTTATTTTATTTCTTAACATTGAGACCAAAAAATAAAAACCACACCCGAGAAAACGCAACTCCGGAAGAGGCGTTTCTAATTAATTACCGGTGCTGCGATTCCATCGGTGCCCTCAGAATTTGATTCCGAGCAATGGTTCAAAAGTTATAAAAACCCGCTCATCCGTTCACTGAACGTACCCGAGCCAAACTTCGGAACATGATTCTTGGGCACACCGGACCTCGGAATCAGGTGCCGTCAGAAACTGCGTTCTTGTAAAATTTCAAAGAAAATTAAGAAAAAAATTTCCTTGAATTTTTCGTGTCTTTACATCCCTCCCACCTCAAGGCTTTACGTCCCCGTAAAGATACATCATAAACTAGGGAAACAAATGTGGGTACTGAGTATGCATATGAGCCTCCCACTCCCAAGTGCTCTCCTGGAGGTTCCCGTGCTGCCATCTGATTCGCACAAGAGGAATAGATCGTCCACGTAGGACCCGGTCCTGTCGATCCTCGATCTCCACCGGGACCTCCCCAAAAGTCGCCCCATCATCCACGTCTAGCTCCCCATGGTCAATGATATGCGTCTGGTCGTGCATGTATCTCCTCAACTGAGATACGTGGATGACGTCGTGCACCCGGTGCAACTGAGGTGGTAGAGCCAGGCGATAAGCCACCTCGCCAATCCTGCTGAGGACCTGGAATGGTCCTATGAAGCATGGAGAGAACTTGCCGCCTTGGCCAAAACTCCGTAATCCACATTGAGGTGAGACACGCAAGAATACGTGGTCGCCATCCTCGATCTATAGTGGTCTCCGCCTCCTGTCAGCATAAGACTTATGCCGCCTCTGAGCTGTCCTCATTCTCTCTTAGATGACCTGGACCTTCTCTGTCGTGGCCCGGACCATCTCTGGTCCCACATGTGCTGACTCCCCAGGGTCTGTCCAACACAAAGGGGATCTGCAAGGTCTGCCGTAAAACGCCTCGTATGGTGCCATCCCGATGGTGGAGTGGTAGTTGTTGTTGTACGCAAACTCCACCAAGGGTAGGTGGTCCTCCCAGCTGCGACCAACATCGAGGACACATGCGCAGAGCATGTGCTCGAGAGTCTGAATGGTCCTCTCCGTCTGACCATCTGTCTGAGGGTGAAAGGCGGTGCTCTGACATAGCCATGTCCCGAACGCCTCCTGCAACCCCTTCCAATGCTAGGATGTAAAGCGAGCGTCCCGATCAGAGACGATAGACGATGGCACACCGTGAAGCCGTACAATCTCCTGAACATAGAGACTCCCCAAGATCTCCACTGAGCCCTGCTCTCGGATGGGTAAGAAGTGTGCCGACATGGTGAGTTGGTCAACAATCACCCAAATGGAGTCGTGACCTCTGGAAGTGCATAGAAGTCCAGTCACGAATTCCATAGATATCCCGTCCCACTTCCACTCCGGGACCTCCAAGGGCTGTACCAAGCCTGCTGGTACCTGATGCTCTGCCTTCACCTGCTGGCAGGTGAGGCATCGAGAAACGAACTCTGCCACAACCTTCTTCATGCCTGGCCACCAGTGCGGTCGTCTGAGGTCCTGGTACATCTTCGCCACTCCAGGATGTACCGCCAAAGGAGAAGGGTGAAACTCTCTCAGCACCTCCTCTCGTAAAGAGACTAGTAGAAAGGTACGTCCTCTGAAAAGAATGTCATGCTATGCTCCAATGGAGAAGCCATCAGGTGGATGTCCTGAGGATAAATGCGCACGCCGCGTCTCACAGTCGGTGTCCCCATGTTGTGCCTCTCTGACCTGTTGCAGTAGTGGAGGAGTGACTGTGAGAGACTGACGGAAGAATGCTCCATCTCTATCCACCAAGGATATCTGCAAAGCGGCTAGCTGCTCTGTCGCCTCCTCAAGTAGCTGAATGCTCGTCCTCCTGCTGAGGGAATCTGCTACCATGTTCCCCTTCCCAGGAGTATAGACTATCTCAAAGTCATAGTCCTGGAGGAACTCAAGCCATCGCTGTTGTTTCAGGTTCAGGTTCTTCTACGAGAAGATGTACCTGAGACTCTGGTGGTCAGAAAAGACTGTAAAGCACTCGCCCATCAGGTAGTGCCGCCATGTCTTCAGAGCGAAGACCACTACTGCTAACTCCAGGTCATGGGTAGCGTAGTTTTGCTCAAGCGGCCTCAACTGACGTGATACATAGGAAATCATGGCCCGCTCCTGCATCAGGAAACATCCGAGTCTGGTCCCTGATGCGTCGCAGTAGACTACGTATCCCACTCCCTCCTCATGCAACCTCAAGATAGGTGCGCTGGTCAATCTCTGCCTCAGCTCCTAGAATCTCTACTAACATCTTTCTGACCACACAAAGGGTTTCCCCTTCTTCGTCAAAGCTGAGAGTGGTGCCGCAACGCTGGAGAAGTCTGGCACAAATCTCCGATAGTATCCGGCTAGACCCAAGAAACTCCGCACCTCCGTCATGCTCCTCGGTGGCTCCCAAGCTAGCACCGCCTCAATCTTTGCAGGATCCAATGCAACTCCCACCTCAGAAATGACGTGCCCCAAGAAGTGGACCTTATGTAACTAGAACTGGCACTTAGAGAGCTTCCCATAAAGCTGGTGTTCTCAGAGTGTGTCTAGTACAACCCGCAAGTGGTAGGCATGCTCCTCCTCCGTGGTCGAGTACACCAAAATGTCATCGATGAAGACCACGACAAATCGATCGAGGTATGGCTGGAAGATCCTGTTCATGAGGATCATGAACACTGCTGGAGCATTGGTTACGCCGAATGTCATAACCACGAACTCATAGTGGCCATATCGACATCTGAAGTTCGTCTTCTGCACGTCCTCTTCTCGAACTCTGAGCTGATGATAGCCTGACCTAAGGTCTATCTTCGAGAACCACCACTCTCCCTAGAGCTGATCAAAGAGGTCATCAATCCTCGGCAGCGGATACTTGTTTCTCACTGTCACCTGGTTCAGACAATGATAATCGACAAAAGTCACAAGCTCTCGTCCGCCTTTTTGGCGAACAATATCGGCGAAGCCCAGGGTTAAACACTGGGTCGGATGAAACCCTTACCCTGCAAGTCCTCCAACTATACTTGTAGCTCTCGAAGCTCAGTGAGGGACATCCGATATGCTGGAGTCGATATCGGGGTTGTCTCGGGGTACATGTTGATATGAAAGTCTACCTCTCTGCGAGGAGGTAGCCCTGGAACGTCGTCGGGAAAGGCGTCTGTGTACTGATCCACCACTGCAGGAAAACTAGGACTCTGCACGTCAATAGCTCCTAGAATGAGGCTATCCAACTGATGAGTGATGGGCTATCCTCTCCTCTGTGGACGTCCATCCTGCACTGCGAAGGCTCCCTTCTCGCCAGTGAAGGTGAACCTACTCCCGTCGGTGCGTACACATCGCACCTTGCGCCTAATGCAGTCAATCTGTGCATGGACTGTAGATAACCAATCCATGCCCAAGATGACGTCGTAAGGACTCGACACCGCTACAAGATGATTCCAGCCGAAGCTCTTGCCTCCTAGAGTAAGCTCATACTGCCGGCACCAGTGTGTAATCGTCGAGTCTGCTCCCGTAGGAGTCTCTAGCCATAAGGATCGAGCCAACAGCTCTGTCGGAATCTCTGAGCTCCGAACAAGGGCAACGACTATGAAAGAGTGACTCACTCCTGTGTCTATAAGAACTGCAGCAAGGGTGGAATAGACAAAGATCGTACCTCGAATCATCTCGGGCGCGTCGTGGTCGTAGGCCTCCGCTGCCTGGAGCTGTGCCTGTCTCTGCCCGCCAGCTCCCAATGGTCGGGGCGGGCCTCCTGGTGGTGGTGGTGGTAGAGCCTCAAAGCGTCACCCACCACCTGCTACTCTACCAGCTCTTCTGCCTCGTCCGACTCCTCCCTGCGGACCGCCACGGTCGACCCTCTACCTCTGCCTGGGTGGCCCCTCAACTGTCTGCTGCTCCTCGGCACGGTGGGTCGGGCAGTCACGAGCCATGTGACTCTGCCCGCCACAAGTGTAGCACTGCTTGCCTCTCGAAAGACTGGCTCCGCGCTGTGTGCCCCGCACTGCTGAGCCAGTGTCCTGAGGCTGTCTGCGTGAGGGTCTGGTCGGCCTGGACCCCTGAGTCATCCGCCGACTGCATGCTGCGGAAGACTCTGCTACGTGCCGCCCCGCGGTAGGTCTCGCCGCTGGAGAAGTCTCAGCAAGGAAACTCTCGATCAAGAGGGAACACTCCAGTACCCCTGCCTGAGTCAGAATGCTGAGGGAGATCAGTGATGCCCTGATCTCGTGTCTCAAACCCTGCTCAAAGTTCCAGGACCGGAAGAATGGGTCCCGTAGCATATTTTTCGTGTAACGAGAATGATCGGTGAATCTCGTTGAGTATTGGGCGACCGTCAAGCTTCCCTGCCGCAGGTGAAGAAGCTCTTGGATACGCACCGCACGGACGGTGTCCGGGACGAACTCTGAGCGGAAGAGGCCCTCAAAGTCTGTCCAGATGAGAGAGGCCTCATCATGCACCTGAAGCATCAACTCCACCATCGACCCGCTGCTGTGTGCAGTAGGCTCGCCGCGAGGATTACCATGAGGTATGATGGTGTCCTCACTAGCCTGAAAACTCGTAGGACCGCCTCCAGCCAGTCCTCGGCTGCCTGGGGGTCCGTCTCCCCATGAAACCTGGGTGGTCGCTGGCGCTGGAACTCGTGTAGAGCTCCGAGGCGACGTGCATCGTCAGCGGTCAGTGCTGGAAGCATCGGGGGCTCGGCGGGTAAAGGTATCGTCGGTGCCTCTGCTGTCAACGGGCCCTGTACTGAGGCCTCGTCGCTCGGCGGGCTGTCGTCATGCTATACTCTCGGAACCCTAGCTGGCTGTCGTCGTGGGGCCATCCTGAAAAGGAAACAAGTGCGACACGGTCATAACAGTATACCTGGTGAGCTGATATGAAGTAATCATAAAGAAAACTTGAAACACACATGCAATAAATGTTTTCGCGCATTAAGTCGGAAATCAGAAGTCAGGGTCCTGGTGTATGGATACGTCGGCTGTCGCACCAACACTGGACTCCCTGGACTAATAACCTCACCCAATACGCTAAACACTATTGCTTCACATGGAAGAAAGATCAGAGTATGCGGTAGAACTGACCACCTCTGATACCAAATTGTCACGACCCGTCCTCAAGACCCGTGTCGTGACTACCCCAAGCCCTCCTTCCATAGGCCAGGGGATGGTGACTAGCACCAAGGAGTAAAATCCCGGAAAAAGGGAAGGCATTGCCTTTTTAATGTAAAAAAGAACCACAGAGTAAGCAAGCAGAAAAGTAAACACTAAGTAAAAGCTAGTACAACAGTATGTGTGGAAAAGTAAAGGGGGCCGGAAATAAAAGCCCAATTGTAAAGTACAACTGAAAGGGGAAAAACAGCAACTGAAATGTAAAGCCACAGCGCCGAGCCATCCTCTGGAAGACCCACCTGAAGGGTGGGTACAGATAGCCTCCACTGATCCTCGGGTCCACCTGACCGCTCCAAGTACGTCCCACCCAGTGGTCCACCTCCAGGTACCGTCCTGCTCCGCAAGCCTCCTCCACAATCAGCGCTGTCCGTCGTCTGCAACCAACACAACGTAGTGCGGGCATAGCCCGTGCAGGGGTGAGTATAAGCTACTCAGTAGGGACACCGAGACCCCCAAAGGTCTCCCAAAATCCACAAAGGATAAAACACAAGGAAAGATACAATCACGAAGTAACATCCGACACTACTTAGGTATATGCCCATACATATACCTAAGTCATCAATTTCTGTTCGGCTCCAACACCCGAGCCCAAGCACAACACAGTCCACACAGGAAAACAAAACGTAAACCCACACAGGATAGCACAAGACAATCCACGAAGGAGAGAAAAAGTAATCCACATAGGATAGCTCAACACAATCCACAAGGAGAGTAAACAGTAAATCCACATATGATAGCTCAGCACAATCCACAAGGGAGAGTAACATAGGATTCAGCTCACACATGAATACTTCTTGTATGACGATAAAGATGATCACTGATCCATCTAAGTCGTCGGACCCACAAATGATCGAAAGGTACTAACCCCCGCAATGACCCACACAGGATCAGACCTACACATGATCAATAGGTAACTAACCCCCGCAAAGACCCACACAGGATTGGGCCCACACATGACCTGTAGGTGCTCGCTCACACAAAACCGCTGAGCGCTGACCCACACAGGATCGAAATCACACATGATCTGTAGCACTGATCCACGTAGGATCGCTGAGTGCAGTAGTCGTCGCAGTCCACTGAGGATCTCTGCACAGTCTTCGTCGCAGTCCACTGAGGATCTCTGCACAGTCGTCGTCGCAGTCCACTGAGGATCACTGCACAGTCGTCGGAGTCGCAGCCAGTACTAGGGTTCTCGCACACAGCAAGCTCGTTCAGGATGGTCCACTCCACAAGCCGAGAGGCTGATACATCAACTAACACAAAGTCCGATGTTGATGTATCCAAAAGTTCTGTATCATCAACCGGAACTCAACTTCGCAGACGGTGCGTCAATCGGACGCCCGGTCTGAGAGATATTGGCTTTTTCGTCCCAGGGGCCCGGTTGGTTTTAAGGCAAAACCAACCCGACCTTACTCCCCCTACGTCCAAACCTTAGGTGATGTATTCCAAAAGATCCTTCTCACTTAGAGGAATTCAACGATGTCGACGGCACGTCAATCGGACGTCTGAAGCTCAAGATATTAGTGTTTCCGCTCCGAGGGCCCGGTTGGTTTCGTGTACGAACCAACCTGGCCGAACTCAAAGTATTCTTAAACCTTGAGTGCGATATACCGAAACGACCGTCCCGATCCAAGGATCGCATCGCTGATGACGACGCGTCATTCGGAGGCTCGTAGCTCAAGTTACGGGTAAAAGTCCGAAACGGTCCGAAGACGGGGGTCTGGGCTCGGGCCGACCCGGCCCGACCCCCCCTGGGTCGGCCGAACCGGGTCGACCCAGTCCAACCCAGATGGACCCGGTCCGGCCAGGCCAGGGCGCGGCCTGGCTTGGCCGGCCGGTTTGGCTCGGCTCGGCCGAGCGGCCGAGTAGCGCGGGGGGGATCGCTGCCCCCCGCGTGACAGCACCGCGGCCCCCATGGGGGGCAGCCCTGGTCAACGGACGCGGCAACGGCCGCGTCCGCGTCCGGCGTGTGCGCTGGACCTGCGCGGCCGCCGCTTCAGCCAAGGCGGCCTTGTCCGGCCGCGCACCGGGGCGCCGCTACCGACGGCTACCGTGGGCCACTAGAGTTGCTCCGGTGGTCCGTTTTCCTTCCCGTCTGCGCCGCTGTTCGTCCCGGGTTCCGTTCATCACTACGGGATCATCAAATCGCCCCTGCTTCACGTTTTGTCGTCGCCCGCCAAATCCACACAACAACAAAGAACTGCGGAGTGTTGTCGGGCCGTGTTCGTTTGGCCAGCACCCTCCGTGTGAGGCGATAACAATTGGGAGGATTAAACAACACATCAAGCAACAATTTTAATAAATTAAAATTTTTCTTATGAAACTGATTCTTTAATTTAAAAGAAACTATCACGGGAATATAGATTATTTCACATCAACTCCTACCTTGTCATGTCATCGCACACGCGTTCTTTCACGGAATTGATCGTCGCGGAAGGTGGGGATCGTCGCGTCATCGCGGTATCCGGCATTGCGTCGACGAACTCCGAGGTGCAAGAAAAAACAGATTTAATTTTAGTAATTAAATCCATCTTGAGTTAAAATCCACAAAGGAATTTAAAGAATTGCAAACTCTCACCTCAACGGATGGTCGAAGGTTTTTGTTGCGGAGGAAGGAACGTCACAGAAGAACGTCACGGGAGAGGAAACGTTGGCGTCGCGGCACACAGCGTCTCGTTGTCGATTTCCGCGGGTTCAGCGTTGTTCGTCGGAGGCCGTCGTTCTTCGCGTTCTTTGAGTTCTTCACGAAGGAGGATGAATAACTCTTGGTTTTTGTCAAATCCTCTCAACAAACATTTTTCCAGAAGTTGTACGTTGGTTTTATTTTATTATTACGCCAACGGATTTCAAACATCTTAAGAAACGAATGAAATTAATTCGTAGAATTAATTCAACGATGAAAACTATAAGGCCCCAGCCTTAATCCTTACTTAAACATGAGTTATTACAAGATTACACATTGAGGGTCTTTTCAGGTTTAGAGTTTTAGAGAATTAGATCATGAAACTTGCATTACATTCCACATTTAAACAAGGTGGTTACATAAAAGACAATATTCATTCTTCCCATCAATGGAAACCTATTTAAAATAAAACACGGATTCTTTCTTGACACATCCTTGACACTATCGTCACATCATGTACCTTTCCCTTGACCTATGAAAAGCATTTCAAAAACTTGGGATGAGCATAAAAAGCTTAGTAAGGGTTATAAAAATATGGAAAGGAAACATGAGTTCATATATACATAAGAATGAAATCATACTTTACCCATAAAACATAGGCATATCAAATCATGAATAAATCATAGAAAACATAAGACATAAAGGTAACTTGAGGCATTCATAACATTCTTATGTAGGGAGTAACCCTCTTGGTTACGTTTGGAATACCCATCACAGTATATTCCCTAAATCTCTTCGGAGAAACCTTAACGTTTCACTCCTTCACGTTACCCAATGCATTGGAGAGCTATAACGGCCTCACCTGCCCTTAGTTTATCACGGAACCACCCATCATCAAAATAATGCCCAAGAACCATAACATAATCATATCACATAAAACATGCATAAAGGAAACATAAAATTTCCACATTTCAGTCACGAGATATCAATACAACACATTGATATAAAAACATTATGAAAACCATTTGCAATACTAAAATAAAAGAAAAGTAAAACATGGTATTTATTTTTTTCTTTTAAAAAGACGGTATGGCTTGTAGAGGAAGACGAAACTCAAATAACGGTCACAACGGCGGAGAAGTCATTGTCGCCGCATACGTACGACCAAAAACATTCCCTTTTTTCGTTTATTAAACGCTTCGTATAAAAAATATTCCTTTTGAATAAACGTAAAAGTCAAAGGGGTTTATACACCGTATAAAAGAAAGTTGTGTATAAAATCAAATATGCCTCAACGAAAGGAGATTGAGACGAAGTCCCATACCACCTTGAAGCTTTTAACATTTTAAACCATTAATATCCATATAAATAAATCCTTAAAACCATTTTGAAAACATGGATATTAATACGAACAAATAATTAAAACATTTAAAACGATATTTTGGTTAAAGGGGTTTTACCAAAATTAGAGACACTTGAATACAATAATCGAGGAATAACATTTAGTCAGAACTTTATAATATCATGAGAATAAAAGGATTCATGATATAATACTCCAAAGGACAGTATATACACCATATAAGAGTGAATTGGTGCATAACAACAATGAACCCTCAATAGAAATGTCAAATGTGATGAAATCCCTTATAAAGAAGGTATCCTTAAATTAAGGACAAATAAATCTCAAAAATATGTGTGACAAATATATATACACCCAATATAAGTGGATATTAAGTGTAAAACAATAAAAGGTCATTCACACATATTCAATGGATGACATATTCAATGACTACAAGTTGAA
Source organism: Viscum album (assembly GCA_963277665.1). Lineage (NCBI taxonomy): Eukaryota > Viridiplantae > Streptophyta > Magnoliopsida > Santalales > Viscaceae > Viscum > Viscum album. The sequence goes on along the minus strand of OY728146.1, from coordinate 1,998,921,994 downwards.
CCCAAAGAAATCGAAATTGGGTTAAAAAGTTCCCTTGACAGCCTAACGGCATCACATCAAAATGAGTTGATGAGAGATAAAAAGTGTATCTCATCACTCGTACATAAAATTTACATCAATAAGGATGTATGAGAACATATCCCAACATAAAAATATGTAAATTAAAAGACCCAATAAAAGAAGTCTTTTAAAAAAAGAGGAGGGTGAAAGGTTCCCTTACCGACCTGGGTATCTTTCAAAACATACACCCCATGAAAGAAAGACAATAGGTCATTGATGTAAATACTCATAAAAGAAATTATATTACACAAAGAGAAGAATAATTGGAAGTACATACACCACTCAATGGAATTTGTGGCGAATGTAGCATAAATCTCACGGGAATAAAAGTGAGATGAAAAATCCCTTACGAAAACTCGGCAGCCTAACGGCGCCACATAAAAAATCCGAATATGGATTGATGAGATAAAATAGAGTATCCAATCATATTACAATATAATTTACAGAAAGTGGAATATAAAATAAAATCCCCCAACATTGAAAGGATGAGTTTAAAAGAAGTGACATAAAGGAGAGTACTTAAAAAAAAGAGAGAGGTTAGATCTCTTACGAAAGTTCGGCAGCCTAACGGCGCCACTCAAAACTTCCAAAATGGATTGATGAGAGAGAATAGGGTCTCTCATCTCATGAACATAAAAATTACAGTAAATGTAATATAAAAGAACATCTCAATCATAAGAAACATGAGCTTAAAATAAATGATATAAAAGAGTGTACTTAAAAAGAAAGAGAGTTGTAGGATCCCTTACCTCGGGTCCGACTTGACTCGATCGTTCTTTAATGTCCTCAATAATAAACTTGAGTTAATTTATAATTCCTTAAGAACCTTTTTCAAGTTCAGTATTACTTTTATACCACTTATTAACATGTCATAAACATTATGTAATCATTTATGTTAATAATATTTGTTTTGCCGATATTTGGTTCTTAAGTCGAAAGTGGACTTCTTACAATTACATGTTGTTCGTGTGGCCAAATGTTTATTGTATACATAATTGTATTAATTATGTATATATCATATATTTCATATATATCCAGTACATTCATGCATTTATAACATTACATAATTATTTAGAGGTAAGAAATGAAATGCACCGTTCATGGAGACGGTAAGCCGTACGTAGGCATGAACGCTACTTTCATTTCTATTTCGTATTTTATAGAATGGAATAATAATGATATAAATGTATATTATAATTCCAGTATAATATCATATATAATATCATATTTCCATCCTTTATACATCCCACATATGGTATTTAACGAATCAAATCACTTTGAGGGGGCGGTAGTCCGCACTTCCTTAAATGAAGATATCGCGTATACCCATAATGGAAGCCATAAAGGTAAGACAAAAATGAAAAATAAAGAAGCATAAATAAAACATAAACATATTATATATCATATATAATAATAGTGACATCGTAATGGCCACATTTGAAGGTGTTAAATGAGTATTGAACAATCATCGTTTCGGGAGGCAGAATTTCACCATCCACAAAAACCGTATGTTCTTTATCCATTTGATGTAGTTGTGTGAGAGTGTAGCTCGAATAAATCTTATAACAACATCCTAGTATATTGAAGATACTGGTTTTGTTACAAATGATGTAAATAAAAAGAGTTTAGGGGGTTGGAGAAGCAAAATAAAACAAATGAACATGAGAGAATGAATTACCTTTAAAAGTGTAAGTCCTTTTGATTTGAGCTTAAAGGCTTCTTTTGAAAGGATTATTCCCAAAGGGAATCCTCTAGGATGAGGAGACGGATGTGGAGAGAGTACATGGGCAGGGTTTGGCCGAGCCAAAGTCTTGAGGAGTGTGTTAAATGAGGTAGAGGTGGGGGCCTTTTATAAGAGGAGAGGAGGGGTTCTTTTGGAAAGTAATGAAATATTACTTTATTTGAAAATGTTTTTCGGTTTTAAAAGGTCCCACATTGATATAATTCGTGTATAAGGTTATAAGGCTTCTAAATCCACTCATCCAATAAGTTTTCGACATGTTTAGTTCATAGATTTTACATTATCTTTCCATTTTATTTAAATCGTCAAATAATGATGTCATCGCTGCATCATTATTATGTCATAAATAATTTAATTTATTTAATGTCTAAAAATTATAAAAAAAATACTATGATGTAGAAAATCTTTTTATATTTCCAATGAATATTTATAATCAAAAGGATGACTTGTATAACCCCACTTAAAAATTGTTTTAGTAAAACATATCATGTTTGTGTCAATTTTACTTTTACATTAAACAAAATGTTATTTATGTCATTTCCCAAACAAAGTGGATCCATGGGGTCCCCAAGTTGACCCATGGCTTGTATTGGTCGGCCATGACGCAACCAATAGGGTTGGGAGATGTGTCTAGGTCATTTCATATCATTAAAGCATTATTTATACCTTAAACTACACTAATTACCACTAATCGCGATTAAAAACTTAATAAGTTACTATTCACCAAAAAATTATTTTAATCTCATTGAACCACATTTTACTTCTTAATGTCAACCATGTATGTCGGATTTTTGAAATTCAAAACACAATGATGGAAAAATTTCATTTAAATGGAAAAATCAGTTTTTATAAGTACCACTTAGTGGTTTCACTATTCATCAAAAATTGAAGTTTTTCAGAAAATTACCAAAAATTCACCCTAAGCTATATTTGATATTCCGAATTCAAAAATGAAGCCTATTTTACAAAATTCAAAACATATAAGTCACATTAATTAATTTAATAATTAATTCCCGTTGTCAGAGCAAATAGCGTGTTTTTATGAAACAATAAGTATCAAAAGATTGACACTAGTTTAAGTCCGATGTCAAAGTGAAATTAATTTCAACGACCACTATTGGATTTAATGGTAAAAATATTTTCTAATTTCACTTTAAAACCAATTAAAAAGATAATCTAATCATATAAACAATTTAGATTAAAAAGAGGTTTTGAATTTAAATACAACATTTTACACTATTCATTAAAAAAATGAACTTTATCGGAAAGATACCAAAAATTTACACAAAGTAAATTTTGATGTCCCGATTCTTAAGAAGAGCTTTATTTGGTCCAATAGAATGTATAAGAGTGAACAAAACTATATTTAATGACGGTTCGCCATCAAAAGGCGATAAGTGAACCTTTAGTGAAAACTAGGGCATATATGCCTAAAATTGAATTCTTTCCGTATTTTAAGCCTTTATCTTTTATTGTATAAATGTAAAAACATTTAAAAAACTTATGTAATCATATTTTAGTTATTTCTATCCATTCCCGCCAATACAACGACTACATGTTAACTATCATTTGAAATAATATTATTTTATTATTAGAGTGCAACGTAAGATTCCCAAGAAACTTGTTATTGCGTGTTGGGTACGCCATCGACCATAGAGTCCCCTTTAAAGTCATATTAATATTTTATTCACAAATATGGATAAATATGAAAATTTCATATTCATTATTTACCTGGGGTGTTACATCCTTCCCCCCTTTTGGGAATTGCGTCCTCGCAATTTTATAATTGTGCTTGGAAACATCCTTGAAAGTCCCACATCGGAACAAAAGTCGGTAAAACAAAAACATTAAAATAAAGAATGATAAGTACAAAGGTCACCCGAGATAACCCATACAAGGATTCCAAGTATGAAAACATGGACATGGAGGAGAAAACATAGGGTCATGTTCTAATGGAGATTGATAGAAAACATGTTTAGGAGAAAGTTAACCATGAGAGAATCACAAACTTGTGATGGGTTAAACGGTATTCGATTCCCCAGTAGGAAAAGTTAATAGACAACATTTTTGTTTTAAGTTAATTTTTATTGAGGAATTTATTCATAAGGAAACATAATCACTTTTCATATTTACTTTCAACTTTTATTAGATTCCTTACACAAACTCATATTTTCTCCAAAAGACGAGTATTTAGGAAGACTTGTTCACATTAAGAGTACTATAATCAACTTCTAGAGAATCACCTAATCCACAAAAGAGAACTATATACATCCCATGTATTTAGGCTTTAACAAAAACCAAAACCAAAAAGGCTAGTACAAGATCAGATAATCCATAAAAGGATAACCCTTTAAAAAAGAAAATCTATTCTTAATCTCCAAAATTTGTCCAACAAAACCTAAAGTTCAATGAGGACCATCCGATAAACAATTTGTCCATAAAATTCTTCAGAGTAAACCAATATAAGATTGAAACCCAAATATTTGATGGATTTAGTTTCATTGACCTCCAAGATAAATCATAACATTTATCTCCAAACAATATCAGTTGCTCCTAATGTCTCGTATTGAAAAGAAATTAACCTAATCACATATCCTCCATGATAGGTTAATCATTTTCATAAATAACCCAAAATCAAATTACTCATAATTCATAAAATCATATAACTAGAATGAATCAGTCAAACTAACCAGGGACTTCATGTAGTCCAGTGGTAGGCGATAAATACCAGTCGCACATTGGTTGTGGGTTCGATTCCCGCAGCTTTGTCCGACGCGACGGGATGTCACACGGTCTGCGTATTGTCCTTTTTCCAAAACTATATAATTCTTAAAACATACCCCAAAATGAGATAAAATCTTCAAAGATGATCATAACATATTTTAACGTCAAGTTTATCTCATGCCTTTCATTTTTCAGCATATCATATAATAACCCATAATTACCTCAAAAGTAAGGATCATATAAACTCTAATGGTTACCTTTATAAATATTACCTGAACTTCCACATCGATTGGTCATCTCATACATGATGAATTATAGAACATACCAAGGTTCAAGTGGTTGATCATGACTCCTTGATAGTTGGTTTAGGATAAACACAAGAGTTCTCATTACAGCTCCCATATCATTTAGTTTCTCGCTCAGAAAACTGTCACTGTTTCCTTCACATCCACCGTTACCTTGGTGCCTGCTAGATCCAGCCATTTACTAACACCAAAAAGTGTCAGTGTGAGTATATCAACAAAACCATCATGTACTAATGAGTAAGATAGGCAATAAGATATAATTACTCATTCAATTTATATAAAACTAAGACTCTTTCTGAAATCCTAACGATTATGGTAATTGTCAATTATGCTTAAAGAATACCCTAACCTCTAAAGTTATCTAAACCGACCTTTGATACCAACTATAAGGCCCCATCCTTAAACCTTAATTAAACTTGAGTTATTACAAGATTACACATAGAGGATCTTTTCAGGTTTAGAGTTTTAGAGAATTAGATCATGAAACATGCATTACATTCCAAATTTAAACAAGGTGGTTACATAAAATACAATATTCATTCTTCCCATCAATGGAAACCTATTTAAAATAAAACACGGATTCTTTCTTGACACATCCTTGACACTATCGTCACAAAATGTACCTTTCCCTTGACCTGTGAAAAGCATTTCAAAAACTTGGGATGAGCATAAAAAGCTCAGTAAGGGTTATAAAAATATGGAAAGGAAACATGAGTTCATGTATACATAAGAATGAAATCATACTTTACCCATAAAACATAGGCATATCAAATCATGAATAAATCATAGAAAACATAAGACATAAAGGTAACATGAGGCATTCATAACATTCTTACGTAGGGAGTAACCCTCTTGGTTACGTTTGGAATACCCATCACAGTATATTCCCTAAATCTCTTTGGAGAAACCTTAACGTTTCACTCCTTCGCGTTACCCAATGCATTGGAGAGCTATAACGGGCTCACCCGCCCTTAGTTTATCACGGAACCACCCGTCTTCATAATAATGCCCAAGAACCATAACATAATCATATCACATAAAACATGCATAAAGGAAACATAAAATTTCCACATTTCAATCACGAGATATCAATACAACACATTGATATAAAGACATTATGAAAACCATTTGCAATACTAAAATAAAAGAAAAGTAAAGCATGGTATTTATTTTTTTCTTTTAAAATGAAGGTATGGCTTGTAGAGGAAGCTGAAACTCAAATAACGGTCACAACGGTGGAGAAGTCATTGTCGCCGCATACGTACGACCAAAAACATTCCCTTTTGTCATTTAGTAAACGCTTCGTATAAAAAAGATTCTTTTTGATTAAACGTAAAAGTCAAAGGGGTTTATACACCGTATAAAAGAAAGTTGTGTATAAAATAAAATATGCCTCAACAAAAGGAGATTGAGACGAAGTCCCATACCACCTTGAAGCTTTTAACATTTTAAACCATTAATATCCATATAAATAAGTCCTTAAAACCATTTTGAAAACATGGATATTAATAAAACAAATAATTAAAACATTTAAAACGATATTTTGGTTAAAGGGGTTTTACCAAAATTAGAGACACTTGAATACAATAATCGAGGAATAACATTTAGTCAGAACTTTATAATATCATGAGAATAAAAGGATTCATGATATAATACTCCAAAGGACAGTATATACACCATATAAGAGTGAATTGGTTCATAACAACAATGAACCCTCAATAGAAATGTCAAATGTGATGAAATCCCTTATAAAGAAGGTATCCTTAAATTAAGGACAAATAAATCTCAAAAATATGTGTGCAAAATATATATACACCCAATATAAGTGGATATTAAGTGTAAAACAATAAAAGGTCATTCACACATATTCAATGGATGACATATTCAATGACTACAAGTTGAACCCAAAGATATCGAAATTTGGTTAAAAAGTTCCCTTGACAGCCTAACGGCATCACATCAAAATGAGTTGATGAGAGATAAAAAGTGTATCTCATCACTTGTACATAAAATTTACATCAATAAGGATGTATGAGACCATATCACAACATAAAAATATGTAAATTAAAAGTCCCAATAAAAGAAGTCTTTTAAAAAAAGAGGAGGGTGAAAGGTTCCCTTACCGACTTGGGTATCTTTCAAAACATACACCCCATGAAAGAAAGACAATAGGTCATTGATGTAAATACTCATAAACGAAAGTATATTACACAAATATTAGAATAATGGGAAGTACATACACCACTCAATGGAATTTGTGGCGAATGTAGCATAAATATCATGGGAATAAAAGTGAGATGAAAAATCCCTTACGAAAACTCGGCAGCCTAACGACGCCACATAAAACATCCAAATATGGATTGATGAGATAAAATAGAGTATCCCATAATATTACAATATAATTAACAGAAAGTGTAATATAAAAGAAAATCCCCCAACATTGCAAGGAGGAGTTTAAAAGAAGTGACATAATGGAGAGTACTTAAAAAGAAAGAGATAGGTTAGATCTCTTACGAAAGTTCGGCAGCCTAACGGCGCCACTCAAAACATCCAAAATGGATTGATGAGAGAGAATAGGGTCTCTCATATCATGAAAATAAAAATTACAGTAAATGTAATATAAAAGAACATCCCAATCATAAGAAAGATGAGCTTAAAATAAATGACATAAAAGAGTGTACTTAAAAAGAAAGAGAGTTGTAGGATCCCTTACCTCGGGTCCGACTTGACTCGATCGTTCTTTAATATCCTGAATAATAAACTTTAGTTAATTTCTAATTCCTTAAGAACCTTTTTCAAGTTCATTATTACTTTTATACCACTTATTACCATGTCATAAACATTATGTAATCATTTATGTTAATAATATTTGTTTTGCCGGTATTTGGTTCTTAAGTCGAAAGTGGACTTCTTACAATTACATGTTGTTCATGTGGCCAAATGTTTATTATATACAGAATTGTATTCATTATGTATATATCATATATGTCATATATATCCAGTACATTCATGCATTTATAACATTACATAATCATTTAGAGGTAAGAAATGAAATGCACCGTTCATGGAGACGGTAAGCCGTATGTACGCATGAACGCTACTTTCATTTCTATTTCGTATTTTATAGAATGGAATAATAATGATATAAAGGTATATTATAATTCCAGTATAATATAATATATAATATCATATTTCCATCCTGTATACATCCCACATATGGTATTTAACGAATCAAATCACTTTGAGGGGGCGGTAGTCCGCACTTCCTTAAATGAAGATATCGTGTATACCCATAATGGAAGCCATAAAGGTAAGACAAAAATGAAAAATAAAGAAGAATAAATAGAACATAAACATATTATATATCATATATAAAAATAGTGACATCATAATGGCCACCTTTGAAGGTGTTAAATGAGTATTGAACAATCATCGTTTCGGGAGGCAGAATTTCACCATCCACGGAAACCGTATGTTCTTTAACCATTTGATGTAGTTGTGTGAGAGTGTAGCTCGAATAAATCTTATAACAACATCCTATTATATTAAAGATACTGGTTTTGTTACAAATGAAGTAAATAAAAAGAGTTTAGGGGGTTGGAGAAGCAAAATAAAACAAATGAACATGAGAGAATGAATTACCTTTAAAAGTGTAACGCCTTTTGATTTGAGCCTAAAGGCTTCCTTTGAAAGGATTATGCCCAAAGAGAACCCTCTAGGATGAGGAGAGTTATGTGGAGAGAGTAAATGGTCAGGTGTTGGCCGAGCCAAAGGCTTGAGGAGTGTGTTAAATGAGGTAGAGGTGGGGGCCTTTTATAAGAGGAGAGGAGGGGTACTTTTGGAAAGTAAAGAAATATTACTTTATTTGAAAATGTGTTTAGGTTTTAAAAGGTCCCACATTGATATAATTCGTGGATAAGGTTATAAGGCTTCCAAATGCACTCATCCAATAAGTTTTGGACATGTATAGTTCATATATTTTACATTATCGTTCCATTTTATTTAAATCGTCAAATAATGATGTCATCGCTGCATCATTATTATGTCATAAATAATTTAATTTATTTAAGGTCTAAAAATTATAAAAAAAATACTATTATGTAGGAAATCTTTTTATCTTTCCAATGAATATTTATAATCAAAATTATGACTTAAATAGCCCCACGTAAAAATTGTTTTAGTAAAACATATCATGTTTGTGTCAATTTTACTTTTACATTAAATAAAATGTTATTTATGTCATTTCCCAACCAAAGTGGATCCATGGGGTCCCCAAGTTGACCCATGGCTTGTCTTGGTCGGCCATTAAACAACCAATAAAGTTGGGACATGTGTCTAGGTCATTTCATATCATTAAAGCATTATTTATACCTTAAACTACACTAATTACCACTAATCGCGATTAAAAACATAATAAGTTACTATTCACCAAAAAATTACTTTAATCTCATTAAACCACATTTTACTTCTTAATGACAACCATGTATATCGGATTTTCAAAATTCAAAACACAATGATGGCAAAATTTCATTTAAATGGAAAAATCAGTTTTTATAAGTACAACTTAGTGGTTTCACTATTCATCAAAAATTGAAGTTTTTCAGAAAATTACCAAAAATTCACCCTAAGCTATATTTGATATTCCGAATTCAAAAATGATGTCTATTTTAAAAAATTCAAAACATATAAGTCAAATTAATTAATTTAATAATTAATTCCCACTGTCAGAGCAAATAGCGTGTTTTTATGAAACAATAAGTATCAAAAGATTGACACTAGTTTAAGTCCGATGTCAAAGTGAAATTAATTCCAACGACCACTATAGGATTTAATGGTAAAAATATTATCTAATTTCACTTTAAAACCAATTCAAAAGATAATCTAATCATATAAATAAATTAGATTAAAAAGGGGTTTTGAATTAAAATACAACATTTTACACTATTCATTAAAAAATGAACTTTATCGGAAAGATACCAAAAATTTACACAAAGTAAATTTTGAAGTCCCAATTCTTAAGAAGAGCTTTATTTGGTCCAATATAATGTATAATAGTGAACAAAACTATATTTAATGACGGTTCACCATCAAAAGGCGATAAGTGAACCTTTAGTGAAAACTAGGGCATATATGCCTAAAATTGAATTCTTTCCATATTTTAAGCCTTTATCTTTTATTGTATAAATGTAAAAACATTTAAAAAACATATATAATCATATTTTAGTTATTTCTATCCATTCCAGCCAATACAACGACTACATGTTAACTATCATTTGAAATAATATTATTTTATTATTAGAGTGCAACATAAGATTCCCAAGAAACTCGTTGTTGCGTGTTGGGTACGCCATCGAGCATAGCGTCCCCTTTAAAGTCATATTAATATTTTATTCACAAATATGGATAAATATGAAAATTTAATATTCATTATTTACCTGGGGTGTTACAAAAACTGCCAAATTAATTGAACGAATAAAATCACCGAATTAATTGGTTAATTAAGAAATTAAGAAAACACGTCAGTTGACTTTCATAATGACGAGTTTTCGTAGGTGCGTTACGTAAAGGAAAGAAACGGTGGGGTTCGTGCGGGCCCCACTTCACAAATATCCTACCAAGAGGGTAGGGTATTTTTGGACAGCACCCTATCTGCATCAACTCTGCTTAAGCTGCTTTAAGTGGCTTCAAGTGGCTTCCAAGCGGCTTAAGTGAAATAAAATAAATTTTGTCGTACAATTTATTTTATTTCTTATCTTTAATCCCAAAAATTAAAAACCACACCCGAGAAAATGAAACTCCGGAAGAGGCGTTTCTAAGAAATTACCGGCACTGCGATTCCATCGGTGCCCTCAGAAACCGATTCTGAGCACCGGTTCAAAAGTTAGAAAAACCCGCTCGTCCGTTCACTGAACGTACCTGAGCCAAACTTCGGAACATTATTTTGGGCACACTGGGCCTCAGAATCAGGTGCCGTCAGAAATTGTGTTCTTGTAAAATTTCAAAGAAAATTATGAAAAAATATTCATTGAATTTTTTGGGTCATTACAGGACTCATGGAGTGTATCCCAGGAATCATGATATGGTATTTAGAAAAATGTATCAAATTTAATTCCAGGGAAAATCCTTAGGAAATGATTATAACAATGTTTCCAACACATAACAAGTAACACTTGAAATGACAACCATTGATGGTGTTTCATAGTAAAAACTTAGGTAACATAAACCTAAAAAAGCTAAATCAGTATTATCAGAATCTAGCTAAGGGAAAAGAGTGTAATCCATTGAGCGTAGTCCAAGACATTCTACAATAATTCTCATACCGTGTCCAAGGTGATCTTCCAAGGTAAACCGAGCCAATTTAAAGACAAGTCCTGATGGGATTTAAATACGGCACCTACTAGTCTATGCTAGATCCAAGGAGTGTATCCGAGGTATCCTATAAGAAGAAGGGGCCAAACAGTAATATACCAGAAATCTATGGAATTGACCAAAACTAGATACGAGGTGGGTATCAACATAAGAAAATAGTATCCTTGATTTTAAAGGGGGTTCCAAGGACCCAAGTTATTCTCATATCATAATCCATGGCAAGCTCGAGATATTCGATTCTTGTTGGGCAGAGAAGTCATCAAATGATTCATCTTGTTCATGCCTTGCCTTCCATTAGTGTGGATAGGTCATGTAGAGATGAAACCATTATTTATTGTTTCAGGACAAGCCTTCAATTATTTTGGAAAGGTAAATTAGCATTGAAACCATTTATTAATAGGTTCAAGTACTGACATCCATTTGCTTAGAAAGGTCAAGTTGCGTTGCAACCATTTAGTAAACAACTTTAAGGTTTTTTCAAAGCTCTAGGTCCACTCCTCTACCTCCCTATGGAATTGTAAGGCTTTCCATGGATGTGGAACCGATTGATGTCTCATCAACTCAGGATCGTCCATGGAATTCCTATATTGGAATCCATGTATCTCTAATTGTATAAGAATGAAAACCCATTGAGTCCATCATGGCATTCCTACTTGGGAAGCCTCATGTCACCAAAGGTTTTATTAGAATTCATACCATTTTAAAAAAATTGGAAAGTTATTTTCGTGGTAAATCATTAAGAATTAACCATTCATTTAACTAAACTCATTCGATTTGCCAAACCATTTCAGTTTTATTTGATGGGATCCTAGTCCCCATACAAATGGGAAATTACCTACATGGGTAATTTAAATATAAAACTAGACCAAACAGTAATATGGTTCTTCGGTCCATTAATCATTTAAAAATAGAAACACAGTGTTTCTAATTCCATTAGGGTCATGTGATAAGCATTCCATATATCAACCCAAAATGAAGCATAAATATTATTAACCCGACTAGTAAAACAAGCTAGGCCTAACCAATACTTTTTATCATGAAGGCAACACATCTCCATTGGATGTGTTTTATTATTAAAACATGATATGCTTTATCGAAAAATAAATTATCATATTTATGATTTTAAACATGAAACATGATAAATTCACAAATAAGCAGCAATGGGAATCATACTTCATTGTATGAATTAATTTATAACACAAAGTGTAGTAAGAAATGTAATTAATGCTTTTATAAAGATTGAGGAATTTTAAAGGGTCCATACCTCAAGGTAGAACCAAGATGTGTACATCGGCGACGATCCAAAAAAAGTGAAACCACATGGCAAATCTCAACACACTACATGAAACATTTCATGGAATCATAAACGCAACAAATCACCCAAATTATTAAATAAACAAGGAGAAAAAATACACAAAAGAAAAACCGGTGGACTGATACCATCTATACTACTTCGCCTTCGGTGGGGGTTTCAGGAACACAAACCCTCGGGTCCCTAGAGACCTTATGTACAAAACCAAGACCGAAAGAAAACCAATAAATAATACACACAAAACCCTAGGTATTTTCTGTACCACACTAGGGGAATATTAGGACGAAGAAATGTTGGGAAAGAGATTAGAAGTAATATGAGACTCATAAAAATGAGATTCGAACTAAGAATCAGATGAAATGGTGGGCGAAAGTTGATTTGAGAGGAGTCCGTAGGGAGGAGTGGTTGTGCGCATGGATCAAAGGGGAGCCCCTTGGTGTGTCGTGATTTGAGGGAGAGATGGTTAGGGTTGAGTGATATAAGTTTTATTTTTATTTATTTTTATTTCATTAAAATATCCCCAATTTTAAACACTGGACATCACACACGGTTTAACTCGCATGGTTTTCCAAACCATGTGCTAAACATGTGGAGTCTTCTACATCCAAGACAAGTTTTTCATGAGGTATGGTCGTGTTTTAAGACACCATGCAAAGACAGCGTGTTATGATACTTCCCAATTCTAAATAGGGAATCATGGTTACTGTTGTGGGCTGCACGATTTAGAAGAACATTCACAAACCATAGACCCTCAAATGACATATAATACTTGATTTTTTTCGGCTCTAGTAATCCGGAAACATCTGGAGCTACACATGAAACTTCTCAGGCCTCACTCATTAACAAAAAATATCACATAAGAGTGATCCCACTTTCATAATAATGTTATGAAGTTTGGTTTTACAAACAACCGGTTTAGTAATAAAAAATATCAAAACCCTTCGTAATTTTGTCTGGTTAAAAAAAATGAAATTATACGTGATTCATATTTATTAAATCAAGACACACAAAACATTCAGATTTTATTACTGATTCATAGTGCTTCTTAAATATTATATAGTCATTTGGAGTGGCATGTATTTAGTAAAAGGTTATACCCATTAAATTTTGAATTCATTTATCATTATATGATTAGAATGTATGGTCTTCATATTCTAGATTCATAACATTGGATCGATCCAGTTGTTCAGAAATGCAAGTTTTAATCCATCTATTTCTATATTTTACATTATATACCATTTATGTGGATGAAATATCATAAATTTAGTATAAAAATATCATATTTATAAAACTCATTAACTTTTGAATTTGTTTTCAACAATCCCATAAATGATTTTAATCCATTATCTCAATTTTAACATTACAATATATATTATCATTTATACATTTAATTATGTCGATGATAGGTTCTTTATTATTGTTAACATTTATAATCAAATAATATGATACATAAAACATAGTTTTATCCTAGAAACTACATAAAATAATTTATTCCTCGTTTTTATTTCAGGATTTATAACTCTGATCTATTTTATGATAGATCATGTGTTCTTCCAACATATCGAAATTAAATATTTCTAATGAAAAAAAATTGAAAAAATGTAAACATGATTTGAGATGTGTCATATGCATGAAAAGTTTCAAACACGAGGATCCCATTCATTCCATCATCATATAACTTTTTTATTCTATTGGAATCCATCCATTTTTGATTTATATACCGAATATTGGATTCAGTTATATTGATAATAAACCAAAAAAATAATTTCCCAAAAGTTATTAGTTTAGAACTCCAAAATATTATTATTTCTATATATTATCACATCATAATCATATTTGATATAAATTTCTATTGGTTCAACATATATTTATAACATGTAAAGATAATTAATTATATGAATTTAATGTATTTTTAACTTATTTCTTTATTAAAATAAGTTACATATCATAATAGATTATTTTTAAGTGAAATGTATTCATGAATGTAAATAATTCACACCCTATCATTATCAATGATTCAATGAATTATATGGACTTATAAAATTTGATATGTATTTTGTTATATTTAATAATAGTTCCCTATCATAAAAAATAAAACAAATATATATATTTCAAAATGTTATCACATTATTTAAAATAAATTAATAATAGAAATTATAATTTAAACATATGTATATTTAATACAAATATGATATAATAATTATTAATTTATTAATAATTAAAAATAGGATATTCAATGAGATGTTGAAAATAGTTATGAAAGATTTGATCGTGGTTATCATTTATTCAATAAAATAATATTATGGGAATAAATTTCATTGATCATTTTAACATGGTATTTCAAATAATCAATTATATAGAAATAAGAATGAAATAACAAATCGATTATATAATTAATTAATGTTAGTGATTTATTCTTAATTTATTATATTGAAATTATAGTTATGGTTTGGTGTTATTTATAGCATACATAGGAAAATTAATCATTATACCTAAATAAAAAAAGACACATAAGAATGATATAATTTTTTGGATTAGTCCACTATTTGTTCCAATTGTCACAATCATTAAAAAATACACTACAAAATATTTTGATACAATTTTGTTAATAAATAATCTTGTGGTCGTTAATGTGAAAATAATAATCAAATTTTTAATAGTAATGGTGGTGTATTTTTTTATCCATTATTCTATATGAAATATTTTTAATCTCTTAATAATATATATATATATATATATTTCAAAATTTAAATTTTATTTAAAAGATAAATATTCTAATTTTTTGATTCTTTCTATACATTTAATTCCCCATGTATTTATATGGTAAATTGTTATTTCCTTCCCAATAATAAGTAATAACTTTGTATTATAGTCTTTTTTTAAAATTATTTTTGGGATTTCTAAACATTATTTCTCAAAAATTCTCTCATTATGGAGATTTAAACACCATTATAGTGTTTTATAAATGGATTTTCAATCAATATTCATTAAAATATATATATTTACTATGTTAATTTTTTCTCTATTAAATTCCACAAGATTGGATAACAATAAAATATATTAATATATATCAAAAAAATCATGAAATTAAAATTTGAAAAATAAGTTATTCAGAAAACATTAATGTGCTTGAAAATCAAAAAATGTAGAATCAAACCAGATCACTTTTTGTACAATTTATTGGATGTAAATATATGGGAAAATAGAGGTTAAAATAATGAATTGATTCAATGATTTCAAAAATTATCTTTTCTTGAATACGAAATGGAAAATTAAAAAACCAATAATTACTGCCTAAAATAAGAAAGGGAATGTCTCCATTTTATTCATAGTTGATAGTTTAATGTGATGTTTAGCAACACTATGTAGATGAGAATATGATCAAAAATTTAACAAACCAAGAAAACCCCATGTAATATTGACTATGATTCCTTGAAATATATTCATTAATTCATACCATCGATTTTGAGGTTTCATTTAAAAAATAATAATTTCCACAACCATATATATTTGTCTCCTCGAGAACATGAATGTGGCACGAGAAATAATTGAACTTCTATAATTATTCTGAAAGTGGTTAAATATATTTATCAGTTCTTAAAAACGTGCTCTCATGTATAAATCATTTTCCAGTAATTACATAGTGCTGATAAGTCATCAGTTTTCTGAATTCTAAAGATACAATGATAAAATTATTATTTATCTGTGCTAAAGTTTTAGTGCGTAAGAATAAATTTTTATGTGTTCATTACTTAATTCTAAAAAAATGCTAAAAACAACAATCAAAATAATGAAGAGTTAATATAAATTATATGAATAATACAATTATTAAAAATTAACTATACTAATTATTTTAATATATAAAATATTAGAAATAGAGTTAATGTAATTTTTTATATATATTAAACCCAAATAATAAATATTTAAAAGTAATAAATATTAAAAAATTACAAATTATAATTGAATTAATATATATTTAATATTAAAATATAAATTTGATTTCATTTAAAAAAATATTTAAAAATTGAATTTAAAATATTAATAACATAAATTTCAATCAAATAAAATAAATTAATTATAATAAAATTTATATGAATAAAAATATTCTATAATTTAATAACATTAAATATTTTAATTTCTAAAATACAGAAATATTATTTTTAAATAACAAATTATTTAATTATTAGACATAATAATGATTTTTAAAAATAATATTTATTACAAATTAATAATCCTTATTGGAAGAATGAATATTAAAAATGATATATTGACTTTAAATAAATTACAAAAATAATATATCAATATGAATTCATAAAACAAATAAATGACATTATAAAAACATTAATAGTAATAAAAAGGAATAAATAAATAATATTAATTATAGAAGTTACATAATTAATAAAAATAAATTATATTAACTATTTAACTTACATATATAATAAAAATTTTATTTAAATAAATTAATTATAACAATATCAAAAAATTTAAATATATAAAAACTTGACAATCACAAACACGTACAAATTCACAAACAGAAACACATACACATTCGCAAACACATACACATATACACACACATACTCATACATGCATATACAGAAACATACATTTATGTATGCACATACCCACCCATACAATTACATTCATGTTCATGCCAATAGATGAACAAACAAGATAAACATGCATACATGTGCACATAATCATACACTTACACACATACATAATCATAGAAATAAATGTACTCATATATACACATCAACAAACACAAATACATAGTAATATCTAGGCCTAAGTGACCACTAATCTAGTAGCAGGACCACTGGTTCACAAAGACTCTAGTGTGCCTCATCGTATTATAGAGGTTATCGACTTATAACGACTATCTAAAGAGGTGATAGTGGAGAGAAAATACCCTCATGATGAAAATAGTACAATGTTATATTATATATTTAATACTAGTCAATATAAGATGTAGTAATATTGAAAAAAGTGAAGAAGAAGAATAATTTAATCTAACTATAAAATGAAACTGCATCTATACAACTATGCATATATCAAAATGATGATGAATTAAAAAAAGGTGACAAGAAAAAGGAAACAATATATATTACAATACAGTATAGTGGAATGAAACTAAACTCCCAATGTGAAACTCCACAAGCATCCTGAGCTCCAACTTAGTTCTATGCTCCTAACTCCTAGATACAATCATGTCAGCATATGTAATAATACATGTTCCTATAAACATGAGATCTTATAGGGTACCACAAGAAAATGGTAGCACGAATGGGGTGTGAGAAAAAAAATCCCTTAAGGCCACTATAAAGGGTGTCTACAACAAAAACCAGACACTGAATATATGGTAATGTACTATTAATATAATAAGAATAATAAATAATTTGAATAAACAAATACCAGCCTTTGGAGTTTCATGATGGAAACATGGATGCTCTACCTACTTCGGATCAAGGAATTAATGCATTCCTGGTCTGTAGAAATATATATAATAATAGTAAAAATTATATATAAAGAAATTATAGTTATATATTATGTCCACCTATATGAACCAAGTACATCTGGATGATTGTGGGAATATAACTTGAATACAAGAAATTAGATGGACTTCTGCATATCTAAGTCATCCACAATTGATCTAAATGTGCCAATAAGGTCAAGAAATATATAGTACATTACCAATATCTCGTATTCTATGGGAGACATTATTCCCATCACTCAAGAGGGGGAGTGTTCTTTCATGTCATCACTCAAAACATTGAGTGATCCATTATGTCAACACCAAACACATTGGGCATGGTGTGTCATTCCAACCATTAAAATAGTCACAATGTTGTTAGATGTAATTCCCAACACCTGATGCGACGGAGTGTGATCCCTCTATGCTCAACCTAACCCTTACATTACTTCTAAATAATATGTCAAGAAATATTTATATTTTAAATCATAATATCCATGAGGAATTAACTCTGATTCTTCATATATATAACCCCTATTATAACAAAGGGATGTTTTTTCATATTAAAATTTCTAAAACAAGCAACAATTTATGTTCCATTTTAAACATTTATATTTCATTTTCAATTAAACCAGGTAAATTATTATATTTATTTTAATTTTATCATCTCATTTATCAATGCATGTAAAGGTTATAATCAAGGTTTTCCAACCCACATAGTATGTGGTTGTCTATTAAACCAACAAAAAAATAAATGTTTATTCTATTTAGTATATTCATTTATTAATTTCATTAATGGCCATGTATTAGGCATTCCAAAAATAAATCATTAACATATGTTAATGGGATAACACCAATGAAATAATGCCAAGAATTATTAAAATAACTAATCACAAGTTTTTTTATTACATGAAAGAGGGCATCATTTGAGGGTAACAATTATGAAACATGAATTTCATTACTAAACTATTCAAATAGAAAAGACATGTAACAAATCCATAATTCATAACTCAATTCAATAAAAATTACCATTTTTAAAGCTATGAAACATGGTAAAATAAAATCAAGGTTCATCAAGAAACCGAGGAGGTCCTATCTTCAATGTGATATTTTCTCACAAGTGTAAATTCCATTTATAGTCCATGAAGAAGGATTATATGATATTAATGGAATTTAATTAATCAATTACAGAAAAAAATATAATGGAACCCAAAAGGGGTGTTCTTGATCAAGGTTTACATTATGAAATTCATAAAATGTAATTATAGGGTTAATAAAATTGTTTGTGTGGATATTTAAAATGATGAACACAATTTTATGGAAATTCATATAATGATATGACAAGTGGAACAAAGAAAATATTAATAAATCATTTTAAACATATAGAAGGATCCATAGAACACCTACCTAATTCCAATTAGGCCATTCTATTCAAATACAGATAATCGATTTGGTCCAATTTGGATGAAATCAATGAAATAGACATCCTCCATTAAAATAGGGAGCTTGTGATCGCATAAAATTTTAAAATAGATCAAAACATAATAATATAATTTAAGGAAGATGATTGGTTAGAATACGAATGTAAATTCAATTTGATCAAAATCATTTGAATAAAACATTTAATAGAGAATATCTATAAAATCATAGTAGATAAGAGGAGGATGACCCCACATTAAAAGGGATAAGACTCATGTGACATGACCATAAGAAATAATAATAGTTGATTTTAAAACTCATTTATGGTTAAATGGGTAATTTCACCCTAAAAAATGGGTCACACAATTTTCATAGATAGTTTTATTAACCATTCCCCAACGGTGTGCCTCCTACTTCTTAAGAACCCCACCTCACCATATTCCCCAACAATTTTTTTCTTAACTGTGTTCCAAACATATGAAAAATAGTGCATTCAGTCTTTCTAAATGGAACTAATCATGCATGTTTGTCACGCAATTGGAGAAACCATGTGTATCCTGTGTGGTTATATTTTTCTCAGTTATTGCATCCATATAGTTTCCACTTGTAATCCCCACTATTTCAAAAAACTGTGAATATTGTATAATTCTTCCTATTTTTTGGTATATATATCCCGATACTTCAAAAATTTTATAGATCCCATGAAGAACCTTGTAGGACTTTAAACTGTTATTAAATCAATGTAGTAAAGTGTTATTACGCTCATAATTATGTTTCGATTCATAGTTCAATGAATATCCCATCAATTAAATATGAAAACAAAATTTACCTTATATTTACATCATGGTTCAAAACATTGGTTATTATTACATATCCACCATAGAAAATTTCATCACCAAGAAGCCATTGCAATCAATGGAAACATCACAGGACCTATGAGGGTCATGACGTCGTGTTCAAATGGTTTTGTTAGATTTGAAAACTCCCAACACACCTACAAGTATTGTATATTAATATGATTCTAATGCCATAAATTTTTTTGACAATATTCATTTTCTGATCAAAACTATGAAACAATTCGTATTCATGATCATTTATCTAGAGATAGGGTCACTTCATTTCCTTTTTAAACAACTAGCTGATGGTGCAACCCATAGTTGGTTTTTACACTAAATGGTTCCAAATCTGATCCATGATACCTACACTATCAAAATTTCTGTATAATGAAAACCCATCAGCATTCTAACAATTCTCCCAACATTATTTTTAATTGGGAGAACCTAATTAAATATGAGGTCATATATAAATTCTTAGTGTAATGTAACAGTCAAATCATAAATGACCAAACTGGAACTGAACACGTATTCATTCCTTAAAAGAAAAAGTATACCCTTAAAGAACCCCAAAATAACATATCAATATTTATAATCTATTTCATTTTGAATGATCACATTGATCCATAATGATAACAATTTGAGTCACTCTTTCTGAATTATCTTGGAAACACCCAGCTTCTATGGCAAATTTCATAAAAATTCATCAATGGCTTCTTCTTTGGCATCTAGCATTTACTAAAAGCACATTCACTAAAGTATATACCTGACTTATAGTTATTATACCTAATTAAACAAAATCATAACAATTTAATTTATATTTCTAATGAATTAACAAGGGTGTAATCCAGATCCATCCCACTGGAATCGTCACCTTTTAAACATTACCTTTGATCTCGAAAAAAGTCTAATAAAACCTCTAATTTTCTATGTTGGAGTCCATGTTAAAATCAATAGGTATTACAAGCTCCACGTTTACATGTTATACATTGGTACATGGTCAATACATCCATTTTATATCATTAACTTATCTAAGAGTGTCATATGCCTAGCATTCAAGTGAAAGAAAAATGGTTGTTGTCCAAGAGTCCATTTATGGAATACCTATAAGATAAAATAGGTATATCAAAGGACTAAACATGACTTGATAAATACCATGTATATAAAACACATTTCCAATGAACAATTTTAATTAAAACATTATAATATTTGTATTAGTTTTCTCATTGTATAAATAACTCCATCATTGTGCATCAATGATGATGTAAAGATATGGGACATTCTCATCACTAAGGGATAGTTCACATAGAGGATATAAATATTTCCATGATGATTTTATTCACATATATCACATCAAATAAAAAATTCTTAATATAGATTTATGTTACCAAAAAAATAATTGTTGAACAAATACATGATGACTTCTTGGAAGGATCTCATTTTCACCTACTGATGCATTATTACAAACCTACCACTTTCTTTCACCACCCAAGACATACAGTGATCTTTAATCATAACCACTGAAGTCGTTCAATGGAAAAAATCATTTCTCATGTGTTCATAACACATCCAACCATAATAAAATCATGCTTCCGAGCATGCATAAACAAATTTCATTCCTCACAAATCACATTGTAATTATAGAATAACAATAACCATTTTAAAATTATATTTCTCTGGTGTGTCCCTTATACATGTAGGGAAAATCATTCACCAAAATTTAAATGACTCTCCCAACCATAAGAGTATTCAATTACTTTAATAGAGAAACAATCATGCTTCACATAAGAGAATTAGGTCAGATTCAACTTAAAATCTAATGTGGAACTTCCCTAGGTAATTATCATAGGCATCATAAACATTTTACCTGATACCCAAATCTAACTAGACTTACATCTGAAAATAGAAGATCCTCATAGAACACCAACCTGATAAATGGGATGAAATTTATTCCTCTAACTCACTTGTAAATCTACTATGTAGATGACTATGAATGTAATAAATTACAAAAGGGTCAAATATTCCATCAAACTCTATCAGTTCGTCATATCATTTAACAACTGTACGAGTACTATATATATGAATTCACACTACCATATGGTTTCAGATACATAATGAATCATCATCAATACTATACATTGGATTTTCTCCATTTGTACCCAATTGTTAGGTGGTCTATAAAAGACATTTAACCAAAATTTTTATTTCCCCATACAATAATTACTCTGTATGATAATGTACCAATTCATCATGATTTAAGAAGAAGATAAGGTCGTGCCACCTACTAATCTGTCAAACAATACCTATGAATGTCTATCCTCCTAAAACCATGCATCAGATGTTGTTCATCGTTGTAGTAGTTTTCAAGGATACCATGGCCAAGTATCCCAACAATGATTTCATTTATAAAATGAGAGTCATACTAATGTCAACGACACCTTAGGAACACCAATTCAAAAATCACACAACATTTATCACATAAATTATGGTTATGGGTGTTAGTATATTCTAGATATCCCCTTACGGAAGCATAATCATCCACACTATCACTAGGTAATGGACCCAAGATTACACAAGGCCACATTCCAATCATTAAATCTATTTTAAAAACATAAAAAGGATTATTTCAAATTCTCACAATTTCATTCCATGTAAATTCTGAAAAAAACTTTTAAAATACCATTGCTCGAGTGTTAGAAAATAAGTATGTAACACCCCATGATTTTTATGAGATATATTTTTTATTATGTTCTTTGATGTCATGTATTGTATGCTAAACCCAGATAATCTTGAGCAATACACAACATCACCTTTTCTTCTAGTATAAAAAATTATATGATTGTTTTGTGTTACACAAAAGTTCATTTTCTTTTCAAAATATTCATTTCACACATGACCGAGAATATGTGAACAACTAAAAAAACTTTTACCTAATAACATGCAATTAAAATTATGGGTGTGAACAATATAAAATTATTTATGAAATTATTTTTTACACATCTACTTAATTAATTATTATGGGAAAAAATATTTCTAAATTTAAAATAAATTATTAAAATTTATTTATTCTCTAAAAAACAATATTAATGAAAATAAGTGTGTTTATATAATAATAATATCATTATATAAAAAATTTATTAATCCAATATATATTTAATATATTATATTATAGGATTAAAAATAGTCATATATGTTTTTCATTCATGATATAAGTGAAATTCAATTTTTCTAACAAAATATGTATTTAAAAAATCACGGTTTAACCACTCTTTGATGAAGAACACATTTTAAATCATGTTTTTTTTACTTTTATAAGTTCTTTTTAAAAAAAATTCTTATTTGTAAAATGGATATCAAAATTTACATAGGTTGAAAATTTGGTATTTTTCAAATTAAATTTATATTTTAATAATATTGAAAAATTATTTATTTTATATCTAAACTACTTTTTCATCTACTTTATTAGTATGGATAGATTATATTTTTAATTTAGTTTAAAAAATATTTTGATTATGTCTTAATTATTTAATCTAATTTTTTTCATTGAATGTAATTTCACATTGAATTTTTATTTGGATACATTAATTAAAAAATAATAATTTTACCAAATTGACAATAAAAATTAATTTTTAATTAATATGAGATATTTATATGATTTAAATTTGAAAATTATAGATTTAATATTTGGAATCTGAAGGTCAAAATTATGTAAATAGTTTTTATTATTTTTTTGGACATTATGAATATTAACTTGGGAAATTTTTATTTACCTTGGTCAATGAAAAATAATTTAAATTATGGTAATAATTAATATATTGAGGATGATTAAATTCCCCAAACACAATAAAAAATAATATTGGATGAGTAGAAGTTTTCCCTTAATACCTAACGATCAAAAGTGATTCTTTTAATGGAAGTTTATCAAAGATTTATGTGTAATTATTATGTGAACAAAATAATGTGACAACATGTCACCCTCTTACATATTTTAAGTATAAAAATTTGAACGTAGTGATAAACATGATTAAAATACCAAAAAAGTAGTATCCATAAATATAAATAAATTAACAACATCATGATAATTTATTTATAATTTTTAGAGAATAAATAATTACAAAAAATGTTGACACAAAATTGATACAATAATTATTTTATCACATCAAATTTCCTATAAATTATAGTATAAATATTAAAATAAATATTAAATGACATAATGATTTGACATCTATAAATTTTTTAAGTTATTATGGAATTCTTTAAGTCTATTAAGTTAGTTTGTTTCAATGTTATTTCTCTATAAGAATTTTATATTAATTTAATGAAATGAATATTGTAAAACTGTAGACTATTGATATTTTATAAAAACAAAAACTCATTACATTATTTAAAAATATTAAAAATAATATTAAATTACATGGTTACTATGAAAATGTATAATAGTTCATTAAGTTTCTAATTATGGAAAATTTACCCCTTGTGTTATAATTTATTACCTCTTAATACTGAAAATGATGTTACAATTAATAAAATTAAAAAAAATAATTAATGGTAGACCAAAAGTATAAGGTTTAAATAAAATAAATAAATGTCTAAATTTTTTTGGATGATAGTATTTCAAACAATACTAATCATATATTATTCTTATTTAAATTTTTATTATTTTCGTTTATAAAATTAATTTATATTAACATAATATTTTATTAATTTCAAAGGGTACCTCTCACCTCAATTATAAATGTGCACATCCTCTCTCACCACTTCACATCCATGTGATGATTCAAGATCATCCATACCCTAGGATTTTTTCTTTTAAACATCATTATTCAAATTATAGAGGTTTTTGGGTTTTCAAAATACCCTCCCTATTTCATTTAATATGATATTTAGAGGAAACACATCGAGGAAGAGATAACATCATCAACCGATTCTTTCAAACATTTTTCTTCTACTACTTACTACAAATTATTTGTTTCATTATAAATTAATAACATTAGAATGAATAATATATTTATATGTTATTATAATTATTAATCAACTATATTCCACCATATGTTTATATTATGAAAAACAAAATCAACAAGCATATTTACAAACGACTTACCATATCCAAACCATGGTGTAATCTATTTTTCGCAACCACCTTAAAAAGATGCATATAATGATGTAAACAATAACAAAATATTATAACTATAACATGATATGGAATTTTAAACAACATTTATACCATCCGCTTTTTTCCCGCTTCATTATTATCAGAATGGTATTGTCGCTTGTGCATATGTACTGCCAACCGTCTACAAAATGAGATGCAAATAATTCTGCAAGATATCCATTAAACTGGTTATTTATTTGTAATTAATGAATAAATATGACATCTACTATGTTAATATCATTTTTTAATTATATAAATATATCCAAAAAAGGGTAAATGTATCATACACGGTAAAAAGAGCATATGAAAATGAAGCAGTTTAGACCAGAATAATAAATAATAATAAAATATTATTACCACAAGGATTATAATATGATCATATATGATATCCTAAAAATGAATATGATTCTGGAATAATTCAATGACCTCAGTCAAATAATTATATATGAGGTTCACATAAACACCAAGGATAGAAGACCAATTTTAAGATATTATTTTGTCTCACTTTTATTTCGGTGGTAAATGTTTCATATACACCTCTTATTTCATTTGTGCAGTTTTTATGCATAGCATAAATGTTATTTGAATCTTATTTTGTGGGTTATGACTTTTAAGAATTCCTAAAATTTTCTTTTTTTATGAGACATATGATTCGACTGATTATAATTAGTAATAGATTATTTTGTCACACTTTTATTTCTATGGAATATATGCCATATACACCACTTATATTTTATGGTGTGGGTATGCTTACCATGAATGTACTATGATTATTATTATGAAGGTTATGTAAATTATATATTATAATAACTTACATTATTTTATGTGGTATACGATTAGATTGATTATAATGGGTATGGTATAATATTGCAATATCATTATTATCCGAGATTTTATTCATGAAATTATTTACCGGGGTATATATTTCAACCAAGCCCGTATTTTAAAAATAATTGTTATGATAATTTTTTTTCTATTATTCTATGTATTTTTAAGGTCATTTTACCCATTATGGAATATTACTACATGGGTTGGAATGAATCGTTCTTTCATTTTCCATATGAGGTACTTTTTGACATATTCGGAAAAAGTATGCGAAGAATGTATTTTTATATTATATTATATGAATGGAATTTTAGACATTCATATTCAATTATATACATAATTTATCCTTTATTATTTTTCAAGGATATTTTTGAAAAAAATAATTTTCTTTGGAAGTTGTTTTGTATTTTAAGATATGAAAACATTTTTTTATGAAGAAACGAATTTTTCCTTAAGAATTAATTTCAATGGTTTAATCAAAATTATATTCCCTCTAAGATTAAATATATTTTTTCAAGTATAATATCTATATTATTGTTTTGGTAGATTAGTTTTACGCTGGAATCTTATTTATATAATTCAATTGTTTTACATGGATTATGTAATGATGTAAATATGTTTAGGAATACCATTAAATTTTTTTGGTTATGTTATTATGAATGATTAATTTTTTGTGGAACACATATGTATGGTTTTCATTATGTTAATTGTGGGACCAATATCTCTATCAAACACATTGGGCAATGATTTATATCTCATGAGTTATAAATGACTGGAATCATGTGTAAATGTAGATCAGTTATACTGGGATGGAATAACAAGTAAAACCAGATCAATAATGGACAATATCTGCTACGATGGTCATGGTGAAAATGATTGAATAATATGAAATGATTTTCTTTGATTATGTGTATTCCAGAAAACACCATGACGTATGTTATAACATTTGGGCTTATAACCATTAATTCTTATGGACTTTTACCCCATAGAAAGATATCACAATGATTTATATGCATTATAAGGCTATCAAATGTTATTTTCTATGTCTAATGGTCATAATATTATTTATATTTACCTTGTTTACCATTACTGGTCATTTGAAAGAACCATTTACTATGTTTTCATTACATATCATATAATGAAATCTTCTATGTAGGATTAAATATGGGGATGATCATTGTTGGAGATATTATAGAGCATTCACAAGTTACAAGAATGTATTCCATGATTCCAAATACACTAAACTATTATGGTCCTAAGGCATACATTTTTGAAATGTATGAATATTCATCTAATAAAGTTTTAGTATTCTTCAACCTCATGTTTGGGTTATTATTATTAGTATCAGAGGAATTGTTTAATCCAACATTAGAAACTATATTGAAAAATCTTTTGTGAGATCACTAGAGATATTTCTAATGTATGTATAGGGATTTCCAATGGATATGTCTAACTATTGGTTAAAATCATTGAATTTTTGTAATGATCATTTTTAAACTAGGATTCAACCTACGATGTTAGATATTTAATGTACTTCCCATTGAATAATTTTTTTTTCTATTATGAATTTTTCCTTTCATGATACTCTCTTGGGATTCAAACAATGGATGTAACTAAAAAAACTATGTTAAAGATGAATTAAAAGGGAAATGAAATAATTTCACTCATGAACAACCAAATATTATTGGATATGGAATGAAAAATAATATATATATACTTACACAAGTTTTGAATCATTCTGGATGTCCAAATTATCGAAGAAGTGATCAAAATTATGTTGAGTCCTTCACAAGGAAAAAACCACCTACTTTAAGTGGGCCTTCTGATCCACTTGTCTCTAAAAATGGATCAATACCATTGAAAATATATTTTCTATCCATTACTATTCAAAAAATGAAAATGTAATTTTGTTTGTTAATCATCTAGATGGAGAAGCAGACCAGTTTTGGACTCTAATCGAGAAAATGAGGCGACTAGATTATAATGAATCCATGAATGGGACAACATCTAAAACTTATTTTTCATTGAGTACATTCTTCATATTCATGGAACAAATATAGAAAATTTGTTCCTATAGAATAATAAAGAGTTTGATGAATCCATGAATGTGTTGTAATTATAGTTTAAGTAAAATAATGTGACCTCATGTCACTCTTTTATCTCTTATAACTATAAAAATTTAATATAGTGATAAACCTTATTAAAATATGAATATAATGATTCTATAAAGCTAATAAAATTATCTACATCATGTTACATAACTTATTATTTTTATATAATAAAGAATTACAATAAATATGATCACAACAGTGATATATTAATTATTTTATGAATCAGAATATCAAATAAATTATAGCATTCATATTAAAATAAATAAATATAACATTATTTATTCAATAAAAGTATTTTATATGTAAGTATGAATACTTATAATAATAATAAATTTCATGTTTTAGTGTTATCTCTCTTTATCAATTTTATATAAATTCAATGAATTGAATATTTAAAAAATGGTCAATATCGATATTTTATAAAAGTAATAATTTATTAATTTTTTTAAAATAAAAAATATTATTAAACCAAAAATTGTTTATAATAAGGCCTAAAATTTAATTAGTTTCCAATTATTGGAAATATACATCATATTAATAAAATATATAATTTCTTAATACATAAAATGTTGTTACCATGATTAAATTTAATAGTAGGTAATTTAGGGTACACCAAAAAGATAAGCGTTAAAATAAAATCTATACATGTATAAAAATTATAGGATGATAGGATTCATATCTATTCTTATCATATATTTTAGATTGTTCAATTGGAATGATTTTTGATTAAAAACTAAATTTTAATTTATTTAATATTTTATGAATTTTCCATGGTGCCTCTCACCTCAATTATAAAAGAGAATTACTCTGTCACATCATCACATAAAAATTTACCTTGAACTAAGGTCATCCACTAACCTTTTCCCTTTTCAACTTCTATTGTCACGTTATAGAGTTTTTGGTCTCTCAAATTATTATTCTAATATATTTAAGGGGAGATTAAGAGGAAGCACATCGAGGAAAGGGTAATCTCATCTAGTGATTCTTTCAAATTTATGTCTTCTTCTTCATCCTCATCATTAGTTGTTTTGTGATAAATTAATAACATTATTATCTAGAATATGCTGATATGTTATTATAATTATGAAACTACAATATTCCACCTTATTTTCATCCTAGAAAAAACACAATCACTATGCAAGCGTATGTACGAGATACTATTTCCACATTGTGGTGCAATATGTTATTCACCACAAATATACATGGATTTATATATTTATGGAATAAATAAATAAATATATATATATTATAAAATTATAAATGTTATAGAAAAACATATATACCATGAACTTCCAAAAAATATAAAAACATTCAAAATGATATCGTCGCTCGAGTGTACGTAAAGGCTACCGTCTCAATGATGCGATGAGATTCATAATAGATGAAAACAATTAAAAAATTATTTTATATATGAAAAATGTAAATGTATATGATATTTATTATTTCAATATCATTTTTGAATGATATAAATATGACATAATAAGTAGAACCATAACTTATTCGGCAAAAAATGCATAACAAAATGAAGAAGAGTACACCAAAATAACATGTAATAATGAAATATTATTACCAAATGGATGATGATATGATCATATATGATATCATGAAAATGAATATTATTCAGGAATACATCAATTGAATCCTTTAAATCATTATACAGGAGGTTTGGATACAATAAATGCACAGAAGATCTAAAGACATTGATCATTTTGTCTCACTTTAATTTCTATGGTACATATGTCTTATACACCACCAATTTATTTTACAAGGTTTCTATGCATCCCATGAATGTATTATGAATGTTTTATGGTTATAAAATTTAATTATGTATATGATTTCTTTTATTTTATGATCCATACAATTCAATTGATTATAAATGATATGGGATTATTTTGTCTCAATTTTATTTCTCTAAGACACATGCTTTATAAACCACCTATATATTTTTTGTGGTGTTTATACATTCTATGACTATTTTATTATTATTATTATCAAGGTTATTATTTTTAAATATTCAAATAATTTTCTTTATTTTTCGATTTATATGATTCAAATGATTATATTTGGTGAAGTATAATTTCATATTTTCATTATTATCCAACATTGTTTATATGTAATTATCTAATAGGGTCTATTTATTATCCATTTTCTTGTTTTATAATAAATTTTTTCCAAAAAATTATTTATATTAGAAAATGTATATTTAATGTATTTTTACTCATTTTATACTTTGACTACAAGTTTTGAAAATAATATTTCTATTGTTTTCCATACGAGGTACTTCATGACTTTTCTAGACAAATTACAAGAAGAATGTTTTAATAAACATACATAGAATGAATTGAATTTTATTCATTCAAAATCCCATAATCCCATAAATCATCATTTACATTACTCCATGAATATTTCAAAATAAATTATTTTATTTTGAAATTTCATTGTATAAAAAGAAAAGAAATAATTTTTTAGAACAAAGGGTATTTTCATCTAAAATTAATTTGAACTGTCTCATAAGAGGATCCAGTACCTATATTGGTGTTCTCATATAATAAAACCTATCAGGCCTTGATACACATGGCCCTTTTTGAAGCATTGTATAGGAATCCTTATCATTATCCACTATTCTGGGTGGAAATGGGTGAATCATCACTAGTCGGGACGAGCCTCGTCTATGAAACAAAAGACTAGATCCAGTTGATTGGAAAGAGGATGGAGACCACTCATAGTGATCAGAAATATTCTGTAGTTCAATATCGAACACCATTTTCATTCACTATGGGTGATCAGGTCTTCATAAGGATCTATCATAGGATTGGAAATTGTCATTTCGGGAA
This sequence comes from Viscum album, assembly GCA_963277665.1. Lineage (NCBI taxonomy): Eukaryota > Viridiplantae > Streptophyta > Magnoliopsida > Santalales > Viscaceae > Viscum > Viscum album. The sequence goes on along the minus strand of OY728146.1, from coordinate 1,998,890,836 downwards.
GCAGGGAAATTTATCTCCTAGATAAATTTTCCTATAGAGATTTTTGAATGGGTTGGGGAGGTGGAATATAGCTTAGAGTTTCCACCATGATTTGGCTTGGTGTTTAATGTTTTCCATGTATCCCAGTTGAATAAGTATCACCCTTCTCCTTACTATGTCACCAAATGATATCACATTGACCTAGAACCAGATGCATCATTGTTACATATTATATCATGGATCGTTGATAGATAAGAGAATGTCATGTAAGGGAAATACATAGGCCTATTGCAGATTTCATGGAAAAATTGTTATATTCTTGAAGAGACTTTGGAATGTGATATGGAAGTCAATGATCACTGGCATGATCTCTTTTTTTCCATTGATGTTTTTCTACATACTAAGGACGGAATGGAAAATGGTGGGGAAGATGTAGTACCCCGAGTTTTTTGTACATAACAATTTCCTCTTGTTCTTTAAATGGTATTTTTTGATTGAGTTTCCATAAAATATAGTGTTTACATAAAATTGATATCATCTATAAAATGAAGTGTTTCCCAAAAATAATGAGTTTCCAAAAAAATAATGATTTTGCACAAATTGGTTTGTTTTACTAATGTTGGTTTTTTCATTATGTGGGATGTGTCCATAAAGTGTTGTTTTTTCATATTGGACAATGTTTCCATAATAAATGCGTTTCAATAAAAATGGATATTGTGAAATGGTTTTAAATCTTATTTAGTTATGTTTTACGAAAATATATCTTGCTGGTAAAATTGTTTCCAATTTCACCTGTAATTGTTTTGTAATGAATGATTTTGGAATATTGATTATATTATGTTATGATCTATTTTGAGTAATTATTATATATAAGGTATTTTATTAAATTGTTGCTAAGTCTTATATTCTAGTGGTGTGATTAGGTATGTCATTGGGAAAAACCTACTGATATTTATAATCACCCATGTTTTGGAACTTTGGTGTTTTGTAGATGACATCATCCCAAACAGGGGAAAAGGTAACATTTCCCACGTTTTTAGCACTACCTAATGATTATTGGAATGTTTCGAGAATGTGGAGCGTGGAGCTTGGGGACCACATAGTCGTGTGGCCTTTTGAGAGTCTTATGTCATTTATTCACCGGGTAACACGATACTTCCCTATTCATCCATTGTTATTTAATATTATGTGCTTTTAAGATGAATTAAGATGTAGGGTTGCCTTTCATTTATTCATGATTCATAAAGTGAATGGTTGGTTATGGTTTATTGGTTTATTGGTTTATTTTTTAAAGAGTAAATCGCCCCCATTGGTATTTGAAACATTTCTGTATTTATTTATAGACTTTGGCATCTTCTAGATGTCACATTAGTCCAAGTAATGATATGTTGTACTCTCAAGCCAACGATAATTGGCAGGTAATTACAAATGGTATCAGTCTAGTCCTTCCATGGTGGTTTCAATGGTATTAGCTTGTTCAGTCCTTTCCTAACAGGTACTCATCAATGATCCTAGTTTTGGAGATGAAACCCTATATTTCTATTCTTTATCTGGGAATATCTGAAAGGATTAGGATTGTCAAAACATGAAATGTATTGCATAAAAATACTTAGATAACCCAGTTACTTTGAATATCGTGTTACCAGGGAGTTCGGTAAATATGTGTTTGGGGACACTGTTAGGATTTTGAAATCTCATTTTCATTGATTTAGAAAATTAAAAGATCATGACATGCATTGTAGAGGAATGACTTCCCACTAGGTGGGAATTAATACTCTCAAATATTGATTCATGTTGTGAAAAAATTGTTCATTTTCTGAAAATTATGTAATTTATTTTCAAATGAATGATTTTGAAAAATAAAATGATTATTGTATTTTTAAAATGAATTAATTTTCTGATGCATGTGGTGTGTTATAAAAAATGGATGAACATGAAAAAAAGTTGTTTGGGAAAAAAATGTTGTGATAGTTGATGTGATAGAATATGAACTGCTAAGCCATCAGTTCCAAGAGTGTAAGATTGGAAGAGTTTAGTTTGTTTACAAAATTGCACACAATAGGAATTACAAGAACGAGTCAGAAGTAACTGTTGTGAATTGGGTTGCACCCAAGCCACAAGTGAAACAATAGTTGGTCTAATGAAACACTCTTTCTTTTTAAACTATTGGGCTTGGTCTATATCTAGATACTCTATTTATGATATCTGTCACTACTGAAAATCAATGTAGAGGATGTACGATTGTAATCACTAGATGAACTAAAAACTCTATCCCTAATATAAAGAGGAAGTGGGGAACCTATTCAGTATGTTTTGAACTAGAAATGATGCATTTTGTTTTGAAACTAAAAACTCCTCTCGGTGAAATAGAATGTAAAGCCTGTATTTGTTGAGAAATATCTATAACTATTGATGGACTTAAGCTGAAATGGGACTTCATGATGTTGGAGATGTATATCCATGACATAATACTAGGTATGGATTTGTTGACAACATTTAAATCTTAAATCAAATGTTAAAAGAGAAAAGTTAGTTTTATGATTATAGACATCATCGAGCATCTCTTTAGAGGAGAGAGGATTTTAAAGACTGATTAAAAGAGCTAGTTCGTACCAATAGTGGTAATGATCTAGTATCAATTGGAAGCATTGAATTGTGAATAAGTGGATGTGATTGAGGAAAATAATTTTCTAGTTGTTGTAGATCAATTTATAGATTAAATTCCCAATAAAAACTAATTTTTACCACCTCTATAGAAAGTGGAGTTTACAATTGATCTCATTCTAGGTAGCATTCCTATTTCCCTTCCCACTTATTCGATGTCACTATTAGAGTTACCAGAATTTAATGTGCATTTATATGAGATGGAATAATAGGGTTTCATTTGACGATGTACATCTCTATAGGTAGGACCAGTTTTTTTCGTGAAGAAGGTATATGAAACTCTTCGGCTATGTGTTGATTATTATATGATTAAACAAGTTATGATAATGAAAAATTATCCACTTACACACATTTATGATCCATCTGATCTATTAAGAGGATCCTTGTGGTTCTCCAAGATTGACTTGTGATATGGATATCACCAATTTCAAGTTAAGAAAGAGGATATTCCAAAAACCACATCCATAAGTAGATATGGACAATATGAATATATATTCATACATTTTTTCCTAATGAATGCACTAGCAGTCTTCCTGGAATTGATGATTTATTTATTTCAACAATATCTAGATTCTTTTGTTGCATTGTCTGTGGACGTCATTTTGGTCTATTCAAAGACATGGGATGGACCTGAGCAGCATAACGAAACAGTGTAACAAATATCGAGAGATCACTATTTTTATTCGAAATTATCATAGTGGGATTTTTGGATATATGATTTACGTTATCATGGGCATTTCATTTTTCTAAATGGTGTTTATATTGATCCTTATAAGATAGAAGATGTTATCTCGTGGAACCCACCGACGAATGACTTTGAGATACTATGTTTTCTTAGTATAGCAGGTTACTACTGACACTTTGTGCATGATTTCTCATGATTAGTTAAACCAATGACACCTCAGATATATAATAACGCTCTAATTCAATGGATAGAGGAATTTCAAATGTTTTTCTAGGAACATAATTTTCAGCCAACATCGGCACCTATGTCAATCTTTCCATAATCAGGGCAGCGGTATGTGGTTTATTGTGATGCTTTGGGATAAGGGTTGGGTTGTGGTCTCATTCAAAGAGATGCATATGGATGCTTATGGTTCAAGGCAGTTGATGGTGAATTATAAGAATTACCAATCTCATGATTTTGAGTTCGCAGCAGTTATCTACACATTGAAAACGAGAAGAAATTATCTTTTTGTTGAGAAATTTACTATGTTTACAGATCAAAAAATCATGTAACACATTTTATAACAACAAGATTTGAATCTGACATAAAAGAGATGGATGGAGTATGTAATTTTTTTTTGACATTGACATTATGTGCACACTAGGGAAATGGAATTTGGTTGTAGATTCATTTAGTAGAAATTCATATGCTTTGTTGGCGAAAGATGATTCAGATGAATGTCAGTTGTTGTCGGTCTTAGCTGACATGCATGTGGTATGTGAAGACTGAGGTAATGTTGGAATTTTATTTTCAACTTATCTTGTTCCTAATTTATAAAATTTATCAAAGAGGAAAAATCATTATATGCAGAGTGTCTGGTTGTGAGTTCAATAAACAACTATAGGGAGACCATTGAGGAATGCCTGAAAAGTAAATTTTTATTCAAAATCAAAAATCGAGAGCATACAACCAAAGTCATCAAGGAGGGTGAATGTAATGGAGTCCAAGAGTGTCATTTCTAACAATGAGTTTGCAATCATTCAGAAGAGATCCCAAGAAAGTGTAGGTAATCAGTATCTCTCCCGATGTTCCCTTACTAGACAACCAGTCAGCCACGTAATTCCCTCTGTGCTAAGGGTTCTTGATAGAAATATTATGGTTGGAAAATGTTTTATAGTAACGGACCATATAAACCAGCTCCCAGGGGACGACCCCATTACCCTAAAGAAATTTTACCATCATCGCAGAATCCATCTCAAATTCAGTGATGTGGATATTAAACTAACTGTATAAGGAAATACATGTGACCAAGGGTTTAGCGTCCAAACCCAAGGAATTACTGACACCAAAGTAGGAACTAAATCCCATAAGCATTGAACCCTTACTGTCCCGAATCAGCCTACCCCCTATCATTTCCTCATTCAAGAAAGAACCATCCACATTCAATTTTATCCCAGTACAAGGAGGGACCCATCGCACCCCTCGGCCCTGGTTGAGTTGGCTGGAAACCAAACCCGAGCACAGACCAAGGATAAATCTTCTCAAAGTCATAGACTGTCGTGCATTTTTAATAAGATCCCCAATCTCTATTACAAGAAGCCTCACCCACACCTGTAAATAGTAGCCTGAATTCTTGGCTACGTACCTTGATTTTTTCCAACCTTCACAGAGAACCCAATAAGTAGATGAAAAAACCATCCCACCGATCTGAACCTCTGTCCCCAATTGCCTCGACCCCTGGAACCAGCTCGAAACCACCTCATGCATGGAACCAAGGGAGACCTTGAGATTGAAACCCTGTTATAGGAAATACCAGATGTCTTTGCCCCATGAACCATGGAAGAAAAGATGCTCCGACGTTTCCTATTGCGGCCTGCTGCAACATTGGCACTGGGAACCCAGACTCACACCTCTTTTTTTCACATTCTCATCCATTGATATAACATTATTCCTCAGGTTCCAAACTAGAAATTTCATCTTCCCTGGGATCTCCTTGCACCATATCATTAAGCCCACACATTTATACCCCAGCTGGCATGGGTCAGGTTCCAGAAATCACCACCAAGAAAATCTACCGGAAGAGGATCCCATAATATTACACTGGTCCGGCTCATCCACCAAGATGATGCTGTCAAAAACCGTTCATTATTCCCTGTTCAGGATCACATCAATGAATTCCGAGTGTAGAAATGCCTCTTAAATGAGATGGTCAGAGTTGGGCATCTTGGAAAATGAAGAGTTGTTCCAGACAAGTTTGAGTTCCAAAAGTTGGCATCCCCACAACCAACTGTCCAACAGACACTTCCTTCCATTACCTCCAAAAGATTCAACATGCAGTGAGCAAGGCCTGATAATCTCCTGGGATTCAATGACCATCTCCTCCAGTCCTTCCCATATCTATCAGTGATGAACTTTCACCAAAGGTATCTCCCTTATAAAATCTCCCATTCCAATATTTCCTGCATAGCTTGCATGGACTCCTCCACATCGCGAAGATCAATAACCCCTTCATCGACAGGTCTAGATAGTCGCTTCGACGAGGCCCAATGGAAATGTCTAACTTGATTTGGTATGAACATCCATGTACATACATGATGTATAAGGCATTGAAGGCACAGTTTTGGTGGAGTGGCATGAAAATGATGGGGACCTAGTTCGTCTCGCAGTGCTTAAAATGTCAATAGGTTAAAGCAGAGAATCAGAGACCAGATGCTATGTTACAATATTTTTTCATGAATGTATTGAAATGGGATCAGATAGTAATGTATTTTGTTACCAGTCATGAAAGCATGGTCCAGAAATATGATGCTATTTGGGTGATAGTGGATCGTCTCACCAAGTCTGCCCATTTTATCCATATTTGTTAAACTCATAAGGTGGAGGATCATTCAGTAATATATATCCGAGAAGTGGTAATGAGTAATGGCGTACTAGTGTCAACAGTATCAAACAGAGATCTCTGATTCACGTATCATTTCTGAAAATCCCTACAGCAATCCATTGGGACCCAGTTGTATATGAGCTAAAAGTATCATCCTAAGACAGATGGGAAATATGAGAGGATGATAAAAACATTGGAAGACATGTTACAGGAAGGTTTAGTGGATTTTGGTGGCTCAAGGGAGGAGCATATACCATTAGTGGAGTTCTTATACAATAACAGATATCCGGACTCGATACACAAGGCTCTGTTTGAAGCATTGTATGGGGGTTCTGTTCATTCTATACTATTTGTAGTGGAAATGTGTGAAACATCACTTGTCGGGCCAATACTAGTCCATGATACAATAAGGAAGATCCAGTTGAATATAAATAGGATGGAGACAACTTATATTCATCACAATGTTTCTACAAGTCACTTTCAAAAATTGATTTCATTCGCTGTGGGTGATCATGTCTTATTATGGATCTATCTCAGGCTTGGAAATCATTGTTACAGGAAGAAGGGAATGTTATCTCCTAGATAAATTATCCCTTCCATTATATTGGAATGGGTTGGAGAGGTGGCATATCTGTGGGAATTACTACCATTATTTAGCTTGGCGCATAATTCATTCTATGTATCCCATTTGAAAAAGTATCACCCTGATTTGTACCTTTAGATCAGATGGGATCATGTTGACCTAGAACTGGATTAATCATTTGTACATATCCTAGTACTGATCGTTAATAGATAAGATAATGTATTGCATGGAAAAAGCATCGACATAGTGTAGATTTTATTGCAACATGGTCAGATTTAAGGACAAACATGGAGACATGAGAATGAAATGAAAGAGCAGTGGCTGGAACACTTTTTGGCCAGTGACGTTTTTATACATTTTGAGGATGGAAAGACCAATGGTGGGGATAATGTAGTACCCCCAGTTTCAGGTACATTACCCATTCCACATGTTTTTTTAAATGGTGTTTCGTTGATTCAGTTTCCCTAAAATAGAGAGTTTCGATATAATAGGGAGTTTTCTAATAATATAGAGTTTCAATAAAATATAAAGTTTTCATTAAATAGATTGTTTCCTTAAAATAGAGAGTTTCCCTAAAATAGAGAGTTTTGATAAAGTGGGACATTTTAATAAGTGGTTTGTTTCCATAATGTGGGGTCTTTCCATAAGTTGGGGTGTTTATATAGAAGATTATGTTTATATAATTTTTTTCCCATAAAAATGGATATTGACAGAAGGTTTTAATGCTTCATTATTTGTTTCTTTGGAACAACTTTTGCAGGGTAAATTGGTTCCAATTTCACTTGTTTGCATTTTGTAACGAATGGTTTTAGAAACTTATTTATATTTAGTTATAAAATATTTTTGAGAAATTATTCAATATAAACTATTTTATATAATGGTTTATAGCTCTTCTATCATAGTTCCAGGAGTAGGGAAGTCATTGGGGGAAAACCTATTGTGTTTTATATACACCCTTTCTTGGGAAATTTGATGCTTTTGCTGATGGAATCTTCTGGGACATGGAAAAAAGTATCGTTTCACATGTTTTTATCACTACCGTGTGATGTTTATAATGTTCAGTGATAGTGGATCTTGGATATTATGGGTAATGGAGTCTTTTGGTATTTTGATATTCTTGTGTCATTTATCTACTGTGTACTTTGATACTTGGTTATTATTCAAATGTTACATACTTTGATGTGGTTTGGAAATACATGATGCTATTGAGTTTTCATTCATTTGATCATGAATATTATAGTGAATTTTAGGTTATGGGTGGTAGGTTTATTGGTTTATTTCATTAAGGGTTAATCATCCCCCACTTTTATTTGAAACCCTGTGACATTTATCACCATCCTTTGGCTTCTTGCGGATGTCACTTAAAGACTATTACATTCTAATTGAACTCTCAGGCCAATGATAATTGACTGGTCATTACCAAAGATCATTATGGGTGATATTAAAAATCTTTGACAAGATAGAAGAAGGTATTCCATGATACCAATGACACTAAACAATTATGATCTTTAGATCTGAATTTTTAAAATGATATTAATATTCCTCTAAAATGATGTAATATTAATGTGCGTCAAGATTTTGTCCCTATAGTTGGTATTGGAGGAATGGTTTAGGCAACCATTGTAAACTAGGATGAAAAATATTTAGTGAGATACCTAGAGGTATTTATCAATTATTTCTAGGGATTATATAAGGATAATTCTACTATAGGTTAAAATATCTGAATTATGGTAATGATCATTTTTAAAATAGGGTTAAACTTATGATGTCAGAGATTGAATGCACTTTACTTCAAATATTTTTTCCAAGTATGATTTTCTCCTCCATTGTAATTATTTTGGGTTTTAAACAATGTATGGAACCCGATGGAACCCTATTAATGATTAGTACAATGGGAAATCAAATGATTTCCCTCTTGAATTTTTTTATGAGGGTTGGAATGGAAAATATTTTCACTATACTTACACAAGCTATGAATCATTCTAGACATCTGAATGAGTGGAGAAGTGAAAAAAATTATCTTGAGTCCTACATGAGCCAATATCTATGTTCATTCAATGGGATTTCTAATACACCTGTTTTAGTTAATTGGATCCATACCATTGAAAATATATTTTATATCCATTGATATTTGGAACATGAAAAACGAATTTTTTATTGTCGTGAAGGTGAAGCTGAAAATTTGATGACTCTAATAATGAAAATATGTCCTCAAAAATAAATTGAATCCATAGAATGGGATGCATTTAAGAATATATTTTTCAATAAGTAATTTATTTTTCATTCTTCGAATAAATATGGAAAAGTAGTTCCTAGATCTCATGCAAGGTGATGATGAATCCATTAGTACCTACAAAAAAAATTTACATGGCTTGAAAGGTATGCATCTAGAATTATTATCCCAAAAGTGAGTAAATTTTATCTATTCATCTATTGATTAAAACCAATACATTGAAAGGCGTTAGCTATTAGAGACATTATTAGATATTATGATATTTTTCATTGTTCTATCATGGTAAAAATTGATGTTGATGTTTCATATCAATCCCAGGGGTTTGACATGAAACTAAATAGTGAGTTAAAATGGAAAATCTCAAAATAATTGTGAAAAGAATATTTTTGTTTCCTTATACTCAATGTTTTGAAAGAAGAATTGTGGATATTGTCATAATGGTGATATAAATTGTTTTAAGTGTGGAAAATAAGGTAATTGGATAAATTGGTTCTAATATAATTGGAAATGGGTAGATAATAGGGAAAAGGCTATAGAGAATGAACCAATCAAACTTCAATGTTACAAGATCATGAAAATGGGACATTATTCCAACCAATTCCGCAATATATTTGTTATTGATAATGATCAATATCAACCAAATATTAAGGCTAAATACAATGTCTAATCACATGAAAACACTATTGGTGATGTTGAGTATGAAAATAAAGTGGTGTAATTATAGATTGTTTTTGTAATGGGATTCCTGAATAATGTTGTAGAATCAATTTTATGGTATTATTTAATAATTAATTATCTATGTTGTAGACCGCTATGATTTTCAACATGAATTTGAATGTATAGGCTGCTGGTATTAGCAAGCATGAAAACTGATTGAGTAAATGAGGTGATATTTTTGGAAGGAAACTAATTATGGGAAGGATGCACCATAATATGATAATGATGTTGAGATAATTATATTTTTATAAATATATGTTGTTTAGGTATAAGTAAATTGGACGATAATAGTTACCATGGAATTAGTTACAGATTTATTGGTATGTGGGTTATAATATCACTGATTATGTTTTTATCTTTTTGGATATATGATTACATAATCATGCATTTTTTCAATTAGTATACGTGTTAATTTATGTTTTTACCATGAATTTACATAATACATGTAGAAAATGATCTCATTTTATGTATGTGACCAACAAGAGAAACCTTATTATATATGGGCGATAAATGTTATGCAAATATTAGTGCATGTATTTCTATTTTTTTGGATTTTTAGTTGTTATAAGGTTTTTATCATTTTTGTAATCATTTTGTTAAGATTTGGTTGGTGAATTTTTTTTTGAATAATGAATTATCTCAGTATAGGCAGACTTATGAATATTAGATAAATTTCTATAGCATTTTGTTGTAAAAACAAGTAAAATTATATATAATTATATTTACGGATCACATGAACTTACAAAACATCAAAAATGTAAAATGAAACATTATTAATTTTCATAAGATATTTTGTGGTAATTATTCAAGGAATGTCCAATGGTGATATTATACTGAAATCGGGTATTTCTTATCATGGAAAATTCGCCATCTTTAGGAAAGGGGGGTTGAAAACCAAAAAGTTAGTCTAGTACCATTTAATATTATGTATTATAGGGTCCTTTAAATCCTTATATATTTATGGATATATAATTGTTAACATTCTCTTAAATTTTTTTTCTACCACTATCCATCAAAATTTTATGGTTATATTTTTCTGCCAAATCCATGTTTTCACTTCCCATATATGTTCTTCTTCGTGGAAACCCTGTGATGAGTTACTTTGGGAAACCATTTTGTTTATAAATTTTGTTTTTATAATAATGTTTTAATATATATTTTTACTATGTGGGTTTCTATGGATTAATATTTCATGTATCAAACCCTTTATTACCCTGCTGAAATTTGAGGGTGAAATTAATTTTAAGGGGGTATAATGTAACACCCCATGATTAAAAAGAGATAGAGTTATTTTTAATATTCATTGATGTCTTCTGTCACAGACTACAAAAGCATAATATTGTAGATTACACAACATTATCTTAGCTTGTGGTATACCCAATATTATGCTTGGCTTGTAGTACACATATGTTCATGTTCATTTGATATAATTCACTTCACGGAAGATCGAGTATAAGTGAACAACTAATTATTATTATGCTACCTTATAACACAGCTATTAAAATGGTTGGAATGAGTATAATAAATTGATTAATGAAAATATTTATTACTCATTAGTTTAATTAATTCTTTCATGAACAATTATTTATAAAATAAATAATTCATTTTTTAATTAAATAGAAATGTTTTTATAAAAAACTATTTATATGAAAATAAATGAGTTTATATAATAATAAAATCCTTCTTTATGGATTATATTAATGAAATATGTACATAATATATTAAATTTTGTGTTTAAAATTCATCATATATGTTTTCTACATATTCTATAAAAACAAATAAAATTTTGTGGACAAAAGAATTTTTTTTAAAAAATAATGTATTACCACCTTTTGAGGATGAACCCATTTAAAAAATAATTCCATACCATTTTAAAATTTAATATTGATAAAATAAAACTCTTTTATGGAATTCATATTTCAAAATTTACTTTTTATAAATTTTGGTATTTTTTTGAGAAAATGCATGTTTTAAATGAATAATGAAAAATACTATATTTTAATTTAAAACCACCTTTTATCAAATTTATTTAAATTGATAGATTTTTATTGAATTTTTTATGAATAATATTTTGATTATGTTTTTAAAATTTAATCCAATTTTGGCCAATACAAATAATTTTACTTTAAAATTTGATATAAAAATATGTTTATCTTTTGATAGTTTTTACATTTGAAAAACTCATTTTTTTTGTGTGACAATGGGAATTATCATTAATTTAGTTAAAGTAATTTATATTTTTTGAATTCGAAAAAAATGATCAATATTCGGAATCTGTAGATGTAATTTATTTAAAAAGTTCCATTTAATTATTTTGGACAATATGAATAGTAACACTAGAAATTATTATTTTACAAGGTTAATGGTAAATCAGATAAATTAGTGTAACAAATAATATGATAAGAAAATTAAAATTACCTTAACACCTGAACAATTTATCTTTTATGAAAAAAAGTTTGAACATAAATATTGAGGATCAAAATTGATTCATTTATTTCACTATTCCCATGAATGTTTTAAAATTATTTTGTAAACAAAATAAAGTGACAACATGTCACTCTTTTATCTATTACTAGTATAAAAATATTAATTTAGTGACAAACAAGACGAAACTATGAAGATAAAAAGTATCTAAATGGATAATTAAATAATATAAATCAGTAATATTTATGAATATTTTTTTTGAGATTAAATTCGTAGCACAAATATTGACACAATAATTATATAATAATTATTTAATCCAGAAAAATATCAATGAAATTATAGTATGGATATTATATAACATAATTTATGCCATAAAAATTTTTTTTGGGTGATTATGATATGTTTTAATACTAATAAATTTTTTTCGATGTTATCATTATTTATGAATTTTATTTAAATTCAATGAAATAAATAGTTTGAAAATTGACACTATTGATATTTTATAAAAATAATTTCTTTTTAAATTATTAAAATAAACAAAAAATATTAATAAAACACCATGTTACTATGATATGGTCTAAAATTTCATTAATTATCTTATTATGTGAAATTTACCCCATATAATTAAAATATATAACCTCTTAATACATAAAATGTTGTTAAAACGATTAAAATTCACAATGAATAAATACGGGTAAATGAAAAGTGTAGTGTTTAAAAAAAACAATACATGTATTACATTTTTTGAGGAGGGGATTTCAAACTATCATAATCTTTTATACAATATATTTCTATTTGGATGATTTTGGATTTAAAAAGTAATTTATTTTAATTTATTAGTTTATTAATTTTCATGGGTTCCCCTGCCATCAATTAAAAAAGGGAACCTCCTCCCCCACCTTTTCACTTAAATTTTTTCCTTCAATATCTACCATGGACAATATCCATTCAATTCTAAACATCATCTTTCACATTATATTTGTTTTTTACTTATCATAATACCAACACTACTAGCATTAAGATGATATATATTGTAATCATGTTGGGGAATATGTAATATTATCTACAAATTCCTTGTAATGCCCCGACCCTAGTTACCTATAGTCGGTGCATCATTTTAATACATTGGCATGATTACACAGAATCAAGTCCCGAAGGACCGATCAGTTTAGCAGTCTTGGAAAAATAGATCACATACATGAATGTTACATTTGCACATTAAGATGTACAAAAAAACATAAATAATCTTTATGAAGGCCATTATTCCCTTGGCTTAACACTGCATATCAATCACATTACACTTCTTGGAATCCTGGGAAAAACAAAACATAGAAAGGTGTGAGCTTAAATGCTTAGTAAGGGTAGGAAATATTGTGAAAACTTTCAAAAATAATAATAAACTTTTAAGGCAATGTATAAAACATAAACAAAATCCTTTTAATCATGAACATCAACATAATATGGCAGAAATAAAATGAAATAATTCCATTTACTTATTCACATTGATATTCTATTAATCGAATAATCACATGAAATATCACTAACCATTTTCATAATGATGGAATGCATAATGACAGAATATCATAACCACATATCCAAGGCCTCGTGCCAATAATACAAATAAGATTTGGTCAAGGCCTTATGCCAAGACACTAGTTTGTCTCATGAGACCTACCAATGCATCGAGGAGCTATAGCGAGCTCCACTCGTCACATATTAAGTCCAATGCATTCCAATGTGAATAGGATTAAACATAACATAAACATTCGTATTAAAAATAGAATACAAAAGGTCAATAATTTCTCCATAAACAATGAATGGTATAACTATAACATATCCACAGTCAAACATATCAAAAAACCTTCAATAGAAGTTTTTTATAATAAATCAACTTCAAATGAGCTTAAAATCCATCAAGTGCTGAGTAATCTTTTTTTAGAGAAATATCCTTTTTGTAGAATCATTTAAAAGTAACACATTTATAAAGGAAGTAATTTTAAAAGAGATTTTTGAATCAATTTGCCCCATACCACTTTGAAACATTTGAAAAGAATTATCATTTCAAAACATTCATGTCCATATAAATAAATCCCCAAAAACATTTTGAAAACATGGACATTAATTGAAAAGATTTAGAAAGATAAATCTTTAAAAAATTGTAAATTTTGATCTTGATAAAGAGTACCTTTAAAAATCCATAAAATTTTCATTTTGAAATCATTTTTATGAAAAATGGACATGGATGATAAAAATGTCCCAGTAAATACTTACACATAAACAATCCCGGATAATGATGAGATTGAGGAATTAACCCTTACCAATTTGGTAACTTACGGAACATACAACCCAAGAAAGCTATATCATACAATGAATATGTAAATACACATAAATTAAATTGTATTACACAAAGAATACAATTATGGTCCGTACATACACCACACAAAAGTTAATAGTGGTAATATGGCATGAATCTCACGGGAATAAGAAGTGAGATGAAAACCCCTTACCTTGCACTTTCCTTTAGTCGAGGGTACGTTTAACCTCTTGTAAGATGATCATAGTATGTTATTAAATTATAACAGAACCATATTAATATTTATGATATCATACATGATTCATTTATGACTTTATATTACCCATTTAAAAATAATTTCCATGTTAAGTTATCATTTCAGGTAATAATCACTTTCTTTATCGTACGTGTTTTAACTTGTCACTCTTGGTTGTATCACATAGATCATGATTTAAATACTTCCAGAATATAAAAAATGATAAATATATCATATATATTTAGAATATAAATATTTTTAATAGACATATATATGAAATGGAAAACACCTTTTATGGAGACGGTAGTCCGTACGTACGCATAAACGTTGTTTCTATTTTCATATAGTATTGAACGGAAGTAAGTGAATAAGATATATGTAAGTACATAAATTATTATATATATATATATCTCCAGTAGCATTATTATTTCATCTATTACATAATTATTATTAATATATACTTTTATAATCATCGATGAATTGTGAAATTGGAAATGAATCTCATCGAGTTGTGGAGACAGTAATCCGTACGTACGCACGAGCGGAAATATCATACTTTTGATATTAAAATAATATATAATTTGATGATATATCATATATGAAGAACCATTATCATGTTATATTTATTTTTTACATTAATTACAAATCATTTTTATTGCCATCCAAATAATAATATATTGAATCACAATTTCACCACGACGTGGAGACGGTAAGCCGTACGTACGCACGTATGGTGACATGTCATTCATAGGATGGATAGAATACTGAAAATGGTTGTACCATATTTATAATAATATTAAATTATATATTAGATACTGGATTAATTATTTTATAATGGTAATAACAAATAAAGAAGAATTGGAAGAAGAAATGAACTTGAAAAAGGGTGGTTAAATCATTACCTCTTCTTCGGGTTCTTCTTTTTTATTTTAACAAAAGGACTCCTAGGATGGCTTTCTGACTAAATTAAGGACACTAGGATGAATTTATGGAAGTTTAGAGAGTGTTTGGGCAGGGTTTTTTCGAATCAAAAGGCTTTGAAGGTGTGAATTAATGAGAAGGGGGAGTGTCCTTTTATAAGAGGGGTGAGGGGCACCTTTGGAAAAGCTAGATATATTATTTTATAATAAATTCATATTCAGTTTCTAATGACTCCAATGTGTATTATTTAAATTTTTAGGTGGGTATGGGTCAAAAACCACTCAACAAATAGAATTTAGACAAGTTTGGGTCATTATATTAACCTTATCTTTCTGTTTTAACTCTTAGTTAATTAGTTTGACACTTACCATGTCACTTTGTATTTTTATATTATATAGTTAATAATTATACTACATAAATCCAATCGACCCCATAGTGGTCCATTAATGATACAATTATCATGATATAAGTCTGTTGACAGAACATTAGATTTTTAGGAATTTAATATCAATTAATAATATAATATTTGTTTTAAAAACTCTTTTATGTCAATTTTGACACTATTTAATAATTGACTATTGTATAAAATCATAACAGAATTATTACTTATAAAAAAGTTAATTAAATAAATACTAATATGTCATATTATACTAGAAAATTAGTTTAATTCATTAAAAGTCTGAAATTATATTTATTTGGGTATTTCTAATATGAATTATTTTCATTTTTCACTATTATATTAATTACTACATCATCATTGTGTCATAAATAAATTAAATTATTTAATGTCTAAAAATTATAAATAAAATTTAATTATATATTTTATTTTTTTATCTTTCTAATGAATATTCATAGTCCAAAATCAAACATATATAACCCTATGAAAAAATTGTTTTTCTAAAAGATATTTTTTTTTGTCATTTTTGTATTTATTTTAACTTAATTAAAATAAAGTGTCCCTCTCACCTACAAGTGGATCCATGGGGTCCCAAAATCTACCAAAATATGCCCAAGGTCTGACATGTATCCCCCAATAAGGTTAGGACACGTTTTAGGGTAATTTAGTATTATTATATTATTATTTTTAACTCTTATTTACCAGATTTACCCTTTAACCATGGAAAATAAAATATTTACCGAAGTAATTATTCAAAATGTCTAAAAAAAGATTCCTATTTACACAATTTGGAAATACTGATTCCAAATATGGAATCCATTTTTCCAAATTCAAAACATAGAAGTGGAAGAAATTAATTTAAAATTAATTAATGCTGTCAAAACAAAAAAGCGTGTTTTTAAGATATAATAACTATAAAAAGATTGATACTTGTTTATGTCCGGTTTAATTGTGAAATTATGTCCAATGACCAAAATTGTATTAAATGGTAAAAATATATTCTAAATATACTTTAAAACCACTCAAATTCATAATTTTTCACTAGTAATTATTTTGATTAAAAACGTTGTTTTTAATTAAAATTTAGTAATTTTCACTATTCATCAAAATATTAAAGTTATCTGAAAATTACCAAAATTTCACCTTAGGCTAAATTCAATACTCCGAATCCAAAAATTATGTCCATTTTGAGAGATAAAATTTCTAAAATTTTAAAAACTAGGTATTACTATTCATAACGACTACTTTGATTGGTCGTGGTGTGTGTTAGAACTCGACGTCGCGTACAACACACGCTACTGTATTATTCAAAGAGAAGCGTACCATGGAAGCTCAGGGTGTTACATTCTCCCCTCCTTTAATAAATTGAGTCCTCGAAATTTGGTATTGTTCTTTGAAAATAATGGTTGAAAATAGAAAATATCTCTGTGGAAATACCCACATCGGAAATTTTGTTAATAAAATTTAGTCATAACAAGATAAAAAGTGAAATTAAAAGGTCACCACAAAATTATGATCTCGATTAGGAGGACTTTGGTGGCAATTATAGACATATAATTGGAGGGAAAATGTAAATATTTATAGGTAGTGATTGAGGTCATCAATCACAAATTAGTTTAAAATTGAGGTCCTTAAATTCATCAATCTATGATGATTTACAATACTATCGGTTCAACAAAACATAAGGTATTAGGATAACACATTTTTGACGTTTCAAAATATCATAGTTGAAGTCCCACATCGAAAAATGAATTAATGATACCTCTATTTAAAATAAAGAGTGGAAACTATGAAGATTACTGAAAATAACACATACTAGGGTTCCATGTAGGAAAATATGGATATAGAAGAGAAATCTAACCATAAATTATCTGATTGAGAGTGGTAGAGAACATGGCTATGAAAATGTCAACAATCCCAAAGCCATAAATTAGTGATGATCTAAGGTACCATATAGGACAACATTTTTGTTCTATGTTCCTTTTCATAATGTTGAGAAATTTATTTATGAGATTGGCTAAGATCATAAAGAGATATACTTACTTTATAATTAGAGTTTTATCCATTAATAAATTTCTACCACAAAATCATATTTCACCCCAAAACATAATACAACTCAAAAATACTCTATTTATCCTAATCGAATAGGGTTCCAAATATAATGAATTTATAATTCACATATCAGACCCTATATGTAATGAAACTACATTATACCATCCAGGATCATTATGTAGAACAATGGTAGGCGATAAATCCCAATTGAACTATGGTGGTGGGTTCGATTACCGCTGCTTTTTCCTACACAACGGGTGGTCACACTGTTTGTGTGTTGTCCTTTTATAAAAATCCAAAAAATTAACCTTTCATACTTAATCCATTGCAACCACTAGACTTATCCAAAATACTATTATCCAAACACACTGTCCAAAATTTACAAGGATGTTATATAAGGCCCAAGCCTTAAACCTTACTTAATCTTGAGTTATTACAAGATTACACATTTAGGATCTTTTCAGGTTTAGAGTTTTAGAGAATTAGATCATGGAACTTCCATTACATTCCACATTTAAACAATGTTGTTACATAAAATACAATATTCATTCTTCCCATCAACTAAAACATATTTAAAATAAAACATGGATTCTTTCTTGACACATACTCGACACTATCATCAAATCATGTACCTTTCCCTTGACCTGTGAAAAACAGTTCAAAAACTTGGGATGAGCATAAAAAGCTCAGTAAGGGTTATAAAAATATGGAACGGAAACATGAGTTCATATATATATAAGAATGAAATCATACATTACCCATAAAACATAGGCACTTTAACATACATCATCAAACCATGAATAAATCATAGAAATCATAAGATATAAAGGTAACTTGAGGCATTCATAACATCCTTACGTAGGGAGTAACCCTCTTGGTTACGTTTGGAATACTCATCACAGTATATTCCCTAAATCTCTTCGGAGGAACCTTAACATTTCACTACATCGCATTACCCAATGCATTGGAGAGCTATATCGGGCTCACCCGCCCTTAGTTTATCACGGAACCACCCGTCTTCATAATAATGCCAGAGAACCTCAACATAATTGTATCACATAAAACATGCATAAAGGAAACATAACATTTCCACCTTTCAATCACCAGATATCAATACAAAACATTGATATAAAAACATCCTGAAAACCATTTTCAATACCAAAATAAAAGAAAAGTAAAACATGGTATTTATTTTTCTTTTAAAAATAAGGTATGGATTGTAGAGGAAGCCGAAACTCAAATAACGGTCACGGCGGCGGAGAAGTTGTTGTCGCCGAATACGTACGAAAAAAACATTCCCTTTTATCGTTTAGTAAAAACTTCGTATAAAAAAGATTCCTTTTGAATAAACGTAAAAGTAAACGGGGTTTATACATAGTATAAAAGAAGGTTGTGTATAAAACAAAATATGCCTCAATGAAAGGAGATTGAGAAGAAGTCCCATACAAAGACGGTATCCTTGGTTTAAGGATAAATCAATTACATAATTATGTGTGACAAATGAATACACCAAATATAAGTGGATATTAAGTGTAAAATAATCAAAGGTCATTCACACATATTCAAAGGATGACATATTCAATAACTACATGTTGAACCCAAAGAAATCGAAATTAGGTAAGAAGTTTCCTTGACAGCCTAACGACGTCACATCAAAATGATTTGATGAGAGATAAAAAAAGGGTATTTCATAACCTGGACATAAAATTTACATCAATAAGGATATATGAGAACATATCCCAACATAACAATATGTAAATTAAAAGACCCAACAAAAGAAGTCTTTTAAAAAGAGGAGGGTGAAAGGTTCCCTTACCGACATGGGTATCTTTCGAAACATACACCTCGTGAAAGAAGGACAATACAACATTGATGTAAATACTCATAAAATGAAAGAATATTACACAATTAGTAAAATAATGGTTAGTAAATACACCACTCAAAGGAAATTGTGGCAAATGTATCATAAATCTCACAGGAATAAAAGTGAGATGAAAAATCCCTTACGAAAACTCGGCAGCCTAACGGTGCCACTTAAAACTTCCAAAAATGGAATGATGAGATCAAATAGGGTATCTCATCACATTAAAATAAAATTTACAGCAATAGGAATATAAAAGAACATCCCCCATCATAAAAAAAGGAGCTTAAAATAAGTGACATAAAGGAGAGTACATAAAGAGAAAGAGAGAGGTTAGATCTCTTATGAAAATTTGGCAGCCTAACGGCGCCAATCAAAACATCCAAAATGGATTGATGAGAGAGAATAGGGTATCTCATCATTTGAACATAAATATTAAAGTATGATTAATATAAAAGAACATCCCAATCACAAGAAAGATGAGATTATAAGTAATGACATAAAAGAGTGTACTTAAAAAGAAAGAGAGGAGTAGGATCCCTTACCTCGGGTCCGACATGACTCGATCATTCTTTAACATCCTGAATAATAAACTTGAGTTAATTTCCACTTTATTAAGAACCTTTTTATAGTTCATTATTCCTTTTATATCACATATTGTCATGTTATAAACATTATGTAATCATTTAAGTAATAATGTTTGTTTTGTCGACATTTGGTTCCTAAGTCGAAAGTGGACTTCTTACAATTACATGTTGTTCGTGTGGTCAAAGATTCTTTATATCCAGAATAAAATTACTCATTTGGATAGCATATATAGAATATATATCCATCATATACATGTATTCATAATATTACATAATCATTTAGAGGTAATAAATGAAATGCACCGTTCATGGAGATGGTAAGCCGTACGTACGCATGAACGCTACTTTCATTTCATTGTCATATTAATGGAATTAAAACTAAATGAGAGGTATGTATATTTTAATTACTGAATTATATTCATCATTTAGATGTATCATTCATCATATATATCCATTATATACATGTACTTATAATAGTACATTACATTTTGAGATAAGAAATGAAATGCACCGTTCATGGAGACAGTAAGTCGTACATACGCATGAACGCTACTTTCATTTATATCTCATAATTTAATGGAATGAAATAATAATGATATATATGTATATTATAATTCCACTATAACATCATATATAATAACATTAAATCCATCCTTTTTACGTCCCACATATGGCATTAACGAATCACATCACTTTGAGGGGGCGGTAGTCTGCACTTCCTAAAATGACGATATCACGCATACCCATAATGGAAGCCATAAAGGTAAGCCAAAAATGAAAAATAAAGAATCTTAAGTAAAAAATAAACATATTATATATCATATATAAATATAGTGACATCTTAATGGCCACCTTTGAAGGTGTTATATGAGTGTTGAACAATCATCGTTTCGTGAGCCAGAAATTCGCCATCCACGGAAACAGTATGTTCTTTAACCATTAGATGTAGGTGTGTGTAAGTGTAGATCTAATACTTATTATAAAAACATCCTAGTATATTAAAGATACTGGAGTTGTTACAAAAGAAAGAATAAAAAGAGTTTATGGGGTTGGAGAGACAAAATAATACAAAAGGACTCAAGTGAACACATTACCTTAAAATCGGGTAACTCCTTTTGGTTTGAGCTCAAAGGCTTCCTTGGGAAGACTTCATCCCAAAGTGAGGCTTCAAGGAGTAATATAGGGAAGTGGAGAGACAAAATGGGCAGGTTTTGGCCGATCCAAAGGCTTTGGGAGTGTGGGTAAGGAGGTAGAGGTGGGGGCCTTTTATATGAGGAGAGGAGGGGCACTCTTTGAAAGTAAAGAAAAGTCACTTTATTATAAAATGTTATTCGGACTTAAGAGGCCCCACATTGATGTATTTAGAGGATAAAGTCATAAGGGTTCGAAATACACTCATCCAATAGGTTTTGGACATGTGTAGGTCTTAGATATTACATTATCTTTCCATTTTATTTAAATATTTAAATAATGAGGTCATCGCGACATCATCATGATGTCATAAATATTTTAATTTATTTAATGTTTAAAAATTATAACAATAATAATATGATGTAGGAAATCGTTTTAGCTTTCTAATTAATATTTATAGTCAAATATATGAATTGTATTACCCCATGTAAAAATTGTTTTAGTAAAACATTTCATGTGTGTGTCATTTTTACTTTAACTTTAAATAAAAAGATATTAATGTCATTTTCCAACCAAAGTGGCTCCATGGGGTCCCCAAGTTGACCCATGGATTTTCTTGGTCTTCCATGACACATCCAATAAGGGTAGGACATGTGTATAGGTATTTTCATTTTATTATAATATCATTTGTTCCTTAAATTGCACTAATTACCTCTAATCGTGATTAAAAACTTAATAAGTTACTATTCACCAAAAAATTATTTTTATCCCATTGAACCACATTTTACTTTTTAATGACAACCATGTATGTTGGATTTTTTAAATTCAAAACACAAATATGGCAAAATTTCATTTAAAAGGATAAATCAGTTTTTATAAGTACCACATAGTGGTTTCACTATTCATCAAAAATTGAAGTTTTTCAGAAAATTTCCAAAAATTCACCCTAAGATATATTTGATATTCCGAATGAAAAAATGAAGTATATTTTACAAAATTAAAAACATATAAGTCACATTAATTAATATAATAATAATTCCCGCTGTCATGACAAATAGCGTGTTTTTATGAAACAATAAGTATCAAAAGATTGACACTAGTTTAAGTCCGATTTTAAAGTGAAATTAATTCCAACGACCACTATTGGATTTAATGGTAAAAATATATTCTAATTTTACTTTAAAACCAATTAAAAAGATAATCTAATCATATAAATAAATTTTAATAAAAAGAGGTTTTGAATTAAAATACAACATTTTACACTATTCATTAAAAAAGAACTTTATCGGAAAGATACCAAAAATTTACACAAAATAAATTTTGATGTCCCGATTATAAAGAAGAGTTTTATTTGGTACAATAGAATTTATAAGAGTGAACAATACTATATTTAATGACGGTTCGCCATCAAAAGGTGATAAGTTAACCTTTAGTGAAAACTAGGGCATATACGCCTAAAATTGAATTCTTTCCGTATTTTAAGCCTTTATCTTTTATTGGATAAATGTAAAAACATTTAAAACCATATATAATCATATTTTAGTTATTTCTATCCATTCCTACCAATACAACGGCTACATGTTAAGTTCCATTTAAAATAATATTATTTTATTATTAGAGTGCAACGTAAGATTCCCAAGAAACTCGTTGTTGCATGTTGGGTACGCCATCGAGCATAGTGTCCCCTTTAGAGTAATATTAATATTTTATTCACGAATATGGATAAATATGAAAATTTCATATTATTTATTTACCTGGGGTGTTACATCCTTCCCCCCTTTTGGGAATTGCGTCCTCGCAATTTTAAAATTGGGCTTGGAAACATCCTTGAAAGTCCCACATCGTAAGAAGAGTTGTTAAAACAATCACTTTAAAATAAATAATGATAAGTACAAAGGTCACCCTAGTTAACCCATACAAGGATTCCAAGTATGAAAACATGGACATGGAGGAGAAAACATAGGGTCATGTTCTGATGAAGAGTGATAGAAAACATGTTTAGTATAAAGTTAACCATGAAAAAATCACAAACTTGTGATGGGTTAAACAATATTTGATTCCCCAGTAGGAAAAGTTAATAGACAACATTTTTGTTTTAAGATACTTTTTATTGGGGAATTTATTCATAAGGAAACATAATCACTTATCATATTGACTTTCAACTTTTATTAGATTCCTTACACAAACTCATATTTCCTCCAAAAGACGAGTATTTAGGAAGACTTGTTCACATTAAGAGTACTATAATAAACATTTAGAGAATCACCTAATCCACAAAAGAGAACTATATACTTCCCATGTATTTAGACTATAACCAAAACCAAAACTAAAAAGGATAGTACAAGATCAGATAATCCAGAAAAGGATAACCCTTTATAAAAAGAAAATCTATTCTTAACCTCCAAAATTTTTCCAACAAAACCCAAAGTTCAACGAGGACCATTAGATAAACAATTTTTCATAAAATTATTCAAAGTAAACCAATCTATGATTGAAACCCAAATATTTGAAGGAGTTAGTCACATAGTCTTCCAAGTTAAATCGTAACATTTATCTCCAAACAACATCAGTTTCTCCTAAAGTCTCGTATTGAAAAAGTAATTAACCTAATCACATATCCTCCATGATAGGTTAATAATATTAATAAATAACCCAAAATCAACTTACTCTTAATTAATAAAATCATATAACTAGAAAGAATCAGTCAAACTAACCAGGGACTTCACGTAGTCCAGTGGTTGGTGATAAATACCAGTCGCACTTTGGTTGTGGGTTCGATTCCCGCAGCATTGTCCGATGCGACGAGTTGTCACACGGTCTGCGTGTTGTCCTTTTTCCAAAACTATATAATTCTCAAAACATTTCCCAAAACGAGATAAAATCTTAAAAAATAAACATAACATATTTTAACCTCAAGTTTATCTCATGCCTTTCATTTTCCATCATAACATATAATAACCCATAATTACCTCAATAGTAAGGATCATATAAACCCTAATGGTTACCTTTTTAATTATTACCTGAACTTCCACAGAGATTGGTCATCTCGTACATGATTCATTATAGAACATACCAAGGTTCACGTGGTTGATCATGACTCCTTGATAGTTGGTTTAGAACAACCACGAGTTTCCTCATTGAATACCGCATTTCATCGAGTCTCTTAATCAGAGAACCACCACAGTTCCCTTCAAACCCATTGTCACTTTGGTGCCTGCGAGATCTAGCCATTCACTAAAAACAGAAATGTCAGTGTGAGTATATCAACAAAACCATCATGTACTAATGAGGAATGTAAACACTAAGATATACTTACTCATTCAGTTTATCTAAAACTAGGACTCTTTCTAAAATCCTAACCATTATGGTAATGTCACTTATGCTTAGAGAATACCCTAACCTCTAAAGTTATCTAAACCGACCTCTGATACCAACTATAATGCCCCAGCCTTAAACCTTACTCAATCTTGAGTTATTAGAAGATTACACATTGAGGATCTTTCCAGGTTTAGAGTTTTAGAGAATTAGATCATGAAACTTTCATTACATTCCACATTTAAACAAAGTGGTTACATAAAAGACAATATTTATTCTTCCCATCAACGAAAACATATTTAAAATAAAACACGGATTCTTTCTTGACACATCATTGACACTATCATCAAATCATGTAACTTTCCCTTGACTTGTGAAAAACATTTCAAAAACATTGGATGAGCATAAAAAGCTCAGTAAGGGTTATAAAAATATGGAAAGGATACATGAGTTCATATATACAAAAGAATGAAATCATACTCTACACATAAAACATAAGAACTTTAACATACCTCATCAAACCATGAATAAAGCATTGAAATCCTAAGACATAAATGTAACTTGAGGCATTCATAACATCCTTACGTAGGGAGTAACCCTCTTGGTTACGTTTGGAATACCCATCACAGTATATTCCCTAAATCTCTTCAGAGAAACCTTAACGTTTCACTCCTTCACGTTACCCAATGCATTGGAGAGCTATATCGGGCTCACCCTCCCTTAGTTTATCACGGAACCACCCGTCTTCATAATAATGCCCAAGAACCTCAACATAATTGTATCACATAAAACATGCATAAAGGAAACATAACATTTCCACCTTTCAATCACAATATATCAATACAACACATTGATATAAAAACATCATGAAAACCATTTTCAATACCAAAATAAAAGAAAAGTAAAACATGGTATTTATTTTTCTTTTAAAAACAAGGTATGGATTGTAGAGGAAGCCGAAAATCAAATAACGGTCACGGCGGTGGAGAAGTCGTTGTCATCGCATACGTACGAAAAAAACATTCCCTTTTATCGTTTAGTAAACACTTCATATAAAAAAGATTCCTTTTGAATAAACGTAAAAGTCAAAGGGGTTTATACACCGTATCAAATAACGTTGTGTATAAAACTAAATATGCCTCAATGAAAGGGGATTGAGACGAATTCCCATACAAATACGGTATCCTTGGTTTAAGGATAAATCAATTACATAATTATGTGTGACAAACGAATAAACCAAATATAAGTGGATATTAAGTGTAAAATAATCAAAGTTCATTCACACATATTCAAAGGATGACATATTCAATAACTACATGTTGATCCCAAAGATATCGAAATTGGGTTAAGAAGTTCCCTTGACAGCCTAACGGCGTCACATCAAAATGAGTTGATGAGAGATAAAAAAAAATTGTATCTCATCACTTGGACATAAAATTTACATCAATAAGGATATATGAGAACATATCCCAACATAAAAATATGTAAATTAAAAGACCCAACAAAAGAATTCTTTTAAAAATAGGAGGGTGAAAGGTTCCCTTACCGATATGGGTATCTTTCGAAACATACACCTCATGAAAGAAGGACAATACAACATTGATGTAAATACTCATAAAATGAAAGAATATTACACAATGAGTAAAATAATGGTCACTACATACACCACTAAAAAGAAATTTTGGCAAATTTAGCATAAATCTCACAGGAATAAAAGTGAGATGAAAAATCCCTTACGAAAACTCGGCAGCCTAATGACGCCACTTAAAACTTCCAAAAATGGATTGATGAGATCAAATAGGGTATCTCATCACATTAAAATAAAACTTACAGCAAGAATAATATAAAAGAACATACCCCATCATAAAAAAAGGAGCTTAAAAGAAGTGACATAAAGGAGAGTACTTAAAGAGATAGAGAGAGGTTAGATCTCTTACGAAAATTCGGCAGCCTAACGGCGCCACTCAAAACTTCCAAAATGGATTGATGAGAGAGAATAGGGTATCTCATCATATGAACATAAAAATTACAGTAATATTAATATAAAATAACATCTCAATCACAAGAAATATGAGATTAGATGTAATGACTAAAAGAGTGTACTTAAAAAGAAAGAGAGGAGTAGGATCCCTTACCTCGGGTCCGACTTGACTCGATCATTCTTTAACGTCCTGAATAATAAACTTGATTTAATTTCCACTTTATTAAGAACCTTTTTCTAGTTCATTATTCCTTTTATAACACTTATTGTCATGTTATAAACATTATGTAATCATTTAAGTTAATAATGTTTGTTTTGTTGATATTTGGTTCTTAAGTCGAAAGTGGACTTCTTACAATTACATGTTGTTCGTGTGGTCAAAGGTTCTTTATATCCAGAATAACATTACTGATTTGGATAGAATATATATCATATATATCCAGCATATACATGTATTTATAATATTTCATAATCATTTAGAGGTAAGAAATGAAATGCACCGTTCATGGAGATGGTAAGTCGTATGTACGCATGAACGCTACTTTCATTTCTTTGTCATATTAATGGAATTAAAACTAAATGAGTGGTATGTATATTTTAATTCCAGAATTATATTCATCATTTATATGTATCATTAATCATATATATCCATTATATACATGTACTTATAATAGTACATTACATTTGGGGATAAGAAATGAAATGCACCGTTCATGGAGACGGTAAGCCGTACGTACACATGAACACTACTTTCATTTCTATCTCATACTTTAATGGAAATAAATAATAATGATATATAGTTATATTATAATTCCAGTATAACATCATATATAATAACATTAAATCCATCCTTTATACGTCCCACGTATGGCATTAACGAATCAGATCACTTTGAAGGGGCGGTAGTCCGCACTTCCTAAAATGACGATATCGCGTATACCCATAATGGAATCCATAAAGGTAATCCACAAATGAAAAATACAGAAGCTTAAGTAAAACATAAACATATTATATATCATATATAAATATAGTGACATCTTAATGTCCACCTTTGAAGGTGTTATATGAGTGTTGAACAATCATCGTTTCGTGAGGCAGAAATTCTCCATCCACGGAAACAGTATGTTCTTTAACCATTAGATGGAGGTGTGTGTAAGTGTAGCTCGAATACGTATTATAACCAAATCCTAGTATATTAAATATACTGGATTTGTTACAAAAGAAATTAATAAAAAGTGTTTAGGGGGTTGGAGAGGCAAAATAAAACAAAAGGACTCAAGTGAACACATTACCTTAAAATCGGGTAACTCCCTTTGGTTTGAGCTCAAAGGCTTCTTTGGGAAGACTTCTGCCCAAAGTGAGGATTCAAGGAGTAATATAGGGAAGTGGAGAGACAAAATGGGCAGGGATTGGCCGAGCCAAAGGCTTTGGGAGTGTGGGTAAGGAGGTAGAGGTGGGGGCCTTTTATAAGAGGAGAGGAGGGGCACTCATGGAAAGTAAAGAAAAGTCACTTTATTTTAAAATGGTATTCGGACATAAGAGGTCCCACATTGATGTATTTCTAGGATAAGGTGATAAGGTCTCTAAATCCACTCATCCAATTGGTTTTGGACATGTGTAGGTCTTAGATATTACATTATCATTCCATTTTATTTAAATCGTTAAATATTGAGGTCATCGCTGCATCATCATGATGTCATAAATATTTTAATTTATTTAATGTTTAAAAATTATAACAAAAATACTATGTTGTAGGAAAACATTTTATCTTTCTAATGAATATTTATATTCAAAAATATTAATTGTATAACCCCATGTAAAAATTGTTTTAGTAAAACATCTCATGTGTGTGTCATTTTTTACTTTAACTTTAAATAAAAAGATATTAATGTCATTTTCCAACCAAAGTGGCTCCATGGGGTACCCAAGTTTACCCATGGCTTGTATTGGTTGGTAATGACACATCCAATAAGGGTACGACAAGTGTATAGGTATTTTCATTTTATTATAATATCATTTTTTCCTTAAATTGCACTAATTACCTCTAATCGCGATTAAAAACTTAATAAGTTACTTTTCACCAAATAATTATTTTTATCCCATTGAACCACATTTTACTTCTTAATGACAACCATGTATGTCGGATTTTTGAAATTCAAAACACAAATATGGCAAAATTTCATTTAAACGTAAAAATCAGTTTTTATAAGTACCACGTAGTGGTTTCACTATTCATCAAAAATTGAAGTTTTTCAGAAAATTCCCAAAAATTCACCCTAAGATATATTTGATATTCCAAATGCAAAAATGAAGTCTATTTTACAAAATTCAAAACCTATAAGTCACATTAATTAATTTAATAATTAATTCCCACTGTCATGACAAATAGCGTGTTTTTATGAAACAATAAGTATCAAAAGATTGACACTAGTTTAAGTCTGATTTTAAAGTGAAATTAATTCCAACGACCACTATTGGATTTAATGGTAAAAATATATTCTAATTTCACTTTAAAACCAATTAAAAAGATAATCTAATCATATAAATAAATTAGATTAAAAACAAGTTTTGAATTAAAATACAATATTTTACACTATTCATTAAAAAAAACTTTAACGGAAAGATACCAAAAATTTACACAAAGTAAATTTTGATGTCCCAATTCTAAAGAAGAGTTTTATTTGGTCCAATAAGATGTATAAGAGTGAACAAAACTATATTTAATGACGGTTCTCCATCAAAAGGTGATAAAGGAACCTTTAGTGAAAACTAGGGCATATACGCCTAAAATTGAAATCTTTCCGTATTTTAAGCCTTTATCTTTTATTGGATAAATG
Organism: Viscum album; assembly: GCA_963277665.1. Taxonomy (NCBI): domain Eukaryota; kingdom Viridiplantae; phylum Streptophyta; class Magnoliopsida; order Santalales; family Viscaceae; genus Viscum; species Viscum album. The sequence goes on along the minus strand of OY728146.1, from coordinate 1,998,861,057 downwards.
TAAAAACATTTAAAAACATATATAATAATATTTTAGTTATTTCTATCCATTCCTTCCAATATGAAGGCTACATGTTAACTTCCATTTAAAATAATATTATTTTATTATTAGAGTGCAACATAAGATTCCCAAGAAACTCGTTGTTGCATGTTGGGTACGCCATCAAGCATAGCGTCCCCTTTTAAGTCATATTAATATTTTATTCACAAAAATGGTTAAACATGAAAATGTCATATTCTTTATTTACCTGGGGTGTTACATGTTAAACATAATGTGGATCCTTTTTCCCATGTAATAACATGTGAATGCCTTCCTCCTATATTCTTTTACAACACCGCAACATCCTGAATTACGAAAATCCACCATCTCTTATTCCAAAATCACTACCTTAATATTAGGACCATATTAAGGTTTATCTTTCCTTCAACCATGTAATTTCCAAAAAAAAAAATTAACTCGCTGTAGAGTCACATTTCTTATTACCATAAAATCCCAAATCCTTAATTAAATAGTACTACAATACAATTATTATTTATTTCTAGAACATCATTGATAAAACACTTAAATGAAATAATTCTAAAACAACAACATAAGAACACTAGTCATTCCCCTTCATCTGTTTTAGTATCATAACTTGATTATTCTCCAATTGCATCGTTTGCAGCATAGTCTGATGACTGATACATTGGATCGCGTAGTTTCCAAACTCATTGAAAATGAAGCATTGTACATTTGAAACCATTTTCTTACCCTTGCAATCACGTACATTGTGCCATTTTCCTCTACACTTATAACAAACTCACATTTCTTTTAGGCAAGTTCCAGGGTGTTTCTTCCCACACTTATCACATATGGGAAAATTCTTCTTTTCCATCTTCCCTTTATCCATATTTCTCTCTTCCATCCTTTTCTTCTCTTTCTTCCCTTCAAAGACATAGGACTCCGAGAATTCTTTACTCATATTATCAACACATGATACTATTTCTTCATATGATAATAATACGTGGGAAACTATTTACCTTCTAAATTCTGGATTAGGACCACGAATGATATGATCCTTCTTACTCTTTCGATCATACGTATTACGGGAGTTCAAATTCCTTCAAATGGGCACCATTTCTATACAATAGAATAAACTAGTTCAGTTTATGAATTGCAATGAATAATTTCCAAGCTTGTAAAATACCTAACACAAATTGAACAGTTTATGGATATAATCCATAATCATAAAAATATTTTCTTTGAGTAAGTATATACTCATAAGCCCTTAAAAATTGTTTCTAAAGAAAATTAGAATTATCCTAATCATATCTCCCAGGAGTGTCATAACCAAGAGTGCAGCAAGGCCCGTTGTCGTGCACTAGTTCTCGTTCGAGTCTAGCTCAAAGCGGTGTTTTTGGGTTTTACCCCTAGGTACATCTGTGCTAGAGCCGCCTCTACCTGCTCGTATCCAGACAGGGATTTATTGCTCAGAAAACTTATGAAATCTACACAATACCAAAATTCTAGGAATTTCTTCTATACTAATCCTCAAAGTCTATCTTAGGGATATGTACTTTAATCAGATTTTATCTAAATCTACTTTCCAAGGTTATTTCTAAACTTTCTCTGATACCAACTATAATGGCCTGACCCTAGTTACCCAGAGTCGGTGAATTATTTTAATACATTGGCATGATTACAAGGAATCAAGTCCCGAAGTACCGATCAGTTTAGCAGTCTTGGAAAAATAGATCACATACATGAATATTACATTTTCACTTCAATATGTACAAAAAAACATAAATAAACTTTATTAACGCCATTATTCCCTTGGCATATCCCTGCATATCAATCACATTACACTTCTTAGAATCTTGGAAAAAATAAAACATAGAAATGGGTGAGATCAAATGCTCAGTAAGGGTAAGAAATATAGCGGAAACTTTCAAAAATAAGCATAAACATTTACGAAAATGTATAAAACTAAAAAAAAGCCTTTTAAACTTGAACTTCAGCATAATATGGTAGAAATTAAATGAAATAATTCCATTTACTTGTTCACATGGATATTTTACTAATCGAATAATCACATGAAATATCACTAACCACATTCATAATGATGGAATGCATAATGCCAGACTATCATAACCACATAGCCAAGGCCTCATGCCAAGACTACAAATATGATTTTGTCAAGGCCTTGTTCCAAGACACTAGTTTGTCTCATGAAACCAACTGATGCATCTAGGATCTATAGCGGGCTCCACCCGTCACATATTAACTCTAATTAGTCCCATATGAAAAGGTTTAAAAATAACATAAACATTCGTATTAAAACTAGCATACAAAATGTCAATAATTTCTCCATAAACCATGAATGGTATAAAAATATCATATCCACAGTCAAACATATCACAAAACCTTCAATAACAGTTTTGTATAATAAATCAACTTCAAATGAGCTTAAAATCCATCAAGTGATGAATAAATTTTTTTAAGAGAAATATCATTTTTGTAAAATAATTTAAAAGTCACACATTTATAAAGGAAGTAATTTTAAAAGAGATTTTTGAATCAAAGTGTCCCATACCACTTTGAAACTTTTGAAAAGAATTATCATTTCAAAACATTCATGTCCATATAAATAAATCCTTAAAAACATTTTGAAAACATGGACATTAATTGAAAAGATTTCGAAAGATAAATCATTAAAACATTTGAAATTTTGATCTTGATAAAGTGTACCTTTCAAAATCCTTAAAATATTCATTTTGAAATAATTTTTATGAAAAATGGACATGGATGATAAAAATGTCCCAGTAAATACTTACACATAAACAATCTCGGATAATGATGAGATTGAGGAATTAACCCTTACCAATTTGTTAACTTACGAAACATACAACCCATGAAAGTGGTATCATACAATGAATATGTAAATACACATAATGTAAAGTTTATTACACAAAGAATACAATTATGGTTAGTACATACACCACACAAAAGGCAATAGTGGCAATATGACATGAATCTCACAGGAATAAGGAGTGAGCTGAAAACCCCTTACCTTGCACTTTCCTTTAGTAGAGGGTACGTTTAACCTCCTTTACGAAGATCATAGTATGTTATTAAATTATAACAGAACAATTTTAATATTTATGATATCATACATGATTCATTTATGACTTTATATTAGCCATTTAACAATAATTTCCATGTTAAGTTAACATTTCAGGTAATAATCACTTTCTTTATCGTACGTGTTTTAACTTGTCACTCTTGGTTTTATCACATAGATCATGATTTAAATACTTCCAGAATATAAAACAAGATAAATATATCATATATATTTAGAATATAAATATGTATAATAGACATATATATGAAATGGAAGACACAGTTTATGGAGACGGTAGTCCGTACGTACGCATAAACGTTGTTTCTGTTTTCATATAGTATTGAACGGAAGTAAGTGAATAAGATATATGTAAGTCAATAATTCCTTATATATATATATCTAGTAGAATTATTATTTCATATATTACATGATTATTTTTAATATATACTTTTATAATCGTCGATGAATGGTGAACTTGGAAATGAATCTCATCGCGTCGTGGAGACGGTAATCCGTACGTACGCACTAGCGATAATATCATTCTTTTGATATTAAAATAATATATAATTGTATGATATATCATATATACAGAATCATTATCATGTTATATTTATTATTTACATGAATTACAAATCATTATTATACCCATCCAAATATTAATATATTGAATAACAATTACACCACGACGTGGAGACGGTAAGCCGTACGTACGCACGTATGGTGACATGAAATTCATAGGATGGATATAATAATGAATATAGTTGTAAAATATTTATAATAATATTACATTATATAGGAGATACTGTATTAATCATTTTATAATGGTAATAACATATAAATAAGAAGTGGAAGAAAAAAGGAACTTGAAAACGGGTGGTGAAATCATTACCTCTTCATCGGGTTCTTCCTTTTGATTTGATCAAAATGACTCCATAGGATGGCTTTATGACTAAAGTAAGGCCTCTATGATAAATTGAGTGAAGTTTAGAGAGTATTTGGGAAGGTTTTGGCCGATACAAAAGGCTTCTAAAGTGTGAATTAATGAGAAGGGGGGGGGGGTGTCCTTTTATAAGAGGGGTGAGGGGCACCTTTTGAAAAGCTAGAAATATTATATTATAGTAAATTCATATTCGGTTTCTAGTGGCTCAAAAGTGGATTATTTAAAGGATAAGGTGGGGATGGGTCGAAAACCACTAAACCATTAGCATTTAGATAGGTTTGGGTCATTATATTAACTTTATCTTTTAGTTTTATCTCTTAGTTAATTAGTTTGACACTTACCATGTCACTTTGTATTTTTATATTATATAGTTAATAAACATAAAATATAAATCCAAGCCACCCCAATGTGGTACATTAATGAAAAAAATATCATGATATAATTCTCTTGACAGAACCTTAGATTTTTAAGAAATTAATATCAATTAATAATATAATATTTGTTTTAAAAACTCTTTTATGTCAATTTTGACACTATTCAATAATTGACTTTTGTAAAAAATCATAACATAATGATTACTTCTAAAAAAGTAAATTAAATCAATCCTAATATGTCATATTTTCCTATAAAATTAGTTTAATTTATTAAAAGTCTGAAATTATATTTAGTTGGGTATTTATAATATCAATTATTTTAATTTTTTCACTATTATGGTAATTACTGCATAATCATTGTGTCATAACTAAATTAAATTATTTAATGTCTAACAATTATAAATAAAATATCATTATTTAGGAAATATTTTTAGATTTATAATGAATATTCATAGTCTAAAATTCAAAATATATAACCCTATGTAAAAATTGTTTTTCTAAAAGATATATGCTTTTTTCATTTTTGTATTTATTTTAACTTAATTAAAATAAAGTGTCCCTATCACCTACAAGTGGCTCCATGGGGTCCCAAAGTCGACCCAAAGATGCCCATGGTCGGACATGTATCCACCAATAAAGTTAGGAGAAGTTTTGGGGTAATTTAGTATTATTATAATATTATTTTTTATCCCTTATTTACCAGATTTACCCTTTAACCATGGTAAATAAAATATTTACTGAAGTAATTATTCAAAATTTCTAAAAATAACACTTTCCTACTTAAACAATTTGAAAATCCTGATTCAAAATATGCAATCCATTTTTCCAAATTCAAAACCCAGAAATGGAAAAAATTAATTTATAATTAATTCCCACTGTCAAAACAAAAAACATTTTTTAAGATATAATAACTATCAAAAGATTGATATTTGTTTATGTCCGGTTTAATTGTAAAATTATGTTCAATGACATAAATTGTATTAAATGGTAAAAATATATTCTAAATATACTTTAAAACCACTCAAATTCATAATTTATCACTAATAATTATTTCAGTTAAAAAAGTTGTTTTTAATTAATATTTAGTAATTTTCACTATTCATCAAAATATTAAAGTTATCCGAAAAGTACCAAAATTTCACCTTAGGCTAAATTCGATACTCCAAATCCAAAAAATGAAGTCCATTTTGAGAGTTAAAATTTCTAAAATCTTAAAAAGTAGGTATTACTATTCATAACGACTACTTTGATTGGTCGTGGTGTGTGTTATAACTCGAAGTTGCGTACAACACCCGCTACTGTATTATTCAAAGAGAATCATCTCGTGGAAGCTTGGGGTGTTACATTCATTCACACTATTTTCTTCTTCTACTTTTCCATAATTAATTTTTTATTATAATGTATTAACATAAGTATAAATCATATAATAATATGTTATAATAATTATGTAATGACCTTATTCCACCTTCGATCCATCCTACAAAAAATGAAATCACTACGTGTGAATACGTAAGGCTTATCCTCTCTACATTGTGGTGTATTCTTTTTTTCCCACCACCACACATGGATGGATATAATGATGTAATTAATAACTATAAATTATTATTATGACATGATATATATTATTTAACAATATATATAACACACTTTTATACCAATTCATAATTTTCATAATGATATAGTCACTCATTCGTACATACAACCTACATTCTCCATGATGTGATCTGATTAATTGTACATGATATCCACTAAAAATGGTTATATAAATATAAATAATGAATAAATAAGGTATCTATTAGGTTAATATCATTTTTTAATTATATAAAAATGACTTAAGAAAGAGAAATATATCTTATTTAAAAAACACGCATAAGAAAATAATGAAGGTTATACCTGAATAAAGATTAATAATAAAATAATATTACCAAACATATTATAATAAGATTATATATGATATCATAAAAATTTATTATGATTTCAGAATAATTAAATTACATTATCTAAATTAATATTAATGTTACCTTTGAAATTAAAAAAATAATTACATAAATAAATAAAAAATTTCATTTATATGTTTTTATTTTTATTTGAATAATATAATATATATATAATTAATTAATTATTTACATTGAAAAATATAAATTTCATATTTTTTATATATAAAATTATGAAAACGTTCCTCAATTATTTTATTAAAAATTAGCTTTATAAAAAATATTTCTATACTATATTAAAATATATATACTTATTATCGTATAAATAATATTTTAAATTATATGACAATATGAATTATATTATTAATGGTTCTCTTTATCATCATAAATAATAGATCTCAAAGTATTGAACATTTATTATGATAAAAATGCACTGAAAAATAGAAAATTTATCATTTATTTTTGCTCGCACTGATGAAATTCAACACCTTTTCAATGTTTTTTATCATTGAATAAGCATAGTGAAAAATATAATGAAATATATAGTAGTGAAAAATTATGTTCTTTTTCGATAAATATATTTTATAAATGAAAAGGATATTATATTCAATCAAGAACGTATATTAATTGGAGAACACTATCATCAGACATATTACTGATTTATGATGAGTTATCAGAAGGAGTAATAATTTGATCATTTATTGTGAGAAGATTATTAATGAAATTTAGGCAATTCTACATCTCATTTCTAAAATAGTGGATGATATTTCACTTCAAATTATACAGTTGGAGACTCTTTTAGATATCTCACTATTTACAAAATACATGTGATTCTAGGGTACATTAATTATTCAGAGCGAGTTATTATCATATAATGGATTATTCAAACTACCTTATGGATTAAACTTAATGATTTTAGGGCCTTAAAAGAGATATTATGAATGGAAAGATGGATTTTTTTTAGATTTTATAGGGAGGTTATTGGCAGTCACCAAGAATTCCCTATATACATATATTCCATTGTGAAAAAAAATGAAGCATGTGATACAAATTTTTAATATAGAAATTATAAGAGGAATAAAGAATGTATAAATGGATTATGAATTTTCATTATTTATTCAGGAAAAAAATAAATTAGAAATACGCTTATTTTTAAAATAGAATAACTACACCCTTGACTTCATATTGGACAATTTTTTACTAAAACACGTCATTAGTGATTCCAATTCAGTTGTTGGTTATATTGATAATAACAGAATTCATTATAAATTATTTTTATATTTAGATAATATTTTTTAGATGTGAATGAAATTATGGAGGTCTATAAAAGTTTAAATCCAATCACCAGACACTTATATCATTTCCTGTATCTATATAATTTATATAGATTGTTTCCTTCCTGCCTACCATTCTAAACAATTGTTAAATAAATATTAAATTTTATTCATTCTAATATGGTGTCAAATTAATGATCCACAAATGTATTCATTATCCTTACATTTAGATTTATGATTCAAGAATAATATATACATCATTATTAAGATATTTTTTGTAATTCATATGGCCAAGAAAATAAATTATTACATCTATGTTACAATGGAAGACTTATTTTTTTCATATACTGCCCTTTTTGAAAAAATTAATATCATATCATTAGATTTTTTAAATGTAGAACATAAGGGGATATATATTTGGTAATATTTTTTAATTTTAAATGGTAGATATGTCATTTTTTAATTTTTTTTCTTTATGATATTTGGTGTTGTTTTTCAAGGATAATCATTGGGTTCTCATTAATGGAAACACACCCCTGTGGTGTGGATAATTCATAGATTGGTCTACCCAAACCCTCATAATCTAGGTTCATCAAAACCACTGTTTGTAGAACATTACTCTAGGAATATTATCGTTTTCTTATATATCAAACATGGATGGTATTCCCGCACATAATTTGGTAATAAGATTTCTTATTTTTTGAATAATCATCCCATGTATAAAGGGTTAAATTAGGGAATAAGATTCTTGATAATGTTGAAAACTTATCCTCATTGATGAGTTGTGGTATTGTCAAAACCATAACTCCATTTTCATTATTATTTATTTCATTAATTATTCATTATCAATATATATGAGTTTTGCTGATAATTACCAGTTCTAAGCAAAGTACTGGAACCCACATGAAACTAACTTCATGGCTTGATCAAATAAAATATTCAATCTCTTATCAATGTATATTTAAAATTTATGTGAATTAATTTTCTACAAATTTGGTGAAATCGTGAATCCTCTCATGTGTGTCCTGTGAGGAGTTAACAGTTGTTGCCTGGTTTTTGAACCCTTCATAATCTATTATTTTTAAACGTTTGAAATTCATAAACTACCCTACACTGATTTTACCCACCATTTAGCATTTTTAACCCTATTTGTTTGTTTCCATTTAAGGAAGAACCAGAGACATGACCCTCCCTTTACATTAATTTAATTCAATTTATTATTCTTTGATCCTATGTGAATTCTTTATACATTGGGATCTAGTTGCATTCAACTTCTACTAATTCTATCAATTTATTCTTCTTATTCCCTCCAATGAAGGAAATATAGACTGAATCATAACTAATTGGATTAGTATTACTATAAATTAAATATGAATTTTAATTATATATTATCAATAATAAACTAATATCATTGAGGCCGTACAAAATTAAAATAATATACAGTGGTCTTGTGTGAGTTTAGCTCAACACATCCACTTTTAACTATTGTTAGTGTCACCTCTAATACAAAATGATGTCATGGATAACAATGAGTTGTAAATAATTTTTATCCATTTTATTTCATATGAATGAGTTTGTATCACGTGTCTACATTATTATATAATGACTATAAACAATTATAAATATGCATTCATCTATCTCACATAATATTAAAATGATGGAAATAATAACTCATGGAAGAATAAATAAGTGTTCTACGCCATTAACTCAACATGGGGTCACTGGAATAAGAGTAGCTTCACATAGAGAATACATTGAAATAATATGACATGATGATATATTTTATTACATTGTGTGACACTAACTAAATATGTGATCATTTTTATCAGATTAACAAATTGTTGGTGGTGTCACATATAAGAATAACGAGATATAGTCTCAAATGATAGGAGACTTGCAATAATAATGATGCACTAGCATAAAAACAATAAAGTGTTACAATGGATCATATAAAATAAAAAATAATTATTGTGTAATATAATTACATCAATTTATATACAAATTTTACGCAACATCATAACCATCTACATATGGATTTCGTCAATTTTTAAATAAAATATATACTATAATGATAATGATTTTCTCTGTTTTGGGAATATTTATTGAAAACAATATATATATATATATCATGTTGAAAATTATGCATTCAATAAATAATATAATTTTTTGGTTTCAACAGATGAATTATAATCATTTGACACCACAGAATTGAATTAGAAACAATATCCCAAGAAAACCATTTGTGAATACATCAAATGGTGTATGAAATATATATTAATAAACAATATTCATTACCCAAATTAACATTAACGAATCCATCAACATCTTATTTTCCAAAAAATGATCACATAATGTAGCCAAAAAACATACCTCCCAAATTTTATATCAACCTATTGAAATGGAAACATCCATCACTTGGGCATGACTCTACAACATTTCTATGATATGATACTATATCATAATTAGAAAGAAAGAAGATAGAGAGGCGGGGTAATGAATTATTGAAATAATATTGATCCATATAATTCAAAAAAAGGCATAAATTGAAAATCCTCATCATCTATTAATTCCAATTATGGATTCCACTAGAATTGGCATTCATTCATTGATTCATTTAGAGCCCATGTGAAAATCACATATAGGTACATCCTTTATAACATTGATCTATAATAATTAATTAAATTGCCTATAATATTATTTTAACATATTTTCCCCTATATGGTACATATATGTAAATGATATTCATTGAGGATAATAATTCAAAACTATTTACATTAATAATTCATGCATACCGATGTATTCCATTCCAAAATATCATATGTTATGTTATGGTAAATGAAGTAGAAATATGATATCTATGGATTGTATAAAATGATATTATCATTGATCTGCGATAAATCATTTTTATGATTCCAATTTTACTATACAAAAACTATTTCATACCATATGATAGTGGGGATTCTGTTCATGTCTCCCTCAATAGTTACTCACATATCTCATTCCTAGGTTTCAAATCCATCCAATTTCAAGGATACATATCATATCACATATGTCATTTTGTCATATAATTAAACCTCTTTTTCTGGACATAAATCAGAATTTCAATTATAAGACACAATTATATATTAAATGATTACCATGTAAGATTTTATACATCATGGTCATTTATCTGTGGTTACAAGATTCAATTTTTAAGTTAAGAAATTATTTCAGGTATTTAATAATACATTAAATGGCCAATATTCAATCATGTTCGACAATTTAATTATTTTTCCCTTCATAAATGTATGGATCATATTTATTCATCCATATTACAATGTTAAATAGGCAATATATTCTAATATATATATAACTAAAACACATAACCAAAATGATTCATAATATGTATCATATTTTTTTTGCTACAACACATTCAAAGGCTGAAATAATATATTTGTTACATCTCATTAACATCGATTCCGACCTATTTATTAAATATATATAATAAAATAATTATCATAAACATAATAAATGATCCTAGATCATGATAATTCAATGTCAATATTAATAAAAAATGTTACTAAATCATCATCCTCAATCTAGAGATTAAATTTTCTTGGTATCAATGAATGAAATGTGGTTCCACAATAACAACATTATTTTGTATTATATCAAAAAATATATAAAAAACCATTATTATATCAATCTCCATTATAATAATATGTTGATATTCATCAATATATATCCCAATGATGACATAATAATGATAAGATAAAGAATACTTATTCAAGAATTCCCCATGAATATTTTATATATTATATAATATATTGTTGAAACCAAATCATTAACACCTGGAGTAACATCTGAAAAATGAAATTGAGATTTTATAATATATTTTTTATTTCAAATTATAAATAAATATATAATTTACAACATATTATTTTCCATACAAATATAAAACTACATTCAGGTTGGTTAAAAAAGATCATAATCCCCTAGAATTAAAATCATGATATACTCTAAAATATCAATAATTAAGTCAATTTTACATTTTATGTAATCTAGACACATGATAAGGAATTTATATTTATATGGAAATAAATTAATTTGATAAAGGTCAGTTTTAATTTTATACCATATAGCCATTTTGTTAATAATTTTACAATCATTTTAATTTTATCTTTATGCCTATTTAAAATTCATGACATTAATCATAATAGATATTATTTTGTAGTTTATAAACATACCACAAACTATGAATTCATATAATGGCCTAATACACATCCTATTGGTGACCAACGATAACCATAAAAATATATTAACTCATTACAATGAAAAAAATTATTTTAAATTTTTGTGATCCAATTCCCTATAAAATAACATATTTTTGTCAGATTGACCAATCTTTATGAACTATACTAAGTCACATAATTGAATCTATCCACTAATAAAATGATTCATTTAGTAATTCAATATATTAAATTTTTGATTATTTATCAAGTTTAACTTCAATAAAACATATTTAACTATATTATCTCTCCTTCTCAAACACCCATAAAACATACAAGATGTTTTTCATATTAAATTTAATCATTCAAATTAAATATATCTCAAAATATTCACATTCTAAAGATACCGAAAAAATTATAAAATATGATATTTAACCTTATAAAAAATACTATATAATAAACATTTAAAACTATTGGGTGAAAATTATGAATTCCTCATTAAAAAATAATGTGTCCAAAATAGTATTGATATTCAACAACTCGTTCTAGATCCATCTCTTACATAAATTCATAATGGCCATTATAAATATTCAAATTTCTCAAAAATTAATATACTTATCCATATAAGATCTTATCATAAATATCATTGATATCCATTAGTCCTTCCATAAATTTTCCATCAGCACCTATATCTATGTCACTCAAAAAAACATATTGATTTCTAAATATACAAACATTAATTTTGGTATACATGAAATAAATCGTGAATACAATCCATTTTTGGTTTATGTTCCCCCACAAAACCACTTTTCGAATTCTATCATATATTTTGAAAAGTCATAAATATTGAGGGGATGGATGCATATATCTATCCAACTAGTATTTTGTATAATGAGGAGGTAACATTAATAGACCATGATCACCAACATCAAATTAAATTGTTATATTACTAAATATTGTATAAAATTTCTTAAAATTATGTGTTTATTTCATCTTCTCATTATATATATTAATTATCTAAATCTTACTATGCACCAATTCAAAACAAATGATTGCCACCTCATGAAATAGAAGACAATATTAGGCTGAGATAAATGGTTATATATTATAGAAAAAATATGATTCCATTGTAATAGAAGACTAATAATTGTTAATATAATAAAAATAATGGAATGTAAAAAGTTTCACCCATTATCCACAAAAATTGTGGAAAACCCCTTAACGTGTGAATTTGTTTTCAAATAATCCACATCATCTTTCATCTCATATGAGGATATAATTATTTTATTATATAATAATGTAATAATATCATATTTTAGTCAATTTCATACTATTGAATTGAATCAATGAAATTTATCATGAACAATTTCATTGGAACTCCATGGAGTCACAATACATTTACTATATAACGTCTCAATATTGAACCCACCATGCATGGAAATTTAATGATAATATAATGGTTTAGAAGTATTATATTAAATTGAAAACCCATATAGAATCATGTACATTTTAACAAAAAGGAATATATTGTAAAAAACAATAGATATATATTTTTATTTAAACAATGATTATTTACATGTCAGGTGAATCTTTTATCCTCTGTGATATTCTCATTTATCATGTTTAGAAATTTTATTGATTAATTTTGATACCTTTCATTGAGATGGAATGTTTTTCAATGTACTGGTTATCGAAACACAATTTTTGGTAAAAAAAATCAATCTTATAATAGAACATGTGTGTAGTTTTTCGGAAAATTTGGAAAAAATCTTAAATGTATTCTCAGGTCAAAAGGTTGATGATATAATAAAGCTCAAATCAGTGTCCTTACCCAAGGAATGACATAATTTTTTTAGCACCGTTCATATGTATAATATATCCAAAATATCATAATTATAAATAAAATTATTTTATAAAATTTATTTATATCACACAATGACATTTTTTAATATTAATAATTCCTGAATTGAGGGTTAGCACTATAATCCTATAATTTCTATTAGACATATAGAATAAACCGTCTCAAAACAAATAGTTATGGATAATGGATCGATGATCAATGCATAACTAATTCGATGGATCCTCCGCAACTACGATGACATAATGGTCGTCATTCATCAGTTACTGATCTGAATTGAGGTAGGGATATTGTTTCGTTGTGATTTTCCACCATTCATGATTCCAATGATTAATGTGGGTAAGTACATGAACCGATTGATATGCGGTTTGATTGTTGTCATGGGATGGGATGTTATCCATTGTATTATTAGGTGATTTATTTTAATTACTCTATATTTATCATTCTAATAGAAATGTATTTAATCTAACATGAACCAAGGTCCAGTTTCATTCCCCATGGTGTTGCTTATGCAATCCAATCCATCATTCTTAATGTTCTTCCCGTTTAGATCCCCATGGCCACGATTCAACTAGCATGGTGGCTCCACATACGATTGGACCCCTAGTTTCGAGGAAAACAATCTAAAAAGGCGAGATATCTTTAGATCTGGTCCTGAGGAGCTCAAATCGATGACTATTAGGAATAATAGGAAATATAGTCGGCTCAATGGTTTTCCAATGTGACTGCTAATGTGCATCTAAGATGGTGGTTTGGCAAGGCTTGGAGGCGATCTGGAGAGGTGCTGCGGTGAAATTAGCTACCAGAGGTGATGAAGTGGCCTCATTAACTAAGTTATGTATGTGTAAAGTTAGACCATCTCTATTAGGACAGGTGGACCATGAACGAGTGGGATAGAATAGGGGGACATGCCCAGATTGGTTGGGCCGAGTGGCTCGGACCCAGGGTGACATTGAAAGAGCCCGACCACCTTTGACCTCCGTAATTGACCTTGGAGGTAAACCACTATTTCCATGGGCTGGTAGGTTTTGGCATTCGACATCCACGGATAGTGGACTGACATTGTGTGTTGTCCATGAGCCTAGTGAGCACCCATCAAAACATCAATCTACTATAACATTCCAATGGTGTGTCTATTTGATGACTCTTATACGAAAATAGGATAATAAATATTAGATGTCCCCTTTAGATAATGTGGTAGGTTTTGATTTTAGACCAATATAGGTTGACATCCTTCCCTTTGTCCTTTCCTCGGTTGTTAAACATGAAATTACATACACATTAATGGATTGCAGTACCCTCTGGAATCTATGTCTTAGATAGTGTTATGCTATTCATCAATGGAAATAGAGTATAATCCTCTATCCATCCTTGAAAAGTTATGTAGAATTTATGTAACCTGTGATTGTAGGGTGATGATCATCTATCTGGTGATTCGTATTAGTTGGATTAGCGGTATTCCCCATTGTGTTAGGAAAGGAGCCTCTACATTGTAAATTAATCTAAATTAGGTTCATGGTATTCTCTAGTGTGTTTTATAGGACCCCCTATTTGTGTATAATAATCCTTTATTACTAGATATTTTTCATTTTTTAAGGATCTCAATGAGCTAGGACACTCATTGAGTCTCTCTGATGATATCATGGATCAAGGAGTGAGTTCCCCATGAAGAATCGTTCTTTGAGAAGAATTCCAGGGATGGTAATTTTTATTGAAATACCACTAGAAGTGTGTCTGGGATTGAATTTATATGGGTATTTTTAAAACATGTGTTATAGAAATATACATATGTAGATATGAGTGTATTTTACTTTGTATTATTTCCATCATGGAATTTCCATTGAAGGATTGTTTCTTATGTGGTTTTGGGGTTTCATGCCTAATTTTGTTGTAATGACCCCAATATGTGATTTTCCCACTCATTTCATTTCATATTCCTATGATAAACCATTTAACGGAGCCAAATATGGACCATGACTAGGCGTTATATAGTGATTCTAGATTGTAAAGAGTGTTCATGGGGTTTTGAGAGCAGTCCTAGTAAATATTTTCATGCAGGTTGGACTTGTGGTTATATATTATTTTTGTTATCTTTTTTTTCTCCCCATCTAATTTACAAAATATTAATTATTTTACACTAGTTGTGGGATATAGTGGTTTTCATGAATATTTTACTTAATGTTTTTTTATTTAGGTATTTTTGGATTGGAGATGTCTGAAAGTGTACCATAAATTTTTTCATATTCGTCTCATTTGTGGAATATGTCATCTCAGTGCTAGTAATGATCCCCTGGACTATTAGATATAGTCTTGGGTAAGTCATGAATATCAAACCACTGAGACATCTACGGATATAGAGGTTTCATATGTGGTTGTATACCCCTTAGGATCAAGTGTCCGTGAGGTTGGTATGTATAAATTGTGTTAACTATATTGAGTTTGGATTTCAGGCTAGGGAAAATGATGTTGGTGCAGAAGCTAACATATCCTTACAACAGGAATATGAATAGATTATATTCAACTAAATACATAGAAAAACAAGTTTAGGGGAAAACAATGGTACATGAATCATAAATGAATTTTCTTTGTTTTCCATATCCTAATTGATTCTTCACTAGAGATATATCTATTGATAGTGGTACATTTTTTATTTCATGATTCCTCGATGAAGGTAGCCTACCATGATTCAAGAGCATGATCATGATTATGATTATCTTAGTGACAATGAATCAGTATCTGGTCACATACATGATATAACACCTCCATGTGGATTACCATCTATACCACCACCTATTGAGTTTTAGATACCGTAATCACTACCTGTTAAGGATCCAAATAGGATTTGTGTGTTGACAAAGTTTCAAAATCTATGACCAATTTGGTTTTAGGGTGATCCAAAACCCTAGTTGGAAAAGGACTGTCTAGAAGCAATCACAATTTTCCTCATTCATATGATGCATTTTTACCCAAAGGAAATCCACGCCACAAATCTTCTTTCATGGCCCTATAGGGGAATGGTGGGTCTTTGTGACATAGTCTCATGACGAGACAACTCTACCCTATAATTAAATTTTGTGTATATTTAAGAAGTGTTATATAATGCCCCAATTTAATAAGTATTCATAAAATTCCCTCTATATATTCAGTAAGGTATTATGACTATGGAAGGTTATCTAACTTGTTTTATTGATCTTCATTGACACTCATTAACCATGGTATAAGACCAATTCTATTAGGCTTAGACCATAAAGAAAGGATTACGTCATGACGTGATGGAATCATTGGTATCCCTTATAATTCCTTCCTAAGATTGGGTACCTGATAGGGAATTGTTAATGGAGTGTTTTATTGAAGAGTTGAAACCAATACTGGGAGCTAATAATGGGAACTCAGTGTCTGAGACCTCATTTGAATGTAGTCGATAGTAGTCTAAGTGAACGATGTTTGTCAAGAACATCAGGAGGCAACCCCATGACTGTGTTTCAGCTGTTATGTGACCCCATGATGTCTCAAATAAGCTTGGGGAAGACACTATTACACATATGGGACTCAGATTCATCAGTAATGAGATTGACTGATCCGCCATTCAGGTTATTTTTGGATGTTCTAGGGACCACCGAGTTATAGGTAGAGAAATATGAGTGGTAGTTAGTAGGTAATCAGGTGTGGAATATGAGCATTCATGGAACTAAGTTGTGGTCAGTGGTTTTACCTTTTAAAAGAACCATCCCAATATTGTCCATGCCAGGCATGAGGAGCCGGTGGAATGGGACGAGGCCAATTCCAAATAATGAATGATTATAACCCCTTGGTTTCAAGGATGATTCATGGTATGATATTAATCTTTTCCACTATAGGTGAAGTTTTTTAGACATGGGTGCTAGTAATTCATTTTTTCAACCAGACTTTTTGATTTTCAGAGATTTAGATTAAAATGTTGACATGACCAATACAATTAGAGACTCCAATGGGAGTTGATTTTATGATCACAATCTAGTGCTGAAATTGTGGAATGACTTTTGGTGGAAAGTTATTCAGTTGGGATTTCATGGTTGAATCATTGAGTATTTATTACATCATTCATAGTACGGGCGGGTTATCCTTACTTCATGCCCATATTGGGAACGTTTGGTGTACATTGCGGTGTGTCTACTATGATGGAACCTATTTTCCCATTGATGAGGAAATGGAAACACATGCAGCAAATGTTAAACTCACACATTGGAGGGTGAAACTGGTTACACATCATTTGTCAGGCCATACCCTAAATTCAACAAATGAAATATGTCCACAGTTTATGGAAGTGGTGGAAGAGTATAAAGAAGATTTTCTTGAAGATTTTTATGGTTTACCTATCTATAGAGAGATGGACATATGCATTGATTTACACCCTCGGATGAAAAATATATCTACATATTCATATCAGATGGCTCCCACATAGCTTTGAGATATTTGGTGTTATTGGAGGACCCAAATAGGAATAGCTTATTGAGACCCAGAGTGTCACTGGGATATTCCAATATTGGATTTCCATGAAGGAAGAATGGATTAGGTTGTTATGTGTGGATTACCGTTACATGAATATGGTGACCATGAAAAACAAGTATCCATTAACGAGGATCAAAGTCTATTTTGTTCTTTTGAAGGGTTGTAATGTTCCTAGAAGATCGAGATCAGATCATGCTATCAAAAGATGGTAATAAGGGATGAGGATATAAAAAAGATGAATTTTAGGTGTCTTTATGATCACTTTTAGTACTTTGTCATTCTGTTTTGAGTGAAAATTTCCTCAGAAGTGTTCATGGGACTAATGAACCAGATCTATAATCCTTACATAATCAAGTTCAAGGAGGTTTTCATCCATGTAATATTGGTTTAATATATATCTATGGATGAAATCATGATGAAATTTAGGATGGTTTTAGAAACACACTGAGAGCAGTACAATTATAGGAAGCACTTGAATATTCCATTCTGGATTCGTCATATCCATTTTTTGACACGTCATTTCGGATGCTGGAGTTATAGTGGATCCATTAGTGGTTGACGTGGTAATATCATGGGTGCCACTGAATAGGTTTACTGAGGGGTTATGTTTCCTTGGATTGGAGTTGTGATATATTGGGAAAGCAATGATTTCATATATTTCTCACTTATTGAGATCAATTGAGATGAACTATGAAACCCATTATCTTGTGCATCAGGGAGTAGTCTTCATACTAATGATGTGGTGAAACCACCTACTGAATGAGCATTTTATAATATATATTGATCACAATGGAATAAATTATATCATATATCATAATGATCTAAAGATGTTAAAATTTTTATGTATTGGTTTCATCCAGGACTGTGACATTGAGATTGTCTATACTACATAGAAGTGAAATGTGGTGGCTGATTCTACCAGTACGAGATCTTATTTGTAGTGTCTGAACGAAGCATGGAAGAATTTGAACTCATTATAGATATCCTATTTGATGGATGTGAACATGATTAACACTATTTCATGGTTGTAACACCTAAACTCATACAATTAGTTAGTGAGAAATATTTTTGGTTACTGATTATGAGAAAATACATAAAGAGTTGTCAAACTTTCATGATTCTGGTGGATATTAGAAATAGGGGGTGGATGTCATTCATTTAAGAGGATTCATTGTTTTACCATTGTGGTTGAGGGAGAATGTTTCAAGGGAGTTTCATACATCTCATTGGAGGTACATACAGGGTTGGAAAAGATGTATCAGGACCTTTGATGTCATTTTTGGCGGTAATTGACAAAAAGGGGGTTGTAGGGTTTTTTCTTTCGATGCCTCACTTCTCTGCAAGTGATGGTTGAACGCCCATTTGCAGAGGGTTTAACTCAACATCTTGGGGTGATTTAAAGGACGTTGGATGTGATATATATGGAAATTTTGACATACTTACCATGTTTTTTTTAGGGGAATAGTTTTATATGGGAGATTTTTGAATGAATCTCAATGTTGGCCCAATTCCAGTATATTAGAGAGTAGAGTTTAGTAGAGATTTTAGGATGCCTATTCTTGTATGGGATTTTATGGATCCAATGAATTTCATTGTTTTATTTCATGCTTCTCTATTTACTTGCATGTTTTTAAGGTATTGAAGTAAGAATTTCGGACATAGTTATGCTTGAGAACATTGTTTCCAAAACATATTGATGAAAAGAGGGAGAAAACTTTTCATGTTATATAAGACTTGTTATGGGATTGAATGTATAAATTTTTTCTATTATTGGGAGGATCACCTACCACTGGTGGAATTTCCATACAACAAAATTTATCACTCCACCAATGATATGGAACCATTCGAGGCCTTATATGGGTGATCGTGAAGGTCGCCACTTTGCTGGACTGACTGAAGAGAGTCATCGCTCATGGGACTAGAGTTGGTTAAAACTACTACAAATAAGGTCCATATCATCTAAGAGCAGACGAAGACACGATAAAGTGATTAGATGTCTTATGTTGAATGTTGAAAGATGGTTTTCGAGTTCAACGAAAGAGTCCATGTGTTATTTTGGGTCTCACCTCAATACATATTATATATATTTGTCTTGGGAGGAGAGATATCTAAGAGCTTCACAAGCCATTTACAAATACTACATAGAGTTTGCAAAGTGACATACTTTTTTTTCTCTTGTACTATAGTTAGATCTGGAACACGATGTCTTCCACGATTCACAGTTGATGAGGTATGTGCATGACCCATAACACATCATCAACTAGGGTTATTTATACATCAAGGATGGAGTGACATATTGTGATTTCCCAGTTGACATCAAGGATCATCATGATAGAGTATTTTGTGGGTGGTAATTTATATTGGTTCTAGTCCGGGGAAAACATGTAAATTGTAAGGATTGAACATGCGAGCACGATGCTAAAATTCATGGCTAGTACCCTATTTTGATTATGTATCGCTTCTTTCAGATTTTGGAGAAGTATATCCACAATATGGGGATAATGTATCATCCCACATTTTACGATGTATTATTTTTATATATTATATATTATTAATTTCATGAAAAGGTGTAAAGATGACGTGTGATTATAAGGCCAGGTTTTCCTGAAAAAATTGTTTGAAAATTATATAATTTTTAATAGTATGAACATGTAGCTATCCAGAAAAATGGGAATATCTCTTAAATAGGTTACCAAATTAGGAATATGACGGAATGGTTAATATCCATGTAGTGGATTTAACCTAGGACAGAAATAACTTTAGTCAACACATGACATCTATATAAATATATTGTAGGGTGTTACTATAATGAAAACAATTCTACAAAAATAATTCTTATAATTCATATACCTTTTCATTTTATTTATCCTTTTTTAGGAATTAAGTGTTATCACCATAACATTGGAATTCATCTGAGTTGTTGAGAAACATCTCTCTCGAAAAAATGTTGATAGATCATTGATCAATGATCAATGTGAAAACGATTCAATGGAACCCCACTAACGATGATTTCACAATGATATTCCTTCATCAGCTACATATTTTAATTGAGGTTACATGCTTTTTTTTTTGTGATTTTTCATATTAAAAATTTCCAAAATGAACGCAGGTCATTCCATGGACAAATTGATCCACATTTTGATTGTTGTTACAAGATGGGATATTATCAAATGATTATTAGGAGAATCATATTAATTCATCTTCTCATATCCTTATAAAGGATATGGATTGAGTATAAAAATAACCAAGTACGATTTTTGTTCCACAAGGATTACATTTTTCTTCTCTTTAAACCATTCTTCTCATTATTCTATGCTGGAATCCCTTGGAAATTGTCTGACTTTTTAGGTGGCTTCGAATGAGTTTGTACCCCTAGAATGAATGAAAATTGACAACATAGGATGGATACTTGTAGTTGTGGACATGATGTGGCCCAATGTCCCGAAAGTCTACAAAGGGGACTAGGAATGTGGGTTTGGGGATGTGAGGCTGCGATGATGGCGGGGACCAGAGGTGGTAGTGGCGGCTACGTGGCACATAGCTGGATTAACTGTGGGGAATCCTAGGAGGCCTTCATACTAGAGGCCCAGGAAAAGAGAGATTGGTTGGGACAAGGTTGAGTGGGTTGTTCCCATGAAGGGCAGTCTAGGATGACTGGGCCGAGCTAGGTGGGCGAGGCCCAGATGGGTTGGTCCGAGCGGGTCAAACCCATGGAAACTGAGCAGGATTAGGGCCATGGTATACTGCACGGTCTATCATTAGCTATGGTTTTTGTAATAACCTTGCATCCAAGGAAGATGGGGGCACGATCGACCATCACAGTTAGTGGACCATCGGTATAGTCGGTCCACATGCCTAATGACACCCTATTGAAACATTAAACTACTATAACATTCAAATGGTACATCTGTTTGATGAGTATTCTACGATGTTGGGATGAAAACTTTCATAAGGTCCTTTGAGATAATGCGTCATTTCATTAGTTTGGACAATTATAGATTTTGAGAATTATTTTGGTTCAATCATATATTTTTCAGTAGGTAATTACATCAACATTACATTATTTTAGCCCCTATGGAGGCCGAGTCCATGATACAGTTATGGTATTTTTCAATGGGATTAGAGCATGATCCTATATCCCCTATTGTTATGTTATGTGGAATAAATGTAACCACATAGAGTAGGGTGTTGGTCCTCCGGATAGCGGGTCTCATTAGAAGGGTTAGTTATATTCCCTAGTGTATTTCTGTATGATACAATATTTCGAGAATTAATCTAGATGGGGTTATTGATATTCCCCAATGTGTTTTGCAGGATCCCCACTCTATATACCATAAACATCCATGACCATTGCATTCTCATTTGGGTAAGGGCCAAATGAATTGTACCTCTTTGTGGGTGTCTCTGATGATATCATGTCTTAGCAATTGAGTTCTCCTATAAAGAGTTTTCTTCAATAAAAATTTGAAGTCTAGTAATTGGATTTTGATTACTACTAGACATGTGTCATGGATTGAGTCTATCAAGTGATTTTTTAAACGCATTGTAGACATTTACCTATGCGGAGTTGATTTTGTTTTTCATTGTGATATTTCCTTCATGGTATTTCATTTTTCATATTTTCCTTTCTGGTTCTTGGTTTTCCTTCTCATTATTGATGTAATCACCTTCACATGGGCTTTTCCAGTACGTGTCATTTCTTTTACATATGATAGACCCTAAGACAATGTAATAGGTGGACCCAAACTAGGCAGTGCATAGTGAGGCCAGACAAACTATGTATGTTCTTACAATTCATTCAACATTCCCAGTACCATTTTTCTTACAGGATATACTTGTTGTAAAATAACCTTTTTGGTTAGTTTTTTGGACCTATTTACATTCCAGAACATTCATTGTTTTACTATGCTTTTTGGATATAGTTGTTTTCATAAATTTTTTATGAAGTATTTTTACATTTCATAATTAGTATTTTGGAGATGTGTGTGTTGGGGTAAATGTACATTTGGATAATTTCATCCATTTTTTGGATATTTATACTCGTTAGAAGTGACAATCCACTGGCCTATTATAGGTAGGATTGGGTAGTCATGACATGGGAACCAATAGGACAGGTCATGACAAAAATAGAGTCAACTAGATACATATCATTATCTAATTGAAAAAATAACTAAAATATATGGAATTGAGATAAAAACCCAACCACCGACATCCTTAAACAATTCCATAAAAAATTGTCCCTTCAATTAATTATACATCATTAGACTATCCATGTTTATTTCTAATTGTGAAACATGTAACTCCTTGAGAAATTTTTATCTTATAAGCCATAAATCTAATACATTCCATCAAACCAACACCTGATATTCATCATCAGTATCCATCATTTAAGGGATAATCTATTTATAATATGATCTCCATAAATTTATATTTTAAAATAATATAGTTTATATTCCACGTCCTAATAAAATAAAATAAAAATAATCATGATTTTATAGAGGAAAAATCCACCCCTAACCTCATTCAAATTAAGATATAGTTTAATAAGATATCCAATCAACAAGCATTCATTATTATCCCTAATGATGAATCATTTTATGTATTATTTCACATCCACATTGTTACCTATATTGATATTATATGATATCTTAAAATGATTATATTATTTGAAATTCACGCATGTTCATTAGTGTAGATTAAAATAACAATAAGAAAATATATAATAAAAGATCTTCTGGTATGTGGAGATCATAATGTGATCATCGACATGGTAGTGTCTTGATAGATTCAATAAATGTACCACTACTTCTCTTTCAAGGATATGAATGGAATAATTATTATTATGGGGATATTACTACATAGACACAATTTACAAGAAAACATTATCTTCATCAACAAATATCCAGACCAAAGAAGATAATTATCATAATAGTCCTCAAATAATGTTTGTTCCAAAGGAAATAAATGGATTGAAGATCATATTATATTCTCTAAAAAAATCATATATATCCTAACAGTGCTCCATACACCAAAAACATTTGTCAATGTTAGTCCACATAATGCATGGGTATTTGATTTAGATGAATTTATACCCGAACCTCTACTAATTACTGCCCAAACAAAGAAAAATATATAAATATTGAATTTTATTGTGTACCTCCAATGAAATTAATTACTCAATAATTTTTGGATCAATAAATACAAATCATTTAGATATTAAATTTATTGGAAGTATAAATCAGGTTTCTAATAAATTCCCTTTGAAATATTTCATTGCAACTTAAGTGAGCATAGAAGATATAAATTAGTCCTTATATAATAAAAATTATCTTCAAGTTTTATTGAATATAGTAGGATGCCATAAATGATCACTACCATGCAGAGATCAGATATCTTATGAAGCATCATGTTCGTCTGTGACATGAATAACACTAATGAATTTGGTATTCTAAATGGTCTCACAGGGAATAAGAAATTACTATATAAATAATTAAACCTTAAATTCTAAATTTCAACCTCAATTACCAAAATATGTTGACACCCTTGACCAAAAATACATATTTGAACCAAAATTAACACAATCAAACATATCAATCATTGTTTAAATGCCAGGTTGTAGATACTGATTCTTACACATCACCAAGTACAACAACATATAATCTAAAAAATTCATTACCCCTAACAAGATTATTCATGAACAACACTTAAGCTCCCCAAGGATACATATTAGGTTATAAAATTTCATCATATAATAATAATCACCGTAAATTAACAAATCAAAACGATTTAAATGAACAATTCTATAAATATACATAGAAATATATAACATGACCTGTTATAAATCTAAACTAAACGCGATTTTTCATAGTTTGGGTATCATGAATTCATATTTTTGAAAAATATCCTTAATCACAACTATGACTCTCATTAACGCCTCCATCAATAGCTTGATCATAATAAAAATAAATCCCAAAAAATGACGTCATATATTCCTAGAACCTATTATTTATTTGATAATCTAAATATTCCAATATCATTATTTATTAATTATCTACATCATTTAAGATCACTCATCTATGGTAGAAATTAATTAATTATTAGAAATATTTAAACAGATCCATGCAAGAAATAAAATCATATGGTTGAATATATATCATATAGGAATACTGAATCCAATGATATAAATCAGTTAATACCTCACACCCCAGTCATACCAATGAAATTCTACACCAACTCCATACAAGAATGGACGCTTACAATGGTATTCAATGTATTCCATTCACAAGTTCCAATTCATCATCTATTATAGGTGTGATAAAATAGTGTTTAATTTATGTATCATTAGGTGCTTATCCCACTAGAAATTTTTTTGAAATATTATTTCCTTTGACCACAAGTCATTAGAGGGTATGTATCTACTTAAAATACACATATGTACTTCCTAAATATCTACCTTATCACTACTGATGTCAAAAAATACACTATAATTTTAAATCCTAATTCTCCAATTGTTGGTGTATATCCTTATATCATTAAATAATATCACTATATCATAGAAGTAATATAAATCATTAGAATACTTCTTACTACGAATATGTCCACTGAGAAAGATATTATTGATATTGGATTGAAAAAAAATTAATGGAAATTTCATATCATGTTATTAGTTCTGTGTTATCCTATAAAAAATTCTTGAAATATATATTATTAGTATCCTCATCCAAATAATAAATATAACATGATGAAAAATTTCTTCAAAGATGATTCTACAATACTTATTAACGAATAATTAAATAATTGTGGTATATAGGGAACCGTAAAAAGTTGTAACATCCACAATCATGAAAAATATGAACAACTCTTCATAGATCCAATTTACATAATGTCTTAATGACTCCCATTTTAAATTGAATTATTGAAATATTGTTCTGTTAAAATCATCTCATCTTTCATAAGTACCACATAATAAAAAATTAATATGGTTGGATGATATAACAGTGCATATCCATATATATATATACATCGATTTATGGTTAACTCAAACTCATATCTATAAAACTTTAATTATAATTCCATACTTTATTAATTAATTTCAATACAAACTCTCATATTATAAAATTTCCAATTATATGGAGAGTATTTTCTATTAAAAAGAGTTATATACATTTTGTAAACAAATATTATTTTGTTCTAATTCATGTGAAAATCGAATATAAATTTTTTATTGGTAGAATCAAAAATCAATATATCATTTTATAATCATGGGAATATTTGAAAAAAAATAATAGTGTAATCCTACGATAGTTTCTTTCTTGAATCATCCCAAAAGTTATATTCACTTCTTATATGAATTTCTCCCTCTCCTAGTTTAAAATGTGTCCATATTTACTTTAATAAATTATATCACTAGTAGTCATGTTGAATCTTCTTCCAAAAAACATTACCACCCTTATTACAATTTCTATTAATATGAATAACATCTTATTTTACCCTACCCACCTAAACTACATGAAATAATAATACACTATCCATGATTACAATTATAATAGAATTCCTATAATACCTGGGATATGGGAAAATTTTATTGTATTTTTGATAAATTAAATAATCCCAATAGTAGTATTATATATAAAGAAATTTTAATGAAATAATGATGCAAGTACGACAGTTGATGATCTTAACCAAAAAATGTACACAATTTCATGAAAATACAAACAGACTAACTATGGTCTTTTGTTTTGAACAAATTATCCTTTTTATCACTTTTTGTCGATATCCCTATATTGTATCAAAAAATTATATCAAATAAAAACTCTCTACTACCAATACAAGGATATATTAAACAATTCATACACTATATCTACATTAAAAGATAAGTGCTCTTATCGATACATCATAGTTGTGACCCCACCCCATCAGGAGCCCTCTCAAGTCAATAGTGTTATTATGAGTGACTCTTAAAGTATAACCCTAATAAAATAAGTTTATGGTTACAGAAAAACTATATTAATAAAAGATTTTATATTATTGGAATTATATTTTTGAATTAATAAAAAAGTATTATTCCACCAATAAATATCCAATAAAAATTATAAATACAATTAAATAAAATAATAATTTAAAGTAAAATGTGATGTATTACAAAAAAATTTAATCATTAAATTATATAAATAATTATAAAATTTAAACTAATTCTTAAGATAAATATTGACTAATTCATTAAATGTTCATGATCATTTAACGTCATGAAATAGTAATGGCCTTGTCTATAATTTAACAGTGTATTTTAAATATTGTAATAATTAAAAAAGTATTAGGTTGATTATATAACTAAGTTGGAATGATTCTATGTATGATGTATCATGTTTATGAGGAATAATAATAATAAATTTTTACATATTAGATAGTTAAACTATCATGGTATCCTATCATAGGTAATCAATCATACCCTATATATATTATAAATCTGTTGAATGTAAAATATTTTTTACCCGTAATAAAAAATGTGAGAACATAAAATAAAGGGGTGTAAAAACCACCTTCCCAACCCAAAAATTCTCGATAACATACTAACACCATATATAACTATGTTGAAATTATTTCCCATTTACATAAAAACATCCAAACCCCACAAAAACCTCACTATACCATAACCACATACAAATATAGACATGTGTCACCACATTAATGTACATGATTATTAATAGAAGTGAGTGATGAGTTGTCTATCCATTTTTGTGACATCCTGGTCATTGAGGATACAATTATTACAAGATCACATAAAAGAATTTATTATGTAAATTTTTTGAAGGTATTGAATAATTATTAATCCATGTCACATTTTATTGAAAATAAAAAATAATATTCTATTGATACTCAAATAAATGAAACCTACATTTCATATCTTAACATGGTTATTTATACCCATCCATTCACTAGTATTATATTTATCATATAATTCAAAAACATAATATAATGAAATAATTATTATTTAAAGAAAAGGAATCCAAATTTATGATTTATAAATTAACATTTAATTTCTCCCAAAATTTTATAATTTGATAATTTCTACATAGAAAATTTTTAATACGGGGAATATAATATTATTAAATTAATAAGATGATAAATAATCTCTATTCCATAATGTCTATCTTTTTTAAGTAATTCATATATTAATATCCCTGGTATATCAAACCATATATATGTAAACAATATTTGATCAATATATTATTTCATCTATAAAACCCTCCAACTAAATTGAACTGTTTCTAAATATATGTCAAACATTAACATTCCCTAAGATCATGATAAATGTTATTAAAATAATATATACATATAACACAAATATAATACCCCCAAAAAAATTATAACTTATTTCTTTAAATCAATATTTTCTAAAAACCAAAACACCTAAACCCTGATGATTTAAAAAGGAGGATGATTGATGAATTATCACTAATCACATACTAAACTCTTGTATGGAATTCTTTACACCATCATAGAATGTAATTTGGTTAAAAAATTACACTTTTTAAAAATGGATTTGAAATAAATTCATATTTTAGTTATATCATATTATAAATCTATTATAATAAAATATAAATCTTTTACTATAGATCCTATATAATATATAACAAAAAGGGTTAATGAAATTTCGGTGAAAAATTTACCATCATTCACATAGATTTGGTCACATTGATAGTAGAAATAAAAAAATAATTAAAGGTAACCCAAATTCATCTGTGATTACTGAACTATTTCATTTACTTAAAAAAGAATAGGAAAACCTATATATAATCAAATATATCTGTTTTCATTTTTTCTTTGAAATATGAGAAGAAAATTACTTATGTGAATTCCCAAAGTATAATGTAATATGGTTTGGATGACTGAGGGATAGAAAATATTTTTCAAAAATTGATCTCTCACCATAATTTTTTCTGTTGAACTTCCTTTTAAATTAAAAAAATTACCCAATAAATATAATTAAATTGATATAATATTTACATTATGTATTTTGTTAATGGTCAATATTATTTTTATAGTACACCATCATTTATTACAATTATTTTTAAGATAATGTAATTTTATATCTATGAACATCTAATTACCATTATTACTTTTCCCGTATACATTAAAATATAATTTAAAAATTCATACAAAACGATTGTTTATATGTCGTTGTAACAGTATTACTTATGGTGATAAAAAAACACACTAAAATTATATCAATAACTCACTGTGATTTAATTTAAATAACCATTTCAAAATCTTAAAACCCATGAAATAATGATAATGTTTTTATATAATGATGAAATATAATCAAATTTTTTTATTAATAATCAAACACCACTGTCGGAGTAACATACTATACCACAAATAAACATAGTTTGGAATGGATTTCATTGAATGAAAAATTCCTCTCATTATAAACTTATCATATTATTTTTCATTACATAACATTAATATTTCAAATAATTGATGGAATATATATAATAAAATATTAACATAATATTAGATAACTTTTAATTTATTATTTTACTCTGTATTCATGATGTAATTAAAAAAGAAATGTACAACCAAATAACATAACCATCATATGATATTACTCAAAATAATTATGTATTAATTAATAGTTATTTAAAATAATCATTTTAAAACAAACATTGAATGCTATGCTCCCATTTGAATCCTCTTCACCCTCTATCATTTCTCTATATAATTATGCCCCTACAATATAGACACTGATTGAAATAATCATTTGTGGATGATATTATCCTAATGATATTAGATTTAAATTGGTTATATCATAAGATTTTTGTCCCCATAAATATACATTTTTCACTTATTGGACACATTAGAGTCGTCATGATTGTACTTTTGAAGATGAAACACATGGATGAATCATGCATTATCTACATCATAGCGGGAGTTTCCAAAATTTATGAAATTCATTAAAACCCATGAAAATTTATAATGAATTATGGGGAAATTCTAACATACCTAACATAATAATGTTGTCCAAGATTGTAAGATCCCATTAAGAACACATTACAACTAATATTATAATGTAGTGGCCTCCTCTGATTATTTAAAAATTATATATGATGACACTATCAAAATTTCATTTGAGTAAGACCCTTAAATATCATCTCTATTATACTATATAAAAATTTTGTCCCAACATTAATTGCCTCAAAACATTAGTGCCTGAAATAAGTTATCTAAAATTATTTATATAGAACACATCAAATGAATGAATGGCAATGTAGGATGGAAAAAAATTATTAATTAACAACTCAACCAATGGGAAATTATTGACCCATTATCCTCCAAAATTTAGAACACCTACCCAATATATGTCATATAATGTATGGTTCATCTACAAAACTGTCCTATTGATTTAAGAATACAATGTTGTGAAAATTAATAATTGAGCTAGAACTCATTTTAAAATAACATCAAATTTTAATAATCCAACTGATGATAATGATTTTTGAATATTAGAATCGAAACCCTATTGAGTCAAACAAAAATTGATATATTAATTCCCCCTAAACATATGTATCATGATAAAAATAATAATTTTAAAGATATTAGTTGGATTGATCAATCAATCTAGAAAATAAAAAAAAATCATATAATTTCAATTTTAGAAAAAAAATGTCTAAAATACATAGAAATATCCTCTAAATTTCACAATATTATATTTATATTCAACAATATATGTCATAAGGCAGAGTTCATGGATTTAACTTGTCAACATTTAAGGTAATTAGATACAAACTCTACAACAATAAAATCTATATTGAGCCAAATGATTACTTACTTCAATGAATAATAAATCATCGAAAAATAAATATATACTTCTAGATGTGACGTATATATTTCATGTTGAACTATTTCTCTTATAAATCAAGGAATAAGACGCTTACATGGAAATAACTCTAAATATTCATCATAAAACACCCTTACTTTAAGATAATACATATTAATAGTTTTATGTATCCATATCTACACCTCAAGATCACCTATTTTATATTAATATAACAACTAGAAAAATGATCATGCGTCATAATTTAATATATGAAAAATCCACCAATAAGATCCTCTTTGTCTATATATAATTATTATATTTGTTCTATAACCATCTATTAATTATCAAATTCATAATATATATTAATATATATATATATATATATCCCCATTAAATTGATTCATAATAAACAATAAAATTACATAGATTTTATGTAATTTTAAAATTTCAATCAGACAAAACCTCCACACATACAAGATAGATTATATTTTTTAATCCCTAATATATAAAATATTACATAAAATATTATTTTCATGAAAAACAATAAAAAAATCTACAAATAAGTTAATGTCTCTAAAAAACAAAATAATCAATACTAAAAAAATTAATTGTCAAAAAAGTCATTATTATACTGATTGGGAAATAATTACTTGAATGCAAATCAGATCCACTATAAAAATTTAATTAAAAAATCATATACAATGATGATAATTATACAATAATAATATAAAATAATTACTTCCTCGGGAATTCATAGTGTATAAATGTTGATTTGATTTTATTTTAAATACCCAAATGTTGACTATAATTGATTATAGTAAATATAATCTTGGTAATTATATGTTAATTTATTCATATATTCCATAATCCAAGATGATAATGACATAAAATTCAATTAATAATCATATAAAACAAAATGAAAACAATGAACCTTTATAATGTTATTCGGTATTTACTAAGAAATTATCAACATAATATTAAATGTATCCACCATTATAAACTATAAAAAAATACGTATATAGAAAATCTCACATGTTATTACTACATCACCATTGAAAACATTTAAATGTAATGGTTTAGTTAAATGAGATCAGAAAGAGATTTTAGATAAAATATATTCACATTATCCATTCATGAAATATAAAATATTTAATCAATTAAAACCACAATGAAACAATATTTTATATTAAAAAACAATAATTTCATCCACTTAATGAATAATATTTCTAAATTTTTAAATTCAACGAATATCACAAATAATATTAAATTATCAAAGTTACACATTAAAAATATCGTCAAAATTATATCTCATATAATTACATCCATATTAATGTTTCTCATCCTTATAAAGGGGTCATGATAACCTAATCTATATCATTCGAATTTTATTAGATATATCTAACGAGAGTCCATTTTAATTTGTATATGATAATATCAAGACATTATATATATTTTGGTAAATAAAAAACTTTAATATCAAAATTTTATAAATATTAAAATCACATGAATGGATATGAATTATTCACCACACATTGGTTAAAGCACCTACAATATATTACATGTATTAGGTTACGTTTAATTACATGAATATCCTTTAATATCTCTGGTGAGAAAATTTTTGTTAGATAATGGCCTTAAAAACAAATATATAATATACATAAAAAATAGTGAATCTATATATGCATCATTATAGAAGAAGAAACTGAAATATAGGAAACCCTATTATACAAATATACCACAATCTCAACCACTTGTTATAATTTAAGAGTAACAAAAAATAGATGAAAAAAATCAATGAACACAACTATATACATCAACATCTCTACTATATTAATATTCAAAAAATCAATTAATAATTAAATATTCTGTAATTATATTTCGTTTTAGAATTTATGTTATTTCTTATAATCGTTTTTGATTAATGACTATAACATGTTATCCTTTCAAATTTTTGAATAACATAAAACATTAATATTTATTATTATAAGATTACATAGTATACAACCAATCCATGAAATACACAACATCATAATTGTGTAACTATAACAAATATTACTCTTAAATCAACAAATATTATCATAAAACCATCTCTCACCCCCATCCCAGATCTATTAATCCATGATGAACCATTAATTTTGTATACAAAAACAATTTCCATGAAATCAAATCTTTTTATATTAAGTATTGTTTGATAAATACGGAATGGTATTGGAGTTTCAGACTCTAATATTACATTTTTTGTAAAAAATATTTAATATAAGAAGTTTTTTCCCGGAATAAACACTATTCAATGTGTTTATTTCTTCTTCATTACTTGTATCAATCTATGTATTTAACTTTTAACTCATAAACACTAATATAGGCCACCACCTCATAGATGTTCAACTCAAGGTAATTGAGGTTTTGAAACATAACTTGATTATCCAATCCTTCCTCTATCAAGATTTTGTAATTTTAATGGTTGCTTATCCGGATATTATGGAAATGAATATGGGGAAAAAATTTAAGGTGTAATCTTTAACACTTGAGGTTTTAACATTTTCATCCCTCTAGCTCTATATTTTACACTAAGGAATGATGGGCTCATATACATATGGTTTCCACATCTATAGTACAATTTTAAAAATATTTTAGAGATTCTTGTAGATGATTGAGAACAACATACTCTTAATAAAAGAGAGAATTATAATTTGAAGTTATCCCAAATGTAATATAAATTTTTTTTCTAAAAACTATAACAAATCTCAGAAGAAACACTAATAAATAATTATTGGTGAATTTTAAACATCCATTAAATCATTTTCTTCTAATGTTGAAAAAATAAATTAATATTCCACAAGCACCTTTGCATTAGAATATATGGTGAATGGAATTAGCTGAACTTAAATAAATAAATATATATATCACTATAATAATTGATCCAATAAATATAAATAAATAAAAATTAATATGGAATAACATTGGAAATTAATTATTGGACCCAATATTTTAATTATAAAAGGTTTTTGAATATGGGTTTTTCAAATAAAAACAAACCCCCATAATATTGTTTCATCTTTAATGAATAATATCTTCCATATGATCCTTAAATAAATATATAAAATCAAAATAATGAATACAAGAGAATTAGTAATTCTAAATTCATCAATATAAGAAAGATAATCAATAAATCATAAAATAATAGTAAATTATTAGACAATAACCACTCGAATGTTGTTTTCTTATAAAATTTAAACTTATCTCAAAATCCCAATTTGTTTATAACACCTCCCTTATTAAAATATAATTTCAATATTTGTTGAACAATAAATATTATTCCTTCTTTAGATAGAGGGGTAAGTTTTATTCACTTTTTATCATAGAATAGTTTTTTTTCAAAGAATATCTCAACATTAATCACAATTTTAAACTTATTTTTAATTTAAAATTTATAGTAAATTCATTTGAGGACCACAAAAAAAATTCTATGAAATAATTGATTTTATTTTTGAAACTAAAATTTATTTTCAAATCTAAACACATTTATGATACTCAATGAAACAAAAATAAGATTTTTATAAAAAAAATATTCAAATTTATTCATGAAATTTATGTTAATTTAATTGCATACATAGAATAGTTGTGTTCACATATGCCTTACTTTTTAAAAAATGCATAATATTTTCTTTAATTCCTCACTTCTCCACAAATAAAGGGATGTAAACCATTTATATGTGTGTATGAAAATTTATGAATATTTCTATACATGAAAAAATTACATGGAGGATTATTTTTTCATGAAATTCACCATAATCCTATAACATTACATCTTTTAGAATACATTTTACATTTCAAATTTTAAATGATTATTCGAAACATATAGAGAATTATATCATTTTAAATGAAATCACTATTCCTTCTTCCAAAAAAATACATCAGGAATCATCCCCCCAATTAAATTAAAAAATTTATATATATCGTAAATTTTACGATACAAATATTTTAAAATTATAGTTTATTTCATAAATATATATATAACACCTCTAGGGGAACCACTAAAACCATGCAGAGTCTTCCTATCATGAAATCCTCATGGTTTCCACTTATGTAGATAATGTCTATTAGGAATTTTCAATAAATATATACTTCTAAAAAACACAATTTTAATAACAACCAACAATTTTCCTGAATTATTATTTCCCATAATTTATTAATTTCATTATTAATTCTCAACTGTAGAAATAACTCGATCATGTAGAGATTATTTGCTACCTAAAATCAATCTTGGCATAAATGATAGGAATTACATCCTAAACTAACATATTTACCTTTGTCATGATAACCTTGAATTTTTATAATGATAAAGTTATAGAATATTCCATTAATAGGCCATTCCGTATAATAAAATCACATTGATTTGAATCCAATGCTCAGACTATGCACAAGTCACCAAAAAATCTGCACAAACCTAAAAAAAATCAACTATAATTTTTTAAAAATCTATCCTTCAAATATTGAAACATTATATCATATAGGCTATAGTGGATTCAACCTCCAAGAAAAATCTATTTTCAATTTTAGTTATATATGAAAAAAAATTGCATCATACTATGCATCTCTCTATTAAAAAATATATTGTCTTCACCCACTAGTTATGTGCAGAAATATTAAATGAATTTCATAATCCTTCGGATGTGGAAATATTTTAAGGACGTGTATATTTAATATAAATATGAATGTACACACCCAACCTTATAACATGAAATCAATATATCTATCTTAACAATGTTCTGCTAAAAAACCAGATCCTTTATTATATAATATGAAAACGAATTCATCCATATACTATTTTCCTATCCAAAATCAACATATTATGTTTCATAAATTCTATTCCACCCCAAAATACTTAATACCTCACCAATTCCAACTTTAAACCATATTGATAAATAAATATTCTCACCAATAGAACTCTATCAAGTATCAATTTTTCTAGGACCCATCCTTGGCTAGAGATGATATTGCAAATGGAACTCAAATACAACATTTAAGAGAACATGTTTTTTAAACTGACATTAATGATATAGAAGACATCATACATGATACAATTATTTTTTTATTAGAAAAGAATAACATTATATGTCATTATGTATATACAAAAATTAATAAAGATCAATAATTCTAATAAAAATATAAAATTAATATATATTAATTAGATTTTAATTAATCATAACATATCCAAATTTCAATAGTGACCAAGAAAATATAATGAAATAAAATTGTGATTATTCCCTGCAATGTTTAGCCACCACTGATAACAAAAACATATAATGTCTATCCGAGTCTCCAATATTATCTTTTACAAATATAGATATAATACATAGATGTTAGGGTGAGTATAAAACATTAAATATTGGTTCCTCTAAAAAAAGTAATATGTTAATATGGAAGAAGCCTAAAAATATTTTAGAGAATAAATAAGGATGTTACATGATGTCTCATTGTTGTTCAAATATGAACCCGTATAATAATAAATATTATCTTAACATAAAATAGATTATAATTTTTATTAAATACTAAATATATAATAATTATGATACATGTCACCCACATCACTATTAAATTTTTTTCCCACATATAATAAAATAATGAATCATAGTGCTCCGATACATATTCCGCATCTAATATAAAATCATATTACTACAGTAACCGCATCATACAATAAACCCATCAGTGTCGATATAATGACAACCATACCACACAACCTAAATGAAGAGTATATGATGGGGAGTATTTGTTTATCAATTTAATTAACAATATAGATGTTGGTTTTTCCTAGTACCCATATCAGAATGGTCATTAGTAATTTTATATTAAAATTGTGGGGGTGATAAAAATGAAGAACACAACATCAAATATTACTAATATAAATATATATATATATATAAATATATAAATACATGAAAAATTTCCAATATGAGGTATCACTTCCTACCAAGGTTATATATACAAATAACGGAACATATTACTTATTCATGAAACATGAAAACTCTTCATATTATCATAAATATTAATTTCAAAAGACATAAAAATATTTCAAAATTAATATATTACCGAAAAAAATCATTTTCATGTTTAATTATTTATTTTGATATAATTAAATTCCTCGTTTCAATATTTATTTATACAATTAATAATTCAATACATAATATATATTTTATGAAAATAATATAATTACAGTTATTTATATTTTCTATATCTAAAGAATTATTGTGCTCATCTGTCTTCTGAAGCCAAATTAACCATAAATTTTCATCTAGTTCATTGAAATTATTAACCAAATATTTATTAGTTATTTATCACCATTTAATATTGTATTACAAAAATGATGTAAAAATAAAAATAATATTCTTATCACATAAGAAATTATCTATTTTTATATTTTTTATATAATTTGTTAAATCAATATCATAAAATTATTAAAACAAAACATAAAATTAAAATTTGATTTCAATAGTAATAGTGAATTGTTTTCAAATCACAAACCTCAATAAAAGTTTCTTGTATAAATTTTTTAAAATGTGAAATTTCATTCCCTAGTTTACTCATGAAAACAAAATATTTGTAATGAAATCCATAATTGACAATTCTCATGTAAATTTATTATTGGAATAATTTATCAATATATTACCAAAAATATTGAAGAATCAAAAAAATGTATTAAATAATGAAGAATAAATGAAAATTTTACGTTCATTAATATATATCCAATATCATATAAATAATAATATAAATTAAATTAAATGGAACCCAAATATATCTAATAGACAACATTTATTGTCTATATAAACCCATGGAGAAAACAATATAATCTAATGGATAAAGATTCTTTAGAATTTATTTATAATTTGATATATTGAAAATATGGTTGTGAATTTTAAAATATAACATAGTGTGGTTTGACTAGATGATATATAGAAACCACAATGTTCAAATCATTATATAAATGTAATAATCACTTCCTAATAATTTATAATATTATATGGTTTATAAACAAAACTATGTATAATTTTTTTCCTTATAACATTATTCCAAAAGTTAATTTTAAAATAAAACTATATAGAGTAATATTTGGTATTCCAAAATTTCACAAGAACCATTATTTTTAAATATGATCCATTACTGAAATCATTTTTTAATGCCTAAAAATATTAAAAAAAGGTTTTATTACACTATAAACTCATGAATTTATATTATATACAAATAGACTTATATAATTTAAAAAATTGAAACACTAAAATTACATCCATGATTCACTAAGAATTTTTTTGAATAATAACAATCATAAACTACAAACACTTGACTTAATTCCTATGTCATGAAAACCAATAGTCTGCCTCTCACATAAAATTATTATTTCACAAAATTAAAAGACAACGAGGAATAATTGTTGCATAATTACACCAATGAGGACATTTTATTCATTATTGTTTTAATTATTAAACAATTAAACACTTAATGGTATAATACTTCCTAAAACTCTTATAATACTATATAGGGAGAAATATTAATAGAAAATATATAAATTTAGGAGAAAACTGTCATTATCTCATGATTAAAATAATGTATATAAATGGAATTGAAAACCTAAAATAGAAAATGTTTATGAGTTAATATGAATACGAAATTGTAGTGTAGGTTTTATATAAATAGTCAATTTGAAAAAAGCATTTATTTTAATTAGTTGTTTCGCATCATCGATGGAAATTAATTAAAACATTTTGAAAGGTATTCAAAAATATAATGGATATTTCATAATTTTTTATTATTTCATCAGAAATGATAAATGTATTAGAAGAACTCAAATTAGTGAGAAAAAATTATATTTAAGGAAATTCCCTTCATTGAGGTTTTATAATATAAATTTTTCAGTGAATATTAAATAGGAAATAATATTAGTTATGTGATATTTTAAAAAGAGTAATATGTCACTAGAAAATTGAATTGGTTGCACCATTATTTGGATGTGTAATGGAAAAATAGAAATAAATTTAAAATTCTTGATTAAAAATATATTAACAAATTAAAATTAAAGATTTTATTTAATATGTAATTAAATACTTATTTTTGTTGGTAGAAAATAGAAATATTTTATTTTTTTATAAGTAGATTGGACAATTATTTTACTGCTCAATTAATAATGGTGAAAGTATTATAATTAATTTTATACATGAATTATTGTGTAAAAATTGACTTATATGTTGTGAATATAATTAGAAATCCACATCGACTCATATATTTCGATGTGTGTGGAACTATGACATATGTTTTCTTTTAGTATGTAATTATTTAGATTATTAAATTTTATAAAGATATCTGAATGGGAGGAAGAAAAAAGTAATTGATACCATGATAATTTAATCAAAAAATTGAATAGGGAATATAGATTGGGAGTTTTCATAATATCATAAGAATCGTAAAAAATAGAAAACATAATTTTTTATATATTCCAAAAAAATAGATTAAATTAATATAATAAAATTTATACTTGTTGACATGGAAGGCAATATGTTATCATTTTTTTATCTTCAATATAATTATGGTGAAAAGAAAAAAAACTTACACTCTTCAATAAAAATAAGAGTTTACATCAACTTAATTATGTAAAAATTCCTTTTGATATTGGGATAGAAAATGATGAAATAATTTATTTGCTGAGAGAGTCTTGAATACATTAATTTATCAAGATCAAAGTATTTAATTTGGTAAAACATAATGAAAATTCCAATTTCATTATTTTTTTTATTATACGTTCAATGTAAGAAGAAATAATTGTGATTAAAACATTCTCAATAATATTATATATATATATATATGATTTTATTATCCTAGATAAATAATGAATTTGATGAAACACATTTTCTTTCAGTGATTAAATTAAACAATTTTCTTGGAAGAAAATAAACAGAGAGGTACTACATCAATAAATATAATTGGTTTTTAAGATTTATTTTTTTATTTTGATATTTTTGTTTTATTGGATGGTATAGAAGAATATGAATCTATATTCTCATAATTTAGAAAATTGTGTCATCCTAAAAATATCATCTGATAAAGTATATGTAAATCTCATACTAATTATAGTTCGAGTAGTTCCATGTACATAAGAATACATTCTAATGTCAAACCAAAAAAAAATTCAATATGTTATAGAAAAAAATCATTGATAGGATGTTAAACATGAGAAGTTAAATTAAAATTGTCGAACATAATAGTTAGTATCATTTAATTTATATAGTTATGTGATATATAAATTTTGGTTTTATAGAAAATAATAAATGCAAAATTTGGGGATTTATGAATCAATATAAAGGTTGTTTCTCCAAGATGTATCAAAATTGATGGCATTAATGTTAATTGGTATTCTTATTCCATTGAAAAAAAGATCTGAATATATCCTAACATTAGATCTAAAGAAACATTATAATTTTAAAAATTGATTGTAAGTTAATATTATGAAATTCATAACATGATGTTGATGTATAAATTAAACATAAAAGCAGTATTTATTATTGATAGTGATTATATATATATATATTGAATAAAATATTCTATGATATTAAAAAAACTCTATTTATTATTTTTAGAGAAATTAAACTACTTGATGTGAATCAGATTTATGGTTGTAAAGGTTGACAATAATCCTTCTCTGAGAGAAAAAAATAAATACAGTTATTGTGAAACTGTATAACAGTGAACTAAATTTTCTTTTTTAATTAGGTCAAATATTATGAAGAATTCATATCATAAATTGTTATAATATTTTAAATTTATATACTTGAAGAGAATTTAATTTTCTCATGATTGAAACTAGTGCATAATTTTGATGATATTTCATAATATAAAATAAATATTCACATGGGGTTTTAAAATTATTGGAATTAAATAATCCAATATGGTTGATAACTCAAACCCCAAAAGGGATTATTATGTAAAGATTTTGGATAATGTAGTGCTTAAAAGGCTTCTTGGTTTTTTATTAAATAGTGTTAGAACCATGCATTTTTTATGTTGGTGTAGTTAACCCTTGGGAGAACATACATGCATACTACACCATTTAACATGAAAAGTCATTAAATATCATAATAAGAAACACCCCATAACCTAATGGATTAGTGTAATCTAAGATTAAAAATAGAAAACAATATATTTTATCATTTTAACAAATATAGTAAAAATAATAATATCTAAAGATACACTTTATTCATATATTTTAAAATATTATCATTCATAATTGGTGAATGGAAATATAAGTGAGAGATTGTATGGGTATTATAGGTAAACCTGAGTGACATAAATATAATATCATAATTGGGTATATTATGATAATATAGTTATAAGGTCATATGCATGGTTCATATACATACTATAGTAGATTCACAGAATATATAATAAACACGACTTAAGGAATTATAGGTATAGAATAACATAATATAAGAGTCATTAGAGTTGTGGAATCATGAGACTATAATAATAAGATTTGACTATATGATGTTGGTACATTATATAACATATGATTGTGAGATAAGTATTAGAATCAAATTCAAAACATATATAATATAAAACAAAAATGTTTTTCATATCATAATAGACCTGGATGAACACATGCTAATATCACATTTAATATTGGATAACAACCTATATACCATAACATAGTGATCATGAAATAACCACCCATATCTTGTATTAATAATAGTAGATATTAATCATTTCCAAATTCATTAGAAGGATATATTGAATCCATCCATTATATTATTATTCTACACATATTTATGTTCCATAATAATACGAATTTTTTTTCATAATTTAGCATACATTAATTAACACCTAAAATGAAATTGATTTTACAAAGAATCTATAATAAATTATCATATATATTAAGGATAATGAAGTTGTATGGATCCATTGGTGAATATTTAATGATAATCATACAAAATAGTAAATAATATTAATAAGGATGAAATTTTTTTACAATAGGATTAAAATATACTTTTAGAAATAATAAACAAATCCTTCATATTTTTTATCTATTTTATGAAAATATTTTAAAAATAAAATAAATATAAATAGTTTACAGAAATATAAATAATTTTATTGGTATATTAATTAATTTTTTTTTAAATAATATGGAAAATGGGTTCATATGAAACTAATTGAAAAAAGTTCTTTTCACACATTGGAAAATAGGGTGAACAGTGGTGGAAAATAACCAAATAAAAATTGAATATAAGATTATTTTTATCAAGAATTCCTACTAAATTGAAAAATAAATTAACTAGTCGTATAAATAGAGATAATTACATCAATAAAAATATTATATGGATATGGTTGTGAAATTTTCCCAAATGAAAAATAACTATAAGTTTGGTTTCTCTTACACACATTATTTAACGTTAATTTTTATAAAAATGGGTGTAGAAAGGTTATGTGAGGCACCCTAACCCACACTCTGTATTCCATAGGATATAGGGAATTATTTAAACACTTGAATTGATAAAACATGAGATGATCCTATCTTTATTTTACAACATTAACTTAAGAAAAAATAAAAAATTGTGATATTATAATCAAAGAATTTAAGGATTGGTATATTTGATGACCTATTATATAGGACAATTATTTAACATGTCTTCTGAATATTTCACTATAATTGAACCATAATAGTATACCGTCATGAAATCTAATAGGTAAAACCAATCATTATAACCGGGTAAATATAATTCCATGAAAAGATTGATATAATATTATTTGGATATAATAAACTCATCAATTTTTCATCAGGGATTATATCACAAAAATGTAATAAAGATTGAGAATGGGAGAAATAAATAATTAAAAATAATACAAACAATAATATTTTTATGTAATCCAAAATATAAATACATTAAATATCAAATGATAAAACATATACCATTGAAAAACTTCATGTAAACACAAGCTAATAAGGATGATTCATATAGAATACTAATAATGATATTTAATGTTAGTAAAATGAAACAAATAAATAAACTATGTCTCTAATATAGTCATATTAATAATACAATTTGGTTGTGGCAATCACCAACGAATTCATATAACATGTATGATGAGGTATCACTTATTAATTCCAATAGTGGATCATAAAACACTATCAAATTACCATAAGCATTGTGAATAAGGCATAAACACCTAATTCCCATTAATATTATGGACAGTGTATCACCAGCCGATTCCCACAAACATTGTGGACAAAGAATCACAACATAATTTAGAAAAGAATAGTAGAGAAATTATAGCATCCTGGAAACAATAAATTCTTTGTAGAAAATATAACATCATGATTCCAATAACCATGGGGTTATAGTCACAACTACAAAACCCTCAATAATATGGTGGATGAACTACCACATATAAATTACTACCGTATATAATGAGATATAAATCCATAGCC
Organism: Viscum album; assembly: GCA_963277665.1. NCBI lineage: Eukaryota > Viridiplantae > Streptophyta > Magnoliopsida > Santalales > Viscaceae > Viscum > Viscum album. Next base: position 1,998,817,598 of record OY728146.1, on the reverse strand, counting down.
AATGAATTAGATAGAGATTCTAGACCTCACCAATCAAACAATAATTTTTAGTATATATATATTTTCAGTAATTATAAGAAAAAATTATTAATTTATACACAAAATAAATAACCAATTGGAATGATAGGGTTTTAATGAAGATAATTTTATAAAACAATTCACAAAACATCTACAAAAACAAGTTGGGATTATGGATTAAAAGTATGCCACTATAACCTATTGACCAGCAATGTTGTTTTAGAAAATTAAAAATAACAATAAACTTTATTAGGATAAATCTCAAGAAAAATAAATAATAATGTTTTTTAAAGTATTAAAAACCTCTTAAATTTTTTTTCTTAAAAAATAAATAATTGTTCTTTAAAAAATAATTGAAAATCCCCATTCATATCGAAAATAAAATTTAATATAATTATTTTAATAATGATCGCTGATTTTAGTACATTTATTAATATGTTATAAATTTACATTAAAAATAATTTGTATTTTCTTATTCCCAAAATGCATAGATTCTATGTCATTCTACAATTACATCTAATTAATATATAAGGAATCACCTCCCCATGGACCGATTAGTTAGTAGTCTTCATAGAATAGATACAAACATGTTTGTTTTATCATAATTGAATAATGAAAGTAAAACATAATTTTCATTGTTTAATAAATTCTATCTTTTATATCCTTACATTTCATTCTTATTACACAAAAGGGATTCCAGTGGAATAAAAATTAACGGTGAGATAAAATTATTAGTAAGGGTTATGTAATGTAGAATAAATAATGAATTAATGTGAAAATCAAATAAAAAAGGAAATAATTTCACACAAATTACTTATAGTCAAAAAATAGATTAAAAATACATAATCCTTATCTTAAGGTAAATAATTGGAAACAGATTCCAATGGAATCACTAGATAATGAATAATGAAATATAAATGTATAATATTTAAAATGATTTTAATTTAACCCACAAAATTAAAATGAAATTAATCCATATATATTTTTATATTGAAAATATTATGGATAATAATAACTACATATGAATAAAGTTAATGCTTAATTACTAGAAATTATATTTCCTTGGTACATGATAGCTTTCCTGTCAAGATCATTCTAAATATTTATTAGGATGGTACTGGGTGAAAACCCCCACTAGGATTATTGAAATGGCTCATCCAACATGACTATTGATTCAACCATGATTTATTTATAACAGGGCCCTAGAATTTCATATGTATCCAAAACATTCTACATCTATCAAATAATCAATTTAATTCTCGAACAATGTGCCTTATAAAATATCTGCATTGTTTAAAAGATAATATTTCTCAAAAAAACTTCAAATAACAAATAACATTAAAAGTAAAATGTATTTGTAGAAATGATATATAGTTTATTAAATAATAATATCCATAATAAATGATAAGGATATATGGTGGGTATATTTTTTTCAGTGAACACTGGAATGTGAATATTTTATGTGGACTACAGAAATGAATCATGAATGTTTATACCAATAAAATCCTTGTCAAATCAATAATAAACCATACATAGGATGAATATTAGTAGTATCAATAAAAAATATCAAATGGGGAGTAAAAATAGATGCTTGTTTTCATTGATGAATAGAAATAATTAAAAAATATATTTTAAAACCATCCTGATAAAAATAAAAATTAATACTTCAAATGTGCCTCATACAACGTTGAAATGTTTGAATTATTAGATGCATGAATGAATAAAATTAAAAGAAACATAGAATATCATGATAACAAGTATATTCATGATATATAATGTAAAATTATAAATATATTCACCTAATTATGTAAGATATATTTATAGCATGAAAAACATATTAATGGTTGAAAATTTTAAAAAAGGTCCATTATATTTTTTGAGAATTTAAAACAATAAACCGCATGAAAGAGTGATTATTAAATATATTTTTTAATAAACATAAATTTAATTATATGAATCATAAAATAGATTCATATTAATTGTATTCATTATATAAATAAATAGGTGGTGGATATTGAATATGTCTCACTTAAATAAAAGTGAGACTAGAATTGCCTTTACATTAGGCAAACTTTATTCGAACTAGATTTTATATCATCTATAGTATTTTTACAATTTTAATTAAATTATAACATTAACATATTAATATTAATGATATCAGTTATAATATCATAATACAATCATGTCACTCACCCCTTAATAATCATTCATTTTTTTCATCGTTTCAGGTAATAAATGCATTGTTTTTCTTGTATGATTTGACAAGTTAATTTTTTCCTATTACATGGATCATGATATAACAATATAAAAAATGTAAACTATGTTATTAAAATAATATAAATTAAGTATATATTTATTTACATTAATCCTTTAAATTTTCTGATAGGAAATTAAATGCACTATTTATGGAGACAATAGTCAGTATGTATGAATCATTTGTGTTTTCAATTTCATGTTGTATTAAATGAAATGAAATAAAATTATATATACGTATATTATAAATACAATATAATATTTATTTCATATATATCTCATATTTTTATTAAAACCATATATTATACATTCTATGTAATTCTTGAATAAATCACATTATTTTGATGTTGCGGTAGTCCATGCATCCATAAACAATGTTATCTCGTAACCCAAAAATGGATAGAATAAAGGACTGTGTTATTAAAAAAAAAATAAGAAATAATACATTATATATATCATATATATATTATATATATATTATAAATATATCATTATTCCAAACCATTGGTTGTGGTAACAAAAGAATAAACAACATCGGTTTGTGAGGCAATATATCTTCATAGAACTTAATGATGAAAGTGTATACCATTAGATGGATATGTATGAATGTTTATGTTTCTACCATATCATAACAAAATATCATTTTTATAGGATAATTATGTAATTATATATGATATATATAATAATAATTAATAGTTTGGATAAGGATAAAGACAAAATTTCTCGTTGATGAATGTTAACTATTTTTCGTGTAATTCCTTTTTGTTTATTCAAATAAAATCCTTAGTAATATTTATTCCAAATTTTTTTCCTCTAGGATTAGTGTATGAATGTCTGAAGATTAGTTGGGTTGTTTTTGGATGATCAATAGGGTTATATATTTGTGAATATGTTTGTGGGTTGAATTCCCTTTTATAGTGGAATATGAGGGCCATTGTTGTTAATATAAAAATGTAAACACTATTGATAGTCCTCCCATACATAACATCCATCTAATAAGGTAAAAAAAGAATCCATGTCTTCATATGGTATAAAAATGTCTATTAAATAGATTTCAGACAATTTTATATTTATTTTTCACCTTAAGATTAATTTTTTTAAATAAAGTAAACTCATTTTTTCATAAATAAATTAAAATATTTATTACTATAGTCACTAATTTTTTTTGTAAAAAACAATGTTTTCCATAAAAAAAATTATAAATAATGTTGATTTAAAATATTGAATCCATTTTTATAAATTCCATTTATTTAAGTTAATTAAATTAATATAAAATTCATCTTTCACATGGGATGGGAATGTGAAATTTTAATGTGAAAATATTTACAATTTCAATAGATTTTTAAATGTAAATTCAAAATAAAAATAGATTTCAATGACAAATATTTTATTAATATATTTATAATGGATATATTGTGTCACTGAAACCACTTAAATTATATTTTTATTATATAAAATATTTAGATTAATTGTAGTTTTTTATTAACCATGGTTTGAGGTATGTAACCCATGTCTATTTATTTTGATTAATTTTATGTGGTTGGGTAATGTTTAGTAGAGTTTAGGAGGATTTTGGGAAGGATTAGTGGCTTTTAATGGCGGTCATGGTTTGATGACGGTTAGGGAAAACCATATAGATTCTCCCAAAAATTGTGTATGTCAATAATGTGACCTTTCGCACCGTTGGCACACAATTTGTCCAACCCATAAAGCCAAGTATTCATTGTACCCCTGGCGATAGTCGTAGGTACATGATTAATTCATATATTATCTAACCATGCGAAATAACATTATGTGGCATTAAAATGGGGTTTTTAAAATAGTTTCAGTTTGGAAATTCCTCAAAACAACCATTTTTTATCCCAATTAAACCCCACATTAATTTATCTCTCTTCAGGGGTTAGGGAACATCTTAAACTCATTTTGGACACAAATCAATTGGGTTTCTCAATGGTTTGAAAAAAATTCCTACAGTATGTGTCTCCATTTGGGTTTTTCATGGTTTTACATTGATTTAGATCTCCCTCCATCGTGGTTTTATAGATCTATATTTGTCTCATGAAAGTTTGGTTTTGTTTTTCCTAAATGATGAGAGATGGTCTTGTTTTTTAGGAATATATATATATATATCATTGTTTTTAGTGTATGAATCACCTGTATTTGTTGTGTTGTTGTGTGATGGGTTGGTTTCTCTAAAACCCAATTATATTTGGATTCTTTATCAAAGGTATTTGTACATAAATTGAATAATTAGTTTCAAATTATTTGCATTTTCTATAAATTGATTATTATTGTGAAGGTTGATGTTTTCAAAAATCTCATTTTGTGATGAATTTTATAATTTTTTTGAAAATGGCTTATTGTTATGAGATATAGGTTGTTTTGGGATTTTAAAATGGTTATTTTAAAATAAGTTTCTTGATATATATATGGAAAACCATTTGTGAAAATTGGGATTCAATAAAAAATTTACTGATGTTGTTTGGAATACTATGTTGAAATTTTGATGGGAATGATTGGTTAATTTGGATTTTTCATTTTGGATTTATACGGTCTCTGTAAATATTATTTTTATTATTTTTTCTAATGTGGTATAAGAATTGACTGGATTGGATGGATAGTGTATTTGGAGGACCATTATCAATAGGATATATGAATTAGAAACCACTAGAATTTTGGACAGGTTCGGACCTGAATTTCACTGTCAATGGTGACTACGATATTGAATGTCATTGTGTGAAAATTAGGTAAAATATTAGCATATGAATGCAGCCATTTTTGAAGAAATGGTTTATGACAATGTGAAATGGAAAATGTTTAAATTAGTTTTTGTTTTTTTTTTGAATCTTTCATTTAGAATGTGTTAATTTGGTTGATTTTTTTGGGGTAAGGATGTGTTTCTAATTTCTTAATTTGTGTCACTACATTATTGGATTTATAAAAATTATTTTATATATCAATGCTAATAGATCTATCATAGTGTAATGTGCATGGAATTTATTATGGGGATTCCTATAGAGTATTATTTCTCACCCACTACATAGAAACATTTGTGATTTTGATTATTATCTATTTCTACACACAATTAAAGGTAAATCATCACTTTCCATTAGGGGTCATTGTGACGCCTGAGCAGTATAATTGTTCTTGTAGCATGGATATTGGCGTGGAGTTGTGTAATTTCTTCATAGATTATTGGAAATTTAATTTTTATTCGAACACATAGTACGATGATTTTATATTTTTTTGGTTTCATTGTGTCATTCTTTTGGTACCGTTGAGTTTTGAAACATTATCTACATGCATCATTGAGTTATTTTTGTATTGGAATGTTTTTTGGTTGTTTTGATTTCATTATAAAATCATTCCCCAATTATTAATGAATCCCTAATCATTTATTTCAATCAATTTTCTCTTCGGGGATTTCACCTAAGGCTAGGTAGAACATCTGCATCAACTCAAGTCAATGAGAATGGGTGTGATGTAACAACGGGTATCAGTTTGTTCGGTACATGACATTCACATTTGATAACCTCTTGGGTGTTGACTATTAATCATGGTGTTGACATTAATTATTGATGTATTACTTGTGTTAGGAAGGTATAAAGGTGTAATATTTTTGGAACATGAATTTTATATAATAAAATGACCTAGAAATCCTTTTTATTTTGATGTTTAGGTCACTATGGTGTTCCATAACCATTTTTTGGGACACTTATAAGAGCATGATAACATTGTCGTGGGTTTATCCAATGTGATGTAAATGATAGTAATGGTAGAAATGGATTCCCAAAGGGATTTCATATTTAATTTGTCATAATTAATTACTTGTTTGTATTAAGCTATTCATTTTTTGAAGAATACTGATTTTTTTTAATATTATCAGTTTGAAAAAAGAATGGTTGTTGTATTATCAAAGTGAGTTTATTTTCAAATCATAGTGGATTTTTTTAAAAGAATGGTTTAATATGGAATGTTTGCTTCTAATAGATATAATGTGATACAATTTTAAATTGTAATCCTTCATTTTCTAGTGGTCAGACTCATGTCGATTCTTGTGTTGAGAAAAATGGCTTCGGTTATGTGTCGTACAGACCAACCGAATGATACTACTGAAATTTACATTACACAAAATCCAATGTATAATAATAATATTTTTTAGATAATATTGAAATCATTCTAATATATGGATATTAGTAATTGATGCAATGAGTTGATGTAAGTGGATCACTCAGTTTTGTATGACAAGTAGAATCCACTAATTTTTTGGGTGATTCAAGGCTTTAAGGGTAAGATGTAGGGTTGAACATGATGGATCAAATATTTTATTTTATGGGAGGAACAGAAGTGTATAACATTATGTCAACGATTTGCATGTTAGATGATTTTGCGCATCCGGGGAGGTAGGTGTAAGTCTAGGCTATAATGGACCATGACATGACATTAGAGGGGTTTTAGGGAATTGTATAATAAAAAATCTGACCCATATATGTTCAAAATTCAGTACTTAGTGGATTTATTCATCATGAAGTTAGTAAACAAGTCAGTGATAGAATATGCAGTGATGTTTATGATCATATATTGGATTTCACCTTAGTTGGTAGCTAGTGCTTCCTAGAAGGCATGTATATTTGAATCGGGGATGAGGCAAGAAATTCATTAAAAAATTGATGTTTTATGTATAAGTGATTATAAGGATCTGATGAATTGAAAATAAATGGATCAAAGGGACATATTTGGGTAAATAGGAAGGGAAATCCTGTTGGTACCCATTAGGAAAACATAGGACTCTAATGTGGGGAAAATGTAGAATTGTAAAAAATAATTATAGGGTGGGAGTATAGCTCATAATATGATTACAGTATTAGGGGATATTCTTGTGAAGACATAGAGTATGTTCTGATGTATTCAATGTTATTGTAAAAGCAACATGAAGTGGGATTCTGTGACAGAATCTCAAGAATTTCATAACTATAATAAGATGGGAGTGATTATGTGTTATTTTCTTAAAGCTCTGATTTTGTTGTTTGTTATAATATTAGTATTTCGTTGGCATCTTATGCCTCGAAGAGATGGGGGTATCCTCATACTCCACATTATTAGATCTGAGATAGAAATGGTGATTCAACCAATAACATGACTCCTCATTAGGACAATATTCATTTGTGTAATAAAGAGTATGGTGTGGAAAGAATGCAGTTGTTTGGTGCTGAGAAGGTGGTAGTGGATGATTAGTTAAGGACATCAACAAATTGTGGTATGATCCTTTAGAATTATACATTCATGCAAGCATTCATTGATACATGTGATTATCATTCATTCATATATTTTCATGTTATTTATTATCTGGGTATAATTGAGGAAATGACAAGCTTTATTAATCTTCAAACTCCTCTAGATCAAAAAGTCTATTGAGCCTTCATGTGTGGTGAATTATTTATAGTTGTTTCTCTGGATGAGTTTACATGGGACTTCTCAATTTTTGAGATGAATGTATTTGATATAATCCTGGGTATATATTAGATGAGGATGATTACGGATTGTATCTATGGTTTTGAAAAAATTGAATAGTTTTACAATTGGTGCCAGAATCCAGCATCAATTTGGAGGAGATAAAATAGTGAAGGTGGGTGAAATGGTATTTTTATAACATGAAATTGGGATGATATTAAAATAACTAGAATTATTATCAATGGAATAACGGTAAGTAGTTAGGGGATGAAAATTTCAATCAGTTGATGATTATTTTATTGATTCCATTCCTATGAAATTCAGAGGGTTTCCACCATTGAGAGAAGTATAGATTATGATTGATCTCATACAGGGGACTAGAATTATCCTTGTAAATTTATACCAGATTGAACTATAAATATTTATTGAATTGAAAGAGATGTTGGAGGATCAAAAAAACCAAGGGTTTGTTCGGCCTAGAACATTACTATGGGAAGTTCTCGTTCTTTTTGATAAAAAAGAGGATGAAAATCATCAGTTACGTGTTTAATATTGTAATCATCACCATGTAAAGATAATGAACCAATATAAAATTATACTCATTGATGATATATTCAATCAGGTGAGGGGACATTAGAGGTTCTCAATGACTTACCTATGATTAAGATATCATAAGTTGTGGGTTCATAAGTTAGATGTTCCCAAAACAACCTTCAAGAGTAGAAATAGAGATTATGAGTATGTTTTTATGCAATTTTTTCTAATGAATACACCAGTAGTCATTATGGAATTATTGAATAGGATATTTCATATATCTATATTTGTTCATGGTTTTATTCTTGGATGATATGCTACTTTATTCAAGGATAAGGTTTGATCATGAGAGACATTTTGTGACAGTTTTTGGGATATTGAGAAATCATTTGTTCTATTAAAAATAACCAAATATTGAATTTTTGATACAAGAGATATGTTTTCTTAGACATGTTATCTCCGAGAGATGTGTTTTAGTGAATATAGTGAAGATATAGGTTGTTATCTATTAAAACCCACCAAATAATATGTTTGAGACCCAGAGCTTTCTTGGTCTATCATGTAATTAGTATGATTTTTTTCATGAAATATCATGATTAGATTCTATTAGGATATCATTTATAAGAAATAATGTTTCATTTAAATGGAATAGCAGTGCCCAAAATATTTTGAAGAGGTTACAGCTAGTCTAACATCCGCACAAATCACGGTCTTTCCAAAACTAGTGATATAGTACCTAGTGCATTTTGATGAATCAATATTAGGGTTGGGTTGCTTTCTCATGAAAGGGGATCATGTGGTTATGTATGGGTAATGATTGTTAAACATTCATGAGAAGAAATAACCAACACAAGATTTAGTGTTAGTAGCTGTGTGCATGATTTGTAATTTTGGTGTCCCTATCTATTAATTGTGAAATTCGTAGTGGATATCGATCATAATAAATCAAAGTAAATTTTCGCATAGAGTTATTTTAATTTGAAGTTACATTTATGGATGGAGTACCACATTATGTTTTACATTGACATTATTTACACATCTTTTAAGGGAAAATAGGTGGAAGATGAATTTAGTAAAATTTTATATGCTCAATTGGTTAATCATTAATCAGATTAGTGGTATTTGATGTTAGTTCTAGCCGAAAAGTGATAGGAATGTAAAGAAAAAAGTTATTTATCCATTTTTTGTAAACTATCATTGGTTCCTGACACGGTTGGAATGGATTAAGAGATCTGATGTCAGATTCAGAGTGTGTGGCTATGATGTCGAAAATCAATTATGGGGACACCTTTGGTTTCTCCAAAGTAGATGAGAATTTAGTGTGCTGTTATCGGAATCGAATGGTTTTACAAGTGGAATTTCATGAACAACTTCTAAATTATTATCATAATTCATGATATTTTGTTCACCATGGATTTCAGAAAATGTATAAAGTGTTGAAATAAAATTATTGGTGGGTGAGTATGAAATGGAAAGTGGTTGAGATTTTATACAGATTCATAAATGGATAGAATACTAAAACAAAGAATCATTGGATGGATGGTATGTTTCTGTAATTATATTTCTAGTGTGGAAATGGGAACACATAAAAATTTCTTTTGATACCGGTCTCCAAGGAATGGTTTAGAAGCACGATTATATATGGGTGATTGTGGATTGACTCCAAAATAAAACCCACTTCATCCTTATTTTTGAATCTCATGAAGTGATGGATAATTCTAAAATTAATTTCCCTGATGTGATAAAGTGGAATGTTGTTCCAATTTTTATGTATTAGATAGAGACATGAGATTCACTTTCCATTTTTTCAAATTCAATCAATGGGCACTTAGACTCTATTTAAGATGAGAACACCATTACATCATTATAAGGATGAGAAATCTGAGAGGATGATAGAAATTCTATAAAATATATTGTGAGTTTTTTAAGTATTTTAGAGGTTAATGGGATTATAAATTTCCATTAGTGGATTACTCATTCAGAAACAGATATCATCCCCCCATACCTATCGCTCAATTTACATCATTGTATGGGTGTGTACATCATCCTCTACTATTCTTGGGTGAAAAAAGTTGATATATTGATGTTTGGGATATTCCATTTCTAAGAGAGGAAAGTGAATATCAGGTTTATCAATATGGAAATGAATATGGATCAAAATAAAAAATAATAATATACATACCATGTTGAATGGTCATTTCCGTTCGAGGTGGGTGATCATGTGTTATTGAGAACCTATCATAGATTGGGATATCTGTGTTTTTGGAAGTATGGAATGTAATATTTGAGTTCTATTATGAATTTTTGTATACATGAGTTGGTTGGTGAGGTATAATGATGGTTGGATATTCCACCATTATTCAGTGTGGGGAGAAATGTTTTTCATGTGTCTCAGTTGAAAATGCGTCAACTGTATCTAGATCATGTTATTCATTGTGATTTTGTTAAAAAAGAACCGAATGCATCCTTAGTGAACATTATAATGTGGATTATGGATATGGAAGAGAATGTCATGTATTTTAGATCCATTGGTCTAGTTGTTTTGATGTGGAAACATTGTCAAATTTTGGGGTAGAATTATGTGTGTGATAATGTGATGTCTAAGAAATGTCCTGAACTATTTCAGAAAATAGATGGTAATCACTATTCGAAGGATGGAAATTCAAATGAATGGGATAATTTAGTGCCATTGGTTTGAGTTATATGACTGTTATTTTAATATTATTATGTATTTTAAATGTTTGGGTAATGATTTGGAGAGTTTGGAAGGGTTTTGGAGAGGATTGGAGGCTTTTCATAGGGTGCACAGTTTCAACACAGCTTCAGAAAAATATTATGCAACTCTTAGAATCCATGCTTGATGAGAGAGTAGGATTTTTGAAGGGCGGTGCATGGTCAGTTTTACTATTCCAACCAACATCCAGGGTCCCTCTTGAAATATTAGCATGATTACAGTTAGTGCACAATTTGTTTAATCGTTCAAGCTAACCATGAATGACATTAAAAATGCATTTCAAAAAATTGAGGTCACTCGGGATTATCACTAAATACTCATCTCCCATACCGCACAACACCAATATTGTATTTTATCATTTTAGGGGTTTTGATTCATCTTCCACTCATTTTGGATGAAAATTATATGGATTTCATGGTGTTTGGAAGGGGATTCACCTCAGGTATGTATCCTCTCATTCTGGTTTCACGGTTTTCCATAGATCTTGATATCCCTCTCCGGATTTTATCGATCTACTTATTTTTCAATTATATTTAGGGTGTTTTTTTCTTAAATATATTATTTTTGGACTTGTTGACTTTACACAAAGATATCTAAAGCGTTTTCATGGATGTCTCACCCATATTTGGTGTGTGACTATGTGGTCAGTGGGTTTCGCTGAAACCCTAATGTAGGTAGATTCCCTCTCTACTCAATATTCAGAGAACCTAAAGGAATATATTAAAAACAATAGGGTTTTCTAGAAATAGACTATAATTGTGAAGTATGATGTTTGTGGGATTCCAATTTTTTAATAATTATTATATTTTGGGTAAAATGGTTTCTTGTTTTGAAATGTGATTTTCTCGTGGATTTTAAAATAGTAATTTAAAAATAGGTGGGTTGGGTGATTTATTGATAATAGTTTGTGATAATCGGGATTCAATTGTAATGGTTTTTTATTAATGTGTTTTGGCATGTTATTTTGAAATGGTTGTGGGCATAATTGGTTAATTTGGATTTGTAAATTGTTTCTTGACATGGTTTTAGTAATTATGGATTTTTATGATTGTTCCATTATGTGGAATAAGCATGGGATGGAAAGGATGGATCGTGGGAATGAAAGAACATCATCAATGGGATGTGGTAATGATGTACCACTATAAAAAGTTAAAGGGTTCATATGTTATGGTCCACCATATATAGTGACACCTTCCTCAGGTGTGGGTGGGTGAAAAATGGCTAAATGGTTGGCATATGTGAGTGGCCATGATATGTGGAAATAAGTATAATAGTGTGTAAGTGAATGAAGGTTAATGATATGTTTGATTTTATCATTTAGTTTATTTCATTAAGAATGTATTGATTTGTGTGAATTTCATAGGGTATTTATGTGTTTCAATTTTTTAATTGTGGGACTATTTAAATTGATTTATATAAATTATTATATGGAATTGTGATAACAGCTCTATCATATTGGTATGTGTAGGGAAGTATTTTCATGAAAACTAATTGAGTATTATTACTCATACCATAATATAGAAGATTGGTGGTTTTGAAGATGATATATTATGTGACACAGCTAAAGGTAAACCTTCTCCTTCTATAAGCGGTTCATTGAGACTCTTCGATAGTATTTCAGTTTTTAGAGCAAGGAGCATGGTGTAGAGTAATGGAGTTATGGTAAGAAATATTTGTGTATTGTTTCGTATTAATATAATTTGTACAATGATTGTATATTATTATGGTTTGGTGGTATTATTATTTTGGTCTTATGGAGTTGTAAATTTTTCTTACAAGCATCATGTAGTTATTTTTGGCATTGTCGGGGTTATTTATTCTAGGGAATATCATCCTCTAATTGATCATGAAGCCCTAGTCATTTATTTTTAGAATTTTTCTCCATGTCGATATATCCAATGGCCTAGTATCACCTCCACATCACCTCAAGTCAATGTGTTTGGGCATAATGTTAGACGCTTCCAATTAAAATTTAGTATTTTTCTATATCTATCATCAAAAGTAACATTTCAGAAATATACCAAAAATTAAAAGTAAGATAATTTTAGAAATTTATTTTCAAAATAGAAGTATATTTTTTAATATATAGTTTATTGATGTTTAAACATATAGTTTTAAGATAGTTGTACCATTAATTTTGTTTAAAACTTCTTTTGTAATGATATATCTTTTATGAGTAAAATCTGGATATTTCTTATATTATAAATATCAAATTTTTTTTTTGAAGGAAAAAAAGTTTTCATCCACATATAACATATACATATTCCATTAATATCACTCAATAAAAGTTATTAATATGATGTATTCATTCATAACTCGTTTAGTGAAAGAAAATATCTTTCTATAAAAATGAATAAGTTACATTCAATTTGTTTTATATTATTCTCTATTAAATTGACATCCAATGGATTCAACAATATATTTTCTTATGTTATTTTATAATATTCATAACTTATAATTTAATATATTTTAGAAAATTTTCATTTTATATATTAATATTAATAGTATTCAATAACAATCATTCTGGATTTTAACATATGCTACCAAATAAACTTTTTGTTGTGGGTGACATAAGAAAAAGCAGTATTACATACATTTCAAGATATATAAAATAATAAATTTATTACAAATATATTATATATATCATAAATTATCAATATTTTATATTCCTTTCTAGTCTTTGTTTTCCATTTAATACAGTCTAATGAATGAAAGTTACAATTTATGATTTTTGTGTCTCACATTGTCCCCACATTAAATAAATTGGATTCCCACAATTCAAACCTGAAATCAAAATTTTAGGGTCAATATTTTCAAATACTATTATTTAGAAACCAACATCTAAAATAGTTTATTAAAAAATCATACAAATAAGAGAGAATGGGACGTACGATTGTTATATAAAATAACATATAACATGGTTTCTACATTGGATAACACTGGTCAAATGTTATTTTTTGTTCATATAAGTAAATAGTAAATAATTATATTGAGTGATTGAGGTCATTAATCAAAAAATAGTGAATTATCATCGAAAATTTGCTGGCCTCAAGACCATAAATATGTTATGATTTAAAAATTCATTTATTCCACAATAATGGAGTAATTAAGATAACATTAAATTCCAAAATCATTTTCCAAATTTTGAGTATTTATTTTACTAACTATGAAGATATGAAAACAAACATAGATAAAAATTTTAATAAAAAAAATCTCATATTTTTCTCTTCAAAATATTTTAATTTTCAAATTTATTCAATAAAAGTAATAACCAAGAAATTGTTTTCCTGAAACAATATATTTTATTTTTAATGGATTATATGACCTATTAACCATATCTTTATATCTATCTATATCCATTATATAAAATAAATGATGTTAAAAAATAATTTATAAAACTAATTTATTTGTATATTATTAAATTATAAATATTAATCAATTAAAATTTTTATAAAAAATATACGAATGAAATATTAAACACAACATCACATAGGTTAGTGATAGGAACAAAATCTTTATCATTCTTTAGTCACCAGTTGAATCCCAACCACCTTTTGGTATTCAAAGAGTTGTCACCCTGCATGCGGGTTGTCCTTTTTTAAAACAAAATTGATATAATTCTAATAATTTTTTCACAAATAATATGTTCATCTATAAAACAGAATTAATCATTAAATAAACATTTCCTTCATTTTTCCATGCAAAGAATTTTTTTTTGAAAAATTATTTTTTTAATATTATTACATTGTAATTAATGGTTATATTAACCCTAATTGTTATTAATAAATTTAGAAATATTTATATAAAATGTTAGGTCATTATTCTTCAGGTAACTTATCCTCTAAAACATATATTTTCCATTAGTTTTTCATAAATGTCTCCAATCCTAGAAAAATATTAGTACAAAAATCCAAAATGTGTTTCTTATGTATTTTAACATATCTTCAATGTTAAAATCATAATCCCTAGATACTATCTAGATATGTAAATATTTAATTAAAAGTCCACTAAATATCATCCTTAAAAAATCATTTACACGTTCTTCAATAGTTATCCTCAAATTACATCATAGGGTTATGTTCTCTAATCAATGTTTTCCGACATCTAGTTTCTGATTATTCTATTAAACCTCATTTCATACCAAAGGTAATGCCGCATGACCAATAATCATAGATCCATTTTTGTGCATCCATTACATTGGCATAAGTTTCAAGGAAACACATCAAAAAAGATAGATCAGTTTAGTAATCTTGGTAAAATAGAGAAATACCGGATTCTCATAATACAAATGAATATAAAAATTATAAGATAATTTTTTTAAAATATAATTTAATTCCTTCAATCATATAAATCCATGTATTTCGTAGAACACTTCATGGAATCATAGGGAATATAAACCAAATAACGATGAGATCAAATTATTTATAAGGGTATATTATAATGAAATCAATAATAAATTAATGAGTATAAAAAATATTGATATTAATTATCATAACACAAAATATATATAATACATAAAATAAGAATAAATTGAATAAACCATTTAAAATGGAAAATAAAAATTAACAAATTCTACTCAAATATCAGGAGGATGAATAGTCAATTGGGAATGGAAAATAATTTAAAATAAATTCCAATTAATCAGTAAAGTACGATTGATATGTATCCATACATTTTATTCATTTTGAAAATATAGTGGATAATATTTATTGAATATAAACAAATAAAATACATAATTATTGTGTTCTTTGATTATTAGTTACATGATACTATTACTATTACGAACTTTTACATGATATTTTAAAAAAAATTAGGTGAAAATCATAGAATGGAAATTCAAATAAATAATCCAATGATACTATCGATGTGTATAGGGGTTATATATTACTGGGCCCACCCATATATTGTAATCCCCTAGAATTCATCATATATAAAACAATAGATTTCATTCACAAAAAATGTTCCTTTAAAAAATATTATCATTCATTAAACCATATCAAAATATAAAAATATCCCCTGATATCAGATAACATTCAATGAAAAAACCATATGTAAAAATGGAATATTATTTAGGAAATAATAATATCCATGAAATATTATAGGGATCATTGGGGAAATTTAATGTTCAATTATTAAGGGATATATAATATTTCAAGGGGACTATAAAAAATGAATTATGAATGCGAATTTCTATAATATTCTTGCCTAAATCAATCAGAAAAAATCTAGATGAATAATATAGACGGTGTCTATAAAAAATATCCCATGTCGATTAATAAAAAAAGTTATTTCTCATTGAGGAATCTAAAATTATAAAATGATATTTTAAAATAATTCTTTGTTGAAAAAAAATATTTTAACATACCAATGTGTCCCATACCACATTGAAACGTTTGAACTATAAGCCTCAAGAATGAATAAAATTTAATGAAAAAGTAAATATCATTCGAATAATGATATTCAAAATATATATTGTCAATGGAGATGTTTTAATGTCCCCGAATATCTATGTATTTGTTTTCAATTATATGGAAATTATTTTAGACTACACTGTCTGATGGTGTGTGATTGTGAGTCCTGGAGAGCTTGGGAGGAAATATAAAACATTTTTAAGGTACGTTCTGTAAATTTGTGAGTGGGGTTTTAAAAAATTTTAATGGTAGCTGGAAAAAAAATTTCAACACCCCATTGAACACATAATGTGAGGATTTTCATTGGAAAGACATAACTTCTCCCGGCAAGGGTGGAACGAAAAATTCAATTTATAGAAATGTCAAGAGAAATAATATAGCAACATAAAATGTTATTTCATTTCTTTTATCTCTGACATTCAGCGACACAAAAAAGTTACGGTGAAATGATGAGGCAACAACAATGCACATTCCTAGAACTCATTAATATCCCAATAACACACAACATAATGATTCCTTAATGACGTGTCGTAGAAGAGTAACAGAAACATTGCGACACATTTTCTTTTAATTGTGGATGCATTTGTGGAATGAAGGATTGAACTATGAAGAATTTTTTATGAACCACCAATGTATTTCATCCCCAAATAAGAATGAAGAACAATGGGGGATATCAATGACTTCGACGTACATCGAAGACTGATGAACTCCATCGACCTCTCAGACCCTCTAGGACGAAATGATGCGAAAACAAACATCAATGTGTTAGGGGTATGAATTATTTAAATTTTTCAGTGTTCTATATTCAAAATGAATAACGTGGATTAACCCATGAATAGGATAATATGTGGATCATGTCTTCTTGAAGGAGGGTGTCATTCTAGGGTTTTCTATTCGGGGTTAATTTTATTGTTGATAGAATAGTAATCTCATGACTCGCTTACTTTGAACCTCCAATGGTGAGGTTGTGGCCCAAAACAAACCACTCCTACCCCCCATCCATCACATGAATTCAGGATAAAATATTAATTTTAATGGATGAAATACATTTTTGAGGCCATCACAGTGAAGTTGAAATCCATATGGTCTCATAGGCTCAGACAGTTCGAGAAACGAACCACCATAGCAACTTTGCTGGCCTGCAGAAGAAACCCCCAGAATGTTGCGTTTGTGGGAGAACCATGACCATAAGGATATGGCGGTGTGATAAGGGGTATCTGACATGCATTGGTGTCAGGTGGGGGGAGGTGCGCCTATCGTACGCCATAATATAATGGAAGGAAACTACAGGCTGTCAGCCGCGACGTTGAGCTCGAACATGGTGCCACCGGGAACCATATGGAGGAGAAGACCACATCCAAGGGCCATGTAGAATGATGTGGGAGGTTATGATGATCGAACATGCATGCCCCATCTCATCCTGGCCTTACTAATCATACCTATAGTTGACCTATTGAGCTGGTCCTAGAAAAACTAGGTAGTCCCTAGGGGCCAAGATGAAACATCTGAAACACTGGGCCGTGTTGTGCTTGTTTAATCAGGCCGCTAGAGTGACCTGGTCCTTTCCTTACACTAGTAAAAAAAATTTGACCTGTCCTAAAAATTAATTTTTGGTTGTTTATGCCTCTATGCGGCCTGATCTTGTGGAAGAGATCAGCACACCTAAGTGGACTGGGCCAGATAAACCTGGGTCACATGGAGACCCGACGGTTTGGACCCACAGCCAACCTGAGCCATGCCCAGTGAGGAAAAATGATCCAAGAGGACATACAATTGATGTTTAACAGTGGACCAGGATTTTCGGGATGGTTCAACTGTGTTAGAACGTTCCTCGATGCTACCATTCACAATTTACTAAAATGATCATATCTTATAGATTGGGTCACCATTCGACACATCTTCTATTGCATTGGAACCTTTTGAAGAGAAGGTCATTTGAGTTATTTATATATGGGAAATAATAGTGGTTGAGGTTTTTTTATTTCTAGAGAATCATCCATGTGGATCCATATTGTTCTAGAAGATGATCATCAACAGTGTGGATCCATAGTGGCCTGAAAGACAAGCAGTAGTTGTGTGGATCCTTAGTGTCCTGACAGATGATAAGTACTTTTGTGGATCCTTAGTGGCCCTGGAGATGAGAATAAATTCATCATGGACGAATCCTTCAATAGATTGAAATGTAATTCACTATAACAAATTAACCTATCCTACTCTATAATATACAAGGTGTGATATTCCATTGCTTTGTGGTCTTACTTTGTTGTGGCATTGTGGTACTTCTATTTTGTGGATTGGTGTCCCCTACTGATTAATGTATTACTCACCCCTGAATGTGATTCCCCCACATGATATGTGTCTTGTGTAGATTAAAGATGTTTCTCCAGATGATATGGTGGACTAGGATCAGTTGGTTCCCAATAAGAATAGGTGGAAAGGATGCAATACATCAGCTTCTAGTAGTTAAAATACACTTACCATAAGGTTGGGTTTTTAGCAGATAGCTCTCCAAGTCCCCTTGTACTTTTCTATTTTTAGTACCATTGGGTCTGCATGTATTTTGACCCACTTGTATCAGTTTTACTTGTACTCATCACTTGTTTCGGTATACATATTATCCCCATTCAGTTTGTGGGGCGTAGTTGGGAATACGCGTGCTTATAGGAACTCTGGAAAATTCCTCCCACATGCAGGTTGATGCCTTCGGTGCTAATCTCCATCCCCTAAAATTTGAGATGCAGGCATGAATTATTTCATGGAATGGGCCTTGGGGTACGGGTCTTGACATTATTATATGCACCTCATAAAATAATATATCTTTATAACATAACAAACATCTCATAGAATGAAAATTGTAACAAAAATCCATTACGACTTTGGTAACATTGAAATTGTAAATCCATGAAATTGATATCATTAAATTGATATGTAAATCACCATAAATTTATATATTATAATAATTATATTCAATAATTGGAATTATATACACCATATAATAAACTGAGTGGTGAATATGGCCTAAGTCTCATAGAAATTAATGTGAGACTATCGACCCCCTTACATTATGATTACCTTAGTCAAACAAGCATAAAACACAGATATAATGGTACTGAAAATTTTATTTATTTTTAAAATAACCTAATTCATATTTATTATATAATATATAATTTTTTTTAATATCTTCTTTATCATAAAGAAAAAGTATTTCCTTATTTTGATTAATTTTTGTGTTAACAGCTTCGTTTTTCGAATATGTTTAGAAATGTAATTTTCTGTTCCTACAACATATGTTATGATTTTGTGATCTAGATAATATAAATCATGATGAATATATCATATATATTCATTATATTTTTACTTATATTATTCCATAAAATTTGAATATAGGAAATTAAATACCCTATACATGGCGATGGTAAATCGTACGTACGCTTGAACACTATTTCAATTATTTTTACATTAAAATAAATAAAATAAAATTATATATAAATATCTTATAAATAAATTATAAGATTTATTATATATATATATATAATATATTTTTTATAATACCTCCATTAATACAGTCAATGTAATGAATGAATAAAACACATCGCTTTGAGGAGACAATAGTCCACACATCCATAAATGATGTTATAATATTCCCTCAAAATGGAATCCATGAATATATGTTTCTTAAACAAAAAAATCATACATAATTGTTTAATATCATATATATATATATTATAAGATGTATATCTATCAATATATCCATTCATGAAAGGATTTAATGGAATGAAAGATGACATCAATTCGTAAGGAAGTAGATCGTCAAACACTAAAACAATGATTGTGTATCCAATTTTGTTGATGTATATGAATATGTTAGTAATAACCATAAATTATCAAAGTATCAGTATGTTTATGATACATATTTTTTTATATAATCATGATATAATAACAATTTAAGGATTGGATAATGAAATAAACAAAAGCACTCATTAAAAAACATTACCACTTTTTTTGGGTAAGAACTTTTGGATTATACAAAAGACTTTCCTGGATGGATTTAAACCCAATTTGAGGAGTCATGGATGAATTTTTGGTTTTTGGGATCATATTTATTCTAGGGTGGGATTTCCAAATATTTCATGGGTTGTGTGAATATGTTATGCATTGAGTGCATTTTTATAATGAAGGAGGAGTGACATTCTTGTAAATATAAAAATGTTAAATCTATTGAGTAGTATTGCTTACATAAAGATCCCCCAATAATGGAATATTTTTGTAAAAATTTTACTTAAGGTCTAAATGCTTCTAGAATTTTTCTTTTAGGCATGTTTATCATTTTTTGGTCCATTAGGATTAAATAATTACCACTATATAAAATTATTTTCACAATAATCACCGTAATTAATTTTAATTTATTTTCATTAATATTTTTAAAAAAATTCTTCTGATCATAATATACATTACAAATTATTTTTATTATAAATATATAATCCATTTTTACAAACTCAAATAATTAATATAGAATATATTGATTTAAAATTAATAAATTTGATTAGATGGGACAGTGGTATTTTTAAGTGAAAATGCATAAATGATCACAAAGTTAATAAATCTAAATTATAAATAATAATTATTTAACTGTGATAAAATATATTAATATATTTAAAATTTATATATTGTGACATAAAAAACTATATAAATTGTAATTTTAAAATATAAATTATTTATTGGAAAATGTAGTTTTTAATTAAAATTAATTATTTTTCACTCTTAGTTCATTATTAATTCTTTTAGACATAATATATACCTTAAGAGAATTTTATCATAATAATTATTCAAATAATCATCAATTAGATCTACCAAAAATGATATCTCAGTATTTGGTATGATAGGAGTGTTGACTACCTATAATCGTTTGATTTCACGATTTTCTACATACCTTATAAAGGTAATAATATGTCCTATGATCTTTTCTAGAAGACTAAAACCGATAATATTTGAAACACTACTAGAAAATATAATCTTATGGTATTATTATCAAATATGCTCATTTTGGATCTAGTTGAACATGATCATTCTATCCTACCCTCCTTTGTAGTAACCACTACTATTTTAGAATTGGAGGGGATGTGGAAACTATCTGATATCAATGGAATTGTCCGAATATAAAGACTATCATATGATTATACATATTCAGGTAAGACCATATATAGTGATGATACATTATTGTTCAATGTTCGTATATAGGTCCTAGAATACATCATAGTGATTATGATGCATGAATATCACACCTCTACATGGGCAGTTCATCCCGTTGTCATCAAAATGTATTGGTATCTTCAACACCG
The DNA here is from genome assembly GCA_963277665.1 of Viscum album. NCBI lineage: Eukaryota > Viridiplantae > Streptophyta > Magnoliopsida > Santalales > Viscaceae > Viscum > Viscum album. The sequence goes on along the minus strand of OY728146.1, from coordinate 1,998,795,858 downwards.
GTATTTGGTTCCTGTTATGAATTTTGAGATTTATAGATTCATCTATCGATGTTCAAACTATTATTAGGAAATTTTTATGAATCATCATATGATCTATATTTTATAATCTTCTTCAATTTCTGAGTGTAAATGGTATGATTTTAGGATGGATTTCATGAATGGTTTACCCAGATAACCTCAGAGAAATGAGACAGTCTAGGTGGTTTTGGATAATTTTATAATAATAACCCAAAATTTACCTATGTGAGTGAACATCATGGTAAATGATCAAGGAAGGTTGTATGTTATATAGATTTTACATCTTTACAGAAAATCTTGTTATATCATTTCTAAATGAGACAATCATTTTACAAACATGTTTTGGAAAGGAATGATGTGGGATTGGGTACTCAGGTAATTCTTAATCACATCCGAACACTTATAGAAACATGGATAGAAATATCATGTGATCCATGTGTTAGAGGACATGCTTCATGCATGTGTCCATCAAATTGGGTGTACTTAGGTGAAACACATTCCACTTGTTGAGTTCTCTAATAATGGTAGTTTTCAAGCTACCGTCTAAATGGTTACATATGAAGACTTATATGTTATGCCTTTATGGTCATCCATATTATGTATAGTTATATGAGAGGAATCTATTTATAGAACACATTTAGAGTATGTGACTATAGATTTGGTCCAATTCATAATAAAACATATGTTGATAGAGAAGTCAAAAACGAATTCATATGACAACAAACGCTGAAGACCTCTCATGTTTATTGGTTATAGATTGGTTTTTATTGTTTATTTATCCCTGAATGGGAGATATATGTATTCTTAGTTAGGGTAAGAACTCAACAGGGATCTTCATACCATTTGATGTAGTGAAATGAATCAGAAAATTGGATTACTAGTTATTATTTTCCCATAGATATTGGTATATACATTATTACATTCATGTATCCTAGCTTCGTTGTTACTATCCAGCCATTAAACAAGTATTTAATCCCGAGGCCAATGAATTGGACAGAGATGCTTCGATCAAGGCGTACAGAATCTATATTTTGGATGAGAGCATGAAGGGATTTCGTGCAAGTTTAGTTTCTTTTGGTAATGGTTATATGGAATCACAGATGAGTATATGATGATACCTTGTAGTGTGTAGAGGAGATATATTCTTCATTGACGAAACTCTTTACTTATAGTACCATTTTACCCACATAAGTCCATCTTGAGGATGAGTTTCCATAGTGATGGTAGGATGTAATGGACCATCTATTCAATGGAGTACAAAATCTTTATTTTTTTAAAAAAAATTGAATTTAAAAAATTCCACTTTTATTTATTTTTATCCAAGCAATGGTGGTGTTGGGTGCTTTCGGTGTTCATTACAAGCCCACAACCAAGAAATGTTTACAGCGAAGGTGGCCCAATATATTTTTTCCAATGTGTGGCCCATCGAACACATACTTATATCAAATTTCAGCATTATGATTGGGATACTTTTCACGGTTTGTGCTGGGTTAGTCAAATTTTGAAACTAACCATGTGGTGTGACCCTTTATTGAAGTGAATCACCCCCAATGTGTCCATGGTTTGAAAACAATGCACCTGAACCATGTCCCATGATATTTTGGGGAGAAATAATAATATTTAATCTCACACAACATAAAATATTATTTCTCTATTCAAATATTCTCCTAGTTGCTAACCATGGGTTTCCATCTCCTTTTCACTCTATAAATCCTCAATCTATGAATTGATGCATCTTCTTTATCCTTTGATTGTTCCTAAATCTGTTTGAACCATGTGATTCATCTCAACAATCTTCCAAATTCTCTTACCTCCAATATACATTTTACATGTGTTTTGATACACTATTTATGTGCAGAATCAGTTTCCATATTTGTTGTGCATTGGACTATTTCATATTTCTCTTACAACATTACTTGAATACAAGGTTGATATCATGCGATCTATCATCAATGACCTTGAGTTAGGTGGTCACATCAATTTCCCATCTAGTTTGGATGTTTTAAAGATATTCAATTTTATCGCACTCTGAATTTTTCTATGCGTCCCATTTAAATTGATTTATTCATATACAATTTACTATTTTACATCATCGTGAAAATGTTAATCATTATTTTGGAGTTCATTGGTAGTATAAACATTATATTATCACTGAATGGGATTTAAAAGTATAATTGTCTATTTTTGTATATTGATTGAAATAATTGGAAATCTTTCTAGATTATTTATTATCCTTTAAAATTAATTACCCATGATACATATGTATGAAATTGAAATCATGGAACCCAATAGGTGTCCACCCCTATTATAATTGGAATTTCCCATTCATTCAATTATGTGTTTAACCTTTCCACAAAATATGTGACCCATTGATCTTTATAAATATATTTTACATGTTTTGGTAAATTGAATTGGATTTATTAAATTAAATGGATAACGCATGATTGGTTTACGTTCCTTAAATATATTATGTGGATTAAATGAATGACCCATTAAATATTGTGAGACCTTAACATTGTTTATTCTTAATTTAGTGATTTTAATGTAATGTATTTACGTTTTATAATGGAACTTTTCTAATGAAATTCATAAGTGGATATACATTTTATATTTTGTAATTCCCCAACCCAAGTTATCTAGAGTCAGTGAATTATTACATAACAATTTCATGATATAAGGTATAAGGTCATGAATGAACGATAAGTTTAGTTGCCTTGCATGTACTAGAAACCTACATAAGTTTTATATTACATCGTGAGATATAAAAACAAAAACATGTTTTCCCCTTTGTACACATATATATCCATTTTATTATCCATATAGGTCCACTGTAAAATACATCTTTGTAACTTGGGAAAAATAAAACATAGAACGGGGTTTCTTCATATTATCAGTAAGGATAACAATATAGCAGACACATCATAAATAAGCATTAACATTAAAAAAATGTATAAAAATAAAAAAAATCCTTTTAATGTTAAAATTAAGCATAATAGGTAAATGATATATCAAATAATTCCATTTACTAATTCACATTGATATTCTACTTGTCGAATAATCATATGTAATATCAATAGATAATTTCATAATGATGTGATGTATAATGTCAGACACCATATCCACATAGTCAAGGACTCATGCCAAGACTACAATTAAAATTTTTTCAAGGCCTTGTGCCAAGAAACTAGTTTGTCTCATGAGACCTACCAATGTATTGAGGAGTTATAACGGGCTCCACCAGTCACTTACTATGTCCAATGCACTCCTCCTATGAAATGTTTGAAATATAATATAAACATTCTGATTATATGTAGAATATGAAATGTTAATACATTAACCATAAACTGTGAAGGGTATAAAAATAACACATCTGTGATCAAACATATCACAAAACCTTCAATACAATATGTAAGATTTCTATCATAATAAATCAACTTCAAACATGTATCAAATCCATTAATGGCTGTTGACATAGATGAAATCAAAACTATTTGATAGAAATACCTCTTCATATTTTGAAATCACTTAAATTTCATATAATTTTAAAAGAAAACATTTATTTTGAAAAATATTCTAATAAGTATATAATAGAATCATCAAAGGTGTATTAATGGAGATTAATAACCACACATGTTGTATAAGTTAAAAAAAATTCTTACCATAATTTTTAAAAATGTTATATAAGTACCTTGTTTGGAAAATGATGGAATGATTCATTTCAAACCATTTTATAAAATATCAAAAAAGGGTATAAAAGAAATTAAACCCTATTCTAGTAAATTCCATAATTGTTTTGAAATACATTTTTATGAAACCCGAATGTGGATGATAAAGAGTCCCAGTTGATAGTTATGTAAAAATGACTTTTGATAATAAAGTGATTTTGAAATTAACCATTACATTGTACATTTACATGGTTGAGGGTTTGTTAACCTCATGTATAATAGTTAAATCAGTTTTATTAAATTATAAAATAACCCCAAACATAAATATGATATCATATATGTTCTTATAATATTTCATTGTTAATAATATTTTATTTGTATCATAGATTCTATTGTTAACTGATTCGTTTTCCTTTATATGTTTTTTCATTTAAGTCATGTTTGTAAAGCATAGGATGTATTTAAAGAATATCTACAATGATATAATGTTCTTAAATATTTTTTTTATTTATCAAATGAATATTATTCTTTAATGGTTGTGATGAGGAATGAATCTCATCGCATTCAAGCAGACGGTAATCCGTACATACTCATGAACGCTACTTCCATTACATTTTTTTCATTATAAAGGGATAGAAGTCCAAATGATACATATGTATATTATTATTACTACAGTGTAATACAATATATTATATACATTAAAAATGTTCATTAACACCATCCTAAATACGTTCCACGTATGGTATGAACGAGTCATATCACATTGAGGGGGCGGTAGTCTGTACTTCCTCAAATGAAATTATCAGTTATTTTCAACATTAAAAGAATAAAGGTATGATATAAAAGAGAATATTATAAGATTATAGATAAAAATAGTATCATTAATATCATATATAATTACAGTTCAATATTAAGGGCCACCATAAGAGGTGGTACTAGAATATTGAACAATCATCTTTTCATGAGGTAGTAGTTCGACATCCACAGAAACATTATGTTCTATACCCATTAGATGGAGTTTTGTGTATGTGTAGTTAAAATACATCTACAAAACCTAGTATATTATGGATATTGGTTCTGTTATTAATGATATTAATAAAAAGTGTTTAGGGTGTTGGGGAAGTAAAAAAAGAACTTAAGAGGAGATGTTTCCTATAAATTGGGTAACTCTCTATAGATTGAACCCAAAGGCTTCCTTGAAGTGCCTTCTACCTATTTTAATAATTCTAAAAGGAATAGAGGGATTTAAGGAGCTTAATTGGATTGAGTTTGGATGGTCCAAGGGGATTTAGAGGTGTGACAAATGTGTTAGAGGTGTGGGATTTTTATAAGGGGGAGGCGGTTCACTTGCAGAATGCTGGAAAGTATTATTTTATTATAAAATGATTTTGGTTTTTTAAAGGTACAAAACTCATTAAAGAAGTAGATAAGATGACTCCTCTTCAAAAAAGAATCTTTCGATTAAAATTGGTTAGGTTTTGGATAATGAATTAATTTTTATAATCTCATTTATTTAAATCATTTTTTAATCAGGTAAAGAGTGCATCATTATTGTGTCATAAATAATATAATTTATTTGATATTTAAAAATTATAAATAAAATACCATGATGTAGGAAATAATTTAAGAATTAAAATGAATATTTATTTTTGAAAATATATCTTATATAACTGGTTGAAAAAATTATTTTACTAAAAGATATATGTTTATGTCATTTTTATCTTTACTTTAAATTAATTAAAATAATGTGTCATCGTCACACTCAAGTGGCTCCGTTGGGACCCCAAATTGACCCAAAGATGCCCATGGTCGGACACATATCAACAAATATTAATAGGACACATGTTAGGATTATTTATTATTTTTATTATAATATTTTTTTTCCCATATTTACCGATTTTATCCTTTAACAATGGTCCATAAAATATTTACTAATGATTATATTCATAATGTCTAAACATCAAAGTAACCAATTTACACAATTTAGAACTCCTGATTCCAAATATAGAATCCATTCTTCCAAATTCGTAACATATATGTGGGTGAAATAAATTTAAAATTAATTCACGCTATCAAAACATAATGTGTGTCTTTAAGAAATAATAACAATAAAATGATTGACAATTTTTTATGTCTATTTTAATTGTTAAATAACATTCTTGGACTAAAATTATATGAAATGATAAAAAAATCTATTAATACATTATAACCACTGAAATTTATAATTTATCAATATAAATTTTTTTGATTAATTTTTTTAAAAATTTAATTTTTGAATTTTTCACTATTCATCAAAAATTGAATGTTTTCTAAAAAGTACCCAAAATTCACTCTAATCTAATTTTGATATTCTGAATCCAAAAATGATGTTCATTTTGAAAAATAAAATTTATTTAATTTTAAAAATTTTGTATTATTATTCAGAATGGCTAGTTTGATTGGTCAGGGTGTGTTAGAATCTCGAAGTTGCATACAACACAAGCTATTTCATTATTAAATGGGAAATGTATCATGAATTCTTGGGGTGTTACATTTTTAACTCCAAATTATTTCATCCTCGAAATATCTAGCTTACTACTACATAAAATCATTTTGGCGGTTCTTCATCATATGTTCCATGGGTTCCCAGGTTTCCTCTTTCATCTTATGAATTCTCCATAAAACTTTAACTAGATGAGTCATCCATTTTCCGAAAATATTTTCTCAAGTATCAAGAATTATGATAGGCTCTTCACAATAAGATTGATTGTGATCCATTTTTATTCCTTCATAGTTGATTACATGGATTGGTTCATGCATATATTTTCACAACAGTGACATGCAGAACACATCGTGAACATTTGAGAGACTTGGAAACATTTCCAAATGATAAGATACCACATCTATCCATTTTAGAATTGGGAAAGGTCTGATGTACTTGGGACATAATTTTCCTTTCTTACCGAATCGTATAACACCCATCCTTGGAGATACATTCAGGAAAACATTATATCCAACTTAAAATTATAATTCTTTCCTTTAGTTATCGACATTTCCCTTTTTCTTACTTTGAGCATATTTGATATGGTTTTGGATAACCATCCACTTTTCCATTGTTTCCTTAACATGTACTCGTCCTTTGAGTTTTCATTCACCACAATCATTCTAGAGAGATGGTATGCGATATCTCTTTCCCTATAATGCATCATATTGTTCCATATGAATACTTGAATGAAAACTATTATTATAGGAATACATTACTAGATGTAAATTTTTATTCAACATAACTTTTAAGTTAAGAGAGAATGATCTCAACATATATTCTAATGTTTGAATAGTATTTTCTAATTGTCTATTAGTTTGAGGGTCGTAGGCAGTTCATAAACGAAGATCAGTATCCAAGGCCTTCTGAAAACTTTTCCATAATCCTGATGTGAAATGGGGATCACGGTCAAAAACAATTGATAGGGGTATTCCATGAAGTCTTAAATCTTTATTAATATGTATTCTTTCTAGAAATTTAAGTTGTAAATGTTCACTTATAGTAAGAAAATGAGTTGACTTGGTAAGACAATCACCAATGACCCATATTGAATAATTCTTTATAGGAGTATTTGGTAGCCCCATGACAAAGTCCACTATAATATCATCACATTTCAACTCAGGTGTGGTAATAGGTTTCATGACTCCTCTAGGATGTTGTCTTCAAGCTTTCACTTATTAAAAAACATAAATATTGACATATAATCAGTATTCTCTCACTTCATGTTGTACCACCATAAATGTTCCTTGCAATGTCTATACATCTTAGTGCTACCAATGTGTATAGATAAATTGGTACAATGAGAATCATCAAACCAATCCCATTTTAGATTAGGTATGTCAGGGACAAAATGATTCTCACCAAATTTCAAAATCCCTTCTTCATATACGAAGTTGATTAATCTCCCATTTTTCACAGCTTTAATATTCTTTTGAAATTCCTCATCATCAATTTGAGAACATTTTATCCTTTTTATTATAGATTGATTAGAAACCACATGAAAAATTTATTGATGTATCACCTTTCATTTTTATTCCCATATCCATATTTACTACATTAATGAAAATTAGATCCCTTTAAACACTCATCTTTTTCAATACACCATGATCCTTTCTGCTCAAAGAATCTACCACCTTATTTGCCTTCCCTGGGTGGTACTGTATGGTGAAATCATAATCCTTGATTAGTTCGAGCCATCTCCTTTTCCTCATGTTGAATTCTTTTTGTGAGAAAATATTCTTCAAACTCTTGTGATCATTATAAATTTCACAATTTTAACCAGAGAGATAGTATCTCAATATCATTAGAGAAATGATTATATCTTTTAACTCAAGATCATGAGTGTGATTGTTTTTTCATTAAATCATTGCTGTTGTGATGCATAGAAAAAACCTATTATTTTGCATAATAACACAACCAAGTCCTATTTTGAAGAACCACAATTAATAAGAATCCCATCATTCCTCAATGGTAGAGTCAATATAGGATCATTGAATAATATTATATTTAATTCTACAAAACATTCCTTAGATACTTCTGTTCAAAAAAAAATTAACACCTTTATGTGTGAGCTTGGTTAATGGGTTATCCAATTTGGAAAAATATTTGATTAAACAACGATAATAACAAAAAAACCCAATAAAACTATGTAAATCATTTATACTTGTCAGTGCTAGAAATTTCAGGATTGCCTTGGCTGTTGAAAGAAAAATAGAGATTCAATTATTAGGGACAATATGTCCATGAAATGAAATATCCTGAAGTCTGAATTCAAACATGCAGAACTTCACTAATAATTCATTTCTTCTATGAGTATTTAGAATAGTGTACAAGTGATTATCATGATAATTGTAGATTTTGGAGTATAAAAAGATATCATCAATAAATACCACTACAAATTCATCAAGATATTTCTTCAAAACACAGTTCATTTGATCAATGAAGACAGAGGGTGCATTGGTCAGTCCAAAAGGCATTACTGTAATCTCATAATGCTCGTACCTGGTTGGAAATGATATCTTTAGAATGTCTTTATTATTCACACACAACTAATGATATCCAGATCGAATTTCAAAATTTGAAAAATATTGAGCTCCTTGATGTTGATCAAATAAATCATCAATGTGAGGTATGAGATACTTGTACATTATTTTTATTGCATTTATCTCTCTATAATCTATACACAACCTCATGTATCCATATTTCATCTTAACAAAAAGAACCGGGGCTCCCCATGGAGAACAAATATGGAAAATAAATAATTTATTACTCAAATTTTCATGTTTATTTGTAACACCCATGATTTCACAGTACATTATTTCTTCAAAGTAATTCAATAACTTTCACTACATGCAACACTGAGTTCAAGCGCACCATGACTTACCTAACTAGCCATTCAATAGTGGTTTTAAATAGTATTAACTGAATTTTGAACTTCATATAATAATTATATTTTTAGAATCTATATTAGGTGTTTCCAATATATAATTTAAGAATAAATTCATTTTTTCAGATAAATTATGTATTCTTCAAAAATTGCAATTTTACCGCCTTTTAATGGGGTCACATTTTTTTATATCCAATATTTGAAACTTTAATAGATTAAATTTGACAAAATAAACTTCTTCTTTATAATTGGGACATAATAATTTAGTTTTAATAAATTTTTGGTGTTTTTATGATAACTTTCATATTTTGGTGAATATTGAAAATACTATATTTTAACGGAAAATAACTTTTTAGTAAAAATATTTTTTTATGTAAAATTGTTCATTTTAATGATTTGAAAGTATAAATAGATTATATATTTACCAATAAATCCAATGTAATCCATTGGAAATAATTTCAATTTGATATTTAACAAAAACCAGTACCAATCTATTGTAAGTTATTATTCGTTAAAGTACACTTTTTGGTTTTGACAACGAGAATTAATTTTAAATAAATAAATGAAACTTCAGTGTTTTTAATTTGGTAAAATAGTCTTAATTTTTGAATATATATTATCAAAATTATCTTTGGAGGAAATTTTGGTATTTTTCTGAAAACTTTCAATTCTTGATGAATAGTGAAAAACACTCAGTTATAGGTTAAAACCGAATTTTTATTTAAATATTTATATGTTTTATTTAAATTTATTTTATGTCAAAATAGATACATAATACCAATATATGTTAAATATAATTCATTTGAGTCATTTTATAATATTTTTAGATATATAAATATTTTATTGAACTTTTTACCGTCTTTTACCCAATTTCTAGGAGAATTTCCAAATTTGCATAAAACATAATTTTACCACATTTGTAAATTGGATTTCAAAAATTAAATAGAGACAGTTAATATCAGTATGTAAAATGTGGTTCAATAAGGTAAAAATAATTTTTGGTGAATAGTTTCTTTTGACTTATAATTACCGTGGTTAAATGTAAATAGGGTAATTCAAATAAAAAGAATATTATAATAATACAAAATTACCATAACACTTGTCCTAACCTTATTTTATAGTGTCATGGACGAACATGGGAATCCATGTATCGTTTTTGGGACCTCATAGAGATTCTTATGAATGAAAATGACACTTTATTTTAATTATCATATAGTAATGGAAAAAATGACATTAAAAAATTTCTTTTTGTAAATAAATTTTTACTTGTGGATATATAAGTTATATTTTAGCATATAAATATTCATTAGTAAGATAAAAATATTTAATACATATTGGTATTTTATTTATAATGTTTTGACATTATATAATTAAATTTATTTCTGACACAATCATGATGAAATAATTAACGAATTAATGAAACTTTAAAATAATTTATATTAAAATTATCCAAATAAATGTAATTTTAGACCTTTTATGAATTACACTAATTTTCTATGATAATATTTCATGTTAGGGTTGGTTTGATGAATTTTTTCGAAGTAATAATGGGTTATAAATTTATAAAAAACAAAATACCATGTAGTGTCAAAATTGGCATAAAAGAGTTTTTAAACAAATATTATATTATTAATTGATATTCTATTCCTAAAAATATAAGGTTAGACCCAATGACTTATATAATGATAAGTGTATAATTAATTAACCACTTAGGATTATATTGGAATTATATAGTAATTTTATTAACCATATAATATAAGAATACAAAGACACATGGTAAATGTCAAACTATTTAACTAAGTGTTAAATTTTAAAGATATAGTTAATATAGTGACCCATACCTGTCTAAAACCTATTTCTTGAGAGGTTTTCGACCCATACCCACCTTTGAATTTAAATAATTCATTCATTAACCATTACAAAACTAATATTATTTTATTATAAAATAATGTTTATAACTTTTCCTATGGTTCCCCTCACCCCTCTTATAAAATGGAACTCTCCCTTCCCAAAAATTCACACCTTCTAAGCCTTTTGACTTAGCGAAACCATACCAAAATACCCTCTAAACTGTACTAAATTCATCTTTTAGGAATTAATTTAGCCATAAATTCAATCTATGGATCTCTTTTGATCAAATATAAATGAATAACCTGAAGAAGAGGGGCATAAATGTACCATCGACTAATGGAAAGTGCAAGGAAAGGGGTTTCTTATCTCACATTTATTTCCATGAAATTGCCATTGATAACCACTTATTTATTGAATGTTGAGTATTTTCTACTTCCATTTGATATATATTTCCATGATTCTCTTTATAATCATGGTATTGTTTAATTCATTTGGTTGTTATTGACTATTATTCTTATGAATTGCTTGATTACAACGAGGTAAGAGTTATTTCATCAATCTCATTATTATCCTAGATTTTTCATGTGTAAGTATTTTCTGGGACATTATTATCATAGATACACATATTTTATAAAAATTACATCAAAAGGAATCTTTTAAGGTTTTATGGTATGATCTATTTAACTAGATCATAGTTTTAAATGTTTTAAATATTTATCTTTCTAAACCCATTTATTTAATGTGCATGATTTCAAAATGATTCTATGGATTTCTTTATATGGACATGAATTCATTGAAATTATAATTAGTTTAAAACGATTCATTGTGTTATGATACACTTTGATTCAAAAATCCCTTTTAAATGACTACATTTCTAAATTGTGAGAATTTTAAACGATTTCATGAAAAGGGGGTATTTCTCTCAAAGCATTTTACAGATAATTTTCATCTATGTCAACATCCTTTAATGGATTTTAAAATTGTTTGAAGTTTATTTATTATGATACAAATAATCCATATTGTATTGAATGTTTTGTGATATGTTTTATTGTGGATGTGTTTTTTATATCATTCGTGGTCTATGGATAAAGTATTGACATTTCGTATGCCAGTTTTAATAAGAATGTTTGTGTTATATTTCATCCTTTTCTTATGATGATTGAATTGGACAAGTATGATCTAGGTTAGAGACCAATAAAACAAAGGCCTACAGGTTGGGGTCAGGTTATAACAGACCCTCTAGGGTGGAGTCCCATTATAGAGGCTCTCCGGCTTTGAATTCTGGTTACAGTGACTCTCTGGGATGGAGTCTGGTTACAGAGGCTCTCTGGGTTTGGGTTCGGTTACAGTTATCCCATAGGTCTTAGCACAGGGCATTGACACAGAAAATAATATCTGGTACAATACATTCCCTCATTATGATATTAGTAATTACATGTGATTATTCGACTAGTAGAATATTCATGTATATGTTTAAAAGGTAATCTTTGACTTATTTTGGGAATATTATGTTCAAGTTTATGTTTAAAAGCCTACTATTTTTATTACACATCTTGCCTTAAATCATTATATATTTTCCTAAATTATTTACCCTTCTAAGAATCGGAGCTCACCCATTTCATATATTTTATTTTCCCATGATCCCAAGAAGTGTTTTATGTTTGAGATGTAGGGTTAAGCTATGGGAACAATAGAATTATCAATGGATTATTTTATTGTGTTCTATGTTAGAAAATGTAATGTAACATTCATGTATGGAATCTATTTTCCATGAATGCTAAAATAATCGGCCTTTCAGGACTTGATTCCTTTTAATCATTCCAAAGTAGTAAAATAATGAACCGACTATGGGAATCTAGGGTCGGGGAATTACAGTTGGTATCTGGGAAGTTTTGCAATTACCTTGGAAGCTAGATTTAGTTAAACTCTGATTAGAGCATATTACCCTATGATAGAAATTGAGTATTAGTATAGAATAACTTCCATGAATTTTTTTATTGTAGAGATTATGTGAGTTTTCTATCAAAATACATCCATGTCTAGATTCGAGCACGTAGAGGTGGCACTGGCACAGATGTACCAACGGGGAATACTCCAAAACACCACTTTGAGATAGACTCGAACAATAATTTGTGTAGGAAATCGGACCTTGATGCACTCTACGTTTCGACACTCCAGGAGGATATGCTTTGGATAATTTTTAATTTCACTACAAATCATTATGAAGGATTTATGAGTATATTACTCCTCAAAGAAAATATTTTTATGATTATGGATTATATCAATAAGCTTCTCAATTTATGTTTGGTATTTTAAACGTTTGTAAGTATTCATTGAAATTTATAAACTAACCTAGTGTATTCCATTTTATAGAAATGGCATCCAGCAGAAGGAATATGAACTCCAGCAATACGTATGATCCAAAGAGTAAGAAGAACCATATCTTTCATAGTATTAAGACAACATTTCAAAGGTAAATATACTCCCATGTATTCTCAACATATGAATAAATAGTATCATGTGTTTATAAGATAAGTAAATAATTCTCTGAGTCCAATTTATTTGACGGGAACCAAGAGAAGAAATGTATGGAAGGGATAAAAATTGATAAAGGGAAGAGGGAAAAGAAGAATTATAACATATATGATAACTGTGGAAAGAATCACCTTGGTAAATTCATTAAGGTAATGGGATCATGTTATAATTGTGGAGAAAAAGGACACCAAGTACGTGATTTCAAGGGTAAGAAAAAAGATTCAAATATAAAATTCCCCATCTACATGGAGTTAGGACACTATGCAAATCAATTTTCAAGTCATAAAAGTATACCCCAAATACTGTTATTGGATAATAATCATGTTCCGATACTATATCAGATGAAGTGGAAGGACTAGTGTTCTTATGTTGTTATTGTATAATTACTTCATTTGAGTGTTGTATCAACAATATACTGGTTATATGAATTATAGAGATAAATAAAGATTGTATTGGAGTTCTATTTTATTGTGATTTTTAGATTATATGGTTCTAACAAAAGTGAAATAATTGTAAGTTACACTTTTTGGAAAATACATGGTTGAAGGAAGGTTAATCCTTAATATGATCATGATAATGAGGTAGTGATTTTGGAATAAGATATGGTTGATTTGGATAAATCATAATGGATATTCTTGACTTCCATAGAACTGATTAATTGTTTGTTTATTTCATCATTGTTGGAATATTAAAAAAATATGGATATATGAAATATATCTAGCATTCTATAAAAAATATTGGAGCATGAATGTAATAAATAATGTTTTGTGGTAATTTGGGGTGTTACCATGTTTTAAATGAATACATTACGAAGGTGTTCACATGTTATTACATGGAAAAATGATCTCTATTGTGTTTAAATTCCTTATAAATTTTGGATAGTGAGTTTGGATAGAATTATTTCGGTTATGTATAATGTTTTCAATGGAATAAGATTGAAATTGGATAAAATTGTTACTGTTATTTTTGGATTGTCATAAAAAGGACACCCCAGAAGTCGGGCAGTAACCCGTCGCATTTGACAAGGCCACGAGACTTAAACCCACAAATGAAGGGCGATAAGGGTGTATCACCTACTACTAGCCTACGTGATGTCCTATATTGAATAATTTAGTATTTTAAAAGATCTATTAAATGAATTATAAATTCATTTTTTACCCTATATGAGTAGGATAAATAGAATGTTTTTTTATTTTCTATTTTTTTAGAGTAAAAGATGAGTTTCTGGTAGAAATTAGTTAAAGGATGGTACTTTACTTTCCAAGTGTATATTTTTTTATTCCCTTATTTTATGAAGATATTAATTCTCAAACATTAGGAAATGGATCTTAAAACAAAAAATGTGTTATCTTAATACTGTATGTTTTTTAAATCAATATAGATCGATGTCTTTGAGGCCCTCAATTCTACAATTGTTTGTGATTGATGACCTAAATCACTCCCTATAAATGTTTATGTTTCTCCTCCAATTATGTGTCTCTAATTTCCACCAATGTTCTCCAAATCATGATCATAATTTGGTGGTGACCCTTTCATTTCCCTTTTCCATTTATTAAGACTAAATTTTATTAAACCAATTTTCAATGTGGGTTTTCCACAAAAAACATTTTCTATTTTTAACCATTTATATTCGGAAAACAATTTAAAATTGTGAGGGAACAATTTATTTTATGAGAGAATAATGTAACACCCAGGATTTCATAGTATCTTATTTCTTCAAAATAATTAAATAACTTGCACTACATGCAACAATGAGTTCATGTGCACCCTGACTTACCAAACAAGCCGTTCAAAAGAGATCATGAATATTATTAACTAAATTTCTAACATAATACGATCCTTATAATTTTGGAATCTATATTATGAGGTTCTTAGACAAAATTTAAGAATAAATTCAAAATTTCAGATTAATAAGTTTTCTTCAAAATATGCAATTTTACCACCTTTGAATAGGGAAACATTTTTTTAAAATACAATATTTGTAACTTTTATAGATTAAATTTGACAAAGTAAACATTTTATTTAGAATTCGGACATAAGAAATTAGATTCAGTAAATATTTGGTGTTTTTCTGATAACATTCATATTTTGGTGAATAGTGAAAAATACTATATTTTTACTGAAAACAACTTTTTAAATCCATATAATTTGTAGTGTTAGAAAGTACATTTTAATGATTTGGAAGTATAAGTAGATTATATTTTTACCATTTAATCCAATACTATTCATTGGAAATAATTTCACTCTGAAATTGAACATAAACAAGTATCAATCATTTGTTACTTGTTATATCTTAAAAACAAACTTTTTGATTTTGACGACGGGAATTAATTTTAAATTAATAAATGAAACTTATATGATTTTAATTTGTTTAAATAGAATTAGTTTTTGAATTCACAATATCAAAATTATCTTAGGCTGAAATTTTGGTATTTTACGAAAAACATTCAATTATTGATGAATTGTGAAGAAACAAAGAGTTATTGGTTAAAATTGACATTTTATTTAAAAAATTAATTATTTTATTTTAATTTATTTTAGTTAAAAATAGATAAATAAAACCTATATAATTTCAATATAATTCATTGGAGTCATTTTATAAGAAATTTATATATATATAAATGTTATTGATCTTTTTACCGTTTTTTACCCACCTTCTAGTGGAAATTTCAAATTTGCATAAATCATAATTTTTAATTTTGTGAGTTGATTTTATAAAATCTAAGATACACAGTTGACCTATGTATGTAAAATGTGTTTCAATAAGATGAAAATAAATTTTGGTGAATAATAACTTTTTACATTTATATACCACAGTTAAAGGAAAATAGGGTAATTCAAGGTAATAAGAATATTATAATAATACAAAATTACATTAAAACTAGTCCTAACATTATTGGATGAGTCATGGACAACCATTGGTATCCTTGGGACTATTTTGGGTCCCCATGGTGACACTTATGGGTTATAATGACACATTATTATAATTAACTTATAGTAAAGGCAAAAATGCCATAAACAAATATCTTTTAATAAATCAATTGATACATGGGATTATAAAAGTCATATTTTCGACAATAAATATTCATTAAGAATATAAAAAATATTTCATACATAATATTATTTTATTTGTAATTTTCATACATTATATAATTACATTTATTAATGACACAATGATGATGTAGTAATTACCAAATTAACGAATGATTAAAATAATTGATATTATAAATATCCAAATAAATGTAATTTGAGAATTTTTCTGAATTACACTATTTATCTAGGTTAATAAGACATGTTAGTGTTGGTTAAATAAATATTGTTTGAAGTAATAGTGCTGATATGAGTTTAGCAAAAACAAAATTCCAAATACAATCAAAAT